>OY740771.1:61833376-62556578 GCA_963513935.1 Aphrophora alni | reverse complement strand
TTTTTGATCACTTCATAATCATGTTCAAAGTGGGGGCTTGTAACGTGATTAACCAAACATATAGGGTTCCTAGTAAGACCGATTGGGTGGGATACAAAAGTTCCCTACAAAATGGCGTGAAGGGTATACAAAATCAAATAAGATCTATAAACGACCTGGAGAGTACAGCTAACCTCAAAACTAACAGTAAAGTACCCTGGTGGAACATTGATCTTAGCAAACTGCGAATCAAGGCCAGAAGGGAATTTAATAAAGCAAAGAGAACAAATAACTGGGGAGAGTACCGTAAGGCTCTTACTGAGTTTAATGTAACACTTCGTAAATCGAAGCATAGCTCATGGAGGACCTGCTGTGAGAGTCTTAATGAAGCACCTAAAATTAGCAGAGTGCAGAAGGCTCTTTCAAAGGGTACTCAAGAAAACGTTGGTACACTTAAACGTGAAGATAACGTGCACCATAACATCAACCTTCCAGGAAACTGTGGAAGCTTTATTAACAAAACGTTTTCCAGGTTGTATAGCACCTGGAGAAACAAGGGTGTACAATGGTTCCATAAGGAGTAGAGCAGAACTCAAGATGGACTGTCCCCTTGTCAACAAGATAACATCGCCTGAAAAGATTAAGTGGGCCATAGGGTCCTTTAAGCCTTTTAAGGCTCCAGGCCCTGATGGAGTGTTCCCGGTACTCATTCAGAGATGGCAGGACATCTTAATCTCAACACTGATCAAAATGTTTAGATCCAGTTTGTTATATGGCCACGTTCCTCAAGTATGGAGGAAAGTAAAGGTCATATTTCTATACAAGGGGGTGCAAAACCCCTGGACGATCCAAAGTCTTACCGTCCAATTAGTCTCTCGTCGTTTATGCTAAAACCAATGGAGAAACTAGTGGACCAATACATTAGAATGGAGGTTTTAACAACCGCACCTCTTCATAAATACCAATTTGCCTACAAAAAAGGCAAATCAACAATATCGGCATTGCATCAACTTGTCAAGGCCATAGAGGAAGCCCATGAGTCAAAGGGGATAGCCCTATCAGTCTTTATGGACATAGAGGGCGCCTTTGATAATGCTGCCTATGACGCAATGACACAGTCTCTCAGAAAAAGAGGGATTCACAACTTTATCATTCAATGGATAAAAAACATGCTGATGGGTGGAGAGGTATCCACCAGCATTGGTAGCGCTACACATGAGGTAGGTACCACAAGAGAATGCCCACAAGGTTGAGTTATCTCCCCACTGCTGTGGTCGCTGGTAGTGGATGAACTACTAAACGACCTGAGCAAGGGTGGGTTTGACGTTCTTGGTTATGCTGATGACATAACCATAACTGTGAGGGCCAAGCATGACTCCGTTATAGGGGAGAGAATGCATAAAGCAATTAACCTTACAAAAAATTGGTGTCTCCAAGAGGACTTGAATATAAACCCGTTAAAGACCACTATTGTTCCATTTACTAAACGAACGAAATTAAATTTACCTAGCTTTCACCTAAATGGAACCACCATTCCCCTTTCTAAGGAGGTAAAATAACTTGGGATGACACTGGACCAAACGTGGGAGAGTCACCTATCTAAGACGACCAACAAGGCCATTAAAACACTATGGCCGTGCCGCCAAATGGTTGGCAAAATGTGGGGTTTGAATCCTAGATCTAATAACTGGATCTACAAGCATGTCGTTAGACCCGCTATCCTCTATGCGTCAGCAGTTTGGTGAAGGAAGGTAGACCAAAGTACCGCGCAAGCAAAGTTAGCTAAAGTGCAAAGACTAGCATGTCTAAGCATCATAAGTGCCATGAAAACAACACCCACTGCCGCGATGGAGATCCTTCTAGGCTTGGATCCCCTACCTGTTGCAATTAAGGAGGAAGCTATGAAGCAGGTCCTCAAACTACATGAGGAATACCATTTCAAAGTAGGAAACCTCAAAGGACATCTGAAAATTCCCAGAGCCACTCCTTTTTGGATATGGCTGCTGCAAATGACCAGATGAAAGTAAAAATGATTTTTGATCACAAATACAAAGTTCCCTTCCCCATTAGGGAAGACTGGATGGCAGGTACGGAATGTGTGACGGCGGACTCCCAAAAGTGGTTCACAGACGGATCTAAAATGGAAGGTGGTGTGGGGGCAGGAGTGGTGGGGAAAAGCTTCAAAAAACATGTGTCCCTCAGTGCTGACGCCTCCATCTTCTAAGCAGAGGTACATGCCATCCATTTGGTAGCAAATCATCTCATCACTAAATACCAATGCAAACAGAAAATTAGCATTATGTCGGATAGTCAAGCGGCATTAAAAGCACTTCAAAGTAACAACTTGAGATCAAAGATGCTTCACGAGTGTCATCAGGCCCTAAACCAGCTGGCGGACAAGAATAAAGTTGAACTAGTCTGGGTGCCAGGGCATGAGGGAATAGCAGGCAATGAGGAAGCAGATCAGTAAGCTAAACTTGCTGCATCTAAACCCTTTACAGGGCCATCTCCTATATACGGATTTGGCCCTAGGGATTACCAGGAGGTTATTACCAACTGGGCCAACAAAGTAATCAACAAACCTGGAATGCATTGTCGGGTCTTATACATTCCAAGAAGTTCCTTAGCCCTAATAAAAAGAGAGGGAAGGTAGTGCTAAATCTAAGCAGAAGAGAGCTAAAACTCCTTTGTGGTATACTAACAGGACATATCCATTGCAGGTATCACTTAATGACACTTGCAGGTACTGTAGTGAAGTGGTGGAACGCATGGAACACATCATCATGGAATGCCCGGCCTTTTGCCTAAAAACACATATATTTCTAGAATTTATCTTCATTTCGGCAGAAGAATTACTAAACTTCCCGACCAGGGGTTTGATCAATTTTGTCAAAGACATAGATCTCTCTGAGTCCACCAAGAGGGGGGCAGAAAAGATCTAATTAGGTCGCGGTGCAGGAGGCGTTTTTAAAACACTCTCCCCAGTCTTAATAATAAAAAATAATAATAAAGTGCATTGTATAATAATTTTAGAATTTCTATCTTCTTAATTATATTACATTTTTCTAAATGCCTCCACACCTTGAAACCTATATAAATTATAAAACCTGTAGACATTTAACTATTCTGTGTAATTTTCATCTTTTAAAATTATTATACATCAAAGTTAACATCAATCATTCGGATATATAACTAAACAATTATTCACAATTGTCGGACAAAGAGACTACTAATTGGACAAATATGTAACTCATGCCTTTACGATTACATTAATATTTTTATTCTTTTTTCATAAAAGATAAAAGGTACTTCTAACACCAAATAGCACAATGGTACATTGTGGAGGGTTTGCTCCACTGAGATTTGTAGATAACTTTCCAATTCATTGGGGAGGTTTACCAGGCATTGGAATAATAATCGCCTCTACTTTCCAGTGAATTGGAACATACTTTAATCTGATAGCTGGATTTGATATGATAAAGAAGCTTTTTTACCATTATTTCTTTTGTCTCAAGCTCATAATATGGAGTATTTTTGTACTCATACTTAATTAGATTGAATTAAAGAGACTCTTTTTGATGGTTTGTAGATTATTTTTAAAATATTAATTTAAGGATCTCTTCAGTTGACTCAATTTTCTCTTCCCTGTCATTGACAGCTTGTCGATATTATTGTAACCCTATATTGTGATTAAAACCAGTCTTCTGGTTTACGTATGCATTTTTAAAGTTTTTCGTATGTGCAATTTGTGCTTGCTATTTTTGTTTCATCAGATATCTTATATTTTCTAAAGTTCTACGTGATTTCACAACTTCTATAACCAGCTGAATGTGCTTTCTTACAGTGTACATATTTAGGTGTTGTTTACTGTGTAATACAGTTGATAGTGAGATGTTAATATGTTAGCCTCTCACGCATTGGCTCTCTCTAACAATACAAATGGTTAAAATCTTGACATCTCCTAAACTGCTGTATAAAAGATTAGTTCGATTTTAACGACTATATTATATATGGTTTCAATAGCGTATATTTTAAGAGCGTGAATTTACTGTTGTTAAATGTGTGCATAAATGAAGATAATCTTTGTTTCTAACTCACTAATGTGTTGTATCATATTTCTTGATTATATTAACTGCATCGTGAATAATTAATCCATTGTTTTACAAATAATCACTAATGTTGTTATCGTCACATGATGGAACTAGTGCCATAATTTTAAATAAGCAATTATTCTTATTTTCATAAAAATTCCGTTGAATTTATCATCATTCAGTTCAGCTGCTAAAGCTCTGTATTAGTCCTGGTCAGGTTTTTTAAATTTTCCACGCATCATTATTAAGAACAGTAATCGTACATTCTAGCTCTTGGGTATTTTTGATAATGTATTATTGTATTCAAATAAATTCCTTTACCTCTTTTATGTTTATTAGTGTAGAATACCCTTAATCTGGTTTTTCTGTTGCTCTATTTGCTTTTGTTCTTGCTTCCAACTTATAAACTTGTGATTTAAATTTTTTGGATACTCATTAAGACTACTCGTTGTTTCCGTTAATTTCGTTATTTTTTGTTTCGTTAAAATCCAATCTCTCTTCTGCAAGTTCTTCTGCATCAGTGTCTTTTACAACTGTCACTTGTCTTGTTTTTAATTGATGCATTTTCAAATCCATATTCAGAAACTTTCAAAATGGCCATAGTCTGTTCAAGTTTGATACTGGTCTTTTCTTCAAGCTATTTGTTATAATAGCTCCCCTTTTGAATATTATTCATTGATAGTTTTAACCTTCGGCGGCTCTGTTTGTACGCTTGAAACATGTTGTGTCAAGGGGGCCAAGTTAGATCTCCAAAGAATTCATTTGCTGGAATACGACGACACGGGGCCAGGTCCCGCAATCCCGTTGGCCGCCGGTATTTGGAATCCCAACCTTACATTTTAATACATTTTTCATGTCTATCATAACAACGTTTTGACAAAAAGATTAGAAATGTGGTATAACAAAATAAAGACTCGCCACTTGAATACTCTAATAGCACCAGAGTAGGAAAAACAAAAGTTGATCAAAAAACACTTGATAGAAAAAGTAAAAGGAAAGGGTTCATCCAATACTGAATGAAGAAAGCTTTAGGATCCTGCTAAGAACCTCGGGCTACCCACATCCGTACTCAAAACTGTAAGCTGCAGAATACATGTCAATTTCAGTTTTACGTGGTTTGAACAGTTTGCATATAAAACAAATGTTTAGAGTATATGAACAAAATATAAAGACAATACGGTTTTTGAAACGTTATCTTGTTGACAAAAAGTTGAAGAAATGAATTTATTTTAAAATTGTAAAATTTTTTTATTAAATATTTTAATCAAATGTTTTGATATAACTCTGTATTTTTTCAAGTTTTCTCCCATTTTAAAGAGCGTGACAATAAATACGGAAATTTCCGAGATATTCCTAGTACCCGATCTCCTTGAAATTCGTCCGATGAATCTACAATGCTACAGGCTAAGATAGACTGGAAACTGTGTCATGGTCTAATTATAGTGCAGACAATGGTAGTTACCTAACAAGAAGATTAGGGGTCGTTTTGTGATAACAAGGTGTTGCAAATTATAAGGGTTGTAAATAACAGGAAACTTATATTACTACGTAGAACAAGTATTGATCCTTTTCAGTTTTCTGTTTACATTAAACATAGATAACGGTCTTACCACGTTTACAATAATTAATCGCCTTACATCGTTAATAATTATTAATTAATGTTTCTTAACTACAAAAACATAACTACATTTTTAAACACAATTATGCGCCTATATATCAGCCAAGTTATTGAAATAAGTAACGAGTTCTGCTAGGATACGTTGTATAGATTGAATTCTAAGTCATAAAAATCTGAAATAGTCGTCATCTTGAATCATATGAGGTAGGTAATTTAAGATTGAGGGAGAGCTTTGTTTTATAAAAATATAAATATATTTTGCCAGTGAAAATTCTAAAAATATTAATTGCAGTTGGTTAACAAATAACTTACATTTAAAAAAAAAATTTTTAATTTATAATCCTGCAAAAAATACATCAATTTGTATTTAAATTTAACTAGAGTTTTGTGTTAAAATTTAAGAAACTGTTAGAAACCCAATAGAAGATGTGTTAAAACAAATGGTTAAAATAGATTATAATATTACACTGGAATAATACTTAAATCCCACTAAGTATTATTCCATTTGATGAAATAAGTTCCATTACAATCAGCATATGATGTCAAGTCAATTTACCAGCATTCGTAAAGAGGGTAAAGTTTGGGTTCGTCAATTTAAATACCCAGGTTGTCGATTTTGAATACCCTGGTATAATATCAAGCTTCCACATGTTCATTAACCTTAATGTTTGGTATAAGGCGTGAATATGAATTCTGTAAGCTTTATTTTGCTTTTGAGGTGAGTAATTTAAACAAAAAGAATAATTTACAGACGATAACCTTATTTAAGGGGGTCCGGCCAGTCCTATCTCCGCCATGTTAAATAAGACATATTCATGTACCTTTTTCTCAGAAACCATAATAGATAATGGTCTGAAATTTTTACCACATATTTAGCAATATATTCTACACCTTTAGACATGGCAGTTTCGTATTATTTTATTCGACTTATGAAAAATTAATTTTTTCCTAAACGGTCATTTGTTTATTATGTTTTTGACGTTAATTATTTTTTAATTTTTGAAACTAAGCAAGATATTTAAAAAAACCCACGTCTATTGTTGTGATACATATTGAAAAACATGTGGTAAAAATTTGAGGTCTCTAACTATTATGGTTCCTGAGAAAAAGGAACATAAAGTTGAAAAAACATAACTATCGGAAAACGCAAGATTAGTAGCCTACTTTGAAGTTTTAGTAAGTTCCAGCTGCATAGGAAGGCCCAGCCTCTGCATCAGCTTCTTCCTCCTCCAACTCCAGCCTTCTTTTAGCCAAGGTTGCCTTCTTCTTGGTGTTGATATTTTTCAACAGCTCTTCACGCTCCTTTTCAGCTCTACGGATCCGTTCGTTGTCAATCCTCGACATAGCTTTTACACAGTATTTTCCTGGTTTCAAGCCTAACGCTTCTAGTGTATGGCATTTGGATATTGCACCATCTTTAAAACTTGACACAGCATCTGCTACTCCTAACTTTAGAGTTTTCATTCCCACAAAGACTATCTTTGGTAGTCTGGACCATATCACTCCATTCACAAACTCGTTCGGGTTTGAGTTTTCCCGTGAAGGCACTTTCTCAAGAGGTGTGGCTCTGATAAGTTAATAAAAATTGGTTTGATCACTTCCATTACCACTAAAGGAATATGAAAATGTTCTCCATGATGGTAAGGTTCTTTGTTAGCCTCAGCACTCCTAAACTTACACCAACTTTCTTTACCGGCAGGGCATAGACCGTGAATAGGCTGCTCGTCACTCGATGCAAGATGGTACCATTCAGCCCAAACATCCCGTCTGATACTCTTTAATGTTGCATTAGGACCTGCATTTCTTTTTATTGCTAAGTGGTAATAATTAGTGATTTGCTTCATTATAACAAATACACAGCACAACTCTCAAATTTATAACTTATAAAAACTTACTTCGCACTACTTCACAATCACAAATATAAATTACCTAGGTTACATGTTTGTTTACATAAAACATAAACATACAATCCAACAATAATTCCATCTGCTGAAAAAAAAACAGCTGCATTCATGATGTTACACTAACTACTTCTACTAACCCAACAGAAACAAATATGATTCTAACAGAGGTTTTTGCTGTACTATAAGACATGTTGCTTGCTTGAACGCCACAAAGTTTCCTTGAGTGAAGCGAAACATACATTTTAAAAATATTTTTTACGTATGCTTCCTCTTATATGTACCCCACTTATTATATATCAAATTAAACAGAAAAGATCATAGAATAAAAAAAATAAATAAAAAAAAAAAATTAAAAAATTAAAAATTTTCTGGCCCGACCCCCTTAAATGAAATAAGGAAACAGATACTTAAAAATAATAGATTTGGTTTATAGTTTATAAGTATTGTTCACGATATAGTCGAAAGTAGTTTCTTACCTTGTATAAAGTTCATTGTTGGTAAAATCAGATGATGACGACGATTTCATATCCTAAACACTAGATTCTATACATTATTCAAGAGTTCTCAAAACATTTCTAATAATTATTATTTATTTCTAATAAATTTAAAATATAATATTATATATTATATTCCATGGTAGCGAACGTTAACAAACCATCTCTTTTAATAAGTAGTCTTTCACACGGCAGATATTATATTAACCGAACGAAAATAGTGATTTGCTGTGAAGTATTCATTGAATAACATTTGAGAATAGAGGAGTACACGCCCTAAAAATTGTTGATTGGCTGAAGATAATCCAATCGTTATAAAAGTGAAATCTCGCCTGAGTTTCAGTTAAAAATAATGTCTATCTAGGTAAAGTTGATTTCATTCCTAATTATGTAACGTCCTCAATGATTGTTTGGTATTTTGCGTGGGTTTTATACATTTTTTATATAATATAAAACTCATTATTACAAATCTATATTCACTTGAAATTAACAACCCTTGTGTAGTCTGAACTAAGAAGGTTTGGGTGTATGTAATAACTGAGGATGATGACATAATTATTGAGCAAATAAATCATTCATTATGGAATACTGTGTATTATTTCATTTGGTGATAAATCTAAATTTCAAAATATCGGCCCTCAATCTCAATTATGAGTATGGATTGTTGAATTTCATGGGAAGCAGTTGATTATTTTACCAATATATAAACCCTCAAATCACATTGTATATCTTATTCTCGGACAAGTTAAAAGAAATATCAGCCACACTATAATGGTATAAACAGACAGATACTAGGCTTGTCAGGCTTAAGACCCATTCAGTTTACATTATAAGAAACTCGTAGTGACAGTCTTTTATATTCATATATTCTTAATTTTCTATTTAAAAAAGTCAAGAAATATATAACTTCAAGGCTGACTTCAATCTGTTTATTTATTTATAAGGAATGTCTCGTTATTATAATAATATTCGAAAAAATCGTTTTATCACTTAATCTTGTATAATTATACCCAAATTAATTTAACCAAAGTATGCAAATCCTGTAAGTAGTTACCATGACAACGAAATAAAGTTACTATAGTTATTGGGTTAACTACTTGCATTGACTTAAACAACCTTCATTCTAATACTCCATATATTATAACCTGATTCCATACTTAATAAACTTCAACAGAGTTAAACATTAATTATGTAATTAGTACGAAACCTTATTTTAAATTATATATATATATTTCAACACATAATGTTGTTGTAGCCAATACAGGACATGTCAATTCCCACCGCACTCCCCACCTCGGTTAGAGTTTATCTCTCCCCCCCCCCCCCAGTTTTAAAACCCATTTTTTTATTATGCATTCCATATAATTTTTATCATAATCTAAAAATTCTCTTGTTATTCACGGTAGTCCATAGCATAAAAATTTGAAGTTTTAACACCATGTATTATTATAAAATGCTTGCAATTGATAACCATCCCTTTCATGTGTAGGACCTCTTCCCCTAACAAATATTCACCAAACTATACACATTAAAAGGGAAGCTGACTACAATTTCAAAGTTTTAAGACATCAAGATAAACTGTTTGTGTGTCCCATTCCATTCCACCACTTCTTAAGAGATTTAATTTACTACAGTTGAACCAAACTGTTTATGTATTGGCCAGTGTATAGTGATAGTTGGACAGTGACAATCTAACAGATAGTAATTTATTGTACTGACGTTATTAGAGAAATATAGACCATGATACCACGAAATTACTCTCTTTTTCGTAGGGCTTAAAATATTATGCAACCAAATTTAATGTAACATTGTGTAAATAAAAAATGATCTGAAATACTTTCAAAAATACGAAAATTAATATATCTCACCTACGATTTAAGTGACCACAACACACACATTCACTTCCAAATCCTTGTTACAATAATAAACCTATTAGTGGATTTCTTGTTTAACAATCATTTACCTTTAGAACAATCAACAAACCATGAAATCAAAGCTCGTTTAATTTAGTACTGTAACCTGATATGTATTATCTCATTGTTAAACCCTGACTGACATCCATTCTCATCTTACGACCCGTGTTTATAACTAAACTCCAAGGCGCAAATAACGCATGAAGCTTTGGTGAGCTAGACGGCTTTTTAATCGAGAAATGTATTGTGAGCACATCAAAATTCCCAATGTGCCTTTTCTACTAAATTCCAAATTTTCTGCACGTCTGCACGAAACTGGATCTATTCCGTAATTTTTTTAGCCTCACAGAGATTGAACCAGTTGACCTCTCACTCTGGAAGCCTCACTTACTAATAGACTAGACGGGGGTTCTTCCGATAACTACTATTAAATTTAATATATATATATATATATTTATATATATATATATATATATATATATATATGTCTTAATACTTCGTCAGTTATCTATTCTAAATTTTAATGATTAAAATGTCATACATAAAATAAATATACATAAAAGTATACAAAGAAACATACAAAATGTATAATATATTGTACTTAAAAAGATGGAATATATAAACTACAATAACAGTTTCATATTTACCAACAGATTCCCAGTAGTATAACTTTAAATCTGTAGTTTAAAAGGTATAACTTTGTATGACGGTTTAACAGGTCTTTAATTAAATACTAAATTAATTATTAACAGAAATCCCTTACTGCTACTATAACCTACATTCCTCCCATCAATACATGTTACTCATCTTACAGCTCTTGTTAAAATATCTTAAGTCTCTATGGAAATTAAATATGCATTGAATTCAAAGGTAAGTATGCAGTCACTCTATACACAACTCACTACTGAAGAATTCATTTAGTAAGTAAAGATGTTAACCTTTATTACATTGGTAATTCTGTAATTCATGTTTTATGACAGCTGTTTCAAAGATACAGTCCTCTTCCAATCCTTAACACATCGGCTTATGAACATTACAGAGTAGTATTTTTTTTACATAACAGCTCAAAAACCATAACCTAACATGGGATAATTATTTGTTGAGCTAGGTTGAACTATTTATAGAAAATAAGCGGATATTTGTTAATAATTTTTAAAAGAGTTATACATGATTTAACTAAAAGTTTAAATTAAATAATACATAAATGTTACCTACTTATAGCAAAACTATCCATAACAACAAACTTTTTTGCTATAATTTATCCTGTTTTAAGAGAAATTATGGTACTCGAAAAAAACTAATTTATTATTTGTACTGATTTAAAAAACATAATGATATTTTTTTTGACACACTGGCCGTTTACATCATTATAATCTGTACGTGTCTACAAATTTAGTCCACAGTGGCTGGATAACAAATTTGATACTTATGACTCTTCTGTTCTCTTATAGAAAGGTATTGAAGATCAGAATCAAAACGATATATTTCGGGCTATTTTATACAATTTTTTGTCCATACCGTTTTAAGTAATTCAAGAGACATTATATTTTGCCATTATTTTGACCCAATTAATTTAAAGTAGCCATTCACAAATATAGAAATTAAATATAATTTTACTTAGAACATCCTAAAGATTTCAATCGAATAAATTCCATATACTAGAAAAACGGATAGTCGGCTACTGTTAAAACATACAAGGCAGCTTTATAATACCGTCAAACTATTTTGATCTGTTTCTATTGGTGTATTAAAAATTAAACTTGTGTGAAACTAGTAACGATAACTATTATCAGACCCGATTATACGTTGAACACCCCACAGTAAATAGAGGGAAATATTTATGTATAGTAATTGTCAAATTATTGCTTATAAATGAGCTTCTGTTGCCAATATTTGTAAAAACCACTGCCCCTTCTCCTTTGAGTATTGTATCGTTTGATGGAATGTATGTTATAACTCACAAGTAAACATCACCAATTTCTTTAAACTGAGAGACAGAGGTGTAAAAGTGTGTACTTTTCTCACATTTGTTTTTTATTGCAAGTTTTTATACAGTAACGTTTGCGGGAATTTAAAAAAATAAGTTGTTACTTTTGCCAACCCTCTGTAAGCTTACTGTTTATTTAAACAAAAAAAAGTATTTTAAGAAAAGCTTTTTTTTAACAAAGTTTATTGTAATTTTATATAATAATGAAACGACGTACTGGGGAACATCCAAAAATTATTAATGAGGATACGTTTTTCAGAAGAAAAAATGAGAGCTAGAAATTTTTTCAGCCATTGATAAACGTGGAAGTTTAAACCAAGTTTAATTAAAATAACAGAACAAAACCTAAACTGTAATTTTTCAATGCAGAGTTATCCTTATGAAATTCTTAATAGATGAAAATAAATATAAAGTGCCCCGTTCTCCTAAAATTTATACTGATTATAAATTATGGAGTATTTACTGAGTATTTTTATATTGAGAATGTTTTAGAAGTTTTAAATTTACAAACAAAAATTAACAATCGCGCTTGTTTACATCGTCTAGACTATTGTAAGGAGAGTTTGGTGAAAACAAATAGCCTATTAACTATAAATATTGATGAATTTACGGACACCTAAGTGACTCGATTTTTTGTGAATTGAGTCATAGAGTGAAATGGCATTATTTAGGCCTATTCTATTGTTGCAATTATAAACTATACGCAAATCACATTTTAAATTTATTTCTTATTATATAAACTCCTATTTATATAGTAATGCATGGATTCAAACACTTCACAGAACACAGTTTGATTCACTAAAATATTAAGTTAGCCAACGCACGAGACATAACACCCTGGTTACCATAGCAACTGCCTAAATTTGCCTTTTATTACGTTACTCTCGTCTCGCAGTCTGCAAGTCAAAGTTCAGCAAATCCTGTTTTGCATTTTTATCCAAAAGTCCTCAACACCAACTTTCAACTCGGGGGATATTAATTGTAAATGCACTGACGTAAAATGATAGTAATTTTCTTTATTTGACTTCAATTTATTTTAAATTACTTTTATATTTTGATGAAAATAAAGCAATAAAACCTCTGTCATTCAAATGGTATCTTGAAACGTCAGAACCATTTTATTGAATCAGTTCAATAATTCTTCTGGAGATCTACTGTATCCGTAAGAAGCAAAACCTATACGCCTCGATGTGCAAAATATGCTCATGGTTTTAAAATATTATTATTCTTTACATTTGCTTAAACATAAATATAGGTCACAGTCCATTAATCATACAATTGTTAAATTATTATTTTTCGTTTGAAGAAATCTGCTAATACTGATTGGAATACTGCTAGTATTGATAGGAATAATTAATTGTAAAAACTATCAAATATAATGTTTATCCTAAGTCCTAAGACAATACATAATAGGCAGGCTATTATTGTGAAATATATCAACAAGTGTTGCAATAGCTGACTCTAGACAAAATACCTAATTCGTTAACACGGCAAGGTATACCCACCATGATCTAAAAATAAGGCCAGTCATAATTGAACGTTGTTAGCCGGAGGCCCTGCTCATCCATTGACCAAGTACGCCATTGGTTCATTATTTAAAGGACTAACGGTTACACCCGGAGGCTCTGCTCGTCGGTAAACCAAGAGTATTGGTCGGAACTATCAACGGAATTCATCAGATACAGCTAAGAGAACATTAAGGTCAAAAACACGGTAGCTAGTACTTACAGATATAGAGGTAACCAAACCGACAGTGTATTCTTAAATGAATTTAATTTTTATAAAGTCTCGTTTGAATTTCATAATATTTCACAATAATATTCAGCTTGCTCTCTCTTGGGACAAAAACATATTGTATTCAAAGGCTACGGATCTTTATGTTATGCTTTTTTCTTTTTTTATAAGGCGATGGATGACCGAGAAACCCCGTTTAAAGGTTCTTCGCCTTTAAACGACAAGGAAGAAAACAAGTTTCATTGCATTACCTTTGTGGCACTGCTCTATCTTTTTATAAGAATCGTTAAACAAAAAGAGTAATTTACTATATGTAAAATAAATGGCAATCAAATGAGTGTTAGGAAACATTTGTCGTGGAAAACTCTCTATTTATATAATTGTGGTCTGAATCTCAAAATATTTCTTTGCACAATCTAACCCTAACTACTGATCTATATTTACAGTCAACTAAACGTGTTGAAATATACTGTAAATCACTTATCCATTTGAATTTTGTATAGGAAAAATAACAAGTGAAGTACACACAAAGAAACCCTCAATGTCCTAAACTGGACAATCGTAGGTTAAGGTAAAACTAATAGAGGGAAGTGGAGCCACTCGTCATTCATTATAGTTCTAGAAAATGAATCGCAAATTCATCTCAAAACATTATATGTGTATTTAAAAAAGAAATCTGTTTCCCCTACTATTATTTCTCTAAGTTAGTACCTTGATGAAGGAAATTCAAAATCATTAGAGTGATCTTAGCTAAAAGTTGTGAATTTTTGGAGTTCTAGGTGCCATTCCTAATCGTTTTCATCAATAAAGGCTTTGATTTGATATCTCGCAGAAAGATTTCTTAGTAAGCATGTATTTATATTTATTATAACCTGCGCTCTAAAATACTTAAAACGGGAAAAAACAAAACGTGTGCTTTCATTATAATGCCTACATTGAACAAGATAAATGTTTTTTATAGAACCAGGAAAAGAGAAAAAATACATAAAACTTTCACAAACATTCCGACTTATTCGAACGAACATAACTACCTTCCGGTAAAACTACTTCGTTACAACTAGTTTCAAATTTATCAGAGCGGCAGAGCCATAATCGAATTAACTTATCTAGTTAAAATTACTATTACATCCAATTTAACTAAACTAAAAGATCAACTTTTAGATGCAAATAGTTATCTAGTGACCCATTTTTATTTTTAAAAACTATGCTTTTGTGTTTAAAAGACAAAAGAACATAATCTATTAATACATTCACTGATAGAGACATAAAAATATCAATAAATTAAAATTAATCATTGAATAATTGCAGAACAAGTTCTTCTCAAAGACTTAACTACCACAAAGTTCTTTAAATTTAAAGATCATAACTATTAATAACCAATCTAAAAATTTATTTTCAAAGTAATAGGATATCTAATCCCAGTTTTTATAGTGGATTTCTTATAAACATAACAAAAAATTGTAATAGTAAAAATTACACTTACACGTAATTCTAAAAAATTTAGGGCCGAGCGCTTTACCTTTTTCAAGTTGTGCCTCCTTTCACAAACGGCCTATTGATAGTATGGAGACCAATATGGACTACTATTTACAATATGAAATATAGAACTTTTTTTTTCTTTCATATGGTAATTACATAACGTCATTTTAAGTGTATTATGAAGACAAAAAAATACTAAAACTATGAGGAATCAATAATTCCTATGAAGAACGGATTCTAAACTCGAAATCAACGTTTTGTCAATAACAATACCGTTCTCTCTAAACGGGTGGCTTGATTAGTTCATAAGCGCTTATATGGCTGCAGTTCGGACAACTAATCCGTTAATGATTATGTAATTCGAACCCAGTTGATGGCGTTCGGTTTATCCGAGTTACACTACTCCTTCACCTTAAATACTTTACCGAAATATATATTATAAGTCAAATACCACTCACTGACACATTCACTCACTCATCACAATTTCTCAAAAACTACTGAACGGATTGCAATGAAACTTGGAATATAACTTCTTCATAGGTAATAGGAGCTCACTAATAAATCTTTTGAAAAACTTTTGCGTTTAAGCATAAAAATAAATAATCCGAAATTAATTTTTTTCTAAAATATAAAGGTGAAACGAGCTGAGGCTTATTACATTCCTTCTTTTCAAATGTTTGATGCTTGTGGTATACAAAATATCTTTTTTAGCTATAAATTGGCTAGAAAAAAGCCTTGACTGTTGATAAAGTGGAAGTTGAAACCTACCATAATATCCTACACGCTCTTAACATTGCCAATGTAATGAAAGTCAAACTTAGTAAAAATTTTAAATTAAATCAATATATTTCAAGCTTTTTAATGTTAGATAGTAGTTTACAGGAATAAAATTTTCAGTGCTTTCCTAACAGCGTAGTCTTTCCCCCCCCCCCCCTAAGATACGCACGGGTATTCAACGAACACTTAAAAAGAATACAATTACGTTAAAAAGACTGAAAATAACAAACATAAAAATCTAATGGTGTATGTGTATACGTGTGGGGTGTGTGTGTGTTACTCAATCACATAAAAACTACTTGACCCATTGAGCTGAAATTGTACATGGATATTTTTAGGGTCAATGGTTAACACATAGGCCTATTTTTATTTAAAAATTCCATCAGGGCACCGCCCCACTGGCATTGAAAACTCCCTTAACACTCAATTATCTATACGGCCCGTACGAAGGACGGGTACTCTGCTAGTATATATAGGGATGAGGTACTTAGGTATCAGTGTATTGACAAAAAACTGTTGACATTCCAGTAAGACTCTTTCTTAGAAGTAGATACAATGTTTTATTTATACCTGAATAAATTGGACTGATATTTTTCAGTCTTATCAGCTCAATTTAACAATTGATAAACTAAGTTCTGAGAATCAATTAATTATTCTGTTATAACTTTAATTTTATTATCTTTTCAAAGTAAATATTCATGTTATTCAACATAAAAGGATGGAGCGGGAAATCTACTTTAAACATTAGCAATTCTTGGAAAAACTCACTTCAACTTATAGTTCGAGATTTTTATAATAAATTAATTCTTAGAAAAATGTTTTGCCATATAATTTATTTTTTCTATGTTCTTAAAAAGCTTATTATTAAAAAAATATAAGAAACTGAAAGTAATGTTTTCAAATTAATTTATACAGAAAAAAATATATTTCGATTGGAAAAAAAAAAATATACCAAAACCGTGATTTTTACGCATTCCTGTTCTTCAGCAGTGGTTCTTCACTAAAAGTTTAATACATTTTAATTTAAATTCATAACTATTGTATTTCTTGGCTCCTAATTGTGCATTTAAAAATAATAGGTTAACAAAAAGTTTGAGTTACATGTCATAAAGAAAAAATACAAAAATTGAATTTATTCAAAGTAAGTTAAAACGATTTTGATCATATTTTACTGATTAAAATGAAAGTAATTGTCACCATCTCCCAAAGTACTAGGAATTAAAGGTAATTTTTTTTTTTGTAAATCAGCCGCAAAATTTGGCGATAAAATAGTGATATACTATACTGTATATAATTAATAATCAGTTGTGGAATCTCAAGAAAAACAAACTTAATAGTTCTAATGTAATTTGTTTTTAAATTATCATTGAATAACATCATTAAAAACTTATATTTGTTTATTCAATAGATAAGCTTACAACACATACCTTACAGGTTAAGAGACAAAAAAATTAAATGGGTTTAAGTAAGAAAAATTACAGTACAACGTTTAATAGACATCGTTTAAAACACGAGCGAAGCTAGGGAGGTTTTATTAAGAAATTAGTTTTCTGCAAATATAAGGTACCTACTGAATTGAGAGAACTTGGAGCATTGATATAAGAACTCTGCGGCAATCCGCTTTACAAAGTATCATATGAGGTCTACTTAATAATGTTGTTCTGTATTTCTACCGTTAATATGATTATAGCTACGATTTTTAATAAAATCTGTTGTTGAAAACAACTAAAGGATATTTTAATAAGATTTTATGCTGTGAATCAACTACTATGACTAGCGTCTTCTATACAAATAAAACTACAAATGCAAGTCTCTATAAGAAATACATAGTTTTTTATAAACATTTTAACAAATAAATAGATTAAAACTAGAACACAAGTTCTTACTAAAAATACGTTTACTTTATCAAATGTGTTTCAAGGACAAAGTCGCCATCCTTAGTGATACATGAGCTACAATAACTAAACTATAACTATCATGTATCACTGAGGATTGCGACTTTGTCGTTGAAACGCTTTTGTTTAGGTAAACGTAGTTTTTGTGAGAATTTGTTTTCAAGCAACTATTTTTGATAGAATTATAACCCCAATATTGAAATTAACCTAGTTTTATTTAGTTTTTGAAATATTTCAAATTAATATTTATTTATAACTTTATTTTTCAAACGAAATAAATCTGTAATCAAATTTCGTACAGCTTTAGTAATAAACCTAAAACAACTTATTTTAGAGTTTGGGATATACTTACATTATGCAGAACACTGAAAATTCGAAATAATATTGCTGAATTTGTACTAATTTTAAAACGTCATCAAAAATAATAATAACATTATTCAATTAAGTTTCGAAATATTGTTATAAAATACTATTCGTGTAAAAATACATATTTAATACAGGTCACAAGTATTATAATAGACTTTTTGTAACAATGACACTAATTATGAATTTTCAGTTATCAAGATAAATATATTTCTACTTCTTTTTTCAGTAAATTTGATTTTTTGTCCCGTCAATTCAAGAAAATCATTTATTTAAAACATAATGATAAAATTAGTAAAGGTTTTAATCGTTACTTAACAGAAAAAGGAAACGAAAACACAACTATTTATTGTATTAATACCGGAGTCGTGGTGCCAACAGATAAAAATATGTTGCAAATAATATATGATATAAAAGTGCACATAAGTAATGCGTTAGACTCATGCATAATTTAGTAGACTTGT
Source organism: Aphrophora alni (assembly GCA_963513935.1). NCBI lineage: Eukaryota > Metazoa > Arthropoda > Insecta > Hemiptera > Aphrophoridae > Aphrophora > Aphrophora alni. The sequence continues at coordinate 62,537,880 of OY740771.1, read as the reverse complement.
AAAGTGAAAGTTATGATTTGCTGTGTATATGTAAAAGGGGGAATGGCGGCTATACATCTTCAAAACACAAGTAATAAAATCCAACAACTAGAGATGAAATATAAGGAACGAGAAAGACCTGGATTTTACACCTGATGCACATTAAAGCTCAACAAACGGTTTGTCCTATGTTTTCAACATAAGTACCCCATCGAAACAAACATTCAAGATAAAATTGGTCTTTTTAAACTTTCCTTTTTTTAATTTGTATATGCAAATTTTATATAAAAAGACGGTTTTTTTTTAATTTAGATTTTCCCTCAACTTCTAAGGTTTTAAATATGATTAGTTATGTTTAATAAGACCCAAACCAAACGAAACAGCTGCGAAAAATTTAGTTACTTAAAATATTTAAAAAGGATAGTAAGTAAAATCAACTAAGGAACCTCATTAAATTTTGAGAAGCATAAAATTGTACCGTAGATACAATACTACTTATTTTCTTAATATATAATATTCAGTAATAAACGAGTTATTACGACATTACTATTTTATATTAGGGTTTTAAAATATACAAAAATGAGTTTGTTTTCTTTAGATAATGGATACATATTAACTTATTAAAAATATTGTTGTGATCAGAATACTTACACTTTTATAGGATTCACGTTAGAAATATTTCAGTTTATCATTTAGCACTAATGTGGTGTTTGTAAGTACCTGACAAACGTGTAACCATCGGATATTTAATTATTGAAGACAATTTTTTTAAGACCATGAAATGCCCTGAATAGTCAATTTCTCGAATCAAACTAGTGGAACAACGCTGAATCCTGTTTCTTTACTCTATATTACTTTATTATTCATCTATTTTTAATTAGTTTATTCTATACGGCTTGGCATGCTTTTATTCGTATATTGTTTTTTTACCAGCAAGATATGGTAATGTTAGGAATTATGATAGTTTTAGTATAATATAGATAAATAAAATGAATTTTAATGTCAGAATGGACATTCAACTGATACGAAAGAGCAAAGTGTAAATTAAGAGGAAGCTATGTAAGCTCTTGGTCAAAAGGAGACGAGGTCTTGGATCACAGAAGGAATCCCTGCTCGAGAGGTGTTCCGAACATAGTTATACTTGGCAAGCGAGAGTCGAGAGACCCCGATAGTTCAAGAGTTAACAGAACTTCGTAAGAAAGGTGAGGAAATCTTTGTAATTGGAAAACATGTAATTGTTTAATAAGAAAAGTAAACAGTAGAGTCAAATCGGTTGGAAATATTCTGGGTTTATATTTCATAGTGTAGTTGATTGGATACAATAATTTTAAGAATAAGAGAGATAAGATAAAAATTGTGACGATATAAATATGTATCTGTTTATTGTGATTGTTTGAATAATAAAAATTAAAGAGAATCTTGTAAAACTGAACCACTGATTTTTGAGCATAATGAACTCAGAGAACTAATAACAGTAACTTTCCAACAGCAAGCACAGCATCATCAGACAGTTTAAATTAATGCACTTAACCAAAAAAAGGGCATCAAATATACCATCATTTTAAACTTGCGATTTTTATACTGAGGCTTCTCACTCCAAGAGATGTTTGTATATACTCAGATAGATTGATAAAGTTCTCCTTTTTCCAACATTTACATTCTCGACCTGTCCATGTATTCTCAGCTTGATACATAGATAACCTTTCCTGTTTCCTAATCCTCCGCAATAGGGATACTAACAGGAAGGAATGTGGTTTTTAGTGAGTAAGAATCTCACACTGTTGGGAAGATCAGATGTATTGAGATCTTTGTCTTTGAATATTTTCCACTTATACTAAAAATTAAAAAAGATTATGACCGCTACAGCATGAAATTATTAATTACGGGCGTTGCTATACAAACCCAAAGTGTAATCTATTTGCCAAAACACAGCTTATCAATGCTAAGCACAAAAATGTAATGCTAACGCGTTATTCCTGCTTTACATATATTATATCCAGTATAGCATATCGGTTTTCCTTTACCCACATATGATTTTAACAATATCTGTCTACAATATTATGAACTTCTTAATAATGTACAAACTTTTCATTTTTACGAAAAGTATGTTAACTCAGACAGGTAGAAGAATGTCATTCTCCTCTCATTAGATCACCTTCTCTAACTAAAAAGTATTACTTAACACTTAATTAACATTGATAACTTTATGTCAATTGATGGCCTCACAAAGTGCTTAAACTAAAGTATACAATTGTTCAAACTATACTCAGAACCACGATAAAAATCGAACATATGTTTCAAACATGATTATGGCGCTATTATTCCAAGATATTACTTACAACATCTAACAAAGTTTAACGGTGATCTTTCATGTCAATGTATAAAAGGTATTATATGGTTGATGTTGCATCATATAGGCTGTAATATTATATTACAGTCACGTGTAATATGGAGTAAACTCAAGACATTAACTTCCATTAAGGGTATATGTTATCTAGAACGTGCCCCGTATCTCCTGTAAAAATTATATTACATACATGTTAACAGTTTCAAAGTTTAAACTGGAGATGACTTTGCCAAACGTAGGTACTTCCTTATTTCTTATCAACTTTTGAAATAATGGCGTAATATTACAAAACCTATTTATTCATTTATTTATAAGTATCAAATGCATTTAGTCATAGTACGAAATATTACGTTTTCAATCGATTCCGAACTTGTCAGTTGACTATGAATATATTACCTAAACTGCTTTTGTTGTCTATATATGATAGTCATATCGTCTATATCACAACACAAGGTGGCCGAGTAACTTATTTATTATCTATATCAAGTTATTATTTCTGTGTCATTACATCCAAGAATATTACAAATAACATAATACTGCATTGTATAAGCCAACACAATGTCATTCGTGGTACAACTTATTTTTAAAACTAGCCATTTTGTTTTGGCAAGAGATAATGTATAGGTCATTCGATTCTTTGGGAATATAACTACAACGTTTCACATTTATTATGTTTTATTTACATCTGGCAAAAATAACAACCTCTTCTTGGGACACTCTGTACTCATGGAACTAAACCTTCATTACACGCGTAATTTTCCTCGGTAAAATCTGAGTCCCCACGGGGATTGAATCCGGAAGCTCTCACTCGTTAAACCAGAGTGCTAACTAACCACTAGACCAGCCGAGGACATATTTAAACGTTTAAATAAATGCTACATCTGATAATGTGAACTCACATCTGATACCTCAAAAAGTTTAACGTAACCTGTTAAACTCGATAGTAAGGGTTTTCGACCTTCAGCCTCGGTGATTTAAACCGTTCAAGATTAGGACAAACCGGAAAAAAAGTCATTTTTTAAATATGTCTTAGTGGTGTCAATATTCAAAAATCAAGAAAATAACATAATCCGAAATTAAATCAGTTTAAACTTTGATTTATTCAGTTTTGATTTAGAATCGTTACATTGAGTAGCCGGAAATAGTAGAATATTTTTCTATTTCGATACATGTTTTAAAATGTAATTATTGTTTGACATAAACAAAACCATGCCTGATACACAAATATAGAGTATTGAAACTGGAGAATAGTTTTAATATTTAAAAATAGAGTTGGAATAGTGTAATTATACATATAATAAGAACTAACGAAAAAATATATAATATGCAACACATATGAAACAAAACTACATAAAATTTAAATATTAGCAATAAAATTTAAAATAAAACAGACTAATATCTTTATATTACAATAATTTTAAATGATTTTAAATAAAAACACAACTCCTACAAAATTTATTACAATTTAAAAACCATATAAATACCTAAAACTTAAAAGGTACAAATAATATATATATATATATATATATATATATATATATATATATATATATATATATATATCATGTTGTTCTTGAATTGTGAACAAAACGTGCAATTAACACAATTAATTATGTTAGCAATACAAATAAAGATCATCGTATTGTTTAGCAAGTAAACAAGTTGAGTATTAGAGTGTGTTTCAGGAAATTAGGCAAAACCAAAGCTGAAATGGACTATAAAATAGTTTGCGTGACGGTGCAGTTTACATTGCATTGTTTGCTATTTAATTGAACAAAACCACCAATGCTAAATGAATACTATATTTACTAGTTATACAGCTTTAAATAAAGACTAGAATCAACAACAAAACTGTCAGAATACTTTATTTTGAATTTTTATAATTCGTTGACATACTCTACATTAAAATAATAAAGTTTAGGTGGTTGAATATTTCTATTTTGTAATTTACTTCTAATTTATTTTAACTTGTTTTTGTTAACTCCCTTTAGCGGGTTCACACACAAATTTTGTAATCGATTTTAAACTAACTTCCTGATGGTGTAGAGACTTGAAATTTTAACACAGCTTAGAACAATATGGGAATGCAATAATATTGGGTGAGTTTAAAAAGGTTTTAACAAAATTTATTTTCCTAAATAACATAACTATTCTTGCGCGACACATTTACACACGCGCGCACACACACACACACACATACAGAGTACTCTATGCATAAATACTTGTAACACACAGATTCAGAACGTAAACAAAACATTATAATAATATCGCTTAATCAGAGCTAAATGCTAAAACTTGTGAATGTTTACCTAGGAGAAATAAAACATTTATCTAATTAAAATAAATATTTAAATTTTAAAAAATTGTTAAACGCATTTTTAAAAGGGACTAAAACGTATAAAATCAATATTAAATATAAAATTTAAAATAATTAAAATTCAAAACACTAATTGTCCATAAACTTGCTGTTGATGAAGTTTAATATAAATCAATGTGCTTATTAAATTCAAAACTAAAATCGTGGGGAGCAATCAATATATATATTGTTAACATATATTGTTTATTATATATATATATTAACAAATATATATATATATATATTCAATAATATAGATATATAGATAGATAGATAATTGCTATATGGATGCAACAGTAAGGATTTATAGGTGGTAACTCAAGCAGCGAAAGATCAAATGATAGTTTAAATAAATTACATTGCAATATAATTACTGGTAAATATTTATTCATAAATTATCTATATGCTATATGCTAAAAATTTGTGACAAAAGTTTTACTACAGTGTTATAAACACTACTAATTGCAGATATGGAACATCCGACCTATTTGATTGTGGCTTTCCTCGTGGTTGACCAGCAGATGACCATGTATCTGTAGGCCTACTCACTCTTTATGAACACCATTTCCGGTTTTTCTAAATTTAAGTTATTGGTGTGGTCACCCTACTCTCCTTTCAATCTGCTACCTCACCTAATTAGTCACTTCAATTATGTATTTGGTTCTTAACAGCGCCAATTTTCACTTTACCACAATAAACCTTATTTAACAACTAGCGTATAGTTTAAGAAACTAAGTGTTTAAACAAAGATTGAGGATCAGCTGTTACCCCTACAATATCTAGGCATAGGCCTACAACATGAGAAAAATAATATTAATTAAAAATGTATTTTGGTTTGTACATAAAGAAACATATGAAAGAAACTTATGATTGCCCTTAATTTATCTAAAATATATTTTCCTTTATTCATACAGCGATTGCTTCAATGATTGTTATAAACACACAAGCGGCACCACTTTGTTGACACAGACAGTCAAAGGTACAATATTTACTTTCTTTGTGTTTTATATTACATGTGTTTGTACAGTAAGGTTGGGGAGAACAAATACAAAATAACTTGAACTTCCTTCGCCAATTCTACGTATCCTTACAGTAAATGTACAAAAAGTAAATTGAGTAAAACTAGTTGGGTGAGGCGTTGTTTCACAAAGGGTAAACTAATAGAAATTTCATATAAAAATTGAATAAAATAATAGTATAAATCAATAAATTGCTGAAGGGGTTGCATTGTTCAGTAGAAACTAAACGTGAAATATTCGTTCCGGCTTTGTTAATCTTAGAAGTATCAAGGTTTATCAAAGAATGTAAATTAACAAAAATTTTATTTTTCTTCAGAGATATCTCCGTGTAATTTTTATTAGATAAACATAATCATAAAGTGACTTTTTATAAATGTTAAAATATTTGACGGTACCGATAGTATAATAATTTTTTATTTATTTTTTATTATTTATATATATATATAGTTCACAAATAAATGTTTAAGAATGGAGCTTTACCATGCATCACTAGATCGTTGAAAGAAGATTTTGATGAAAACTAAAACTTTTTTAGAATTGTTCAGCCTTGACTGTAGTTGCATATTGACCTTCTGGCATACTGTGAATTTCGGCGGACCTACTGTTAGATAAATCCCAGACGTTCTCGTTATTTACTGTACTCTTTTTGCCGATTCACAATATGGCTAACTTAATAATGAAATGTAATACAGTGTTATAATAAAAGGTGTTGATAGGAGACTTGAAATAAAAAGTTAAAGTTATAATATTTATAGACTTAAGACTAAGAATCAGTATTAAATTTAAATAAGATGGAATCATAAATAGCTAAATAAATTGTTAACCTAAATTAAAGTAAAGGCCTAACCTAAAAATAAGATATGATTAATAATAAAATAAACGTAATATAGAAGGGAATGTATTTAATGAGATAAAGATGAAAAATAATATAATAATAATAATAATAATAATAATAATTAGGGGAAGTTAAAATGTTAATAACAAATCTATAATCAAAATAGTTTATGACGAAATTGAATTGAATTGTAAAAATATAATCCAATGGACAATTACAACGGGATAAGAATGGGATACTATTTACGTCATACAAAGAAAGGTAATATAAGTGATTGTTGAATTATAAATAAATATATATGTTTGAATAATTAATTTTAAATATAATAAATATTGTGAAATTTCAATTAAACAGTGCTAAGGGGTAAGGAAAAGGTTAGATGCCATTGAAGACTGAATTAATTAATATTAAATGGGCAATTGTTAATGAACAAAAAAAAATCAGTACTGACCCAGGATCTAAACAGATGTATAAATTTTAAGACGGGGGAATTTTAATTATGTATTAAAAAAGGAAGAAACGGAACCAAAACTTATATTGAATTCATATAAATATGATATTTTGATAGGAAGTTACATCGACTAAGGAAGGTAATACACAATTTCTTTTTTTTTTTTTATTTTAAATTAAAAAAATTAAAAAACTCCAGTAAAAGTTTAGAAAAGCATTTGACAACATTGTTTGAATTAAAGTAACATCAATATTGTATTATTCTATTTTTAAATAATATAATAATAATAACGTAATATCCAATAAGATTATTACCCAATTTTCTACAAGTTAAATATCAAGCCAAAAACATTTTAATTTACTACGTACATGTTTAGTTTAAGATCTTTTTTCTTTTCTTTTTTAAAGCAAATATTATGGCTTAACCCGTTAACAAGAGATTAAAGAGAGATTTGTGTTAAATAATTATAAATAATTAATATTTTGTATTTATGGATAAATAAAACCACATATTACTGTTATAAAATTTCATCATTAATAAGAAGTTATATGTTGTCATTATAAACTGTTTATAAATCCCACTCTGAACTTATTTATTATTACATAAAATCCTATTATTATTTATAAACCAAGGTTTTCGAACACTTGAGAGAACACAATAATTTGATTCAATAAAGAATATGGTTAGCCAAACACAAGAGACACAACTCTCTTGTTACCATAGCAACTGCCTAAATTTGCCATTGTTAAGACATTACTCTCGTCTCTGAGTCTGTGAATCAAGTTTTCTAAATCCTGTATTTTATCCAGCAGTTTTTAGAACCAACTTTCTTTTTACTAGTGATATATTAATCAATACAAAAATACTCGTTCAAAATTATAGAAATTTTCTTTGTTTTTCTTCAGTATTATTTTGTTTAAAATAGAGCACAACTTATATATAGAGCATTATATAGATAGTGTTATATATAGAGCATTGTAAAATATCAGAAAACTTTACGAAAGGTTAAATAATTCATCCACTGAATTAAGTTTCCTAATTTGTATTATAATATAATATATAATTATAATGTTACCAGGCGACTTAAATTAAAGAAAAAGGCGGAACCAAATGGTAACAATGTTTGAAAAATTAAAAAAAAGACAAAGACAAATTTTGTAATTAACAAGGCTCAAATTTATTAAATAAAAAAAAGAAATTTCGACGGATCAGATTTTACCATTTACAAAGCTGAAAAAACATCCTCTTAAGCTATATTAATATAGGCAAGGCTTATTAATTAAAAGATTACAATAGTATCTTTAAAAAAAAAAGTTATACGCCCTTAATGTAAAAGTTAAAATAAATAAAAAAAAATATTGATGATTAGAATCTGATATTTATCAACCCTTTTTGCTTATATAAACTGTTACAAAATTTAACAATAAAAAAAAGATTCTATTAGTAAGATTTATATTTTAAATTCAAAAAAAAATTATATTAATTCTAACAAGTTCATTATTAAATTAATTATTACATATATCATGATTTTGTCTGTTAAATTTCCTAAATACTAAATTGGCCAATATATATATATATATATTTTTAAATAAAAAGAATTGGTTTATAGCATGAGAAGATTTTAAAAAGAAATAGTAAAAATTTAGAATACTGAAGTTTTTAAATTGACGTCAATTTTTATTAATTTAGAAATAACCTCTTTGAGGCTGTCAGGACCGAAAAGTTTGCATGCAGCACCAACCAAGTATTTTTTCTTTTAAATTATAAATAGTTACACATGATTACATTTAAATAACAAGAAACACATTTTACTAAACAAAGTTAGGTACATGAACAAAATATATATATTTAAACAAAGTTTTCTAAAGTCAGTTTTCAAAAAGTCACTTTTGTGCACTTGGAAATTTTTAGAGTTGCTAAATCAAGCATGTTTTAATGAACAGGCAGAAACATTGATGTACATTATTTTGCTGTAGTATGCAAAATCAAGCAGGTTCGATCTCTTCCTCCGACCAGCTTTTTGCTAAAGCAAAAGACAGGTTTACTAGCATTTGTGCAAACTCAGACATGTTGTAGAACAAGATTCTTTAATTAAAATATCTGGTTATTTCGTCAAAATTAGAGAATATTGATTGCATTACAGAAATTCATTAAGCTTATAATTAAATGCTTCTTAGATGGTTATAAAGCTGTATGTAAATACTTTGATTTTGTTTAAAATAAAACTTGTATGAAACTTAGAAAATCTGTAAAAATCTGTAAAACAAGTATTCTGGTCTAGAAAAGATTTCTTTAATTTGCATTTTAACATGTTTAAAAAAAGATATTCTGTTGTTTAATATTTGCTACCAGTTTGCTCTAATTTCACATAACTGCTCAAAACTTAAAGTCTGACTGTTTAAGGTTTTGTAAACTATGTTTTAAGAAATGAAAATTTTTATAATTATTTAGTTTCTGAAAAATGTTGAATATTAAATAAAACATTAAATACATATCTTAATGAATAAAGCTCAAAACACTAACAAAATTTATAATATGGTAAAATCTGTAAATGGGTTACCTGGAATCCTCTTGAAAGTTCTCGTGAAACATGTGCCGTAATATGTGAAAAATTTAACCAACTTTATTTTATTTTGTACACAAAAAAACACATCACTGAACTATTGATTTGTGGTTTTAAAGAAACTTATTACTTCGGCATTTTGTGACTTTTGATTTAGACTGAAACGTGATTGATTATTAGACTACATTTTACGAATGCTAAGACAGGAGTGAATACGTTTTTTATTTAAGCCAGGCTCGCTAGCGGCTGAACCTTGTTCCTAGAAAGAGAGAGAGATAGGTCAGGTGATTGTTACTGCTGACGGTCACTACGCAGAGACACTTGTCAAGGGCGGAAAGGACTATGGTAGGAATTTCGGTTTATAATTTTGCTGCAGATTATTTTTGTGAGTGAGTTGAGGTTTCGAATGCTACAATAATATAGCCTAATTATAATATATACAACCTATATATGCCAAAAACAAATTTTGTAAAATATGTTTGTTACTTCCATGTAATATATATCTTTACCCTTTTTATTAAAAACTGATATCCAAAGGAATTCGTCCCGCTAGTTAAAGTGTCATTGCACAAACTAATGGCACTGACTAGGCAATGATGTGTAGAGCATGAAAATCCTTCATGGTTTTAAAATACAGTAATAATAATAATAACATTCTTCATATTTCTTTCACTACAATTAACCATGAATAAAAGTCACATGCCAACAATCATACAATTTAGTACTGATGTTTAAATTTATTTCTTATTTAGGAAGAATATTTTGTTTGTACATTCATGACACTGCATTACATTTTAATGCTTCTGCAATATTTTTATGTGCAAAATCTATAAAATGAAAATCAATATTTCGAGTGCAAAGAAGATTTCTGCGTCATAATGTGAGTAGGCACTGAAGAATTACTTTACGAAATGTTATTTTAAAATGAATTGAAAAGTGTAATAAGACATGTAATCAATTTTAATGTAATAGAGATATTTCTTGTTGAAACTCCATATTCAAGGATAAAATAAAGCAAAAGCCTAAAGTTTCAAAAAATTTGTTGCCCGATGATGCCGCAAGGCGAAACAATTGCAGCTCATTTATATTATTAAAATTTTTTGAAACTTTAAGCTTTTGCTTTATTTTATCCTTCAAGACAGGTAATGTTTTTTGGTAGTCCGAAATTGGCTTTCCAGATCTTCCGATCAAACTGATCCAGACTGCATACTTTGGAGGTAGCTGAAATCAAATAAACCATGTACCAATACGGATTTGAAAATATTTTAATTGAAGAAATTAGACAAATTAATAACCCATTGACAAGAAGAGTAGTGGAAAATTTTCAGATAAGGCTAAAATGTACCTACTCAATCTCATGGTGGTCATTAAATAACTTAAGTTTTAAAAAGTAAAGGAATTTATGTAAAAGTAATTGAAATTTAAATTAAGAATATTGCATATAACTATTGTACTTTAGATAAAAAGTGGTATTTCTATCCACTTGATTTTAAGAAATCACTAAGAAAAAAGTCACATCCACTATCACACACTTTAAATGTTATAACCTACGAACTAATTTACTTTAAACGAAGAAATAAAGCCAAGACTTATACTTTTATTATAATTCATGTCATAAACAATAGAAATGTAATATATATATATATATATATATATATATATATATATATATATATTTGATTTTATTAGAGTCAGAAATACAGAATTAACTACGAAAAGGATGCACAAATTTTGTTTTTGATACATAAATATGTTCAGAAACACAACATAATTAACAGGGCCGAATGCTGCAACGTTCCCAAATTGAACCTACATTTGGTTCAAACGTATTGCACCCTTCAGTATATCAATTAATTATGACTAAATTCTTTGCAATTGTTGAGGAGGAATGCCACCGCATTAAATAAGGTAACTTCTAGTTTTGCTACAATGAGAAACACGGCTTTGCGTATTTCTTAGTTATGGCAGCCAATATTCATTGTTGTTTGTAACAAATTACTCTTGAGCCTTCATTTACGAATATATAATTTATGGCAAGTTAGTTTCAGTTTTTAATCTTCATAATTCAAAATATCTTTTAAATTCGATATGGTCGACTTTGAAAAAATATACTTTTATAACAACGCCATAGATTTGACTTTCATCAATAAGTTCGAAATTTCCTACTAATTTAGTACCATCACAAAAATTTCAACAACTAAAAGCTACCAATTTTGAAAATTGTATCTAAAGAAATCAATCCTCAATAATATACAAATAAAACTACAGACGTTTAGTAAAACCACTTTTTTGAACGAAACCTGACTCACAATTAAATGTTAAAATAGTTATTTATACAAAAGAATACTTGTTTTCTTCAGAAGGGTGCAGATTTTGTATAATTGACTTACAGACTGGAACTAGGTTGATGGTGATACATTTTCCTGTATGCCACGCTACCCTTTTATCTTCAGTCGTCTAACGGGCATCAAAAAATAAGTTTATAAAAACTATAGAATCAAGAGGTATTTTGATATGAGAGTCATACATTTCAGTAGAAGCTACTTCATATTATTTTATTAATGCCTGAATAAATTTATTTGACAATTTCCAACTTTTAGTCAGCTCGATTAAACAATTGACAACCTAAGTTAGAAGAAGCTATTATTCTGCTTCAACTTTAATCATCTTTGCAAAGTAAAGCATTCCCTCTATTCAACAAAACTAAAGGAGCTGGAATTTAAATTTTAACCTGTAAAATTCTTGGAGAAATAAACCTTTCTCTGATGTTCAAGTTATTTATAATAATTTAGTTCTTACACCAAAGTTTAAAAGTGAAGTTTATTATATGTTCCTTTTGTTTTAATGATAAAATAAAATTGAATTATTTACTAGAAATTTGAACAAAATAAAATAATGTTTACACTAATTTATACTTTTCCCTTAGAGTTCTCTGGTATCGGCGTTTCATGGGGAAGAGTGGCAATAGCTAGAATGCCTACATAAAACATTAGCTAATACAAACAACGCTAAACACACAATCACAAAATAATTTCTGAATGGTGTTATTAGATATGATGTCACGCTGTTTCAACGATATCATATTATATTAGTATAAATAGAATTTGTTGTGATGTGTATTATGAAAGTGATTAATTATAAATTTTCTGGTTTTCGGCAAAACACATTTATAAAACTATGTTTAAACCAATCGACTAATTCTAAGTCATTTATATGAAACTTTAGTAATACACTTTTCATATGTTTTATCTTTCCTTAACAGGAAATTAAAATACAGATATTTAATAAATTATTGATGGTATGTCTCGACCGACAAATCCGTCTACACATGACACGCTTGTCTGTTTTAATGCTCATAAGCAATGTACTCAAGAGTCATACTCATAAGCAATGTACTCAAGAGTCATACTCATAAGCAATGTACTCAAGAGTCATACTCATAATCAATGTACTCAAGAGTCATACTCATAAGCAATGTACTCAAGAGTCATAAGTAGGAGACTTCTAAAGTGAAAGTTATGATTAGCAGTGCAAATAAGACACAGGTAATAAAATCCAACAAATAGAGATGAACAAGAAATACTTCAAATTTTCAACTGTTGCAGGAAAGTAACATAATAACAGGAAAGTACAACAAGGCTCATTTTACACTGAACAGTGTATATTGGGAAAAGCAGCTGTCATGATTTTAGAAAAGAAGAGGGGAGGGGACGTTTTGGGGCTGATTCTTTTGCAACAGACCTAAAGGAGGGAGTCTGACTAGAACCGTGAGTAGAAGCAGATCTCTGTATTCTTGCTTTTATCCCCCTAAGTATGTAACCCGAGTTGTAAAAGTAAAAGTAGAGCACGTTTAAAGTAAAAATGAGGTAATAAAAGATATCTTAATTAATTTTAAACGGTTTACCTTTATTTTCTCACCAGATCTAATTTTCAAGGGACTTGCGCCGCCTTCCGTTTCGATCTCCTGACAAACGTTTGAACGCCCAGGAATGAGAGCATGAGGATCTCAACAGACAACCAGAGACACGCCATCGCCTTGGAACTCTAATAAGTCGGAGCCAGCAGCGAGGAACCCGTCATATCAATTCATAAACCCACAAAGTACTTAAACCTATACTCAGATACACGATAAAAATAGAACATATGTTTTAAACATGACCACATCGTTCTTATTACGATAAAACAAGCAACATGTGACATAGTTTAAGTGTGACCTTATATGTCCAATGTATAAAGATCGTTGAAGTTGCAAAATATAGGTTATAATATTACAGTCACGTGTAATATGAAGTAAACTTATGACATCATTCCCATAAAGGGTGAACGTTGTCTAGAACGTGTCCCATTTCTTCTGTAAAACTTATATTGCATGCTTAACTATTTTAAATTTTGATCGGTAGATGAATATGGCTATCTACGTTCCGTATTTGTTATCATCTAGTAAACCGTTGTTTTAATATTAAAAACATATATGAAAATCAGGTTCACATGAATGTCACACATACATAATTGACACACAGAATCAAAATATTTATTTCATTTCTGTCTAATTACGACGCAAAGTGAGTATTGTGATGACATGTTCACATTTCGTTTTATACTGATCTGGACTTTATCAGATCTCAACGAACTCATTTTACCATTCTGAGTATGATACACGTCTCTCTCTCTCTCTCCATCCAAGTGATTTTTGTTACACTTTATCTTAAAAATTGGTAGTTCGTTGACTTAACAGGGTAATACGTAATACGGTGAAGGGTATTACATTGTTATATTGTACATTTACCTATACTACAAACAAAATGTTCTACGGATAAAAACTCTTTCTGTACTACTTGCATACATTTTAGATAAATATATTCTTTATCTTAGAAATAATACCTTTTCCAATTCCTTTCTCAATATGAATAAATATTGAGCTTGACTTGTGAGATAATATTAGATTTTTAAAAACACGAACACAAGATCTCACAAAAATTACGTTTACTTAATCAAAAGCGTTTCAACGACAAATTCGTCATCCTCAGTGATACATGAGCTACTATAAATAAACTACACCTGATATAGTTCAGTAAAAGTAATTTTTGTGAGATCTTGTGTTCCAGTTTTTTCTTGGTGTTTAATGATCCTTTCTCAATGTTTAAATGACGAAAATAATATTTTCATTGTGTAAAACTCAATTAAATGTATTGAGCACCAAATATAATATAAACTGTAAAAATCGCAATCGCAGCTTGAGTTTGCGTTGTGTTCCTATAATACTTAGGAGCGTTCATCAAATCTTTTTATTTATCAAAGATAATATGACATACACTTTTGTATGATTATTTACAATCGTTTGGGTAAAAATTCTTAATTTTCCACCAAAGTTAAATCTAATCCATTAGAACTGAAATTGCAAAATATTTTTCTCCATATAAATTTACATGTTACAAACTAACGGAATTCTAAAGTTTTAATAATAATCAAAGACGTTATCTGTGAAATTAGAAGAAAGGTTGAAGATATCAATTATTGTATTTTGCCCCTGTTATTGTTTGTTACGAAGGTCGTATTTTACTTGCATAAGCATGATTGTATGAAATCACTAGATCGGTCTAAATATCTATAAAAAATTACCTATAATCCGACATAAATACACCCAAACACATAAATATTCATTCTATTCTTTTAATCATTGCATTATTTCTAGAAAAGCTTCAAAATTGAAGTTATTTTATATTCACACTATTTTCTAAGGTTAAATTTTAATCCACATGGCCTTTGTTTAACAACCCCTATCAATTCACAGATAATTAAATAATCCTTCAATGCACAAGCTCGGGTGGACACAAAGCAGTCACTTAAGGATTTAGGTTAAGCTTGTTTATATTGTATATAGATGTATTGATCGGAAACGAGATAATATTTATCTAACATTATGTTTCACAGCATAAATCAATTTACTTTACATTTAACTATGATATAGATTTATTAATATTTGTATTACAAATTTAACTTAGATTGGAGCGAAAGTATGTGTAATACTTTTTAATGTCTAAAAATTATTGAAACGTTTGTATTCTACCTAGGAGTTAGCTCCTCTGGAGCTAGTACACGTGCATAAAAATATGTAATTGCTTGAATTCCCTATCTCAATAGTTTGATGGTGTATCTCATCACTCTATTTGAGGATGTACGAAATCCAATTTTATGTAAGATACTACTTTCTATTGTTTTATAAAGATTGGATTTTCATTGTAAAGGTTTCATTCCAGTTTGGATACATAAAACTTTTACAAAAATGTATTACCCCATTAAGTTTTATATTTTATTGTCGTCAATATGTTACTACGATTGTGTTTCTTATATCTCTAGCCTAATAAATATCTTCATCTTAGAGCAAATAAGTTAAGTTATTTTATTTCAGAGAAAAATATTTATGAAGTTATAGATTTCAATTATTATATTCAGTTATTTGTAATTATTTAGGAGTCGTAGCTTTTATATGTCGAAGTTAATTTAATAATTCAAAGTCACCTCTGCAAACTCGGACTATGTAATTATGTTGCTTAAAGCTTTCAGTTAATCCAGTAGTTCACATTTAGAGTGACAAAACTACAAAATATCTGTTACGAAAACCGTGATAATTAAAACTCAAATTGAACAAATAAATTTTATTTTTGCCGAGATACCTATTACGGACTCTCATACAAATGAAACGTTTTCGATGTTACAAGCTTAATGGTTTGTTATGTACATTTATATATTTACATGTATGTACATTTATATCTGTACAAATTAACCTTTACATAATAGGCTACAGCCGATTATGGAGAAAAGGAACTATTTTAATCCACATTTAAAGAATTATTTAGTCACATGTAAATGTAAGCAACAAATACAATTATCACCCATAAAAATATATGAAAAATATTATATACGTAAACAAAGTGGTGCATTACGTAAAGTAAATGCTTACAGTGTCAGTTATCCTTTGTCTACACAGACCACAATCTTTTAATTACTATGAACAAGCTTAGTAAATCCCTACAAGGTAAAAATGCAACCTTTATTTGTGATTAGTAACAAATTTTACAAATCAAACGTTGGAATGCACGCATAATTTTATTGTACACACCGGACGAAATACAAATACTACACTTACACTATCCGTTAAAACCTTGGTATTACTCAAACAAAAAGAAAACTATTTAAATGCTGAACCTCTGTTTTCACTGGGTTGGACCCGTCACGTGTTATGGTATTTAGCCATCCCACATGTCCACATTACAAGTAAGGGTAAGCCTAATGAGAATAGCTCAATGTCATCTCTATTTCCTGTGACCACCAATCCTTTACAACAATGACATCCGCAAAATATTTTTTTGATTTTACATTTTTTGTGATCTTACGTCAAAATTAAAGGACATTGAAAACCTTCTAATTATTCATTATGGAGAAAATTGGCGTTTCATGCCAGACAATGATTGTTTTAAGACGTTTTCTATGTCATGGCACTGTTTTACTGAATTATAGTCCCGAAGAATATTTTTGTGAACTTCACGAAGTTTACATCTTTGTCAGAGTTTAGATTCAAGGAACGTGGTGTTTTCATGTTTATATCACGGACAATAATTAACATAGTAATTAAGATTCAAGAAAGTTTTTTGTTATAGTGTCAATTTTATATAGAGTAGGTTTGTACCAGCTCTTATTGTGGTTTTCTTTCATAACAGTTTTATATTCATTACATTTTGTCACAAATACACATTTTCCATATTTACTGATAGTTTTTAATTTTTACTTAAAGAAACTCAGTATGTCCTTAAATTTATTACGAATTAGACAAGAAGTAAGAAATTTATTGAATCAAAACTGCTTACATTCGCCAGGTGGGTGATGCAAAACTGGTTATTTATATGTGTGAAAGCACAACTTGCTATATGCTTTTTAAACTGATGTAATTAATTAAATAACAAGTGTATTTCATTTTAAAATGTTCGAAACTTAAATGGACAAAAAATCCAAAAAATCCCATAAATAATGCAACTATTTAATTAGAGGAGAATTTTTAATGTTTCCTGTTAAATTTGATTTTTGCACTTAGCCAGTTTTGCTATAACCCACCTCAATTATTAAATTATAAAACAAAATCACAACTAACTTAACGGTACAGTAATATGTTCTAATAAGGCTTGTTCAAATCGTTCATCTTTTGGCAATTAAATTGTTTTTATCAGACAATAGACATGTGTAAATAATGATTGAAATAGAAATGTATCGACATCAACGTAGACTGTACAACCGCGCTAGCACACACACACGTTTAAATGTGAGACAGAGAGAGAGAGAGAGAGAGAGAGAGAGAGAGAGAGAGAGAGAGAGAGAGAGAGAGAGAGAGAGAGAGAGAGAGAGAGAGAGAGAGAGAGAGAGAGAGAGAGAGAGAGAGAGAGAGAGAGAGAGAGAGAGAGAGAGAGAGAGAGAGAGAGAGAGAGAGAGAGAGAGAGAGAGAGAGAGAGAGAGAGAGAGAGAGAGGGGGGGTTGAGTTTACGCCCTCTATGTTTTGTATGTATGTTCGTGTATATACAAAAAATTATATGAGAAAGTATTCGCGAACATACACTACTCTGCAAGTAAGCGTTATAAATCTAGTAAGGCATGTACAATGAACTATTGTTTTTAGATATGTAATAAGCGCGTAGATATATTTTAATTAATGATTCCCTTTTTTATTATATTATATTTTTAATTTATTTTTGTTATTTCTTAAACACAGCTCATTAATGTATATAATATAATTATATATATATATATATATATATATATATATAGATTTATGTATAAGACCTTTCGAGTGCCTAATGGTACGGGCGACGACCTATTGGAGGCCTGGAGTGCTTGAACTCAGGCATTCAAAAGGTCTGTTTTCATACACTAAAACGACCTTTTGTGCCCTCTGTATAAAGCGAAATCGTCGACGAACCTTTTGGATGCTTAGAGTGCCTGGCGTGAAATGTACGGGAGACGATATTTTGAAGGCTTATATACGATCAGTTACAAATGCCACCTATTGAAGTCTTATACGATCGGTGACAAAAGTCACCTTTTAAAAGCTTTAGTTGACGCCTGTTTCTGTTAAATTCTATTTTCTGACACCTGTTATCACCATGGTATAAGTCATCGTGTTTTAGAGACCTTTTGAAGACCTGCTATTATTTAAATAGAACCTTTTGAAGACCTTATGCTCTCCAATAAACTTAATTTTGACATTACTTTTTCTGAAACATTATTTGAGTAAAATTTTGCGTCACATAACAATATTGTATAGTTTTAATACAAATAAATTTGATTTAAAAATTCTCTCATATCACTTACTTTCTTTCATTAATACTATTGTTTATCAAATACTAATGAAGTAACTATTTATTTTAAATATAACTAGAGGGTACATAATCCTCTGTTCGCGGTACAACTCCCGTTCAGCCATTCGTTGTCCTCGTTTTCATAATATAGTTAACAGAATGTTAAAATATGTTACACATTATTAATCAGAAGACGAAAATAGTTACATTTATTTCTCCAAACAAGTAGGCTACGGTATTTATTTTTTCAAGTTTATAAATAAAACTATATTTTAACTAGTTACCATTTTACTTTCACACTATACTATAGTATAGAGAAAGTATAGTGATCGCAAAAAAATCGATGATGAGATTTTTGTGGATATACCCGTATTGGGACCCCCTGAGTCCAAAAAAGTGGTTTTTGCAAAATGTCTGTCTGTATGTCTGTATGTATAAAAAGCTAGAGAGAAAAATATTCGATCGATTTCAAACAAATTTGCACCAAGCATGTCAATTAGGCATGAGTTATTTTTGTTTAAATTTGTTAAATTGTTAAATTAGTTTAACAACAAAACACACGTCATAGTACTTTTCCCAGCCCTAAAATGTATGTTATACTGTACAGTCCTAATCGTAGTTATGCGATTAAGCAGAAAAGTGTCTTAAATTAATTCAGCAGCCTAAACAGTTACTTTTGGTAGTGTTTAACAACAAAACACATGTCATAGTACTTTTCCCAGCCCTAAAATGTATGTTATAAAGTACAGAGTGTACAGTCCTAATTGTAGTTATGCGATTAAGCAGAAAAGTGTCTTACATTAATTCAGCAGCCTAAACAGTTACTTTTGGTAGTGTTTAACAACAAAACACATGTCATAGTACTTTTCCCAGCCCTAAAATGTATGTTATACTGTACAGTCCTAATTGTAGTTATGCGATAAAGCAGAAAAGTGCCTTAAATTAATTCAGCAGCCTAAACAGTTACTTTTGGTAGTGTTTAACAACAAAACACACAGCCCTAAAATGTATGTTATACTGTACAGTCCTAATCGTAGTTATGTGATTAAGCAGAAAAGTGTCTTAAATTAATTCAGCAGCCTAAACAGTTACTTTTGGTAGTGTTTAACAACAAAACACATGTCATAGTACTTTTCCCAGCCCTAAAATGTATGTTATACTGTACAGTCCTAATTGTAGTTATGCGATAAAGCAGAAAAGTGCCTTAAATTAATTCAGCAGCCTAAACAGTTACTTCTGGTAGTGTTTAACAACAAAACACATGTCATAATACTTTTCCCAGCCCTAAAATGTATGTTATACTTTAAATATATGTTAAGTGTACTGTTTAATTTGTGTGTGTGTGTTTGTGTAAATAGTGTGCATCTCTACGATGAGACAGTGAGTTTGGTCCCGCCTGTTTAAGTAGCCTATGTATTGTCCACTACAAAAACATGTATTAAGTATCAATGTTTATTAATATTTCACTACAATTATTATTATTGCATTTTATAGTGTGAAGCATAAATATTTACGTTATTGAAGAACGTTTAGTTTCCGTTGACGTTTCTTTCTGCAGGTTAGTGATAGACCTCTCACGTGTGTATTAGTTTCATTTTTCGTATTTTGCGGAATTTGAGAAATTATTCGGGCCTATGAATGACTCAACGAATGACAAATATTTTTCTCCAAAAAATCCGAAAGGCTTAAAACGTTTCAGGGCGTACAGTTCGCCAGAACTTTCGGAAGACGCAAGTGTTTCGTTAGGAATGTCGGAACGCATTGTGACAAGATGGATAATGGAAAGGTAGGTGACACGACGTATGGACAGCTAATGACTGGGCTGAGTAACTTGCTAGATACAAAATTATCGACATTGGCTACTAAAAAAGACCTCTTAATTGTGTCTTCTGATGTGAGAAGTCTGGCTGAAGAGAACAAAGTTATGAAAGCAAAGATAGACTGTATTAAAAAACAAGAACAGGTTATTATGGATAAGCTAAATGATTTAGAAGGTAGATCTAGACGTAACAATTTAATTTTTGTAGGTCTTAAATGGAATGGTCAAACAGACTTTAAAGCCCTTGTGAAACAATTCTGTGTGGAAGTGTTAAGGTGTAATGACAGTTTGTGGGTCAATAGAGCGCATCCATTAGGAGCAAAGGGCAGAGCAATAATTGCCCAGTTCCCTTCAGATGACGATATTGGGTGGATCATATCCAATGTAAATAAGTTAAAGGGAACATCTTATGTCGTACATCGGGATTACACACAGGATGTAAGATTAAAGCGAGCCTACCTTGCTGCAGTCCGACGGGATATAGAAAAAGAGTTGGGAAGACGTCGTATGCCGTTAGTTTTTAACCACATTAGAATAGAAGTTGTCAAATTCACCTGGGAGGACAAAACACAGAATGTAGTAAAATTTATGAATGAATAGTGATCACGTAACAATGAACTAAGAGTAGTAATCTAGGGTTAAGATGTAACAAAACAAAATGGGTCAGATAGCCCAGCAGATGGACGGTGAAAGTGAGGGTCTATAAATCTATCACCGGCAACGAAGGTTTCGACTGAAAACCCTATGTTTTTAGAAAAGAGCCCCCGCACCCCTCTCGCCTTTCAACCCAACCACCAGCCTGCGCGCACATGAGGACATATTTCACAATATAAACATAGGTCAACGGTGCTTACTTTTTCGTCTGTCTGTCTATATGTTTTTTCACAAAATAATTCATATCTATAGAACGGTTTCTCCAATTGAGTTCAAACTAGACTTGAAGTTATACCTAATTATGATCTATTATAAATAAAATAAACGATTATATCCAATCATGCGTTTAAAAATGGCGACTGTTAAAAATGTCATACCTAACAAACTAAAAAACCTTTTATTTTGTCAAAAAATTTCAATACATCTTTGTTGTTGCCCTTTTCAATTTACTATCGAAAAGTGTAATAATCAAAACAATTGGATGAAGGATAATAGTTAAGTTAAGGATTATAATAGCATAATATGTACATACAATATATTGTTGTGTTTACTGTGTTGGTATAAAATGCCGGGTTGAACAAACCGATTATTACACCTAACTTAACTATTATCCTTCATCCTATTGTTTTGGCGGTTACACCATCCGATACGAAATGAAAAGGGCTACAAAAATAATTTCTTGAAATTTTTTGTTAAAATGTAGGCCTACGGTTTTTGGGCAATTCAGGTTTGAAATTTTCAAACACCTTATTGTATATAATCGGTTATCTTGTTTAAATAGATCATTGTTAGATTAAACTTTGTGCAAAGTTTGAGCTCAATCAGTCATATAATTCTCTAGATAAAAATTATTTAGTGAAAAAACAAATTGGTGGCTATGGGGAAACAAAGCTTGTCCGGACCCATGTCTAATTGATTTTTTTTCTCATTCTTATGTGCTGAATCATATCCTACAATATTGCAGAGTAATTACAAAACATCCTGCATATACTTAAAAATCTTATTAAAACTATGCAAAACATCCCAATATTGTGATTCCGTACGCTGTTATTATCTTTAACTTAACTGTTATCCTTCATCCGATTGTTTTGAAGTTATAACATCCGATAGGGAATTAAAAGTGCTACAAAAGGTGTCTTGAATTTTTTTTGTTAAAATGTACTGTTTTTGGGTATATTAGGTTAGAAATTTCCAAACAGTCGCCATTACGAAATGCGAGATTGGATATAATCCTTTATTTTACCTAAAGTAGATCATTTTACTTTCTCACTATCCTACTATAGTAAAGAGAAAGTATAAAGTGATCGCAAAAAAAATCGATGTTGAGATTTTTGTGGATATATCTCTTTTGGGACTCCCTGAGTCCAAAAAAGTGGTTTTTACAAAATGTCTGTCTGTATGTATGTCTGTCTGTCTGTATTCTGTATGTCTGTATGTCTGTCTGTATGTCTGTATGTATGTCTGTATGTCTGTATGTCTGTATGTATTCTGTATGTCTGTATGTATGTCTGTATGTCTGTATGTCTGTATGTCTGTCTGTATTCTGTATGTCTGTATGTATGTCTGTATGTCTGTCTGTATGTCTGTATGTCTGTATGTCTGTATGTCTGTATGTATTCTGTATGTCTGTATGTATGTCTGTATGTATGTCTGTATGTCTGTATGTCTGTATGTCTGTCTGTATTCTGTATGTCTGTATGTATGTCTGTATGTCTGTCTGTATGTCTGTATGTCTGTATGTCTGTATGTCTGTATGTAGACAAAGCTAGAGAGAAAACTATTCGCTCGATTTAAAAAAAAATTACACCATACATGTCAATTAGGCCTGTATAGATGCACGAAAATGGGGTTTTGACAAATTTTGAAAAATAACCCCCTTTATGGCCAAAAAACTCCCAAAAAAATTAGATATTATTTTTTTATAAAAAAAACGGCTCTAACGATTTTGATAAAATTTTGCTTATTTTTAGCCCTTAATGTACCCTACCATATGCGAAAATAGGCATCTAAAAATTCTCGTTTAGGTAATAATAATAATAATAATTTTATTATTAGAAACTCTCCTACTTTAATGTGTTCCTTCTTCTACTTAAATACAATTGTGAAGTCACAGTGAATCTGTTTAGTAATTTAAATGTGAGAAAGTATGTGCCAGTTTCTGGTACCGTTTATTTAGGTATAACTTCATGTCACGTTTGAACCGAATCGGTCAAACCATTCTCTAGATAGATATCAATTATTATTTTGTTAAAAACACATAGAACCTACATACAGATAGACGATAAAGTAAGCACCGTAGACCCATTATTATATTGCGAAATATGTTTTTCTCGATCCCAGTAACAAATCCACAAAAGGGGACCAGAGAGTTCGGGGGCATTCTGTATATAATCATATGTAACACAATATAATATAACAATAGTCCCATGTAGGTGTATAATGTTTCCAGATTTTTCGTTGGA
Organism: Aphrophora alni; assembly: GCA_963513935.1. Classification (NCBI taxonomy): domain Eukaryota; kingdom Metazoa; phylum Arthropoda; class Insecta; order Hemiptera; family Aphrophoridae; genus Aphrophora; species Aphrophora alni. The sequence continues at coordinate 62,514,051 of OY740771.1, read as the reverse complement.
ATTACAACTTTTTTTACTAGAACCCCTTATTCTGTACTGAAGAACAAATTAATTCTTTATACAAACATAATTTATGGAAAGATTGGTTAAGCTATGCCTAAACTCGGTCAAGGCTTGTACCAATGTACTAGGATACTTAGATAACATTTTTTTTTTATAGGAGATGGCATAACAGTTGAACCCAGCCTATATGTATGTATTCACCTTAAAAGTAGGTGGAAATCACTAAATATAAGTTTTAATAGTAAAATTGAGTGTTGGTGTGGAAAAGTGGGTTTTGTTAGCCCGAACGGTTCGTCGGAGAAATAACCTAAATAGTAAAATATGTAGAAAATTTTATGTTCTTTCATTTTGAATATGCTAGAGAGGTTATTAAAGAATAATTAATTGATAGTTTACGAGTTACAAGAGAAAACCCGCAAGAATGAGATTTTTTACTTTTTTTTTGCATTTTTGTCAATTTTGCGTCACGAAATTTGTAAGCAAACCTCAGATTCGGATTTAGCACCCCAAAAACATACAGAGGGGAAGAAATAAAAACTACCCCACAAGTTTCCTTGTAAAAACAAATTTGACTGGTTTCTATAATCCACCAATGTAATTTGACATATGTACAACTGAACAATATACAAACACATTTTTGTTCAAATACTAAGAGACGAGAAGCTCAAAAGTTGGAGACGAGAAGCTCAAAAGTTGTAGATTGATAATTTCCAAAATATCAATTTAACAATGAATTTTACGAAACAAGTGCACACTTTGTAGAGAAGTTGGAGTCCTAAACTTGTGCCCAACAAAATTAATCTATACTAGAAATTAACCATTCTAGTGCGCTTAAGGCTTATTTTGAGCACTTGTTCACAACCACTCGTTAACTCTGTCGCTGGAGTTGTAGTTTAAGCTACAAAGCCGTTACATTTGCTGTTCATTAGCCACCTATCACATCCCGCCGGAAATAAGTCGAGTTACAGTAACCCTATATTATGTTCATATTAGGTTAATACCATTCAGTTTTACTCGTTTTCAGTTACATATGAATTTACTTACTTATTCAAATACAGTAGATTAGGTTGTATTAAACGCTTTAATTGTTTAGCATACAGGGTGTTTTGCGAGAGTTTGGCACAACTTCAGAAGATGATAGGGGTCCACCTAAAAAAATCTAAATTGTTCATATGTACCTAGGGCTAGAAAAGCTTCGTTTTCCAGACATCCGCCATTTTGTTTCTTTTCCAAAATGATTTATACCTGACCGATTGAGTTTAAACTTAGCACAAAGTTTAACTTAACAATAATAGGCCCTATATATACAGGGTGAGTTTCTACTGAACTTCTCCACCTGAAATTCTCGCTCTTGATCAGAGGACATTTTTCGCATATATACTTTTGTTCAGAGCACAGTTACTGTCCTCTGAATATTAGGAGGACAGTGTATTCTCATCAAGAGCATATATAACTTACTGTCCCCTTAACATGAGTTAACATAACACGGATTTTTGCAACAAATGCTGCCAACATTGTCTTGTCCCCAACATTTTCCCTTCTTTTATACTCTCATTTTTGTTATCTCCCTACGTCTCTTTCTGCAATAGGCATAAAACATTTGGTTTATTTTAGTTTAAATCGATGGAAAATAAACAATTAACATCACATTTTGTATGACGATTTTTTCTATAGACTTGTGGGTGGAAACACACGATAATATTTTAACTAGACTTTTTTTCTATAGATAAAAAACAATCTAGATTTTTTAATACCATATTTAATAAATTAGATAATTTATCGAACTAATAAACGCTATTACGCAATTTACCCACCGCAACATTAATATTAAGACACCGTTTGACCGATCACCATGAAAATTGGCCAATTCATGTTTTTTTTTTTTCCCCCTAATTATTATAAAACCATCATGTTACTTACCCCAGCCCAACATTAATACTAAGACACCGTTTGACCGATTACAATGAAATTTGACACACATGTATTATTTCATGGAGAAGGTTTTTATCTAATTATTATAAACATCATCATGTTACTTACCCAGTCTAACATTATTACTAAGACACCGTATGACCGATTAAAATGACAATTATCTCACACATGTATTATTTCATGGAGTTGGTTTTTTATCTAATTATTATAAACATCATCATGTTACTTACCCAGTCTAACATTAATACTAAGACACTGTTTGACCGATTAACATGAAAATTGGCACACACATATATTATTTCATGGAGAAGGTTGTAATCTAATTATTATAAACATCATCATGTTACTTACCCAGTTTAACATTATTACTAAGACACCGTATGACCGATTAAAATGACAATTAACATTGATTAGTATAACATTTATATAATATAAAATTAATTAATAAATAGATTGAAATTGCTATTTTAAACGACAAAGGCCTACTTAGGAAAATGTATTAACAACCAAATCTATAACTAATTATGAGGGCTAGATACGAAATTTTTACGAAATAATGCTACAAATCTTCTTTCCTTGTAATATTTAGCATTGACTTGGTGGCCGGTATGTAGTGGCCGGTTGCATAAACGTCAATCAGATATGATCTATGATCATCGTCCAAATTGATCTAACATCAAGAGTTTATGTTTATTATTGAGTATATGTTTAGAGTTTACCTAACATTATATTTTGTTGTATTACTTCATGTTTCATTGATTGTAGACATAAAAATTGACCAAGCTGCAAAATTAGCAGACTAGTAGTCGTTCAGGTAGCCTCTGCCCCTAATAAAACAAAGGGGCTACAGTGTGTTGATCTATAAAAGAAACTAAAAGTTTTGTTAACGGTTTTAGACTAATGTCTCCAATGCCTAGTATCTGTTGTCTTTAATGCAGTGCAATTACATTTATACAAAAATTCAATACAATCAGTATGAAAATATTTCAATAATAAAAATTAAATCCAATTTTAATCCTAATCTTTTAAATTTTGGACATTTATATTTCATTATTATTTTAAACACATATTATTGAGACATTATCAAATTTCAGCACAATATTAAAAACGCTTAAGTTTCAACTAAAAGTTATCGCACATTAGGACCGTTTAAGGTTATAATTATTATTGTTATGGAATAAATACTTCTTTAAACAGAACTTTGGTTTAACCGGAACAGAATGGTCAGGATCGAATTTAAAACCTATATCCTTTTACTAAAAATATTAATTGTGATTATAGATTGCCAAAAATTTGCCAAAAAATTACCGTTTACCGTATTTACATTGAGGTGGATTGTAATAACTGTTATTGATGTACTCAATCGAAAGAAACTGACTTCTTAAATTGTTAAAAATTATAAATAGCTAGGAAAGAATTCACGACTGACGTAAAAATTTGTCTTTTAAACCGAAAATGTATATCTTTGTTTTCTTTTATATGTGTGTGAATTTGTAACGTAAATAAAACTAAAATTTATTTTAGGAAAGTTTGATAGAAAGGTTTCTACGGCAGTCTAATTTATGTTTTCTAAAAATATTGTGGCTGACCATTACAGCTCTCTCATTATCAGGAATTATTTTGTCTTAACTGCTATGTTGAGATTCAGGTAGCCAGGGCGTTAAGACTAACCTAGCCTCTCTTAGTTTTATGACACTAAGAGACCTTTTTAAATATATTTTAAATGAGCCTGAGGTTTTATCTTTTCGGTAAAATCATTGTTTTTAAAATTCCTTTAGAATTAAAGAAAGCGAACACTATCCCAATTCATATTGCCAACAATTAAAAATAGCGTATGCCTTTTACATTTTAGGAATCTTGATTTTCTTAGTAATAACGATGCCATTTTTTAATTAAGATAATTAATATTACTAGTGTTACATAATAATTGTAAACAATTGAATGGATCAAAACAATAACGAACTTTGTCTAAGAACTGTTTCTTGTTAAATAAGAAAGTTTGTGTGTATGTATATATTGAAGCCCACTTTAAGAGTGTTATATAGGTAAGGAATTTTTTTTAAAAGTAGGCCTACTAAATTTAATATGGATGAGTCAGAGGTGGGAGGCACAACAAATTACCTGACGTTGAAGAAGTCCTTTAAAATATTTCAATGTTTTTAAACAATAAATCGTACTATAGCTATTCAACAACTCGAGCAGAATATTGGAGAACTCAAAAATTCCAATAACTTATTTCAATAACCTATGTATGGTCAAAGTTGTAGGCTTCTTTGGCGCAGAAGGATAGCACTTTCGTAAAGGATCTTTAACTGTGGTGTCTTATATTTATTTAATTTTAGCAATAAATGAATTACAGTACTGTAGTTATTAGTTAAAGCACAAATTTGGTAATTTCGCTAGTTCACAATATTATCCTGAAAACGGAAAGATAGACAGCCAGAGTGAAGTCTAAAGAGGACTTTATTTTTATTATATAGAGGAACTATATTAATCTTTGTTTTTCTAAATCTTAGGTAGTTGGTTCGAATCTAAATCTCGTTATTTTTTTTTTTTAATAAGCCTAAAGATTTCAATTTATTTAGGAAAGGCTATTTATAATACTAAATTAATTACGATTCTACAAAGAAAGTACTTTTGTTGTTTTTAAGATTCGTGTTAAATAGAACAATGTTCATTTCATCAACAATTCACAATTATCATCTCAGAGAATAAACTATATTTCCGTTCCACAGTTGGTTTGTTCACATGTAAGCCTAATAGGTTACTCATCAACATTTGAAGAATTGTGCCAGGAAGTAGTTCTTCCTTCATTGAAACACACTGAGCTTGTTAGGAATGTTAGGCTACTGAAAAAAACACATCCAGCTTCAACTGAACTAAACTAAAATTTACAAGGAATTGTTTAATCAAATATTTACACATTTTATCTTTACAAAAAATACTGTTCTGCAATTTGTGAAACACGTAACAACATTTTGCCTTAAAATAGTTGATTTTTTTTGACAAATTTCTTTATTTTTATCGAAGTTAAAGAGACCAACAGTCAAAAACAAAATATATTTTATCTAACTTCGTTTTAAGATATGTTAAACAATTTGAAGAAAACTGAACAAAAATTACGCGAGCTACTCAATTCGCCAGAGTTTTGAAACCCCAAAAATCGGTTCAAAGCTTTTCCGATGTCTCGATTTATTATGGATTTAGTAATTTATATTAAACATTGAATTTAAAAAACGGTTAAATATCATCAGAATTCTTTGACAACTGTATCGAACTCATCCAAAAGAAATGTTTGTGACAAATAAGTTGAAATTACTCAATCAAACTTCAGAACAATCAAAACTTCAATAATACAGTTCAATAGAACAGATTAAGTACGACAATATATACATTAAATGCTATATAACATGTAGGATAGTCCTATCGTGCTTAGTTTTCGAATATCCGCCACTTTTTAAAAATAAAATAACATTATAACTTTAGAAATATATATGATATTGAGTTCAGATTTGATAAACGCATTTTTCATGTAACGTTTTACACGAGATTTGAAAATGATTTCCATTTTAAAATGTTAAAGTCGTATATATTGAAAACTTGTTAACCTTATAAAACAATTACAAAAGAGTGAAACTTTTATTTGTTAATGACGAACAATATGGTATTTATATTTTTACTGTAACAGTAAAAGAATATATATTTAAACAGAAAAGGTAAAATTGCATCACAAATGTTATATAATTTTAACAACAAATAAACTTGTGCTCTATGAAGTAAGAATCGGTTGACATTTGATGGTTGGAGAAGTGAGGGGTTGGTTTTGAGATTGTCTAGATAAACATTTATAGTTAGTTATAGAAATTTGAACAAACAATATTAGGTAGTAGCAAATTTTAAAAAAAATAGTAGAAATAGGCTGTGGATATCTAGTTATGACCTCATATGCTTAGTAAGGAGGGAGTAATGCAACGTTGTCACATGGTGTGTTTTTTCTACCTGCGCCAATTCACTGTTTATTTTACAGTTGAACACAATATTAATATTTGCCCGGTAGCAAATTTGACTACATTTGTATTCAGGAACTTTACAACTATATTTTAAATATTTAATAATGTTTTTAATTGATTAAAAAAATACTATTATTAGGTCTGGAATATGAAGGACAAACGTTTATTTATTGTTTACCTTATTTTTGAGAGTCACTCAAATTATAAAGTCATACTATGCCACGTAAAAGTCAGACATTTTTATTTCTAGAAATGAATAGAGGTGTAAGTACGCCTTTGATAAGTTATGTTGTTTTTCAGAGACAAGAACCCTTAGATGCCGAGGATCCCCCAAGAAAAAAAAAACAAGTGTTATCCATTTAATTTACCTTTCTTAACGGAATTAATTCAACAAATCGGTCGGGAAGAACACCCTGGATAAAATGTATTGTTTTATATAAACTGTTGTTTCCTAAGTATTACATGGAGAGAAAATTGCACTTCACTGTCCAGTAGTTCAATAAATCAATGATTTAGGCAACTCAAGACATATGTAAGCTTAACATTCATTTCATCAACCATGATAATTGATCTGGTGATAATCACCCTGCTTGTCCAGAATTTAGAATAAATTTAGATAGTACTCAACAAAAAAACCTTTCAAAAAGGTAAAACTTTCGCAAGTATGACCTTGCGTTTTATTCCCTTTAACTTACTCAACACATTGTTACGTTTTCCTTTTCCTTGTATCTGAAGTAATTTAATAAATAAGGCAGCGAAAGCATAAGAAATCATACTGGGGTGGGGGTTGTCTCTGAACACTATTCCAGTGGGCGACATATCACCCCACATTTGATTTATTAATAAATTCCTAAATACTACCATCTTGGAAAAGCAATTTTTATTAATAAACCAATAATATAAAATTTATTGAGCATATATTATATTAATAATCATTTCGAAGTTGTATTATACAAAGACTTGAATATAACTTCCATAATACCTTCAACAACCATAAAATAGTATTTAGATTTTTTTAAAACGTAAGTGAGCAGTTAAAAATCGAAAATTCAATTTAAAACTTAAAATATTTCTAAAGAAGATAACATGAGCATTATTATTTTATATTTTATTTACAAGTTAAAGTTTTTTCCAGCTTCAACTACTGCATTTTCTAAGTTTAGACCTTGACTTTTATGAATAGTTATTCCATAACTATTGCAAATTGGAAATTGTTTTCTTATTATAAAAGCATTCCTCATTTATTGAAATTTAGATTCTATACGTTCTATAGAATATTGTCTTTTATTGGTAAGTTCAATTTTAATAGTGTCGACAACATTATTATTATCTCTTGTTACAGAAATAATAGTACCTATTGTACCATTAGCCAAGCCGATAGAAACATCAATATTTCGTCTTATCATAATTTTTGATCCAGCTTTTATTTTAATTACTCTAGCTAATCCTGCAGTTCGTGAACTACCCGCTTCATCATTCATTAAAGACTTTATTCTTTTTTTGTGCATATTCTTCGCTCGAATTGTATCTTCGGCAACAAGCTCAATTTCCTCGGCATTAATTTTTTTTAACATAGCATCTTTAAGGTATCGCACATTAGATTGGTAGGTAATAAGCAAACAGTATTTGATGGCAAAGTATTTAGAAAGTTACAAAGTTATGATATTTCCACTTAAAAGTTTAAATACATGATTACGCATTAAGGAATATGTATAAGTAATATTTTGCGGGTCATGACCAAATACTAATGAAGTAGCAAATGCTATCGCGAAAACGCCACAATCAACTCCATTAAGTTGCTGGGCTACAGAAGGAAATATAATCTTTTTCATTTTTGTTCAAATAAAATGGATTAAGCTTTTTCAAAAAAATTTTAAAATCTGCATCTAATGTATCAGATTTTGAAGAATCATAAATATATAATAACTTACCATCGTAATAGCTACATAACCAATGTTCAGAATTAGAAAACAAAATTTGAATATTTTTTTCACCCTCAGCCATTGGTTTGATTTTTGAAAGAACTTGAAGTCTTCCGGTATGTTGAGGCTTGTAAATAGTAAACCGTAAAAGTATTTTATGAAATCTTTCAATATGATAATCATTTAGACGTCCTCCATTTTTTATGATATCAAAATCACAATTGATCATTGAATATTGAAGATGCCAAGAAGGAATTTGAATAAAATGAAAAGGAAAGTTTTTTATAGAACGCTCTCTAAATATACGTAAGAGAAATTGTCGCATATAATTATTATCACAGTTATATCGCACATAATCTGGTCTAATACCATGTACAAGAGATGTCGCAAAAGCAATTGCGAATATACCACAATCACACTCAATCTGAAGTTGAACTTCAGGCCACTTAATAGTCTTTCCAGATTGAAAATAAAATGGGTATAATTTTAGCGAAACTAATCTATAAGTGACTATGATCTTTCTTTTCATTTAATGAGTCATAAATATAAATAGTTTCAGTGTCAAAAAAACTGCACACAAAGTGACCTCTGTCATCATCTGTTAAAGGCCGAAATAAAATTTGAATTCTAGATCTATCAGGAGAAGCGGGAGTAATCATATCATAAGTTTGTAATTCTTCCATTCCTAAGAAATCAATATTAAAACATTCTTTTATTAAATCGCTGAAGCGCTGTATATGTTCTACACCTAAATATGCATCTTTGTTAATAATTACGTTCAAAATCTTCGTCACCAAAATCAACAGCCATGCTAAAAATTTCTGTAGTCTTGTTTACTTTTTTTTTTTTTTCTTTCACAAAAATAATATTTCTTTTCGTAAGTATAGTGTAATAAGTAAATTTCGAATAAATTCTTATTTCTTTTTGTGCAATACATATTTTTTTCTTTTTAATGATACTTATATAAATTTCACACCTTTATACTTTTATACAATTTGATACTTACGTTAAGTCTAAATAGAATACCGAAAATTTCAAAAACTACCACGATGTTAATTATTTCTTCCTGTCGCCCTTATAAAAAGGTACCTGTGAAGAAAAAATAAAAATGGTCGATAAAATACGTAAATTCTCGGTTGGGGATAAGTAAGGTAAACTACTGGTTTTCTTGTAGAAGTATATACATGCTAGAAAAGTAATTTGTAGAATTGTGGGGTCCATTGTGTGGTGATTACACCGACAATGGGTGATGCGCGCGCAGATAGCCCCGACGAAATGGATGGACTATTATTTATTTAATTACTATTTATTATTTCGGAAGTTGTATAAATGTAAAGTTATTAAAAGTCAGTTTAGTATTTCAATATATTTTTGTAAAGATTTGACCTTCGATAAGAATAGTGTTTTAGATTGTCAATCAATCGCTTATCAGCAGATAAGATGTATGGCAGGATGCTAACAGACATAAATATCTCTTGGCTCTAAGCCAAAGAAAATACGATCAACTAATTCTAATCTTTCTGCTGCCTAATTTAAAGTAATGATTACGTTCTGATTATTCAACTTAAATCACTTGCATTTATTTTTTATATTTATAGCCATGTATGTATAATATTTGAATTATTATGTATGTCTATATATGTATTCACAGGTATTTCGGCATAACCTTACGACAAAAACTTGTAATGTTTAACCAAACGACTTTTTAACCAAACCGAGCTTTTTGTTTCCGTTCTGGGCTGTGAAAGCCACCTTCAGAGGCCTCACCGGCGTCGACCTAAAGATCTTTTGCCGCCCCAATTTCCTTCCTACACCCAACTAGTGATACCCGTCATCCTTATGAAGGAACAGATACTACCAATAGGGTTATCTAGGATGGTTTCCATCTCTTTCCCCGGCAGGCCTAGAGAGTATAGCCTGGCTCGTCCTAATGCCTCACACTCTAAAAGAATGTGTTCTGCGGACTCTTCAGCCAAACCACATTTCCTGCAAGTATTGTCTGCAGCAATCCCTATCCTGTGTAGATGTTTTCTGAGGTGACAGTGGCTCGTTAAGAGCCCAACCACCCACCTCATGTTATCCCTTCTGAGAGAGATGAGTTGTTCAGCATGTTTCTTGCTTGGTCTAAATAACCTTTTTGCAAGTCTACTAGTGGTTGAATTCGTCTAGGCCCTATTCATCCCCTCCCGTATCCACGTATCAACCGCTGCTCTGGCATGTCCATAGGAGATCCCGAACACCGGTTCCGGGCCTACGAAAGGGGATTCTGAACCTGACCTGGCTAATTCATCTGCTCTCTCATTACCATCAATACCTGAGTGGCCAGGAAACCGAGCTTACTACTTTGATGAAATTATTTTTATTTTTCATTATTTAGAAATTATACCGCGACTAATTACAACCGACACTTTTTTTATTAGCATACCTTCTTTCTTCGGCGACTTACCCGAATTAACGCTGAATCCGAAATACGTTTACTAAATATTGAACAAAATAATTTGTTTTCCCCCAAAAATTATAATAGTAATTCCAAATTAAATTATAACGTTACGCATCTCTTTTATTTCTACCTAGGGTATCCCACTTAATTACTGACCTAGACTGCGTCGCTCGAGGTCAGATTATGATTTCCTTCTTTCGTTTTGATTTGACCAGCATGTCAATTTACGGTGGGAGACCTATCCCGGAGGGTCCACCCTTAATATGTAACGGGAAATTAGGGGAACCTCGGGACTCACAGTCCCAAGACTGAAATCCCAAAATTGAAGACAATATTATGTATTTTTATATATATTATAACGATCTCAAACGATCACAATGGATAAATAATTAATTAGGCCTAATATCAAATATTAAAATAATAATAATCAATCAAAAGTTAACATTGATAAATAATTGTGTAAATGTGTAAATTGAAACAGAACACATGTGGACAAGCAAATCTTACCGAAAGAGCAGCTGCAAGGTTAAGTTTCGAAAATAACTGTACAAATTGACAAACGTGACAAGGACAAGGGAAAGAAGACATTCTGTTTTACTTAAGAGAAGAAAGTTCGCCGACATAAATAAAACTTTAGTAGAAAACATAACGGAGTTTTGCTATTCAACGCAGCTGCGTGTTGTAAAAAATGAGAAAGCGAATTCCTAACGGTATCTCCGAGGGTGAAGCCAGCGCGTGTAATAAAAAAAACCAACGATTTTGGAAAGTTAGAGGTCCAATCCGGAGAGGCCTGAGTTTTAAAAAAATGAGATTTAACCAATAAGCGAAGAGGACGCTACACTTGAATTTCGGGAGAGGTGAAACCCAGAGTAAGGAAGTTCAGTCTAGAACTGGGGTTAAGAGCGTGTAAGTCTTGACTTACAGCTAGGAATCAGAGTAGGAGGTGTTAAGTGTTAAGAATTAACCTGAGGGTTTAATTCTAAGTCATTGGTTAATTTAAAGGCAGAGCCGCAACAAAATTTAGTAATTTATCTTGAAGTTTGTTAGATTCATAAATTAAATAGAGTCAAAGAGTTTAAATTTCATAAAAGAAGAGGAGAGATCATCGCGACGGAGTCCATAGTAATCAAGAACGAGTAAGGAGACTAAATAGAGTTAGCGGAGTATCACCAGAGATTCACCACCAGTCAATGAACCAGTGTTAGCAGCATCCGACTTCACAGGCTAAGGATACGTTGTGTTGTTGTGCGTCGTTAGTGATTTGTGTTGTGTAAAAGTGCCAAAATTATAGCGGACGAGGAGAATTGTTGATAAGTACAAAATTTCATAATAAATAATCATTAGAGTTAGTATTTCACTTTAATTGAGTCATTAAAAGTTCCCATGCCCGAGATAAGAGTCAAGTTTCTTTGTATAATTAATTTAAAAGTAAAGTAATTGAGCTAGCCGGCAAACTAAAGTAAATTTGGAAATATCAGTTAATTAAAGAAATTTGTCTTGTTTTTGTTATAAAATTGATAAAGTTAATAAGAACAATTTGGACAAGATCTGTTGAACATTTTGTAGAGTTTTGATATTTTATGTAAATTGAATAATAAATTGTAGAATTTAAATTTGTAATCTCTAATATTGTGTATTAGAGTAAATTAGTTTTTAAAGAATGCAAGTGTGAGAGAATGAAGTAGCCTTAAGATATTTCAATGAATAGATAAATTGAATTGATACTGTTGTTATAAATAATTGTTTTTGCTAATAAATCCTAAAGTTAGTTAAAGGATAAAAAACTTGTTTTTGTTGAATTAATTTACTTAAACCATCATAATAGTTTTTCAAAAGTTTTCAAGAGAATTAAAATAAAAATAAATTAAATTAAAATTAGATTAATAAAAATATTATATAACAAACGTTTTGTTATGTTATATTTGGTCGCACAACGTGTGGCATTAATTTAAAATAAATTGGTAAATTAAATAAAATATATAACAAGATTGCTCATTGTTATATTTGGCGCTCCACCGCGTGGCTCATTAAAGTGAAATTTAAATTGCTAGTTATAGAATTGTTAGAGGATAAGAATATTAACATTGTTACAGGAAATATTGTGTGGTAGATAATAGGTTAGAATAGTATTGTTTATGTTAACCAGAAGTAAAAAGAGGGAATTAGAACTTAAAATGGCAAATGAAAGTGAAATATATAATCAATTGGGATTAAATAGTGGGAGTTTAAATTTTAGTCAAGAAGGGGAACAATTAGAGTCAATTAATCAAAATGGGGAATTAGAAGTAGAAAGTAACGTAAATTCACGGGCGGGGACAGAAGTAGACAATCCAACAACATCGGCGGCAGTACAGTCAGGAAACGCGGGTATGACAATGATACAGGAATTGTTAGAGCGGATGGCGGAAGAAAACAGAAAAACGGCAGAAGAAAACCGGAGAAACGCGGAAAAGCTGGCGGAAGAGAACCGGAAGGGTTTTGAAAAATTTGAGAAATTTGAAAAAACTATGGAAGAGAAATTTGGGGAAGTTAAGGGTAGTCTAACCGCATTAGAAGAAAAATTTAACAGGAGGATAAATGAGCGTTTTGACGGAGTCAACAGTCGAGTAGAGATGGTCGAAACACAAGTCGCGGAAATTCGTACGAGCGTCGAAGAGAGGTTGAAGAAGACGGAAGAAGAATTCGGCGATCGAGTCAAGGGATATCGCGCGGAAACGGAGGGTCGCGTGCAAGAACTCGAAAACCGTGGCGTAGTCGTCAACAATCGGTTGGAAGAACTCGCGGCGAAAGACGAAGAAATCGGGGAAATATGCACGAAAAATAATGAAACTAACATCGCGAAAATTGAGGAGAATGCGAAGAAGACGGAAGAGGTCGCTAAAAAGTTAATTGAATTAGATAGGAGATTAAAAACGGTCAGAAATTTAGGGGAAGGATATTGTCACGAGCCAGAAGTAAGAAATATTAGTTTCTCGGGAAAAGAGAGGTTTCCCATACAATTTCTAAATGTAATGGAAGAGATAAGCGAGCAGATAATTGGAAACGGCATGAATTGGATTGACCGATATTTAAAAGACGGGGCTTATATATGGTGGCAGTTACATAGGAGAAGTGTTAAAAATTTTAAGGAATTTGAGGAATTGTTTAGGGAGAAGTATTTCAATGAAATAATACAGGCGAAAATTAGGGACCATTTAGAGTTTGGGAAATTTAGAGGCAGAATGAATGACGAGGCAATTGCATATGTAGAAATGTTGATGCTACAATGTTCCGAGTTAAGTCCGCCGTTAGCAGAGGAACAATTAGTTTATAAGGCAGGAAAACATTTCCATCCAAATATCTTGATTGCAATAATTACAAGGGGGATTAAAAAGAAAACAGAATTTATAAAATTGCTCATGGAATTTGAACATGCTAGGATAGAGGAAGTCAATGAAAGGGAAAGGATAAACAATAATAGAGGAAATTTTAGGGAACAAGTAAATAATAACAAACCGAATAATTGGGGTAGACGACCGAGTGACCATATGACTCCATGGCGAGAACAAGGTCATAAACCAGTTGAGTGGAGAAGGGACGTAAACAACACGCCGGAATACGGAAAGGATGTAAACAATGCAAGGCAGAGCAATGACCCAAGGCATCAGGACAGAAGGGTGTACAAAGACCAGATGGCAGACCGTCGTGACTAGCGAGCTGTATGAAGGACCTTATAAAATAATAAATAAATTAGGAAATACGACATATAGGTTAGGACACATTAATAAAAATAAAATTAGGGGAATATTTAATTGTAGATTATTAAAGAAATATTATAATTAAGGACATTAGGATAAACTTAGGCAGTAAACAAAATATAGACAATAAAGGAGCAAGAGTGAAAGGGAAAACCATGAAAGGGACTAGGGTTGACCACAAGAGGAACAATAGAAGAAAGGTCTATTGTAAGACAGTGGGTAACCGCAACATAAAGGGCATTGTAAGAAAAAGGTTCTTTACAACCTATTGTTAAAGAAACGGGCGTAAGAAAAAATTTATCTTGAGGCATTTCAAAGACAAATTTTATCTGGGGACAGTATAACGATCTCAAACGATCACAATGGATAAATAATTAATTAGGCCTAATATCAAATATTAAAATAATAATAATCAATCAAAAGTTAACATTGATAAATAATTGTGTAAATGTGTAAATTGAAACAGAACACATGTGGACAAGCAAATCTTACCGAAAGAGCAGCTGCAAGGTTAAGTTTCGAAAATAACTGTACAAATTGACAAACGTGACAAGGACAAGGGAAAGAAGACATTCTGTTTTACTTAAGAGAAGAAAGTTCGCCGACATAAATAAAACTTTAGTAGAAAACATAACGGAGTTTTGCTATTCAACGCAGCTGCGTGTTGTAAAAAATGAGAAAGCGAATTCCTAACGGTATCTCCGAGGGTGAAGCCAGCGCGTGTAATAAAAAAAACCAACGATTTTGGAAAGTTAGAGGTCCAATCCGGAGAGGCCTGAGTTTTAAAAAAATGAGATTTAACCAATAAGCGAAGAGGACGCTACACTTGAATTTCGGGAGAGGTGAAACCCAGAGTAAGGAAGTTCAGTCTAGAACTGGGGTTAAGAGCGTGTAAGTCTTGACTTACAGCTAGGAATCAGAGTAGGAGGTGTTAAGTGTTAGGAATTAACCTGAGGGTTTAATTCTAAGTCATTGGTTAATTTAAAGGCAGAGCCGCAACAAAATTTAGTAATTTATCTTGAAGTTTGTTAGATTCATAAATTAAATAGAGTCAAAGAGTTTAAATTTCATAAAAGAAGAGGAGAGATCATCGCGACGGAGTCCATAGTAATCAAGAACGAGTAAGGAGACTAAATAGAGTTAGCGGAGTATCACCAGAGATTCACCACCAGTCAATGAACCAGTGTTAGCAGCATCCGACTTCACAGGCTAAGGATACGTTGTGTTGTTGTGCGTCGTTAGTGATTTGTGTTGTGTAAAAGTGCCAAAATTATAGCGGACGAGGAGAATTGTTGATAAGTACAAAATTTCATAATAAATAATCATTAGAGTTAGTATTTCACTTTAATTGAGTCATTAAAAGTTCCCATGCCCGAGATAAGAGTCAAGTTTCTTTGTATAATTAATTTAAAAGTAAAGTAATTGAGCTAGCCGGCAAACTAAAGTAAATTTGGAAATATCAGTTAATTAAAGAAATTTGTCTTGTTTTTGTTATAAAATTGATAAAGTTAATAAGAACAATTTGGACAAGATCTGTTGAACATTTTGTAGAGTTTTGATATTTTATGTAAATTGAATAATAAATTGTAGAATTTAAATTTGTAATCTCTAATATTGTGTATTAGAGTAAATTAGTTTTTAAAGAATGCAAGTGTGAGAGAATGAAGTAGCCTTAAGATATTTCAATGAATAGATAAATTGAATTGATACTGTTGTTATAAATAATTGTTTTTGCTAATAAATCCTAAAGTTAGTTAAAGGATAAAAAACTTGTTTTTGTTGAATTAATTTACTTAAACCATCATAATAGTTTTTCAAAAGTTTTCAAGAGAATTAAAATAAAAATAAATTAAATTAAAATTAGATTAATCAAAAATAATATATAACGAAATTCTGTTATGTTATAATATGTTAGCCATATGGTGAGAATCGAAGATGCGTGCGCACACATACTCGCATCCAGCGTTAATACGGGTAGCGTCGCCTGAATTTTTTGGCTGAAGAAAAAAAAATTCTGTCGGTAAACCGTCAAATCAGAACTTTAACTTAATATAACCTAATAACTAGCAATTATAAGTGAAATATTATTCTTTTAATGATAAACTTAAACGTATTTCTTACATCTTATAAGTTCAAGGGGCTTTTTAAATTTAAAAATAGTAATAAACTAGAAAACTCGCGTAAAATTCAATGTATATAAGGGTGGTGGTTCGCCGGCCATACTTACATCTGGCGGCTATTGCCACCCTCAATTATGTTGTTTTACGATTACGATGTGAATTTTTAGGTTACGATGAGATCTAGTTCATAATAATAGGTCATTAGAAGAGTGTAGATCAATATGTAAACTGAACACCTCTACAATAAGAATATCACTTCCTTATTTTTTTATAGTCACTCTGTTCAATATGATGCGGTATTGTTAATTGTTAGTGTGAAATACATGAAAAATGTATAGTGCAGCCCGGAGTTCACACGCGAAAGACAGATGTGGTTGGAGCGGAAGTGACGGGGGAGGTGGGGAGGTCATTCAAAATAACAAACACCTCCAAAAAAAACGCGCGAACATCGACTTCTCAAAAAGTCGTGAATATGTCTAAGGTATAAACCAGGTATTTGTAAGGTCGCAATAGTGGTATCTTTATATCAAGCCCCCAAAATGACGCAAATGCATTTAAAGTATAAGCCAGGCACTGGAAAGGTCGCAATAGTGGTATCTTTATATCAAGCCCCCAAAATGACGCAAATGCATTTAAAATATAAGCCAGGCACTGGAAAGGTGGTAATTGTATACACGGTATAACATTTATACTCAGGCACCCAAAACGTGGCCTTTATGTCTGATCGTATAACCGCTCCAAGGTCAGGAATCGCCAGGCACTCAAAAGGTCTTATACATGTATATATATATATATATATATATATATATATATATATATATATATATAATTATATCCACGACCGCAACTGATCACCGACCCCTTCTTTTTATAAATTAGTCATGAAATCGGTGACCAGTGGATTTGTATGCAGTGGTGAAGTTCAATTATAACGCTTACCATTGTATAATTGCATACGCTATATATAGGTAACCTTTACCTAGTTATTTATAATTTATTTGGGGTTTAGTGAAGTATATAACTTGCTACATTTTAATGTTATGTTGTCACTTGTCATTAATTATGACACTATAAGGTAATTTAAAAATATTAACAACAACATATTTTTCTCCAGTAAAAAATAGTCTGAAATTGTTTTAAAAGTCTCCATTTCTTCTATCTAATCGTTTACCGGTTTTAACATATTTGTTTTACGTTACACAAAGTTAAAACTAGGCCTATATGTTTATTATGTTCCAATAATTTCTCAATTCATTATATTTTTAGATATATCCCTTGAGTCACATTTCACGTGTTTGACTGTATTGCTGTGAAAGTAGTATTGAAGTCGAACAGAAACATAGACATATGAACCATCATATTTATATACAAAAAAAAAGCTGAAACTTGGCAATGTCACTCTTCACATCATTCCAAACATATCTTCCTGTATTATCTGAGTATCTCACAGAATGTTCAATGTCATTCAAAGAAATGCGCATTTATCTTTTAATTTGTAAAAGCTAGAAACCTCAAATTTGCATGAAACGATAAAGAATCAACAGTGGAGTCATGTATCACAAAAAATTAAAATATTTAGCCTTATGTTATATAGAATGGTAGGGCCTAGTGCAAACAGCTAATACATATTACTACTTATTTAATTCCTATCTAGTTTAAAACAAAAATTAAAAGATAACAAAGAAGAAATGCTTAAACCAAAAATTATAGTATATGTTATGTACTTTAAAAATCGATATTCATATATTATAAATCTACAATATAATACTGTATGCTGGACATGGCCGATAATAATACGTCCAAACTATATTTTTCTTTCATAAAAAATGTTTAATTACGTCTTCGACACCGTTCATTTTTCATTCTATTAGAACCAAAAGTTTTTTTTTTTTTTAAACGACGATCATTCAATAAATTGGTTTAATTTCTCCTCTATCACTTCGGCTAACTTAAACAGTCTTACGAGAAGCGAAAATACAAAATAATATAGAGCATTACAGAAAGAAAAAGTCGCTTATAGCGATTTTGAGGATCCCTAGGTCTAGGGTATTTTACTAAGGCACCAAATATGGATTGTAGGTAAGTTAACTAGGTATGCTTGCTTAGTGTAATGAATGCTCCTATCACAATCTCAGAGATAGGTTAAAATGCAAGAATCAAATTTAAATACTAATTGACAGGGGTAAGAGATATGATTATAGAAATAGACGAAGAGTCGAAATTTTGTAAAATTACCTGTTCCAAAACAAAATGTTAGAATTTGGAAAAAAAAACAACTAGAAACTAATATTGTGAAAGATAGCTTACTAGCAATAAATCCAGACATTATGGAGGTAAATCAAATTATATTAATATAAACGTATTTTCCTTATTGCAATCATGTTTTGTAAATAAATAAAGAAGGAAACTCATGACTACCCTAAATTTATCTAAAATTTATTTACCTTAATTCATATAGCATTGCTTCGTTAAATTTTATAAACACACAAATGACACCAATGTCTTGATACAGACGGTCAGAGGTATAATGTTTACATACCTTGTGTTTTTATGGCATGTGTGTGTACAGTAAGGTTAGCGAGAACAAATACAAAATAAATTGAACTTCCTTCCCCAACCTTGTATCCTTACCGGTTATATACGAAAAAAATAAATTGCATAAAATGAGTTAGATGAGGTGTTATTTTACAAAGTGAACTGAAAGTGATTGTATATATAAATAGAACAAGATAACAGTGTAATTCAACAAATTACTACTAAGGTTAAATTTTCAGTTGGCACAAAATATTTCTTCAGATTTTAGTAAGCCTGTAAGTACCAAGTTTTATCAAAATATAAAAACAAGCAACAAATTATCTTTTCTAATTCAGAGAATTCTCCATGTAATTCTTATTAGGTAAAAATATGATAAAGTATCCTCTTATAAATTTTGAGAAATATGACGGTTGTTTAATTTTTTTTTTCAGAATTTACAAACAAATGTTCAAAATTCGTAGTCCAACACCAGATCATCTAAAAAAGAGTTAAGTGAAAACGAAAACTACATACAAATTTATTTCGACACTGACGTTGGGATATATTCCTATTTTTGATAGATCTACCGATAAATTTGAAACGATTTCATTATTTAAATTACTGTTGAAATTTTAATGGGTTTTATAAAACCCACTCTCAGCTTATTTATTATTATTTATAAACAGAATATTACAAAGATTTCGAATACATCATAGAACACAGTTTTATTCAGTAAAGGATTTAAGTTAGCCAACGCACGAGACATAACACTCTGGTTACCATAGAAACTGCCTAAATTAGCTTTAGTCACTACATTACTCTTGTTTCTCCAACTTTCTTTCTTCTAGGGAGATAATGTTAATTGCAAATACACTGACTTTAAATGATAGTAATTTACTTAGTTTATCTTCAGAATTGCTGTCTCATATTTTCTTTAAAATATAGCGAAACACTTTTATGATATGCAGGGAGATAAATCTATGATTTTAAAGATTCTTTACAATTACATCTGTATAATTAAACATGTAAATATATTTTATGTAAATGTACAAACTTGATACCATGACAAATACCTAGTCAAAAAGGTGCCAATTTTTAACAACCATTTATAAAAATAAATCTAAAAATCACCTTTCTATTCATAACAATATTTGCTTTCTTTCATGGTTGATTTGGCTTAGTTGATTTAGGCTTGCGATTATTTCGTTGCAGTTTGGATCGGTGAACTGTTAAAGTTTCAGCAGATTCGAACCCGGCTAATGGGAATGTATTTTTAATTACGTGACACTACTTCTATATCTTCATTATTCTAACAGGCAGAGACTAAAGGTGCAACAAGCTCTATAAAGTGTGGAGGTATTACTGTATCAGTGTATTGGCAAAACTCGACACTCCAGTAAGACTTAAAGAAGCAATATTACAATATTTTACGTAAGGCTGAATAATTAGATTACAATTTCTAAGTTCGAGTCAGGTTGATTAAAAAATTGACAATCTAAATTCTGAAAGAAGCGATTATTCTGCTTCAACTATAAATATCTTTTCAAAGTTAGCTTTCACTCTCTTCAATAAAAAGTGATAGAGCTGGAATTTTATTTTTAACATCTACAATACTTTGAGAAATACACCTCTCAAGATATTTTTAGGTCAATATATTTTTTAATAATTTAATTCTTACAACCAAAAATTCACTATAGAGTTTATTATGTATGTACTTTATATTTAAATGTCCAAATATAAAACAATAATTTTCTACAAATTTGAGGCTAAAAAATAATTTTAAAGTTATTTATATTATATTACTCTTCATTTAGTAGTATCTGATGTGAGCATTTCAAAAAAGGGTGTGAATTAGCTAGAATTTCTATATAAGAATATATATTAAAAATTAATCGATATTTAAAAAAAGTATTAGTTATTGCAAATACAAAGATATCATGTATCCCATAGTACCCCCCTTTTAAGTTTTGAACGAGTGTTAATAAAACGATTTGCCTTGACTTATATTTATAATAACAAAAAGATACTTTTTTAGAATATGGAACAGTTTCACCTATTTCCCCAGAATATTAATATAAGCAAGCATCAAGTAATACCTCAAACAAAAGGTCATAGACAAAAGAACTAACTTTTATGAAAGAAAAGTACTACTTCATTTAAATTTCTTAATTTCTTTAGACTTCTCCGTACAAACATAATCATCTCAATTTCTCTACATTTGACTGACCCATTTTTTATGACACACCAAACCATAGATACAGAAACAGTAACTGTAGCACTGGACTAAACGCTGTAAACTAAATAAGTAAACTAACAATAGTTACTATTGAGATTGAACAATAGGAACGGACTCCATGGTAATGGACTTTAGTCTGATTGGCTAAAACCAATGTTTGAATAGCCAAATTATCTCATTACAACGTATGACTTGTCTTAAAATTATTGATTTTCAAACTCTTTTCATGATTATAGTTATTTAGGCTTGTACATAATTATTGGGTTCAACATTTTATAATTATTATACTTTCAATGGTTGTTATTGATAGGAAAAAACATGGCCAGAGTCAGTTTTTACTATCATAAGTCATTGATTGGTAGTGAAGGTCGAAATTAAGGCCTAGTCGAGTAAATTTTTATTTTGATGGACTGCATTTTTAATAGGGTTAACATAGAAATCTCTAATTTGTTTCACTTTTCTTCTTTCATCAAAACCTTCATTTGAGATATCACTCGATAGGGGTTTGTAAGAGTTTTAAATTGTTCCGAAAACCCCATTTTGGGTGGACAGGTGAAATTGTTCCATATGTTAAAACGTACCTTTTTTTTTTTTTTGTTCTTATAAACATACGCCTAAGGAAACGTTTTTACTTGCACTTGTTCAAAAATTTAAAAGGGGGTGGGGTGTTTGGGACATATGGCACATAAAACATACAATCATAAAATCTCATCTAATCATTGGTAAGAGTTATGTTCTGATGGATTAACATTCAAGATGAACATGTTGGGAGTTTTGTTTCGTTTATTTTTATTATTATTTATGTGTAGCTATATAAATAACTATGTATAAATTATCTGATTTCCAGCAATACATATTTATCTTCAATAATGAACGTCGAACACTTTACTTTTCCCTGTCAGTTCGAGAAAACTATTTATATAAACTTCATTGATGCTTCTTTAATAGGAAATTGAAATACAGATTATTCAATTATTTTTGGGATGCTGTTTGCCGACTGAGACTAAAAAATATATAAACACATGGCACGTTTGTCTATTTCAAGGCACATAAGCAATGTAGTCAGGAGTCATAAATAATTTGAGAAGACTTGTAAAGTGAAAGTTATGATTTGCTGTGCAAATGTAAAGGGGGAATGGAGGCTATGTATCTTTAAAATACAAGTAATAAAATCCAACGAGAGATGAAATATATATGGAACAAGGAAGACATCTAATTTTCACCTGATGTACTTGATACACTGTAAAATACTTTAACTCACTTAAGAAATACCTGACATATAATTTATCATTACTACTGTATCTTCATTTTCCTAAAGGGCGTAGAGTAGTAAAGACTTTCATGCCAATGTAAGTCAGACTATGTATGTATGCAATGTAAGATATGTTATTAAACAAATTATTAAATAGCCTTCTTGTATCAACTGCAAGTTTTTCTTTACAAGTTTTCACAACTAATTTGCTCTTACACTTTTCAGACTTCTTTAAAAGCCTGTAAATGTCAGGTATTCCTGACACCAATTATTGATTAGAGTGTCTGTTTTGATATGATACTTGTGTAATCATGTTGGAAACATGGTAAACTATTGTTTGGACGTTACATCAGGTAAAAATTTAAAGACATTCTTGTTCCACCTATTTCGTCTCAAGTTTTCCGAGTTTATTACTTGCAGAAATTGGTTCATCAAACCCAGTTATATGTATTGCTACTCTTTCAGAAGAGCTACTGACCAGCCGTATATTTAATCAGAAGTATTTTAAAAACTACAATCTAAAAGTATCAGCTACGAAGACATTGATCCTAAAAACCAAATTGAAGCATTCGAAAAACCAGTTTTTATCAATACTAAACACACAACAGGTCAAGAAGATGAGTCACTCCTTCAGTACTAAATAGATTAATTTCAACTTTTTTTCTTCCCCTTACACGTATGTTTTTAACATCTGGGAAAAAATGGTTGAGTTTTATATCATTATATTGAAATAGGAGCCTATCTCCTTAGATATGGTAAATAATGATACTTGATTAGAGAAAATATGGTGTCCATAACTAACCTAATATTTATATCTATAGATGTATTTATTAACTCAAACACTCGGAAGGATTAATATTCCTTGCATTACATGCAGCTAGTTTGTAACCTATCCGCCTTGAAAATATTACGTAATTATTAATACAGAAAACTTCAAGGCTCTCAAAATACTTAAACTAGGACTTGCAATTGCTCGCCCTGTGATTAATATTAGTCTATAATAAAAACAACGTATATGCTCATTTAAGATTTTAACCACATATATCACAGATTAAAGTTGTCTTATCTATCACTTTGTAAAAGATATTAGATGGTTAATATTACACAAGATAGACTATAATATTATATTACAGTCACGTGTAATGTGAAGGTAAACTCAGAGCTAACAACGTCCAAAAAGGGTAAAAATTGTTCCGAAAGTGCATGGTTTCTCCAGTAAAAAATATATTACTTATTTAATTGTTTATAATGTTTATCGATAGATGAATATGCAAATCTATCTTCCTAATATATTAAAATGTAGGTGTACAAAACCGATATGATTTAAACACATAATAAACGTAAATATTACATTTCTTTCCAATTGCAACTCAAGTATTGTCAAGGTACGAAATTTTCATTTGAAGTTTCCAATTGATCTCGATAATTCAGTATTCCTTTTTTCCCCTTTAATCATATATCATTCTAACATCAAGATTTAGTCGCGTCAATCGATTATCAAGAAAAAAATCAATCTATAATATACGAATATTAATATTGAAACTAGATTAATGATATTGGAAAGTTTAAACAAACTCGTATCTGTTGTAATATTATGACATGTGTATTGTACAGACGTTATGTTGTTGCTATAGAGTGTTGTTTAAAACCCGGACACTCTTATAAGGTGCATCTAGTTTGTCATTCCAGCTTGAAAGTATAACTTAAAACGTAATTATTTCAACAACTTCATATTATTTGATAACCTCATAAAGTACTTAAACAAGGCTTCTAATACTTAGAACCACGATAAAATTCTAACATATGTTTAAACATGATTTTGGCGTCCATATTGCAAGAACTTACATGCAACATGTGACAGAGTTTAAGTCTTATATGTCAATGTGTAAAACATATTACATGGTTGATGTTGCAGAAGATAGGCTATAATATTATATTACAGTCACGTGTAATATGAAGTAAACTCAAGACATCAACTTCCATAAAACGTATACGTTGTCTAGAACGTCCTTCTCTCCTGTAAAACATAAATTACATCAAACTGTTTGCAATTTTGATCAGTAGGTGAATATGCCAATCTACCGTCCGTGTTTGTTATCATCTGATAAAACGATGTAGGGATATTACAAAACTAATATGAGTTTCATATTTATGAGAATCAAATTCAAATTAATCCCACAGATGTATAATTTAAGGAAAGAATAAAAATAGAGAATGCACTCAGTTACGGAATAAAGTGAGTATTGTCTTCATACTAAATTTCCATTTCTCGTTTTCAATTATTGATCTCGACGACGTCAGTCCACTACGAACACATTATAATATTTTAAGTATTATACGTGTCTGTCACTCCATCCAAGTCATTTTATCTCAACAAACGGTGGTTTGTTTACTCAAAGTTTTTTTCAGTTTAATTCGGTGAAGGAAATAGGTTGTTATTTTGAATATTTACGTATATTACAAGCACTTTTTTTTACAGTTAAAACGTTTCTCTAAAACTACACAAGGTCATTTTATTTAAAGTCATAATTTTTCAAGCAAATATTAACTTTTTCATTTACATGCTCAATTTCGAAATTGAAATATAATTACCCTCAAAGTGAGATAAATACTAAATATGAAAATACGGTATACGCAGCTTAGAGTTTAGATTACATGTCCGTTGTAATATAATACACATAATATAGTGAGTTAGCTAAAATACTTGCGGGTTTTTAATTAATAAAAATAAACACTTACTTCTGATTATTTACAATAGTTTGTCTAAAAGTTCTTCAAGTTTCGCCAAGTGTTAAATCAAAACCATCAGATCAGAGTTCAATTTGTAAAGTACTTTTCTCAATATATATTTGCATATTACATAAAAACAAACCCCATTTTTAAAAAGGTATAAGCCATAAATATTAACCAAAAACTATCTGCTGAATGTAGGGCAATAATATATACAAGATTAGATACGAACAAGATTGTGTATTTTTGTATTTCC
The DNA here is from genome assembly GCA_963513935.1 of Aphrophora alni. NCBI lineage: Eukaryota > Metazoa > Arthropoda > Insecta > Hemiptera > Aphrophoridae > Aphrophora > Aphrophora alni. The sequence continues at coordinate 62,488,899 of OY740771.1, read as the reverse complement.
TTTCAGTTATTTTTTTGTTACAATGTTCGTAGATCGTATTTTACTTGCTAAGTCATGATTTCAAGAAATCCCTAGATAAGTCTAAATGTACTTTAAAAATGATCTATTTATCCGATATTAAATCATTCAAATATATAAATATTTCGACACTTTTGTTTATTATTAAGCGGTACCTTTTTCCAAAAAAAGTTTAAAACTTGATGTTTATTTAAAATCACACATTATTTTCTAATTTACTTATAAATAAAAAATTAATTTCATAAGATCTTTGTAAACAACCTCTACCAACACACAAATAATTAAATAATCCTTCAATGCATAAGCTCGGGTGGACACATAGCAGTCAATTTAGGTTTTAGGTTAATCTTGTTTATGTTGTATATACAGAGATTGATCGAGACAGAGATAATATTTATCTGTCATTGTATTATCAAAGCAGAAATCAATTTAGTATACATTTAACTGTGATAGATTTAACTATATATTTATTGAGTGTTTAACTTATATTGGAAACATAAATTTATGAACGAAAATTTTTGTAATACTTTGAGTATTTAAAAATAGATGATAACTTTATATTCTAACGAGATAATCCCCATTTCAGTTGTAGTAAAGAGATTTCAAACCTGTTTAAAATTATTTAACTGATTACATTCCTCATATCACTAGTCATTGAAAGTCTAATGTAAATTGTTTTAAAGGGGGCTGTATAAACGTACACCTACATCATCTAACGTAATAAACTTATTTGACCAAATTACATTATCTGCTAATCTAGTACCATCTAATGTTTTGCTATACATTTGATTAACGAAACTACGTTTTCTGATTGTCCGGAATTAAATGTGATGCATAATGAAGGAATTGTTACACTTCACACTTACCAATCACAAATTTCTGGTCTAAACTGTTAAGAATTTGTTATTCCTCAAGTATATCAATAAATACACCACGAATACTCTACGTTTCAAACTTATATGTAAATAAAATGTGAATCAAATACCTTCATAATAAGGGAATATGTTATAGTAGAGACGATTGACCTATGTTAGGGTGTTATCTAAGACAGGATGTGTAATAATATTTCTCTTTACTAATACTTAAAACTATTTTGAAGGATCAAAACTTTGACGAGCAGCCCAAGTTCGGTTATTGTTAAACTAAGACATGGTATCTTCTATTTGATTCCATTAAACTTATACCTAGGCCTCGTTTGAAAAATACAAACATTGAAACAAGAAAGTTAATACGGGAATAGCTTATAGTAGAGTCGAGCAGCCCAAGTTAGGTTGTTGTGTAAGGTTGTTAAGAACTTTAGTTAGTAGTCTAAGGTTGTCTAAGTTAGTTGTTAGGTTGTAACTAGGACACCATATCTTCTATTAGATTCCTCTGAACTTATTCTTAGATCTTGTTTGAAGAATACAAATATTGGCAAAAGAAAGGTAATACGGGAATAGTTTATGGTAAAGTCGAATAACGTACATCAAGTTGTTGCGTCAGACAGGATATGTTTCCTTTGAACTATCCTAAATCCCTCTGAATTTAATACTTATGCTTCGTTTGAGTAATAAAAACATTGACATAAGAAAGATAATATGACAGATAAAGTAGAACCACCTAAGTTATGTTATAGTCTAGAACAGGAAATGTTATATTAGATTCCTCTGTACAATACATTGTCTTTGTTTAGTGATATTACATTGGTTTTATAATAAATATTGAAATATTAGTATTTAAATTGAATCATGAACTGACTGTAAAGATAATAAACAGGTCTGTTAGAGAACAGTCCGGTACTAATATCTTTAATAGGCGACTATGAAAATTCACTACGTAATATATTGTTATAATTTATTATATGCGCTTGTTTTAGTTTTCTATTTTTATTAAAACAGTACTATAATAATAAATGAAGCAATTATACTAAAGATTAGTCCGAAACATTGTTTTCGGATTATGAATATGTTACAACTATTATTTATAAAGAGTGAACCAATATTAGTTGTGTCTTGTATTCCCCTCCGCACAGTAACAGAAAGTGTTCTACAATTAATGCAAGTGTGGTAGGAATTCAGCCTAAAGTGTCAATAACTTTGTTTTTTAAAAAAAGTCTTACGTCTAAACGTAAGTATTGGAAGGCCTGATGTGAATGAAAATAATAACTCAAATATTAAGATTTTTGTTTAACACACTAACTAGTTTATATTTTCATCTATTGATAAAAATCATAAATTTATATGTGCCGAATGGAATAATTCTGACATCCAGGATATTGTTTAGTTTCTTCTACCAATCGATTTATAATGCTATCATAATATATTTCTGCTGTGAATCTGTCGATCGTACAGTTAACTCTCTTAATCATTTCGTACGCTGGATCCGTGTACTTGTGAGGGTAATACAAGACATAAGTACATGAAAATATGACTCTACACTATATTTTCTAAACATACTGTGATTACTAATTATTTCGTTTAACTTAAATGCTACTTTTTATTTATTTTTCTCTGAAAGCAAAGTGATGTTGAAGAACATACAGTTGAATTAAATTGTTCTTACAAGCCTTTTAGCGAATAAATTTAAAGCAATTATTAGTTAGTGTAATTTTAAACTTAAGTAAGTAGTAGGTAGTTAAGAACACCTTAATACTCTATACTTACTTCTCAAATACCCTATTGTTCTATATACACATCCCTATAAAATACAAGAAAAAGTAGGTAAAAAAGTAATAATAATAAAAAGAAAAGTGTAAATACAAAATTACTGGTGTAGCCATCGTTATATTAGTAATAGCTATATGTAGATTATTAATACTACATTTTTTTAGTATCAAAACATATCGGTCGCCTCAGCAAGTTTAACGTAGCAACCTTGTAACTCCCTGTACTAGAAGCTAGAAGTCTCAGTTATTGTACCAAAGTATAACGTAGCAACCTTGTAACTCCCTGTACTAGAAGCTAGAAGTCTCAGTTATTGTACCAAAGTATAACGTAGCAACCTTGTAACTTCCTGTACCAGAAGCTAGAAGTCTCAATTATTGTACCAAAGTTTAACGTAGCAACCTTGTAACTCCCTGTACTAGAAGCTAGATGTTTCAGTTAATGTACCAAAGTTTAACGTAACAACCTTGTCACTTCCTGTACCAGAAGCTAGAAGTCTCAGTTATTGTAGCAAAGTTTAACGTAACAACATTGTAACTTCCTGTACTAGAATCTAGAAGTCTCAGTTATTGTACCAAAGTATAACGTAGCAACCTTGTAACTCCCTGTACCAGAAGCTAGAAGTCTCAGTTATTATACCAAAGTTTAACGTAGAAACCTTGTAACTCCCTGTACTAGAAGCTAGAAGTTTCAGTTATTGTACCAAAGTTTAACGTAGCAACCTTGTAACTCCCTGTACTAGAAGCTAGAAGTCTCAGTTATTGTACCAAAGTTTAACGTAGAAACCTTGTAACTCCCTGTACTAGAAGCTAGAAGTTTCAGTTATTGTACCAAAGTTTAACGTAGAAACCTTGTAATTCCCTGTACTAGAAGCTAGAAGTTTCAGTTATTGTACCAAAGTTTAACGTAGCAACCTTGTAACTCCCTGTACTAGAAGCTAGAGGTCTCAGTTATTGTACCAAAGTTTAACTTAGCAACTTTGTAACTCCCTGTACTAGAAGCTAGAAGTCTCAGTTATTGTACCAAAGTTTAACGAGCACAGCGATTTTGCCTACTCATAAAAACAAACTTGAATTTCAGCTTTGATTACTTTGATTTTATTTAAATATTATTTTAAGAATAGTTGTGTTTATAAACACTAAAACACGACATTTCAAAATTATAGTCAACTGCTATTATTTAAGTGATGACCTAGAACATGAGAAATATGAAAAACACTAATATGTTATTTCTAGGGCGATGTTGGAACCTAAAACTAAAAGATTACCCTAGGCTGCACACATTTCTCATGTTCTAGGTTCATTATTTGATAACGGGATTGATCTTTATTCTCGAAACATTGTGTATTATCGTGTATATACAAAACTCAAGACAAATATCTGAATAATCCACCTTCATCCAATAACTTTAATCCAGGAATACTTAAATTTAGTTTGTTTCATTTTTAAAGTTTATAGGACATGTCACGTAAAAACTTTGAAAATAGATGAGAAAATATATAGAATTTTCTATAACATTGTTAAAAAAATAAAACAGTTTTAATTTGGACATTAAATTTTTTTAATATAATCACGGATTTTTATTAAAAATATTTTTCATAAAATATACCAATACTTTTATAAAATTATCTTTAAATTCTAGAACTATACCTAATGTTTTTTTTCGAAGTAAACAAAACTTGTTTTCTCACTGCAGCAATTTTAAAAAAATCTTTAAAACAAAATAATATTAATGTCACTTTCAAAACCGAAAATAGACTTAAATCTCACCCAACCAACATATTATAAATATTTAAACCTTGGAATTTCAAATATTTTCAAAAGGTTCATTTCAATCATTCTCTAAACTTCGAGTTTTTAGTCCCACCATTCACTTCCAGAAAGTTGGATTTTAGTCAATCAGACAGGAAAAAATAAAGTATAGAAACATGTTTTATCATAATTTTGTTAAGTTATAATAACTATTAAATCTAAGACGATGCACTTGAGACGTTTATTATTTCTAATTATCGATTCAGTTATGAGATGGAAGGTCTAGTAATTAAGGGTAAAATTTTAATGTTACACATTCCATCACTCAATCTTGTCAGTGTGCAAGATATTCATTTTCATAACTTTTCTTGAGTTGCAAAAGTTGAAGTATAAACCAATCTGTAACTGATAATATTTTGTTTTCAAACTTGTTTTCGTTTTGAATCCCTATTTCATAAAACATATTAGAAAGAGTAAAGATTTTTAAAAGATCTATTTACTAATGTTATATACCTAAATGTAAAAAACGTTAGTGATATTTAATTTACATAATTAAAAAATATAAACAAAGTAAGCTATTGATTCAGCATATAAAGGTATATATTAATGTACATTACTTACTCCATAATACCTTCATCATTGTAAGACCTGTCACCATTTTAATAATCGCCCAAGGTACAAAACCTAACAAGCAAATCACAAACAACAAGTGATCTTTGTAATGCCATTTCAAATCTCACGATGATTATTTGCATGTAATTGGAAAGTCCAACAAAATATATTACCTATTATATAAAGCGTGAAGACTTGAAGCAAATTTCACACGGAATTTATTTATTTTTTTAGATACTTTTCTCAACTCACTATATGTAATGTTTTTTTTTAAGTAATTTTTTTAATGAAATTATTTACTTCATAACACAACTGATCAACCTGAGGGTGGAGTGTGGGGAGTAGTCAAGTAACATCATAATTATTTATTTGATCAAGTATTTTATACTCTGTGGAATATGAATACAGTAAGTAACATTATATATCCTTACTCCTATTATAAAGACGAACTCCCTTTAGCTTTACATATTTTTTGTTGACTTAGAAAGTAAATATAAATGCTTATTTATTTGTAACATTAATTTGTTTATCTTGTCAAATCCGGGGAGGGGATATCACGTAACATCATAATTAATTATTCCTCACGTCTTTGATACTCTGTGAAATATAAATGCAGTATTAATTATAAATCTTAAGTAACACTTGGAAGAGTAAAACTTTTAGAAAAAATGTATTACTCTACTTAGTTGTAGGCCCTACATTTATCTTAGTTAATATGTCCATTATTTCTTCTTATATATTCCTCACGTATATACCTCAGAGACTTTAACCATTTTTCATTGGTAATTTTATTTTAAAATTTTCAATGCTGTTTGTTTTAGTTTTGTCTTTATTTTATTTTTATTTATTTTATTTTTTACAAAGAGTGAACTTTGTGTATCTACCAAGAAAACAAATTCGAATTTATTTGCAACATTAACACTTAACTTATCAACCACAGAATTATTTTGACATTTGCAATTCTCAAAATGATACTTTTTTTATTTCATTAGGCATTATATATTATATATATATAACAAGTTTGAAAACAAAATATTATCAGTTACAGATTGGTTTATACTTTAACTTTTGCATCTCAAGAAAAGTTATGAAAATGAATATCTTGCACACTGACAAGATTGAGTGATGGAATGTGTAACATAAAAAATTTACCCTTAATTACTAGACCTGCCATCTCGTAACTGAATCGATAATTAGAATTAATAAACGTCTCAAGTGCATCGTCTTTGATTCCAAATGAATATATATATATATATATATATATGTTGGAGCCTCAACGAAAAAGTAATATCCATCCATCCGATAAAAAAAAACTATTTTATATGTAAGAGGAATGAAATTAAGTGTAGCAAAATCAATATTCTCTTCACATATTTACCTCACATCGGTAATTATTTAAGTGTTAATGTTGCGTGTAATACGTTAAAGCTAATTTAATGTTTATAATTAAATTCTACAAACTCAAGTTATTAATTATGTGATTTTAGTTAATCCAGTAGTTTACATTCAGGTTAAAAAAAAACTATAAAATTGTTCAAGGTTGTATTTTTATTTATGTATATTAGATATCTAAAATTTATACTTTCTGTAGTAACTAAACAAGGAAAATAAATGAGGTTGTATTTAATACTGTTAAGAATCTATCTTTACTAGTCCTGGGTTCTTTAAATGTTACATAAAATTGCTGGGTGGTTCAATTTTTGCGCAAATCTTTATTTATTCATTTATTTGTAAATAAAAATAAATTGCATTAAATATATTCCTGACAGTACATACAAAGTTCAACGAATCTACAACTTGTTTTATTAATTGGAAAACAAGGTGATGTCTAACTAAACGTTGTATTGTAATGTTTTCCAATATGTTTCGTTCTGACCATCCATCCCTTCCTTATTAATTGTTGTGTATCAGACAATGTATAAATAATGGATTGGAAGTGAATCAACATTCACGAAAACTGTACAGTCCGAAATCAAAACAATATATTTATACTGATCATTGATATGATGCGACATTCGTTGAAATTAAATAAGAAAATTACTATCAAATTTTATGTACCTGAATGAAAGTGTGTACGTTTGTTTTTGCAGCGACTATATTGTATACACTACTATGTTTTTACACTGTTTATAGCGGCTATTTTTCGTGTATACACTCAAGCTGCTAGCAAGAATTGTAAACTGAGAAGCCTTGCAATTTAATTAACTGTTTTTCCTATTATATTCATCTATATTCCTGAAGCAAGCCGATATTTATGTTCATACTTCGGCATTTTTAATTTTTATTCATTCATAAAAACTCACAGCTTATTTTTTTTCTAATCCCACAACGCATTGGCATCGTGTTATGTACTAATGCAAATAATCTCCTCGTTCCATACATTACTTATGAATTCAGTAAACAATGAGATTATACACAATGTTGAAATTAATCATAACGCTTAGTGTTGCATACTTGCTACTTAGGCCAACCAGTAGCTGAACATTGATAAAACTTTATTTCAAAATGTTTCGAGTTTCATACCTTTAAAAGGATTCATCAGCAGACCCATGTGTTACATAAAAACAGACCACCTGATCCTAAAATACTTTTAAAATAGTATTAAAAACTTAAATATTTTATTTGGGGTCAAAACTTAAAGAAATATCTTGACAATACTGATTGTATACAAATTAGTGGAGTTTAAACTTTATTTAGCTAAAATCGTTTGTATGTTAACCGCACTTTTGGTTAACACTCTGTATACAGTGTATGTTAAAATATAGAACGTCTTCATATTTCAAGAACTGCTTTACATAGAAAGATGTTCGACGTTTCATTTTAAAACTCTTAAACTGAGCTATCTACAGAGTGGTACAAAAGTTTAGTAGGATATACAGAGTGATCGAAAAATTAAAACCCGTGATTTTTCAACTTTTAAAATGTAACGCTATTATTATTTGAACATATTTTAATAGGTCAAATTTAAGATATATAGAAGAAATTTTTATTTTTTAATGTATCTATAGGCTAATAACAGCCGAGTTATGGCGTTGTGAATAATGATTTACTATTTGGTTATTGTGAAGTAAAGTAAGCCAAGATGAATTTGAAATTACGTATCAGGTACAGGGTGTTTTAAAAATAAAAACGTAAGCCTACATATTTTCTAATTACACAAATTATTAGAACGGTATGTTACTTCACTTTACTTTTTATTATCCAATAATATAAGTTTTAACGTGTTTCGGTAATCAAATTAACAAATCATTTAAAAGTCTAAGACATAAATAAATAAACATAATGTGTAAAAAAAATAAAAAATTCCATCTACAGGATCATGAAAAAACCATACATTTTAAAATTTATTTCCAAACATTTTTTTTCCTCATGTTATTGTTATACATACTTTTTGTAATAATAATGAATCTATTCATAAATCAAGGGAATGAGTAGATTCATAATTCCTTAGGCTACCGGAACGTAAAAGTTTATTTACTTACAGTTAATTAACCAATTAAGTTAAATGAAACTAAGAAGATTACTTTTCCCATTATGAGAGGATGTGGTAATCGGAATAGTTCATATCAAGACATATGTGATTTGTTTAATGACATTTTCCCTCACCCACTCCCAATAGTCAAATCTGCAGTTTTAAAGATAATTTACCGTTTTCAAGAAACTGGAAGTACTAATGACCATCGTTCCGGTAAACGAAAATCCTTTTCAAAGTGCTGCAATCATTCGTTGAGAATCCCCACACCTCAATGAGAAAAGCTGTCGCTGAGCATGACATAAGTAGTTCCTATTCACAATATTGTTTAAAAAATAAATAAATTTTCTCCGTCCAAAATACACTTGCTCATAAATTGTCAGAAGACGATTTTGATCGTCGTATTAAGGACCTTAAAACCTGCTCATGTATTCCTAATTAATAATTGTACAATAACGGTATTCAAGACTCAAGGGTATTGCATTACTAAGTACAATTTGCTTCTTGCGACTAAGTACAGGAGCTCACCATTTGCGACGAATTCCATGAATTTCTGAGAAAATGGAAAATCAAAGGAATGTATTCATAGCTTAGATATCAACCCCGAATGTCAAAGCACAGAGTTCATACAAATTTGAAGTAAGTTATTTAATTTATATGTTCCACTATTTATTTCTCTCACATTTTTGTTCTATATCTCAAGATATCAGATAAAACAATTATTTAAAAAACTACTCCTACCTAAATGTAAATTATAAAAAGTACCAAACTTAGTAATAAAATTTAAAGACATCCATTTACAATAACTTTTGTTGGTTCGCGTAGTAATTTTTTTCTCACATATTAAACATTAATTAAAATTATTTTACTAACCTCATATGGATATACAATAACCTATGTTTACTTAACGCCCAGTCTGTCTTAAAAATTTCCACAAATTTATTCCTTTAGTTGGATCATGATCAAACTTTCGACAACAACGATAATTATATTAATTTTGTTGTCAATTTCTTATATTTATTTAATTATTTTAATTGTTCCTTTTCTTTATTACGCTTCCCGGTTGGCTCATATAATTTCACATTCAAAGCCTAAATGAAAACAATCAATGTGAAGTTTATGGAAAACACACACAATAGAGAATCCATAGACAGGTTTTTATACAAAACAAAGTATATGAAAATCTAAGTTAAAAAACTAAAGTTAAATATATCTTACCGAAGCACTGCACAAACTATCCAACATACATGCTCTCAAAAGTAAAACCTACATAAATAAAACTAATTGGTTATTATCACATTGAAAATTCCTAGTTTGGAATTATCTGATAAAAATCAAAATGATCCGTAGCCGTCTTATGAGTTAGTATACATTTTGTTTTAATGAATGAAACTTAAATAAACATTACACTTTACAAGTACGTTACAAGAAAGAACCACTGCAAGTTATATTTAATTTGTGTTTTTTAAATAGTTAAACTAATGAATCTAAAACTAATAAATTCGTCACAAATCAATCTGTGGTCTTCATTATTCTACTAGATTGTTACTACACTCTATTATATTCAATACATCAATTAATTGTAAAAGTATATTAGCATGTCTTTCCGCTTTATTTATTCCAGTCATGACAATTATTGCATAAACTATTCAACTGTATGTTATTTTACCGTACAAGGACTTGAAGGTTGGCCATTATTTCCCCTGTCTCTAAGTGCATGACAAGATTCGTGACAGATGTTTAATCATGATTCCTTAAGAGATGATAGGAGGAACTCCGTTCTCATTTGTATTCTCACCGATCCCACATCTTTGTAAAATTGCCTTTACTATATTAAATAATATGAATATATACATAGATAGCATAGCTGAACAGTATAAAATTCCAAACTTCAACTAACGTCCATTTTGAGGTCAATTCCTTAAATCAAACAATACTCTTGTTCCTATTTTATCTGATTTAATGTTAGAGCTCATAGTTGTAAAATTGTTTGTTTACAAATTCTGAAGTTGTAGGCTACTATACGCCTTTAACATTTGTTTCTCTCTGGGTAATTAAATAAACGCTTTCTGTGTTATTAATTAATAATAACTAATGTTTTAATTTTAATGGTATACATCAGAAAAATCAACAAATACATAAAGTCATTTTTAACACTTTCAAATTGTTAGATAACATTCAAGGTTAGAAATGAATGTCGTTCGATTCTAATGTTGACGTTCTTGCTACTACTTATAAGACCTATGTCAGACCCGTCATGGAATATTCTTCGGAGGTTACGTCACTGGCCAGCAAACCGAATCTAAAAAACCTAGATACAATCCAGAACAATGCCCTTAGAATTGTTACCGGCGCATCCTTCTCAACGCCCATCTCCGCAATGGAAATTCAAACTGGCATAGAACCTTTACAAATAAGGCGCGACAAACTAGCTCTTAAGTTTTGGGAACGCTCAAGACGGGTAGATAACCGACACCGGGTTACTTATAGAAAGGCTGCACAGACACTAAAAACCCAGCTAAGCCCACAACAACATGCTGAAGAACTGAGAACAAAGTATAGCATCTGTGAATCAAACCCTACCCCTCTCAAAACTTTCAACAACATGACTACTGCCATGCCTCTCAAAAGATTATCGTTGCTAAACTTTAATACCCCCCAAGCAGCTTGCGCTCCCAGAAGAACTAAAAATGTCTGCTCTCGAGACGATACAATATACTCTATATCCTGAATCGGACTGGCTGCATGTCTACACCAATGGATCTAAGCTTGTTCCCACTGGAGGCTGGCGCTGGGGCTTTCTCCAAAATGTTTGAAATCAGTCAGGGCGTCGGGGCAAACGCAAGTAATTTTGACGGAGAGGTGATTGCAGTGCGACTGGCTGCAGAAGCACTTGCCGCTCATTATCCAGCAACGAGTCACCAACGTGCCGTCTTCTTCATAGACTCCCAGGCTGCCATAATTGCAATAGCCGACTACTCTCAAACAGACTGTCCAAACGTGTCCCACTGTCGAGAAGCAATCTCCCACCTTCTTCAGAATAACTGGACAATTAGCCTTCAATGGATCCCGAGTCACGTCGGCATCGTGGGCAATGAAAGAGCAGATGACCTTGGAAAAAATGGGGCACAAATTGCAGCAACCAATCGATTAAACCGGCCTCACCTCTGCCAGGCACCTTATTGATGCAACTTTTAGACACCACATCAAAAAAAGGAACGAGGAAGCCAGCAGAGAAAAACAGTGGGCATCGCTTGTCATTAGCGGCCCCCTGCCGTCCACAACTGACAGGGCAACTGCCGTGGCAGACTTCCGACTCTTGACAGGCCACGATTATCTCCAGGCCCATCTCCATCGTTTTGGCCTTGCATAGTCTGATACATGTCCGCTTTGTCTCGATGGTATCATGGACGGGGACCACATCTTAACCTGCTCCGAGCTGGACGACCAGCTGTCCAGAATTGGTCGTTACTGGGAAGCTCGACGCCGAATGGCCCAACAGCCAAGAGCGGGCATTGGCTAAAGTAAGTAAGTAAGATTCTAATGTTGAAACAAAATTATTCAAACCGTTATTTATATTATGCCATTTATTTATGATAATTGTTAACTATAGCTCAATTGATAATCCTTAAGCTACTTAGCTTAACAACATGATAAAATCTAGAAGAGGCGAGATTAAAACGTGAAGGACTACGAGGCCCATAACACGGTAGAAGCTAGCGGAAGCACATTTATTTAAACATGACTTACTACTTTAACAATGCTGAATTCAATATACAATTAGCCAGTAGTTCTTAAACATGTGTATTTTCTACTTACAACATATTCTATATTTATTTGCATGCTGATTTTAAAGTAGGACAAATCGAAAGAGCAGAAATTCACATAGGAACGATATTTCATGTAAATATTTAAATAACAATGTTGTTATTGACACATATGATAAGGGCAAGTTTAACTTAAATTGTTAAAGCCATCCTTAAGAGAATAAGAGTTATTATAAGTCTAACTTAGTACAAGTGTCAATATTGCCATAACTCACTCCTAGTTCTATTTTCAATTATTTTTAAACACATGCTAAATATCTAAATGTCATATTACTTTGAATTATAGGCATCACTAAACTGCACAATAAGCACACAAAAAACAAGATGAATTTGTTTACACAACATTCCACAACTATTGCGAAGATTAAGAGAGAATTGCAGCTAAATTTATACACAGTGTGTGCCTAAAAGAGTTTGTACTTTCCACCCTCAATCGATCTTTGCGAATCTTGGGTACATCAGCACTCTCACCCTTATTGCACCTCATAAAGCATCAAAAACTGCACAACAGTAGCTATAACTCCTGCACTTTCTTAGTCCTTATTTATGATCTTGCTCAAGGTCATCTGTATTGCACATGATCTTTTTGACTGTTGTAGTTTTTCTGGCCACCCTATCCAAGGTTTCTATAATGTAAGGTACGAAACCTTCCTGTTATCTAGTCAAATTCAAAAGTATTTAAACTTCAGTTAGGCTACACAAAGACACCACAGATTTAGAAGGTGATCTAGCTCAACTTTTACCCGGTACACCTTTGATGGAACAAGTACAAGCCTCCGAGAAGAAAACTACTGTGTTGCACTCCCCACAGCTGCAATTCCTCCTCACCAATATCAGAACACCACCATATAAAAATTCCACAGTGTGGGTCCTCGTAAGACTCCACTTCAGTCACTTCCTAATAGCCAAGTCAGAACAAAATAGTTCTCCCTCTAAAGTACAACTGAATAATTCTTCTTAGATGCAATGAGATATTAAGCTTTCAGTTGATAGAGTGAAACTCTTTTAGAACTTCTAAAATAGTGTTCTTAAAAGCCTTATGCATATAAAGAAGGAGAACTATAAGGATGTCTCATGCACCTGGTTCCTTCAACAACCCTCCGGAAAAACCATTACCATGTTCACTGTGTCAATCATGGTGAACACTCTGACAAAAATCATACTATCTTTCTCACAACTCATTACTCCTTCTAAGATCCCTTCGGCAGTTAACAGCTGCTCATAGAGCTTAAGCTAACTCAATGAATTTTAATGTGAATTTTAGAAACCTTTTATACGAGTATTTGTACAATAAAACAAGTATTCTGTTTAGAATATCAAATAAGATCAGGACATGTCATGGCACAATATATTTCATATATTTAAATACTTCTCGGAACCTCTTTAAATAATATAGAATTTTTTCCTTATGACATATTTTAGAAATAGGAAAATTAAGTATTGGTAGTTAAGGAAATTTTAGTCAAATTATTAAGACGTTTACAGTATTTATAAAGAAAGAGAACTACAGTTACCAAGAAATAAAATTTCAAAGCCCACATTTAGAAGTTAACAAACACCTGCATAGATGCACCTCCTAAGTTAATGAGTATTTATTTAAAAAAAAAAACTATAAAATGATATGAATTAAATTCTCCTATTATAACTTAATAAAATAAAATAATACATGAGGAAAATAGGTTATTTATAAATACAATTATGGAAAAATTATGTCTCCTATTTTCAAATGTTAGTATCGGTGCACATTTTCTTGTCCCCTAACCTGATTCTTGTTATAAGGACTACAATAGTTTAATTCGTGCGGAAATAAGCTCAGAAAGGCCGGAGTTTCTCGTCTGATATGTCATTTGTTATATAATCAGTAAATTACAGCTGCAATTTAAACTCGGATACGGTAATATCACAAGATTCTTTTCAACTCTCCACAATCATTTACGAAAGCCTTTAGAGATAACAATTTTATAATATAAAATAATTTTAAAGTATATTACAATTTTCAGTAAATGATTTGTGACACTTCAAAAATAACCACTATTTACACAAATTATTTCATGTGTCTTTGTACTTGTTTTACTATTTAACAAATACGTGAATACTATTGGTGGTTAAAATTTACATACATAAAATTTGAGATTATACATATATATTGATAGACAGATCAGTTGAATAACTATTTAATTTATCTAGTAAAGTGTATTTTCAGTAAGAACCTTAAGCACATCCTCATGCTATTATTCCTCCTAAAAACAAATACTGACCCCATGCCTAAACTAATAAAAAAACTGTATCCATGTATCTTTTTATATTTTCTAAGTTTACGTTTCACTCCGACAATGGTTTAATGGTTTGCCGTTCGTCTATAAACCATTATACAGAATTTAAATATTTATATAATTCTACACTTTTAATATAATCAAAACACCGTAGAAAATTGTATCACTTATATTTTACTTGTCTGTAGAAGCTTGTATCACATTTGATTCATTTTGGATTTGTAGATTCTAAAATTCAATATGGTATGATTTGTTGCTGTAGGAATTTGTTCCCTAAGACAGTTTGTTTATTTTTAAAGTGTTGAGACCTTTTTTTATTTGTAATGGCACAAGGAAGAAATTTTTTTGTAAATATAAAATAAAGCTTAGATCTGTAAAAATAGTCTCAGTATCTAGACCATTTTACGAAGCTTCTGGTTTATCATTCAATCATATTGCACCAAAAGTTTTCACGTCCCTAAACGACAACATAAGGAGTTTAAAGTCTGTTTTCCTGTTCAGGGATGTTTCCTGGGGCTACTGGGAGGTTGGTTAATTGAAACTGTCACAGATGTTATTATAAATATTGTTTGACTTCTCATATTTGAAGATTGTGGTGTTCTTGTTGGACTTTTATGTTCAATGAGTATTTTTGTATTATTAATATAAGTTACAAATTGTATAATAGTGTATGTTGTGTGAATGATGACTTTTGTTCTAGTTGAGTGTATGTATATTTCATTTGTATATCTGTGTGAGAATGGAAAATTGTTATTTATAATAATGCTTCGTTTTAAGTGAATAGCAGATAAGTATATTTATGTTACGTAGTGAGGTAAGAGTAAAGATATGTTCTGTAGTGTATCCTATTTGAATTGCAACTGCTTGTTTTGTTTGTTTTCTTTTTTAGTCTAATACAAAGTTTAGTAAAATGATGGTAACCTCAAAACAGAATATCTTTTAAGGTACATAATTTTTCATTCCTATTTAGAAAGTTAGTTGTACTTTTTGTTTTAGCTTTAAACTATTAGTTCTAGGTTTTGTCTATTATTAAAAAGTAAATATCTAGGTTAAGTATTAAAACATGTAAATATAAAGCACAACATGTAATGTAAAATAATACATAATATAAATTTTAAATAAATTTAAAGAACAGTAACTTGTGTTTATATCACTTTCACTACAATAAAATTTGTAGGTAATAAATAGACAATTGATGTTGTAAAATTTTTAAAATGGATTGTTCGACAGTTCTGAACAATCAATTTTTTACAATAAATATCTGAATACTTTCGTTTGCAAGACCACATACTTATAGTGACCCTAGTTTAGCAGTAGGAGCATATACTAACTAGTCAATAGTTCCGTCTTAATAAATTGTAGTCAACTTGAACAAATATATATATACAATCTTTATGTAGTTAAAATTTATACTATGTCAAAATCACCACAATGCAGTTTATTCAGGAAAGGGAAAAACATTTTTATGTTATATGACATACAACTAGCTCCCATAGTAAAGTGTTTCACACATATCCTATCAAGTTTAATTTCATTTATTTATAATTTTCGTTTATCACCAAATCAAAAACTTTTCTACTTTGCTTAACTATATCAGAAACACTTATGTATTACCTATATTTTGTAGTATTCCGAAGTTATTGTAAACGTAACATATTCACTCTAAATAAGATATTATAGATATTATATAATTAAACATAAGGTAAATAAATACGTCCGTTTGTAAAGTTGATGATTTAGAAAATGGTTTACTTAATAAAATCTAAAAAGCAGGCAGCTGTGCATATAAGTTACCTTGTCCTAGTTCATTTGGTAATTGTAGAGAACAGTGCTACAAAATAAATCTCTCTCTCCAACGGACCAATGAAGGGATGGGGTGGGGAAGTGTAATAACAATGTTTTACAAAAGTAGGTTCTATTATTTTACCTCTCTGCTGAGCACAGCGAGGAAACTTTATAATCAAAATATTGTTTATTTGAAATTATCACTTCATTTACTTTTTTACACTCCACACAATGTGGAGATATATCATTTAAACCGTATGAAAAAGAAAATATGATTTAAATGAATAGGAAAAATAGATAATGACTTTCAAAAAATTAAATAGCACAGCTTTGCTATCTGCCTTTTTAAATATTGTAAACAAAATTTAAAATAGAAAATATATTAAAATTGAAGAAAGATAAACAGGAATATTCGTAAAACTTTCGATCTTACATCATTACATTATATATCCAAGGTTATGACAGTTCAGTTGACACTTTCAAAAATTAGTGATAATCAGAAACTATTTTTCATCAGTCTGCTACCATTACATGATTGTTACACTTAACATGTGTTGATCATATAAAATTATCGAATATATAAGATGACTACTCAAACTTATTAATTTTCGTAGACATTTCTCATGTATAAAATGACTATTGAATAAAGAAAGTTCAAAATTATAAATTATGTCGCTACAGTGAACTTACTTAAACCCTTAAAGGACAAAACAATTTTGAAACCACCATTGCTCTCAATATATAAAATTCTGAAAATTTCAAGTAGGCCAAACGTTTATTACTGTTATTTTGATTTGTGTCTTTTGTTTACTTTTTTTTATTATTCTTTAACGTAGTTGAAAACATGTTTTCTACAACATTCGTAATGAAAAATATCAGTACACTTTATATTAGTCCTAGAATTTAATTGTTGGTCCCAGGACTGATTTGTTGGTCTCTTTGACTCAGAGAGAGTTTTTATTGTTTGTGCCCAGCATACTTACATTAAGACCACATAATCTATAAATTAGAGAATTTCAATTATGGTCTTTTAATTTGTACTAATTTTCACAGAGATCAAATACACGGTGTAGTGTTTTGATTTTCCCTAAACGAAATATGTTATTGATTGATCCTAAAATATTAAATAAACATTATAATTATCGAAATTAGTGTTTGATTCTTAATAATCAATTAATTATATTAGTAATTAAAATTCAATATATTACATGTATTCATACAAATATATCAAATGTATTATGAACAACACTTGTTGAAATAGTTTAGTCACTAAATCTAAGAATTACAATATTGTTGTATAATTTATATGTTTAATTCAACAAGATGACGAAACCATCATAGTTGGTAGTTTCCTAAATCAAACAGATTATGAGAGTCTTCAAGTATCTTTCACGTGTTAACAACTGAAAATAACAACATAATTGTTTAAAATTTGTTGTGTTAAAATAAAACTGTTTTTATACAAAAATGTAACATTATTTTTTTATTGCAGTAATATCTCATTATCTACCACATAGAATCATAACATCTCTTAATAGTCTAAAAGCTTTATATGAGTTTTCCATTAAAAGCTCCATTAACAAAGTGACTGTTACCATTAAAATTAAATTATCTACTTATAGCTAAATTCACAATTCAGTAGATACAAAATCATGCATGGCCTGATTTCGCATGTTTTTCCATCGGGTTTAACACAAAATGACCTGCTCTAGGAATATTGAAGAGCAAGATCAACAGACGCATCCGCACAACATAAACAATCCATTACACATCAATTAAACACACAAAACCCATTTCACAAAGTGACGCAAATTCATTTCCAACGTTAGTTGGCTCTAACTTCCATTTCAATGAATAGTTAGTTTTATCAAAAGTAATTATCTAAATACTATTAATGATTTCTTGTTTCATTAAATAGTTAGTTATGTTTATATACTAAATGAAGGCTATAATATTATTAATGTTAGTAGCACTAACTGAATACTTTTAAATATTAGAAACTAAAATTATATATTCTGTTATTACATCCTATAATACTGCCAATTTCATTCTTTGTTTTTTACATCTTTATTATATAATTATATCTTACCCTAACCTAAGTCTACATTCCCCTGTCTTTCGACAGCTCTGTCTGATGGTGCTCTGTTATCTTCCAATCATCTGTCTGTCTGCTTGCTAATACGCTATCTACCTGTCATACTGTCTGCTGTCTCTCTATTTGTCTGACTGTCTTTTCTTACACTGCCTACCTCCCAGCACGACTTCTTTCTTCCTGTCTTATAATTCCAGGCTTCTTAACATACCAGCCTTCATATCTTCTCGCTCCGTCTCTGTTGTCTTCCAGTCATCTGTTTGTCTACTGCCAGTAAGCTATCTACCTGTCATACTGTCTGCTGTCTCTCTGTTTGTCTGACTGTCTTTTCTTACACAGCCTATCTCCCAGCATGTCTTATTTCTTTCTGTCTTAGTGTTTGTCAACATGCCAGCCTTCCTATTTTCTCTCTACGTTTCTGTTTTCTTCCAGTCATCTGTCTGTCTGCTTTCCAGTACGCTATCTACCTGTCATACTGTCTGTTGGTCTGACTGTCTTTTCTTACACTGCCTACCTCCCAACAAGTCTTCTTTCCTGTCTTAGTGTTTGTCAACATGCCAGCATGCCAGCCTTCCTGTCTTCTCTCTCCATATCTGCTCTCTTCCAGTCATTTGTCTGTCTGCTTGCCAGTAAGCTATCTCCCTGTCATACTGTCTGCTGTCTCTCTGTTTGTCTGGCTGTCTTTTTTACAATGCCTACCTCCCAGGATGTCTTCTTTCTTTCTGTCTTAGTGCTTGTCAACATGCCAGCCTTCCTATTTTCTCTCTCAGTTTCTATTATCTTCCAGTCATCTGTCTGTCTTCTTCCCAGTACGCTATCTACCTGTCATACTGACCGCTCTCTTTCTATTTGACTTACTGTCTTTTCTTACAATTCCTACCTCCTACTTGTCTCCTTTCTTCCTGTCTTTTTGTTTGTTAACATGCCAGCTTTCCTGTCTTATCTCTTCGTCTGCGTGTTTATTCTACCAGTCTATTTGTCTGCTGTTCATCTGCTATCCACCTGAAGTTCTACCCGACAACTGCTCAAATATCTACACATCATACTGTCTACCGGTTTTCTACAAACCTGCCTTTTTCTAGATTACAGCTGTTTGCGTACTTGCCCGTCTTCTCTCCCTGCCTGTATAGTTACCAACATATCTTCTTTCTTCCTATATAAATGATTACCATCCTACCTGACTTTCTGCCTACACCCTCTCTCTCTCTCTCTCTCTCTCTCTCTCTCTCTCTCTCTCTCTCTCTCTCTCTCTCTCTCTCTCTCTCTCTCTCTCTCTCTCTCTCTCTCTCTCTCTCTCTCTCTCTCTCTCTCTCTCTCTCTCTCTCTCTCTCTCTCTCTCTCTCTCTCTCTCTCTCTCTCTCTCTCTCTCCCTCTCTCTCTCTCTCTCCTTGGATACCTTCTCTGTATATTTGTTGCCGGTTTCTGTTCTCTGCTCCTGTCTGTCGATTTTTCATTCTATCGCCTTAACTGTATGCTTTCCTGATTTTCCTCTTACTTCATGTTTATCTATTTGGCTATGTACTAATCAACTCGCCTCCATGTCTCCTTTCCACACTAACTCTTATCCCCTCTCTGTCTGTTTAACTAATTGTCAGTCTGTGTACCTACTTTTATGCCTACCTTGCATAATTGGGTGTCTACTAACATTACAGACTGCTTGTCTTCTTTCTTCTTCCCTGTGTACTGAACATCCAGCCTTCCTTTATACTTGTCTACATCTCTAACTATCTAATTTTCCTTAATCTCCATTTATTGTTTCTCTGCCTACCTACCTATTTGCTTATTTGTTCTTTCGAGGTGATGTTTGGCATTGTCGCTATAATAATATTTTTTAAGAAATCTGTGTTAATAGAAATATATTGTAAATATTCTATTTTTTCTGCATACGACAATTCAGAATTT
Source organism: Aphrophora alni (assembly GCA_963513935.1). NCBI lineage: Eukaryota > Metazoa > Arthropoda > Insecta > Hemiptera > Aphrophoridae > Aphrophora > Aphrophora alni. The sequence continues at coordinate 62,468,525 of OY740771.1, read as the reverse complement.
CTTGATTCATTTCATAAAACAAAAAATATCTTAAACTGTAATTTTATAAAAAAAATTTTAAAAGAGCTAAATTACCAAAGCCGGATGAAAACAAAAATTAGGAATAGTTTTATAAAATACCGATTTGACAGAATTAAGAAAATTAATATAGCTTGGCATCTTTTAATAATATACTACATTTAAAAATATATTATTATTATTATTATCATTATTATTAGATACTGTTTTTTTAGATTTACAATAATTATAATCTTTAATTAATCTATTACAATAATAGATTCAATAATTTTCCAAACTTATAGCTACACATCTAGTACAAATTGAACCTACAATGATCCCTCTCGAGGTTATTCTTTTTAACCATAGGACCTTAAGAGCTGTAATTATTATGTATTTTAGCAGCTAGACACTTTTACATTCAAAATTATTTCCCAGAAAATAATTTTTATTGCAAACTCAGTTATAGGTTAGATTATCTTAAAAATTCAAACCACGATATAAAAGTGATTCAAATTACAATAGCACGATTAAGCAAACATAATTAATTAATTATGTTTGTGTGGGTGTGTCCACAAAATTAATTTAAAAATTAGTAATAGGCTTAATAGTAAGAATTTTAGTTAAACTTAGACTTCATAACTTTTGATATGATTTTCAAATATTCTTAAATGCCCGTTTGAAAGTCATTCTTTTTCTCCTTAATACCATCACCTGCATAGCTCGTTTGATGCAGGTACGAGATCTATAAATATTAATGCTAAACAAACTAAGTATAAATCATGGATATGAAATACTTCTGCAAAATGAAGATTAGAAAAGAGTTATAACTTTAAAATAAATAAATAAATTCGCATCTTATCAACCAGTTAAATGCAGAGTATTTTGTAATAAAACCTGTTTAGTTGATGTACGCTCAGATCGACATTTAAATAATAGCTACCAGTTATCCTAGCTACAAGGTTCATTGCACAATACATTGAGTTGTAACTGACAATTCCAACAAACATCCACGTCGACCGAAGCGACAGAAATGGATTACTTTGCTCGGACGTGATTGTTGGCGACAGGCCTACACGCGTGCGTGACACGTGTCTATTTCCTTTGTCCTTTCAAAGCAATTCAAACCTCCAATTACAGTTGTATCTTTGTACCTGGCAGGATAATAAGCTTTATCGGAATGTGTCCTTGTGTTATGTTCAATTGAGAAATATAAACTGTCCTTGTGTTGTGTTCAATTGAGAAATATAAACATAACCAAGTATTTTTACACTTCGAGTTTCTTCAAAAATATCTCAATTTCCTGAGCTTAAGCAAATTTTCGTTTTATTTTTATTGTTGTTTTAATTGGTACGGTATGTCTGATTATTTGGTTTTATAAATATAATATAAACGATAGAAACTCTGGAGTATTGTAATTTCCTACTACCTGCATCTAAAATAAATGTCTGGCCAGTTTCAGTAGCTAGTCAGTCTAGTGGCAGGTCAGATACCGTTTAGGTATGCATAAAAATAAAATACGATAATCGTAACTCAACATGTTTATAAACCTGTCAAAACAAAACAAAATGTATATTTTCCTTAAATCGGTTCTGTGAATTTTTATAACAGTAGCTTAGCTGACACTACTCGTTTAGAAATTATGTAAATATAACCACATAATAAGCTTATAATAATAAATCTAACAGTCACGTGGTAATATTGAACTGTCAAAAATGTTTGTAGGCTTAAACTTGCTTCACAATTTTAGTTTTAATGAAACATAAAGCATTTTGATCAATCGAAATTATAGGATAGTAGTTTGATAAATTTAATAATAGACATAATCCTCGTTTTGTATTGTTGTTTAAAGGCGAAAAATTATCGCCTTATAAAAAAATACAGAAAAGAAGATAAAATAAAGTCCCTTACCCTTAATAAACAATCTAGTAACATGATGGTCGGAAGAGAACAAGAGCTGATCAAGAGAGACCAAATTGGAAATATGAAGAAAAAGGATATAGGCCCTACCCAAGACTCTAGGATCCAGCTCACCTATACGTATTTAGTGAGCCCCTTAGGGTCAGACATAAATCTAAAATTCTTTTATCTTAAAATAACAAGGTATATTGTTTATTTATTATGTATTTGTAAAATTATTTTAAGACGAGTTAAATAAAAAATGTATTTCATTTTTATTTATAGCACAATACCAAAGATTACGTCTGTAAATAAAACAAATACTGTTTTTTGAGTGTACTGTTGTTAAATAGTTATATCTACTCTCATTGTCGACTTCCATAACTTTATTTAACTATATATAATAATAATATAAATAATTAAATTTATATATTGTTTTAGAATATATATATATATATATATATATATATATAAGTCTTTCTCAAAAATATATAGATACTGACACCCTATTTGTATTAAAGACAGCGGTTATACAAACAACTTTATAAATAAATAGACTACTCTTATAGTACTACAAATATTTATTAATTAGAGGGGATAACGATAGTCAGTAGACCATAAGTCAAAGTTCACTGATTACCGCACGATTCCTAAATTGCAGACTTGTGGAATACATTACTAGACTCGGTAGTTATATGTTGTTTACTACCTTGGTGGATAATTGGTCATGAAAATAAACCATGATGCCAAGATTCCTGTCAACTTAAAATATCTACAACCCATGACTCAGAATCATAGCCTACCAATAAACTCTATTATTTGTAGATGACCATTATTTTCAATAAAGCTATAACAATTTTTGTTACTCAATGAGTATTTTATTTTTCCACTTGTGGTATCGCAAACAAATTTTAAAATGAAACTTTAAATTATTTTTTATTCAAACATTTTTTTAAAGAAAAAACCATAACAAATCTGTAGAAGACCAGACTGTAGTCATAAGTTACAAATCCATAAAGGCCTACCCTCAGTAAGAAAGCATTCATAATCACCGGAAGAAATGTATCAGTGACCTACTTTACTTGAAAAAGTGGAATGCGCATATCAGTTACTAAGCTCTAAATCTACACAGTGCTGTACAAAGTAGCTTGTCCAGTTAGCCTTAGTAGCCCTCGGCAAATTTACAACTGCCTATCTAAGAACAATGTAATTTGTACACCAAGAATAATTTCCTGTAGGAATATTACAACCACCTACAACTAAACAATGTAGCTTGTACATCAGGTCTTCTCAGCTAAAACAAACTATATCCGCCTACTATAGAACAAAGTAGCTTGTAAAACAGACTTAGTCGCCCCAAAAAAATTTTCATCAGCCTAACAAGCAACAAAGTACATCACTTTAGGGTTAGACAACTGGAATTAACTACAACCGCCAACACAAACTGAAGGTGGATCAATGATTTGACGATTTGTTAAATGCTTAAGGAACGTGGTACACACTTGCATATAGTAAAAGTGAGTATGGGTGGTTTACCTAATAATAAGACGCACCAATTTAATATCACTTTTCATGGGCATATCTGTATGAATAATGTTATGTTTTATATAGCCTACTTGGTAATTGTGCACAAGCCGTTTCATATAACCTGCTGCCATTTTAAAATATAACGTTTATTTCCGAGGTATTTACTGCCTTTGAAATTACTTTACTTTACAACAACAAGTATATATTATTATGGTCATGTGGAATGATGTTAGATTGTATCCATCAAGTTACTTATAAGATGTTAGATTTAAATATAAAATGTTGGACGGAGAAGTAAAGTATTCGAGGACTAGGATTCTTCATTTCATGTTCTTTTTATTTATTTTTTTTTATAAACCGATGATGATCGAGCGATTATTTCCCTTTAAAGAATAAGGGAGAAAAATAATAAAGTCTCATTTCTTTCTCGCAGATCTTGGATAGCGTATATAAGTGACCTAAAAATCAAAATCTACCTCCTTTTTTTATTAATCTACACGTTTTATATCTTAAGGAATTCGATTATATGACTACAGTGTCGATATCCCGCCAACCACACTAAAATACATCGTCCAACCAGCAGAAACGTATTCTCCTCAAGAGATAAGATTACTTCACGACCAGCGTCTTTCTTACCTAATTGACCTTGGCAGCCGACCAGAAGGACACTAACACTATTATGTCTAATCAAATATTACTAGTACTAGGTTATTTAAAATATGTCTATGTATTTTCTGTACTGTAATAATTAGGTGCACCAGAGACAACTTTATCACTCTTTATTAATATCGGGAGTAAAACTGCAACTTAAACAAAAATAATCAAGAGAAACAAAAGTCAAGGTTTTATTACGCTAATTGAATATTAAACTATTCTTTATCCGTTTTGAATGCATAAAATGATCACATTAAATTCCTGAGCGTGTATGTTTGACTATAAATTAATAAAAGTCAAAGACAAAACGTGATAAGTGGCTTTTGTAAGTTTTTAGGAAAATTTAATTTTCGAAACACTCCGCCCCATGCACCAATAAAAATTTAATTTATGCTTTAATTTTTCTTCTTTTTTTTTTCAAAACTACCGCCTACATTACAACAAAAAAAAACCCTGCTTTTTATCTTCTCCATTCCTTATTATCGCTTAACATGAAACATAGACTTCAGCATAGAAGGGCATACGTTATATTTCAAAATTAGCTTAAGTTATATCAATTAATTAAACTTTTTTTGAATTCCAATAAAAAATATCGTTCAAAATTCACGCAAAATAAGACTTTTATGAATAAATTATCAAAATGTAACCTTGTAGGCCTAAATATCTTCAAAAAATGTTAATTTCTTTTTACTTTAGATAATTCAAAGAACATGCATATACATTGAAGTATTTCAAATGTAGTTTCCCTTTCCAATCTTGTGTTTATTAATATCGTTGATTATTGGTTTCAGGATTATTATTATTCTTGGAGAAATAAATGAACATTTTACCACAATCAAAACTATTTTTGTTACATTCAACTTGCTGAATTGAGACAAAAACGTGTTCCTGTTTTAACTATTGACTTACCTAAAATAAAACCTAATATAAACTATTCAATATTTCTTATTGAAATAATATGTACACTACTTTCGAAGTAAATCTACTGACAACCTTTCTGCATAAATCATTATCAAAAGTTTTTCACGACATTGCAATAGAGTATTCTGCGCTATCTAGCGTGCAAGGAGTAACTAATATCATTGCGGTGAAACAGCAGTACTGTTCTACATGACTTTTTATTAAATCACTATGTGATTTAAAATGAAATATAATATTATGTACCACTTATACATAAGTTAAAAATGTGTACTTTACCTTTTTCCCATTTATACAATGGTGTTTTTATTAATTTTGCTACCATTCCTATCTCTGCTACATTTAAAAATTTACATTCTTCAAATTGATAACATGCTTTACCTTTTATGTTACAAATAAATTGATAATAGACAATTTAAAGAAAAAGCTAAATTATTATTTTAAAATGGCGTATCTAAAATTGTACTAAATGCCAATACATATTTTTTAATACAGAGAGATTTAGGTTGTAGGCTATACAAACTTCCGGAAGATATGAACTGTAATATTTCGTTTGATGTGGGTGGGTTGGCATTAATGCTTCTCTAATTTTTATGTCTCCTATATTTTTGGAAACCTTTTGAAATATTTAACCCCCAATATCTTAAAAACTATTAAAAGTGTATCAAAAATTACAAATACAATATATTTTGTTCTTTTAACGAAAATATAGTCATATTTTTATTTAATTGTAGTTATCCACCAAAAAAAAACTGTTGTTTTTCCGTAATTCTATACAATACACACCACCTAAGTTTCCCAGTGCTCTTAATGTGTAGTCTAATAGTTTGGAAATAGATATTATACGATTTTCCATTGGGTTTAATAAACAAATCCCAAAGTTTAGGAACATTCAAGTGGGTGTTGAAGTTATTTAAGAAGCAATTATTGGACTCTATACCAAAATCTGTTCCATAGAAGAAGGTTTTATTTTTCTTCCATACACATACGGACAGACAGAGTATAAAGAAGAATTTCAGAACATTTATTCTTTGGAACTTTTGTTTATGTATCTACTATTTTCATCAAACTGAGGTCATTTAAAACATTTTTCTTTTTTTCGATTTTTATAAAATAAATAGTATTATTTGTTACAGAAAAATAACTCTACTTTTAAAAATACGTTTTGTATCTTTAACGGTTGCAAACATAATAATTGTAGCCTACTTAAAAAATATAAAGAATATAAAATTAAATTTTGTTTTGTATTTTACAAAAATTGTTTTTACTATATGTTTGCAAAGTGTCCATGAAGACTAATTACGATAATGTATATCCTGACTCAAATCAGAATAAAACCATCCTATGTTTGCCAAAAATGTATCAGTCACGTTGTTCACAAAATATATGTAGGAAGGAATATTTTTATCTAGTTTCTATAACTCAATATTGGCTCAAGATTTATGGTCAAATTTTTATAAAAATTTTAATGATCAATAAAGTACATGTCATGAAATGAAAAATACGGATTTCTAGTTATTTTTGTATAAGAAAACAAACCTTGAAACATTTTTACGAAAATGAACACAATAAACATTGTTAAACTAACAATAACTATTTGGTTTTGTTAATGAAGGATTGATTTCGTGTGAAAGATTCTGTTTTTCTATAAGAAATTAATAAAATTATTTTTATCGTAATTTCATTTATTGGTGCTTAAATTGAGCGTTTACTTAACAAATTTATAAAAAAATTAGAAGAATATAACTTCAAAATTAAACCTATTTTCAGAAAATTGTTAAGTAAACTTAAAAAATAATACGTACGAGTATAGGCTTATACAAGATGACAATCAAAACCTGCAGTTTAAAATTTACATTTAAAGGTTTTTAATGAATGAACGAATCGATCCATTATTAAATTTGAATTAAAACTAGACACAATAAATCTTTAAAGGAATTAAATTATTGAGATTTTTAATATCTGATTTGAGAAATTTTTTGTATCCCAGGATCCAGTATCAAAACTTTTTTACTTATTAACCATCACATGAAATGAAAACTTACCCTATCAAGTTTTTTACATTTGGCCAAACTATTTTATAACATATTAACAATGTTAGTACAAATGTCTTATTTTCTATTATCATTTTGTTTAATTTTTATTTTCGAAAATGGTATTAATATTTGTTAAAATAAGGTAGGTTTTATTTACACTTTATAGTTTTAGATTTATTTGTTAATTTCACCCCTCCCTTCTCGATTTTCTTCTCTAACAGATAAGCCCGAACATTTCGGTTTTTAATTGTCGTATCTACAAAACACGTGAGTGACAAACATTTATTTTCAAATTGTTCAGAATTAATAAACTATGAAGTACCCACTCTTGTTTTACCTGCGACTATATTCATTTTAAGGAGTTGCCTTACACATTGAGTACAGTCTTCTGTTATTCATAGTTTATAAGTATCTTCTTCAACAGAATCGTTTCTTAGTAATTCCATGCAAAACTTTGTCTCTACTGAATCCTAAAATAAAATGATTGGCTCACTTGATGAACCCAGAACAGATGTTTGCATTTGATGCTATTCTTTTTGTGTTTAATTCTAATGTAAAATACAAAAGTGACGTATGTATTTATATTTTTCCTTACTAGGTACAGTGTTTAAATTAAATTACATCATAAAATGTACGATACATATGACAACATTTGCTTTATTAATATGCAAACAAAGACCGTTAGTCTTTGTTTCATCAACATGAACCCTAACTGTAGTCTTATCACAGATAAAGAGTTTTCAAATCTTGGTTGAGTAATTTTCTATGTCAAACAAAGGCCCAGTTAATAAATCGCGAAGTAACAAAATTAAACTCTCATTTCTAAATTACATTTTGTTAACTTTATAAACAACCTATATTTTTTAATACAATTTCTTCATATATAGAAATAATTTGGAGTTATCCAACACCATGACAAACTTTTTTCTGCGTTAATTAAAACCAAGATACACTCAGGGGTCTACTTATAGTGAGTATGGATGTGGCGATACCGTGCCAGCTTTACCTTTCTTCTTCTAGTCTTGGGTTAGATCCTTCTCTTTCATCTTTTCTATTGGTTTTCTCATAAGGCAATTATGACCGCAAAGTTTTTCTTCTATAAACAAACAAAAAATCAAATAAAAAATACACTCCAGATTTTTTTCAAATCTTGATAATACTATTAACGTCCTTCTTTTCCAATTTAATTCAAACAGCATTTTACAGATTGGTCAAAGGAATATACCTTATAGTTATATAAAGCTTATTGATGTGTTTACAGTTTATGTTTGTTTTAGAAACTGTCACTATACAACTTATCTTTATTTGTCCAAAGATATTTAAGGAATTATCATGAACGAATACAGAAATCAGCACGACAAAATATTTGTATAGCAGTTGTAATAATTTCTAATATAGGAGATTGACCACATTCCCATTTATATTGGAAGAGTATCGAAAAAATACCAAACCCTCTAAATACAAATTATAAATTTCTTCTGTAAAGAATTTGTGAGATAATATACAAGTAGGCTACACAGGCGAAATAGAAAATCTTGTCTAGCAAAACCTGTTGCACTAGTAGAATGTTAATCAACTGTTTGGTAAAAAAAAAAAAAAAGAAAAGAAAAAGAAAAATCGCATGCTTTCGTTATTTTAAACTTTTCTCCACTGTTGATCATAATAAGTATAATTTACAGGCACAGTATCAATCCGTAGTGGGGAGACCTAGACCAGTAGAGGTCGTGTTCGCGTGGCTGTTCGCGTGTCCGAGTTTAAACGAGTTTGACCGAACACTACCGAGGTAGAAGGAGCGTGGCTCGGCGCATTCCACCGGGTGCACGGCTCGATGCTGATGACCTTCCACTAACAACTTTGCTCTAACAATGACCACATTCCTCCACACCGTGAGACCTGTCTACTAGGCCTACAGGTTATCAAGTAGTTACCGGTTTATTGTGGACAACATAATCAAACATTCAATAACTTATCTGTTCAATACCAATAAATCCCTGACTAATCTATGCGATTCAAATAAAAAACAGTCGGATACACGATATTTCATTGAAAGATAATGTTGAATTGTATACATTAAACACTGTGTGAAAGCTTAGAATCATTAGTAAATCGATTCTTGTACGAATTGAGAAGAGTATAAATCGTGAATTGTCAATTATTTGTTTTAACTTGATATGTTCTATGTTTATTTAAATCAAATGCCCTACATAAGCTCGAAACTATGGTGAGAACTGTAAAAATTGTAAAGGTTTGTAAATTAATTACATTTGGAATCTACTAAAATCACGTGATAGTGTCTCAGTATTTAAGGTTAAACACAGATGTATACGAGTTTAATATCATGCAAAATAAGAGTGGTGAAAATTGAAAGGGTATTGCAGCAAGGGACCTTCAGTAGGAGTCGGTTGTGGTGAAATGGTAGTTGAAATATTTTTTAAATGTCAGGTATAACCGTCCTCGTAATCAATTCTAATACCTGTTAACTTGAAACCTAAACATTGAACACGTTCTGTCCATTTCAACCTCCGTCATTGACCTCATAAAATCCCCTCACAGTATTGATACAAATGTACATTCATCGTACAACAACTGATCGAAAGACTCGAACCTTGCACGTGACTGCTTCGCCTGTGGAGCTACGACTCAAGAACTATAACTGGCATTATTATTTATAGACTGGAAAATCTAGATCGCATTGATTTGGACGGCCAACTGATAACGTGATCCGCAACGACTTGGCTTAGAGAAGGTAGACGGCTGAAAGTTATAGGGTATTACCTATGAGTTTTGATACCCAGTAAAGTCAAATGCTCTAATGCGTGGTCTCTTTGACCCTAAGATATTTGCCCAAAATAGCTTAAAACTCTGACTGCATAATCAAAAACATCAAAAAACAAAATAGTTCACGCAACAGAATTATCTTTTTAACTTATCGGTGTGAATAATAAAAAAGTTGAAACGCTGTTAATTTAAGTGTGGGATAGTTCCTTATAGATTTTAATAATTAAACATTAAACAATATATAATAAAGTGATTAGAATTTTGTTTTGGATGTATCTGGTTTTGAAGCAAATTTGTGGATGTTTCTGGTTTTAAAACAAGATAATATTGCTTATATCATTTATCGGCGATATTATATAAAATTATTAGAAGTTCCGGGTCAATTTCTGCGGGGGCTCAAACATTTATGGTTTTAACTCAGCATCGTTAGAAAATTGGGACATTATAATTGGTAGCGAACAATGGTTGAAAAGCATAGAACAACGGCGGCGGAAATTTAGATATGCTAACCACATGCTGATAACCAATCTAGAAGGCCTAGGCTTTTTTACTAGCTATTACGACATGGAGTATATAGTTCATGACAACCAAATATTATACTGTTTTACTCAAAATTTGACATATTGTCAAACTTTTCCTCTTTTACTTTTAAACAAATCGTAAATTTAACAAGTGTTTTCCCCTTTATTTAAAACTAATCTGTTAATCGTTAAATAAAACTTTCATTCGTTGTATTATTTAAACTTAGTTGACTGTAAACGAACGAAATTAGATTTTCCGATGTATTTTTAAAACAGCCAGTTCTGCATACACAATCATACCTCACTGAAATGCATCAAAGCCTAAATATCTATCTTTAAGTGGAAAGATCTTAACATTAATTGAGATTGCAAAATCGATATTTCTTGTTTAATTGATTCAAATCGTTAAATTTCAAATTGTCCTTTCAAACACTTGTATTAAATGCGGTTTCGTTTCTACAATGAACTCCTCCTTTGATAAAGGCGCAATTTCCCTTAAAGTTTCTTTTACAAAATATTAGACTACAAGGTTTGAATATGAAGTATCATAGCTCTGGAAGATTGACTACTCTACAAACTACACAATTCCAATCATACACTACTGCTGACTGATGAATAACTGTCCCTTGTCAGGAAAGTAAACAGGTAGGCTATACTAATATGGATTTATCAAACTATCAGATTTTTTATCTCTTTTTCGATTCACAAAATAAAACGATTTCATTGAAAAGAGTAACTTAATATCGCAATAATTATTAAATATTATTTACAGTTCAAGGTACGCATTGTAACATCTATATCTACTTATCACAGCTATTATTATGAACAAGATAGTTTTTGTTACAAAAAATGGTTGACAAAGTAGGTTGAGCAAGTGGAACAACAAACTGTTTTTGAGACCTTGTAGAGAGTTGGATAGAGATAGACAAACAAACTCGATGGTGAAAAAAGAAGATATATATGGTTCTTCAGACGACTGAATTAACAAACATTTATGTGTATTTTTTGTTTAGTTTTTTAACGATAAACGCGTAAATCAATAAATCACCTCCATTTTGTGATCAAGACATACGTAGATTATACCTGTCAAATTGATTTAGATAGATTGAAAAAATATCAATAAATAATGTATCAATGTGAGATGTGAGGATGTTATCCGACCGCCATATTGAAGTATGAACATCTAACCTTTAACTATTTTTTCTAACATATATAACACTTAAGTTTGGATAGCTTGAGTAGATCTCGAATTAGAAAAAAATCCAATGCCTAATAATTAAATTATTGGTAACTTAATACATTATAAAAAAACATTGATCAAATTTTCTTCAGAACGTGCCTTCTGTTGTTCAAATTATACCTTTACTGTTATACATGTAACTAACTCCCTACAAAAATGTTTTCGTAGGTAGTAAACTAAAGAATCTTCGTATAAACTTTAATTAAAACTCAATAAAACAAATTAACAGATATTTAAAAGTTCTAAATTATGAAACTTTAAGTATTATTGTAAATATTTTTAATTTTAGTAACTCAAAAGACTATTCACAAACGTTGTAAAATTGTTATCTCTCGATCACGTGAGTTTTAAACAATAATTGTCTTTTTTTTCTTTTTTTTTTTTTTTTTTTTCAGTTTTATAAATTGTTTTAATCTTTTGGATTTGAGGCTAACCTAACCTAACCATCACTTTTCACCAAAATGTATCAATATTTAAAGGTTTGACATTTAATAGTGAAATTGTGGCATCTTTTGGGGGTTTTTATCAATAAATACACAATACAAATTTTCTAAGTCATCAAAACCTACTTTAAAGCCAATTTAAACAAAATTCAATCGAAACTATTCTGACATATTTTAAGAAAACCTGATGCTGTACTTCGGTTATATTCCCCAATATTTCAGTCGCGATAACTAAATTTAATCTGTGTAAATTTCAGAGAAACATTCACTATATACGTTCGTATATTGCCATCAGCCATGTTTTAATCACTGTTGTGAGTGGTGAGGAAATGTCCCTATTTCAATATATTATACATCCTATATAGAGTTTCTTTCTTTTTTTCCACTAAACGCCAATTCAAATATCTCTTACATGTACAGAATGACAAACTTAAACATCAGAAAACTTATTAATACGATTTAACTTTCCATTATAGCTAGAAATATAAAATATTAAAATGTCAAATTTGTATGTCGAAATTTATTGAAATAATTAAAAACATAAAATATCTTTTTATCTTGGTACATGGATGGGCTATTTGCATATCATCTTTTTCCGATAGTTTAAATAAGTATTTGTATACCTCTTTAAACTGAAATTTGTTTTCTTCGTGTCAGTCTCGTCAGACATTTGCATTTTTTATTAATACCAAAGTAGAGGTCAACAAAAGAGCGCCCACACAAATAACATCAAAATAAATTCACGTCCCTAACATGTCAGAATATCAGCTCCAAACAGAATATTATTACAATAGTTTGAAATTTATCACGCGATAACCTTGTGTATTTCTGATAAAAGAGAAATAGAAAAGAGGAAACAGTCATAGAATTTACTAATTTGTGAATCAAATGTAAAATTATTGTTTAGAAACGCCTACGACTTTAAAACAAAGTGGACATTTCAAAAGGTCAGACGTTCTTTACTTTAAGATCAACATTTGTATAATTAAACCATTTCAGTTTCGTAAATCTTATTTATTTATCTTCTTTATTACTTTTTTTTATATTTTATTCAGTTTTGTAACAATTTAGCAAATGATTGCAATCATAATCTCCAAACTATGCAAACGAGCAGACCTAAAAAAAACACAGTAGTGTAGCAGCTGCGTGTCCATTGTTCACAGTTTTTGTATAGGCTATATTTCCTGTTCTTATCAAATTCCAAATTCAAACCAATGGTTTCCGAGATTTTTTTTTTTTTTAAATAAAAGATTTTTCAAATTATTTATAACTTGTTTTAATCGTTTTCAAATAAGTACACTTAAGCAATTCATAAATAGACATATCAATTTTTTGAAATTGCTAATTTAGTTTAACCTTTAATTCCTCTTATACGGAGTACGAAAGTAGTCATCGCTTACTTTATTTGTCCGTCAGTAGTTAGATCTTCTTGGTTCCACAGCTGTTCATATTTAGTTACCTTGTTCAATAACAGAGTCTTCACTACCTTCACTGATGTTACCAATAAGGATGTTTAAATAAAGCCTACACTAGTTTGACTAATGTTGAATACTAGGAGTTAGTATCTCATAATTGAATGAAAACGAGTTTGAACAAAATATTCAAATATGTATTTTTTTAAATAATCAAAATCAATTAGAACGATATTGTGAAATTGGCCTTTCTTTAGGGTCTTTAGAAGCTACATCGACTAACAATATAATGAAACCATTAAAACTGATTTTGTGACAAACAAATGTTTATGTTTTGAGTTGTCCCAATAGTTTAATTTAATGCGACTATATTGTGGGGACACAACTCCTAGGAAACAGTTTTGACACAATTGGTTCAACAGTTTCGGAGAAATTAGTGCTGACAAACAGTTACTGCTAAGAATTCCAATCCCTCATATTTTAATATAATTTTATTATGAAGTAAACTCAAATGTGAGAATTTGATCTCGAATATCGACTGTAAGCTACTATTTTTATCTTCTTATTTGTAAGCTGATAGTACATTTGAGACTCTTAAAAATTTGAAAATAAGAGTTGATCTAAATTTTTAATCCAGATTTTGAAAAGAAAAAACGACTTTTTTCTCTCACGGTAAGCAAGTACCTCTATACATTTTTATGTTCAATCATAATATAGAAACATTTTCCTACCCAGAAAGCTCCTACACCATAATAAAACTGGCGAGCTAATTGCTATGTAAAGTTTTCCATAAGTGTTATTTTTAACATAAAGTCTAAATTCGAAAGAAAATAAAACAGTAATTAATTAATTCTTTAAATTAACTGGAATTTTAATCAATTTTGAAACTTATGTTAGGATTTTCTATACGTTAAAGATGATTGATTATTATTACAAAATAATCATTTAATTATTTCAAAATGATATACAATAAAAACGAGTTAACGTTCCTACTTATCTAGATGAGCTTTCAATAGCTCGTTTTATCACCTTGAACTGCATACATTAATGCCAAGATCAGGATCACAAACGAGCAGACCTAAAAAAAACACAGTAGTGTAGCAGCTGCGTGTCCATTGTTCACAGTTTTTGTTCAGTCTAAGAACCTATAAAATAACTTTGTATACTTGTATTTAATTAACTATCAGTTATTGGTAATTTATATACAGAAGTTGTCAAAATGATTTAAAGGGACAAAAATGATTGTTACAAACAATAGTCTGACTAATAGAAACTATATAAACTATCCGTTGGTGTCTTATTCCGTAGGGAATTTAATTTAGGTTATTAAATACCTCTATAAACGCAATATTAATTACCAATGACAATCATACACCACTTGTTATTTTTAACCATTTAACACATGCAACGATCCTTGTTGCTTGAAAGCAATAAGTCTAGCTGATCAGCTGTTTAAATTTATTAGCTTATTTCGAGGTTATGTTTACATCATTCGTTAAAACGAATGCACAGAGCTAGCTAGTTAAAAAAATTAACAAGCTATAAGGCTTTAGTGCGTGTATATAACGCTAGCAACAACTATCCTCTGCTGAAAAACTATGTGTTTAACTGATCAGCTGCTTAAATTTATCAGCTTGTTTCGAGGTTATGTTTACATCATTCGTTAAAACGAATGCACAGAGCTAACTAGTTGAAAAAATGAACAAGCGACAAGGCAGTATTGCGTGTGTTTAACAACATAAAAACTATTACGTTAAAACTATTAAAACCGAGTCTTTAATTAAATGCAAGCGTTAATCTACATGTTTTGACACCACATGTTCTAATAGCATGACTTTTAAGTATAGCCATAAATATGTGTACTAGGGTTGTAAATAATGTCAGGTCGTGTGTGTGTGTGTGTGTGTGTGTGTGTGTGTGTGTGTGTGTGTGTGTGTGTGTTATGGATAGCCTAATAAACAAATTGTCCTGTTATGTACAAGAATATACTTACGGTGTCTAACTACAGTATAAGGTTTCGTTTGATTTACTTGGAGTTGGCCCTACTCCTTGACATTATTTATAGTTTCTTTATTAATAAAGAATGCAAAAACATTGGTCTAATTTTCACACCCGCCCATTTAAAAACAAATACTAGCAAAAATAATATGAGTCGCCATCTTTCCAAAATGTCTCCCTCCAAAAAAGAACATACTGAATTTCCCCCCTCTAGTTCTTATTTTATAAACTCGCCCTAAACATAAATAGAGTTGAATAATTATTTCAAGTTAATTAATAATAACTTATTTAATTAATAATACTACCTTGGGAAAATCTATAAGCATTAAAATCATTAAATTAATATAGAGTGCTTAATGACTGATGTCAAGGTTTTTTTAATCCGTAATTGTTTTTTACTTGCGATTAGAAACATTAATTCGGCTCATTAATTTACATATTTCTTAAAAATTTGAACGAAATCAATTATGTTAACTACAAATTTTAAATAATTTAAAAAAAAAACAAAAGTTACTAAAAATGTGACTTACATATTACCCGACCCGCTCCAGGGGAGAGTGGTTAATTTTTTGATTAATGCCCGTTAGACTAATAAATACGGAGAGTGGGTAATACACAGAAAAACACGAAAAGCTATCACTACGAACTTCGGCGAGATAAGTGCGTGCTCTCCCAACTACGCTAGGCCGTAAGCCACTAATAAAATTAAAAAGCTCCTACAATTAAAAGAAAAAATCGTTTTATAGGTTATTCTCCCTCAGAAAAATAACTTAATAGAAGTTTTTTTACCAACATGTTCAACCTTACAGATATTAAAATTATAATAACTAATTAAATTATATGTTTCTTTCTACGAAAACAACAACTTCCAGAGGCATTTACTTGCTTGTATTTTTAATTAAAACACTTTCTGATATAATCTCTTCTTTAGATACAACTTTCTATTGTCCTAAGACATAACTAAATTATAAACCAGTCTAAAGAGAAGAATGTATATAAATGTGTTTGGATTTAAACAAAAGTTTTTCGAGAAAGTAAAGGCTAATTAAGTTAATGCAAAGAGCATAGAATGGTAGTTACATTTGAATTTAACTTTAAATGTAACTGGCAAAGTTTAATTGAAAATTCTAATGGGGAGTGGAAAACAAAGGCTAGTCTGTATTGTTTTATCTGCGACATTTCATCTCTTTTATGTTTTTGTTGGATAGATTATATTCAACTTGTTTTGTTTTGATTCTGCTTTACCTTCAGTGTAAATTCTTTGAAGGATTTTTCTTCTTCTTATTTATCTCATTGTTATTAAATATCTATACAGAATCAATTATTTCCAAGGACATCAATTTAGTTTAATGACTATAATAAAAGTGAATATTGTGGTTATCTTACTCTATAAATGTTCTGTCTGTCTGTCTATCCGCTTCTCAGTCTCTATTCTTTTGTTAATTACCTTACAATCTTCAATGAATACTGTGGTAAAATTCACATTACTAATTATTGATAATGTATTTAGTTCATTTTTTCTTATTAGTTCCAGTTTAGTGAGTAGGGAGTTGACAATCCCGAGTAAGCTAGCTGGATCTACACCTTCTACGTGTAGTTTTGGGTTGGATCCCTCTCTTTCATCTTTACTATCAGGTATCTCTTGACCAACTCTGTTCTTTTCCTACCCTGGCGCTATTAGAGTATTCGAGGGCTAGTGGTTTTTTCTTCCTTTCTTCTCTCTTCCTCTCCCTCGCTCTTTCGGCCTCTCTCTCTCCCTCTATCTCTCTCTCACTCGCTTTCCTTCTCTCCCTTTCTCTCTCTCTCTCTCTCTCTCTCTCTCTCTCTCTCTCTCTCTCTCTCTCTCTCTCTCTCTCTCTCTCTCTCTCCTCTCTCTCTCTCTCTCTCTCTCTCTCTCTCTCTCTCTCTCTCTCTCTCTCTCTCTCTCTTCTCTCTCTCTCTCTCTCTCTCTCTCTCTCTCTCTCTCTCTCTCTCTCTCTCTCTCTCCTTTTTATCTCTCTATCACTTTATTTATTTCTCTCTCTCTCTCTCTCTCTCTCTCTCTCTCTCTCTCTCTCTCTCTCTCTCTCTCTCTCACTCATTTTCTCCCTCTATGTATAAATAAACACTTAAATTTATCACGCACTTTCATCGTAAATTTAACTACTTTGACAACATTGTTCTAAGTGATGGGGCTGTGCATTGCAAAGTGCTTCCACTTTATGGGACCGCGTTTTAAACTTCACAGACAATAAACACATTTTTTTTAAATGAAATGTATCAAACATTTGTCTGAATTTAGGAATGTTTGGTAGCAACAGTGATGATGTAAATTGTGTGAATAAATTATTTCATTAACAAAGATTACAAATTGAAAAGTTTGGTTTTTGCCGATTTTTTGCGGATTTATTTCGATTTCAGCTTTAGCGATAGGAATTGTTGACCGATTTCGGTCAAATGTTTTACAATCATGGAATTTATTTGGATCTATAGAAATTAAAAATTTTGAAATACGTTTTACCTAAGGTTTGACGATTTCGACTGAATTTTAGATGTACAAAATAGTCTATTTTATTATATATATATATATATAATAATATATATATATATATATATATATATATATATATATATATATATATATATATATATATATATATATATATATATATTAATGAAGATGAACTGTTTTATTCCATATGGAAGTTAATATTTTTAATTAAATGTAATTTTATGCAATGGAAATTATATTTTTTTAAACATGTTAAATTAGAATATTCTCCTGGCCGCGTTTAACACATTAGCTTTGTATTTGAAATAATTTTTAATTAAAAATTTTACATGACAAAGAGGAGGATCAATATTGGTTTTTAAAATTTTGTCTGTTCGCCTACTTCATAAAAATAAATTTCAGGGGAAATTTACTTATCGCCTTCACCAAGCAATTATCGATCGACAACGAATGTGAGGAACGTGGTCAAGTTATAAACTGGTAGATGAGGGAGACCGATGTGCTTGATGTCAGTTGTAGAGTGAGACGCAGAACTTAAATCATACAATCAGTTAGTTAGATAGACGCTGCCAGTGAATACTATAAAAGAATATTGGAGTTTATAAACTGAGACTTCTGCTACGAGACGGAGGCGACAGAATACCTTCTTTGCAGGTGTAAGATATTACACAATAGAAACTATGCTTCTGTCCAGGGCCGCAAATCCGAGGATGTTGATCGATAGCACCTTAGGTCCTCGTAGATTTCATAAGCAACTCTATGGATGATCTGGGAGGAATTCTATAATCGCATTATATATAAACATATTCTCGTATTGCATGATAGATCCATTTTGAGTCATAGTTGAGAGAGGAGAGAGGCTATCCGTGGCCTTGAAACCGCAATAGCTAAACTATATTATAAGAGGTTTTACATATGTTAAAGTCGTTACATTTTAACGAAAAATATGAGGTATGGCCTATTTAAAAAATTTACAATCTTTAATAAATGAGAAAAATAATCAGTTTTGAAATTTGAATTCCTGAACTCATACCATTTTATTTTGAAAATAAATATTATTTTTGTAACACGTTTTTAAAAGGGACTAAAAGGTATAAAATAATTTTTTCTTTAAAAATTAATATTCATAATTCCATATACTAATAATAATTGTCCTTAAACTTGGTGTTGGTGAATTTTAAAAGAAATCAAAATACGTACTTGTAATATTCAAAACAAAAAACGTGGGGCGTATGCAATAGATAATTTATGAATATTCAGCAGTAATTATCTTGCAATGCAAGATTTGAACTATCATTTGATTTTCATTACTAGAGTTACTACCTATAATTCTTACTGTTACATCCATGTAGCAAATATATATATTGCATGAGCCTCACGTTTTATGTTTTAAATTGTACAAGCATTTTGATTTCTTTTAAAATTCACCAAGGACAATTAGTATATGGGATTACGAATATTAGTTTTTAAAGGAGAAATTATTTTATACACTTTAGTCCCTTGTAAAAACGTGTTTTTTTTTATTTCAATATTTTTTCTTTATTTTTAGTTTTTTGAGATTTTTTTATTTTTTTTTATTTCTCCTATACCTATAAATATGCCTTTAGTTCTGATATACGGAGGTTATAAATATGTTTTTAAATGTGTGTTTGTATGTGTGTGTGGTTTACGAGTACTATACGCACTCGTTTGCGTGCGCGTGCGCGTACGTGCGTGTAAGTGTGTGTGTAAATTGTGTGTCGCGCAAGAATTTTTTAAAATTTAAATTAACAACATTTTTTAATCTGACCCAATATTATTGCTTTGTCATCCAGTTCTGAGCTATGTTCAAAATTTCAAGTCTCCAGACCTCCAGAAAGTAAGTTTAAAATCGATTACAAAATTTGTGTGTGAACCCGTCTAAGGTAGTTAATAAAAACTTGTTAATAACAGGCTAAAAATTAGAAATTTTTTAATCAAAATTACATCTTCAAATTTTATATATTCTATAATTATATTTTAACGATGTTCTAATAATAACAAATTGAGAGCATGATTGAATTAACTGTCTTCGATGTTGAAAATGCCATGGTAATAATATCACTTACTATTTGTTCCACCATAAAGCGACTGCTCGAAAATTACAATTACTTTAGGAATTGCTGAATTGTGTTTTATTTATCACAATACTTCTTTATATTGGAAATAATAATAAATTAAAACTCCCTATTAAATTCACATAAGTGAGAAATAATTGTGGAGTAAACAAACGGGGCCAGTTGGTTTCCGTAATCAGAAATAATGACTATTATGTATTTGAAAACCCTGACTGCGGCACTGGGCATAATCCTGCTCTGTTCCTGAAAGTAATCCTGAAGGGAACAACACCCGGTGTCCCAAGTTGAGATTATTGTTCCCTGTTTAAATATTCAGGATGCATAGGCCTATCTCCAATAGATTACAAAACCTTTCTTTTTTTATAAATTAAAAAATATATGTTTGTTTATACCCAGAAAAATATATTATCTTATAAAATAGGACAACTTTTATATTCCCTAACAACTTTTAGAAATTAATTATGTTATTTAATAAAATACACCTGCCAACAAAAATGAAAATCTGTCATTCTTGACTACTTCCACTATGGTACGTATGTTTGTAATTTTTTTTAAAATTTCTTTAATATAAATTTAATACCTCACAGGTATTTTGATTTTAAAGTTGACAATATGAAAATTGTTCAACCTTGGTAGATAATATCATTTAACTAATTTTAGACAACATTGGCTCTATGTACAATAAACTTGATGGAAATGATAAACAGATACTTTCAATTATTATCAATTTAATACATTAATTCCCTGTTTGCTTTGTTCGTTTCTATGACTACATTGTTTCAAATTCAGTTTTGCGATTGTATTAAATTACTGTACAATAAATTTATAATTTTGCCGTTTCCTTCAATAATAGTTTTAATTACTGTTTGATTCATCTTTCATTTTTTGAAATGTGTTGATAAATTTATTTCATAAAAGATTATATATTGTACAAACTAGATCGAAACTAAACTGTTCGAAATAAAATGTAGATCAGTTACTTTGGTAATTTTCAAAATTTTGATTGTCACCAATGAAAAATACAATTATACATTTGTGGTATTCATATTTGTTACTGTAACCACGAAGATCGGTAAATCTTCACCAACATCCTTAGGTAAAATTTCAATAATTTATTAACCTTAGTTAGAAAAATGTTGTACAATTTAAATGTAACAAGGAGATTATTACAGTACAAAGCCAATTGACTTAATGATGTTTATGTTATAAAAGTATTGTTTTGTTGGGAAAACCATAGGGTTATAATTCAAGAATTGTATTGATGCTAATATACACAGTATACACTGTATATATATATATATATATATATATATATATATATATATATATATATATATATATATATATTATATTTAGATAGATTAGTTACTAGATGATGTAAATATAAATGATATTGTAATAAATACTTAAAAAATAAGGATTTATTACCTTATTGAACTCTGGGCTTTTACCAGAGTTAATTACCGACATTTAATGATACAATATGGTTTAATACGACCTTTCTATGACTAAATCATCATCTTCATTTGTCACTTTCATACAAACATTGCTAGCATGGAACTACAGCTCAAAACAACTACAGGATGTTGTTGTTCATACCAGAGGAGTTTGTCTGCATGTAATGACAAAATGATAATGACTAAGTTATTGAAATGTCGTCTTGTAGGCTACTGTATTGTATAAATAAAGGATTTATTGTGGGAAAATGTTGTATTCTTTCGTATTGGATATTTAAAAGTGTTTTTGTACTAGGGGTGCAAAGTAAAAAAGTAAAGGACATACCGTGATTTGTCTGTCTGTCTATCTAACTGTTCACCCCTATATGTCGATAACTACACAACTGATTTCATTAAATTTATTATAGGGATCTTTTTTAAAATTTTCAAACATTTATCATTTTTAAATTATTCAAAATTTAGCAGGGCCTACTGTAAATAAAAACTAAATTTATAATTAAATTTAAGATTTGATTAATTTTACTCCAACATAGTGTACCTACATTCAAATAAAATATTTTTGTCACCAAGGGACAAAAAGCACGAATCAGATTTTAGTATCATTTACATTCCACTACGCTTCTTTAATTATGTCAATAAATCTATTTCATAAAGACCCCAATATGCTCGATGACTAACAAATAGAACATAAGTGTATCAAATCAAAAACTATCTCAGTACCTTGGTTATTGTCAAAGTTTTGATTTCGACATTGGAAGAACAATTAAAAAACATTAAAATACCATTTAATATATAATATGTAATACAACTTTTAAGGGTAATTAAAAAACATAAACAATGGAATATTGAAATGCATTTCTTATGAATATTTGTATTCTTTCTTTGTACCAAATGTCTAAAAAGAAAACTTTAAGGTATGACAGTGTCTGTAGTCTATCCACCCGTTTATCTTAATTATTAATCAATAAAATTTCTTATATGACTGTTTCTTTTTTTTAATTTGTTCAGGTCTTCTAATTTTACAAAAATTGGTGCCTAAAAGGGACCAAATAAATACATAGTAAGCTTTTACCAGTACGATCGCGAGGGTAGCATTCTTAATATTATTTCCAATGCTACAATTTTCAGCTTTTTGATCGTCCACTCTGATCAGGAATCTGTGAGGGATATAATCACATTCTTCCGAATGCTTAAGGTTGGTGACATCCGGATGCAGAGTAGTCCTCTGCACCGATACCAAATGCATTCTCCAAGAAGTCAATTACTAACTTTCTGCTTGAAGTAATTTGTCTTATTAAATATACACTCAATATGCTACAAATATAGCATACAAAGAAAATATTACATGATCTGCGAACAATTAAACAATTGATAACATAATGTTCTAAATGTACTGACCTGTTCTTGTATTAGTTTAACTGTTATTTTTCGTTACTTCTCTGCTACTTCGTGTGTGTAAGCGTGTATGAGAGAGAGAGAGTGTATGTGTTACAAAGCAAAGTTACCAACTTGTTTTTCTTTTCTTTTTTTTATTGTTTCTAATGGCTTTTGAAACACAACAAATATCAGAACCACTTTAAATACAAAAGGCAATACGATAAAACTGAAGGTCGTCCGTCAATAAATGTAGATGGATCCGCCTCCTTCATGCTGCAGTTTACTAAATACATCTCGCTCTGATATGCGTGGGGTCCGTTCAATGGCGACTACTAACCCCTACATTATTTCACAGACATTCCAAGTTGGAAGCTATCCATGAAAAAGTGAACATGTACTATAATACTTCACCTCATTAGTAAAACTAAAAATAGACCCCTATAATTACATTTTGGCAAAATGTAAAGAATATCCACGGAAACTCGATTTTTAAATTGGATGTAAAATAACATTACAGTTTGGCCTTATATACAACAACAAAATGAACCATTGACAGTTTTATAAATATTTTATTATTCTTTCATTTTTGAGACATTAACACTTTAATCCTTATTATAATTTTGTCATTATTATAATACTTTATTGTATTGTACAATGTAATCATGTTAATAAGTCAACTTTTCAAATGTATCTAAATGATAATAATATAAAAAAATTTAATTCATTCCCCACACTTTCGTATTGTAATACTTACTTTAAGTATCCTAAACAGAATATCTTGTTCAGTTTTGTTGTTCTTTACATCATTTTAAAGTAAATTTAAAACTCATCTCCAAATTGTGAGTAAATTTAAATAGTATTATTCGTAGGCTATAACTTACGAAATGGTCAGAATTAAAAAAGAAATTTTAATGACAATTAGTAACATTATTTTTGTACTAAATGTTAAAATAAAAATCAATAATTAATTTATGTGCGGTATTAAAGACAAATTGCTCTCTGCGATGTAAGGTTGGTTGTTTGATTGTTCGCTTGCAACCAATTATGATCGATGATGTTCATTGGTCATATCATTAAGTTGAACATGCCTTAAAAGGGAAACTACTTTAAGATATTTTCAATCATCTGAGTTGATTGTTCAATTTAAATGCCTGGAAAAAATCGACAAGTAGTTATGAATTGTTAATAAAAAATATAAGAGCTGGAGCCCAGTCAATGAACAAACCTGGAGCAGACCCAAAGTGAAGAGCAAAGCCAAAGAAAACATAAAAAATTATTTAAAATTAAAACTGAGCTTAAATTTAGCTTAAATTAAAAATTATCTTAAATTTAATTGAAACAGAATCACATTATACACGAAATAAATAAACTGTGGAGTTACATTCTTGCTCACCCGTACACAAAACCTAATCCTGTGCAAACAAAATCTTCATCTTCAGTTCGAAGGTATCAAACAAAATAAACAATGGAGCCCATCTTATAAGGTAGAATATCTCAAAATCATTCTACGAGTTGAAAAGGAATGTTGGTAAAATATAAAAATTTATGACCCATCTAATGTTTCATAGTAAAGGTAAAATAAAATTTCGCTTCACGAGTAAATTTTAAATAACCAAATGAAAACTATCATAATTCCTTTCCGGCAGCAATCGTATTTCTAAATTCTCTTGTTTACTGACACAAGTGTGGTGATTCCAACGGGTAATTGGCGATCACCATATTAAGATTACCGTATAAGATATGCGATGCGCGCGCATCATAGTCAAGACGAGACACAGTCGTTCACAGTGCGCCGAAGTCGGCGGACGTAAGTTTCGCGTTGTTACAATTTAACCTTTTGGTATTAAACCTAAATGGCTACCTAAACCGCTAATTGCGGGGTCTCATCGACACCCGGGTGTTACGTAGTCATTAGTAGGTCATCCGACTAAATTGAGAAGGAATTATTATGACCCAAAGGGTTACCGTAATTCTCCCATCACGCCTGTCCCTAACCGACAAGTAAGTAATCATAATAAGTAATTAGTTAGTTTAATTAGCAAATTATATCTCATTATAAGCTGGCTGTGAACATACTGATTAGTTGGGTTTGAGACTAAGAGTTAATTAACGATCCAATATATTTACGGGGTAAGTCCTAACACGTTTTTCCAAACCCTCCTTCCGGACCCTTAAGCGGTTGAAACGTCTGGACCAATCGAATAACCAAGGCTGACGTTCGCCTCATTTGGTAGCAGAGACTTTCGCCGCACAAGGATAACACAAGAAGCAGATAAGAAAACGGACCAAAGGGTATAACACAAATGAAAATTGAGAGGATTTGGAGAACTGTCCTATCCCGTCATGTTTATCTTCCCAGAGCTTTCTCTATTTCTTTCGATCTGGGCAACCCTTCTCCATCTTCTGACCCCCCCCCCCCCATTAACATATATGTCTTCCTCCATGTCCTTGAGATATTTCGTCCGGAGTCTTCTAAATTTCTTCCACCTGATCCGCCAACAAAGTCTTCTTAGCAGTGTTTCCTTCCACCATTTGCTCTACAATGAATAGTCACCCGAGTCCCATTTCTTTGACTATTTTGACCAACCCTACACGTTATCCCATGATTTGTTTATAAAATTGTGGCTTTTTTTATTTTCCTATGACATTTATAGGATTGTCAAACCACATTAACATGATAAATTTCATCACTCAAGGAATCAGCAATATGTCAATAAATCTACTCTTTCGTGACTAATTTAGCAGTCATGTCAAATGCGAATGGTGTTGTCCGCACACTACTTCTTATTCTGAACGACTCAATCCCCGCAGTCAGTAATTAATATCCCTCCCAGAACTCTAATTCTTGTTAAAGTCTTCTTAATTAAATATTTGAAGCGTGTGGACCTTCCTAATAAACAACTACTTTTAATTTTTTAAATTATTTATTTGTACCCATAGCGATTACGCCTGAGGAAAATTTAATCAAACCCAATAGAGTCGATTATACTGTATTTTTGTTATTGTTGTAAAGAACATCAGGTACTTCTAATTGTTCACCAACATTTTGTTAAAGTTGTAAATTTTCATCGAAATACAGAGGCGAATGAATAGAGACAGACACAGTCAGATTTCTAATGGTTTCATTTCACCATTTATTGCAAAACTCTAACGTAGAAAATGTTGGGTAAGAAAAACGTACCGCAAAACTTCCGTAGAAATTTCTTTGATAATTTATTTTATCCTAAATTAAAAATTTGATGTGTACATACGTTAAATAATATTTTAATGTGTTTTTCATTGTTCTTTCAGTTGAAGTAATAAAATTTTGTTAATTACCAAAATATCAACTATATTTTGTTTTGAACAATTAAGTTTAAAAAACTATGCGTGGTATTTAGAGTTTAAAAATCAAAATTCAAGAAATGACACGAGAATAAAGAAATAATTCATTCTTTTTAACAGTTAGAGAAATGTAAAAGATTAAAAATGCATTGTATTGTTTTAAAATGCAATACAAACTTAAATTGTAATAATTGTAATTAAATTAGGGACAATGTAGTCGTAGAGGTAATTGGAACAGTACAAGCAGAAAATTAATGTAGTCTATTGAAAATTTACAAGTAATTGTTCTAGTATACTCCAAGCCAGTATTTAAACTGAACGTAGACCCCCATGTTGACTCTCTATCAATCGAATAATATTTCACATCCATATTTATAAAAATAAGATAGCCACATTTTATTATTGCCTGAATTGTGGATGAACATATACAAGAATAACAAACTGTCCAACTAATTGATAGGCATATTTCATACAATCTATAGGGCCTACTTACGAAAAAGTGCTTTATAAAGGGATATAATTTATAAAATCATATTTTTATTTTAAATTAACTGCAAAATATTTTATTTATTGCTAACATAAGTTTTACGTTTGAAATCTAATCGAGATAGTCCAATGCAACCTGAATGTTTAAACAGGCAACAATAATCTCAGCTTGGGACACTGGATGTTCTTCTCTGCAGGATTAGATTCAGGAACAGTGCAGGATTAAGCCATGCTTTACAGTCAGAGTTTTCCAATTATATTGAAGTCAATATTTCAAGTTATGAAAATCATCAGGTTTGTTTCTTTTTAATTCGGAATTTTTATTCAACTACATGTATTTAATTGTGAATTTTAATTCATCTTTTAGTTCTTTTGTTATTAAAGTATTACAATAGTGCATGAATAGAACCTCGACGGTTCATTTTAGTTTTCCCGTTTACTCACAAACCCTCCTTTATTTTTTTGAAAGTATCCTCCATATCCAAGCTGTTGATCATGTAGTGATCCGTCTATATACCAAACAAGCTGGATGTCCCGGTAGCTTACCATCTTTCCAGTCCTCTCTTGTGTTTGAGAGAACGTTGAAGGGTTGAAGTGAAGGTTTGGATGCCATCATATGGCATTTCCAACACCGAGTTCTTCAATACCTTCTTGACGATTTCTGAGTGCCCCACCTCACTGTAACACCTCCTCCATTCGCCATGGTGGTGTAGCCTATAGGCAGCCATTCTTGCCTCCGACATTATGAAAATATCTAGAGGCAGCAGCCTTAAAAGCACCTCTAAAGCAGCTGTTAATGAGCTTGTAAAGCCACCTGTAACCTCGCACGTTTGCTGCCTGCTGTAGTTTGTGCTTCTTTAGTGCCGACTAGACGACTTTGCCTCTAATATGCCATGATCCAGATGACGAATTCACGTCATTTTCTTACTCAGCATTATCCCACATATTTTACCGTTTGTGAAACACCCAATCTAGTTTCCTCAAGCTAAACCTTCCTAGCGCCCGTATCCTTCTTCCCACTAAATGGGATAATGGCCGTCTTGGAGGGATTGACTCGAAGTCTGACATCAGTCGCCGGTGAGCCCCAGATATAGAAAAGTACCTCCTCAATTGAACTTGTGTACCAGCCTTGTACCACATGAATATTTCATCAGCGTAATAATGCGCATATGACTCTGAACCGTTAAGATCACTAAGGAGACTTTCCACAATCAGGGCCCACAGAAAAGGCGAAATGACTCTACTACCTCGTGGCCCTAGTTGGATTATACTTGTATACTGCGAAGCGTAGAGCCTATCCACTTGCAAACGGTATGATCAACTCCATGAATTCGCGTGGCCTTCACAATTGCGTCAAATGAAACGTTATCAAAGGCACCTTCAATGTCTAAGAAGGCGCATATTCCAGTCTCTTTCCTCGCTAAGGCTTCCTCAAACCTGCTTACTAAATAATATAGAGTGGATTCACAGGACTTCCCAGGCTAATAAGCGTGTTCACTTCTATAGAGTGGATTTCCCGACAAAACCCACTGCCGTATGTATCTAACAATCTAATTTTTCCTGAAATATTTGGGGTGAGTATAATCTGGACGACCACGCTATGGAATAAAAACCATCCTGCTGAATCTCCTGGTCCGCTGTATATACCCATATGTTATACCAGCTCTGAATTGTCACAGAGTTTGATAAAAATCGAGTCCGGCCCCCTCTTCAACAAAGCGTGGAATATTCCGTATCCTCCAGGTGATTTAAAGGGAGTAAATCTCTGTATCGCCCATGTAATGTTTGAAACTGTAACAATGCGTCTAGGTAGCGTCCATGACCAAGGGCTATTCTCGATTGTCTGGCGCCCTTCGTCGGCATCATTGCGTACCATACAATTGGTAAATACGTTTATCTTATTTTTTGTGTATATTTTCCTGTAGACTTGTTCCAGTTCCCTTGTGGGTGGTAATGTTTTGGCGTCATATGGGATCTAAATGGAGCTCATTATTAGGCCTTGTTCCCCCTTCTCACCCTTACCCTACCAGCTGGCCTGGACTGTCTTTGGAACAAAAATCCATTAACGGAAAGCTATTTATCGCCATACGTACAATTAGGCAACTTCCTACATTAAGTAGGGAATTACAATAAATAAGCTTACCTTTTACATCTTCAAGCCCGACTAGCCGACCTTGGTGAATCCATGGTTCCTGTATGAAGGCTATGTGGATGCTATTCTTGATGAAATAGTGACAGATGTTGGCCAAGGCAGCCTTACTGTGTTTATTTGAATTATTTTGACCATCACCTGGTTCCCACTCTTCCCTCCACCAGACTTAATTAGAGCCAACCTCTATAAACCTGTCGTCTACTAAAAAGACCATCAGTAAACCTTTCTGGTCCTTTTTTACCGACAGAATCTTCCAGTGAGGGATTTTCCCCGTCGAGCATGCTGACTACGGCTTCAGGAACATGGCCAGAGAGCTGACTAGATGGTCTGAATAACCTTTGTCGCCCTCAAGACCTCAGCCCTCTTCACAACACTGCAAGCCCCCGACACCATCCAACTCCATCCTTGCCACTGTGCTCATCAGCCTGTCTGTGGTACTGTCATTGAAGCAAGCTATGACAAGCGCCCCCATCTCCATGTAACACCCTGAAAATCTAGGATCTGAACCATAGGCAAACTTTTGGAACACTCCCAAGATCTTCAGTTGCAGATTAAGTCCTTGGTACTCAGTCAAATTATGACCGGGATAGTTCCTAGGGACAACTGCTATGGGTTTAGAGATTTTCAATTCACCTCCTAGATCCGTCGGATTCAATCTGGACTAATTGTCCAGTGCAGAGCTACCATGATCTGGATGCAGTTCTTCACTGCACTGGGCAGCATTTTATTGGTGAGACCCATTCCGTCGGTCTTGAGTGAGGATATACCGTATCCCTGCGATTGGGGAATAACCAGACATTCAACTAAGTAAAGGTTCACGTTTAAATTAAAACACAACTATTTCCAAAAAAAACCACAATTTTAACAAAAATATTTTTACTCCACGTTCATAACCATCACTAACTAGCAATAAAGATAAAAGTTAGGATTGCTCAACATCGAAAAAGTAGCATAGTTTTTGTCTTCCTAAAATAAAACCGGAAATCTTATAAATACTCAAGTTTGGCACCTAGACTCGCAAATAATAATAATTGAATATGTCTTACAAACAAATAAATGGGAAATTTTTAAATGATTTTAATTTAAAACGATGTGTCAAAAGTTCCTAGTTAGCTGATCTTCTTCTATTAGGCGTACCTAATTACCTCATTTTATTACATCTTAACTCATCTGTACGTATTCAAGCTAAGATTGATTATTCAGACAATCTTTACCGCAAATAAAATTAAAATAAATCCACATCCTATCACGTCAGGACTTCAGAGACATAGTATTTTTGTTAGCTTTGAAAATTAGTTGTGACTTTTAATTAACACTTAAGGTAAAATTTTATCCTTTTGCTCTCTTCTGCAAATAAGAACAATTTGCCTGCTATGATATTATTTTAAACTCAAGAACTCTAGCAGATTTTAATCAAAATTAGCTGTCATTGAGATATCCATTGTTTGTGTAGCTTCTATTTATTTTATTTTAACCCTTTAATAATTTAATTTTACTGATCTCAAAAACCTCTAGAATTCAAATTAAATACAATCAGTTCAATACTGTCTGTGAAAAATAATGTAAAGTAAAATATTTGTAAATATTGTGGGCACCTGCCTCTTACAGTCCTGACGGTATCCTTAACACAGGATTACTTCTAGGGTACATAATTCTATTATAATTTAAACCTTCGGACAGTATCTACTTTTTGAAATACTGTATTAATTTTGATGGATGTTTTCTTCTAGTTTTCAGTATTTTAGTCATTAATAAAGGATTAAGTTTAATTTGTATAATAAAATTACATTTTTGTTAAAGAAGTTTCGTTTTATTATTTGATATTATTATTTCACCTTTATAAAAATTAAACAAGATGCCATCATGCTACTTACCATCCCCATCATAAAATTTAATAAAGTAGATATTCTAACTATAATGTCTAAAAGTTGGTTGTCTTGAGTTGTTATGGTAGATCAAGGGGTTTTATACAGTAGAGTAAGTTTGTTTAGAAAAATAATTACACAAGTTTTCTTAACCTATTAATTTTGTGTATCACTATTTTCTTGATGTCAGCTAGACCCTAAATATACTGTATTTAGATCCTAAATCTGTAATTGTATACTAGATACTTATACTGTATGTGTGTATATATTAAAAAGCCTCCCATTGCTTCACTCCTGTCGGTTATAGAAGCTACTATTGTGTCGGTGACTGGAACTTAACAAATTTCGTAACTATAACAATATCACATTTTGTATGGAGAGAATAAGGGTTCAAATTTACAGTTTTGATAAGAACTTCGCTATTTGTGGCAGTAGTATGGTAGCGTTTGTACCATTACATGCAGAATTGAAATGTGTAAATTTGATCTAAATTAATGTATTGTACGTTGAATAACAGACGAAATATAAACAAAAAACTGTTTAAAATAGTCGCTATTTTGTTGAAATTTTCAATTCAATTTTTGTGAATTTCAATAGGCTTTTATATGAGTACACTATAATTCTCTATAAGAAATTGCATGTTATTATCTTTATTTTTTTGTCTGTTATCGTATTACGGAGCCTATAGACGATAACGGCAACTTATGATGGACAGACGACACGTTGAATGTAACATTTACGGTTTCCTGAAGTCAAGAAAAACTTGAACATCAGTCAAAAATGGATGTTGACGTTTTTACGAACACCAAACTTACTCTATACTGGGGAGGTAAAATTTTAAATACACTTCTTTTAAATAGGAAAATCAATTCAAGGAAACCAAAACGCATCATTGTCGAAATCCTATTTTATAACAACTTTTACAGTTCCAAGTATAAGTGAGAAAGTAATTTTTTTGTTAAGCGAACCTCAGAAATAAATTGCAAAACAATGACAAAACACGTTTTAATTAACGCCGTTTCTCTCTTGCGCCGTATTATTACTGAATCACTGGCCAGCTTAGCATCAAACCTAATTAGTCAATTTGTATCCCACAGTCGTATATTAGGGAAATGAAATTAGTTACTGCCAACTCTGATGGATATTAACCTTACTTTCCTGTTTTGTTTTTGTTTTTAAAATGTCATTTATCATTTGTTTTCTCTTTTAAACTTCAACCTTTCCTGTTTTTATTTATAATTTTATCCTGTCATTATTTATCTAAATTTATATTTAAGTAATTTAAATTCCATTAACCTTTGTTATTTAATTATGAAGATACATATTTTAAATGTAATGGATTTATATAAACAACCTTAGGCCACTTGTTACAGCTATGTTACTAATTTGTTTAATTAAAATACATTTTGGGTTGGTGTAAAATAATGTTATATAACATTATACTTTATTATAAACCGGCGAGGTCTAGTGGTGCTGAAGATCAACCTCATAAATCTTAAGGTCATACTACTCCGAGTTGTATCTCCATCTATATAGCCTACCCTAAATGTTCACTTACGTTGAACATAAAATATAAATTAAATAGTTCTAATTAAACTATAACAAATGTTCTTTATATTATATGCAAAATCCAATTTATTTTATTTGTTGTATATTTTATTAATAGATACTCATTTTACTCATCTATGTATTGCGAAGGAGTTGCTTTATTTTCCTCTTTTTCAAATCTATAATTTTACTACCTTATGTATTGCGAAAGAGTTCCTTTATTTTCCTCTCCTACAATTTTACTCCCTTATGTATTGCGAAGGAGTTCCTTTATTTTCCTCTCCTTCAAGTTTATAATTTTGTTGCTTAGTACATTAACGAGATTCAGCTAATCATTAAGGTAGAATTTAGCTAAATTTAATGTTCATATTCAGAAGTTACATCAGAATAAATTTGTAATATTTGGTGAGTATTGCATTTATATTAAACCGAGTTTGTATCTTTAATCTTATATAATGTATGAGGGCAATGAAAACTTCAAAGGTGCTAAAAATCTTGAAATCTTATTCATAGTAACTGGATTTTCAGTGACAGATCTCTATAAATATTTGCCTCAATGGCTACAAAACTTAACACTCGTGTTTTAAAAACTGGCAAAAGCCCATTTCTAGCATTTCATAATCTTTATCTTCAAATATCTCAAATCCTTTACTATTACATAAATGTGTAAAATTTACCAACATTACCTAATCCAACCAATATAAAACTAAAATCCTTCATCGTTCAAATTTTACTATTTACTTTACAGCACTATTTTTTATAGACAAGACAAATTTGTAGCCAAAATAAATAGGACAACCAGACTTCTACTCAAATTTCTAAAAACAACTTATATTATAACAAAACACATGTGAATCAACTTATAGAGATCATATGAGTAATATGATAAAACTTATAGAGCTAATCATGCCACTAGCAAGTATTTTAATATACAATATGATAATGATTTAACTGGTTTAGTACAACTAATTCAATTTATTCAGAGACTGAAATAGTCATAATTTATACACCTAGTCAAGAAGTATGTTAATAAGCAGAGGAATTCTGCCTAAATGCTTTTAGCATTCATCGGCGTTAAATCCTTTATATGAATCTAACCTTAATTTGAAAACTGTTCATTATGAATAAACGTAAATTTAACGATAAGAATGAGCATTCAAGGGTTTCAGCAGTTTCTAACTTTCATGATCCTAATTCGTGGCTATACTTTGTTGGTTATGAACCCAAGTACGAAGTCTGAAAAGTAGTGTGATATTCCTGAAGCCTTATAGAAACACATTTAATTTATTTTTAGTATGATGTCTCTGTCCATCCATTCCCTATATATGACTTTATCAAGCATTATCTCGAAAAGTAATATATAAACCGTCTGAATCAAACAATTCAACTTGATATATAAAATTCAGAATAAAAAGCAATTATCACATATAAACTGAAGAATGGGTAATCTGAATGACAAAGTTTTTCAGTTTAATGTGGGCTTGGTGTCCCATGGACTAAATCAGATAATTATTTTCCATTTAAACAGAGTAAATATAAATACATCATACTACTTGTGGATACCAATGTATCATAATTAATTGAATATGTACTTCATCGTCATTTTGCATTTAAATATACGCAAAGCATTATATAATGAGGACCAGATCATTTTTTTATGAAGTAAACTAAATATGAATTACAATAACTAATAAGTTTATTATGTGTGTGTTTTTTAAATACTGTGTACCTGATATCGGTAAAATATATCACAAAATAGATGGAAGGCAGACTGAAAGTTATTTTTCTTTCAAGATAATGACAATTTATTTATAAAAGTTTCAATTTTTCAATGCCTGCAGGTCAATGTAAGATAATGGCAACTCAATTATAGCTGTAGAAACATTATTATTATTAATAATAAAAAAACAAAATATCTTAATTACAATGCGGAATTTTGAATAAATATTATAGCACAACTATAAACAACTGCTATGTTTTAATAATGAATCGTCCTCATTTAGCTCGATAATGAGCTGTATCAATTTATGTATGTGTTGCGTTATTGTGTGAATTTTTATACTCAGGTAAATAATTTAATACCTTTAATAGGCATTCTGGCATTTGTAGTAAATATTTCTAATTTGTAATCGAAACTTAGTATTTTATCGATTCAAATCAATTCAAAAAAAAATACTACGGATTTCCGGATATCTCGTCTTGAACTTGAAATTTGTATATTTATTAAACATACGGTTCAATATTGCCTACAGTCCTGATAACTAAAACTATTTTAAATATTCTCCTTCTTGTTTACTACGAAACCCGAAATTGAATTTTTACTATTTATATTAAAATATTAACATATTATATACACAGTTATTTTTAAACCGTCATGGCTTTAATTTATTTTTTTATTTTCTCATTCATGCATGGAGTTTTGTATTTTTAATCATGATTAGCATACGTTAAATACAATAGCTATACAATTTCAGTACAGTGTAAATAAAATAGTTAAAATTTTCTGTTTACTTATTTTTATAATAAATTAAACATAATATCCATTTTTTCTAAGGCCGAAGACGATATTTTAATTAGTTTTGGAGCAACCTAAATAAAAATAACCATAAACAAGAAGACGCTCCGATAAATTTCAACTCTTTTATTTCTGAACAAATTATGAAACTCAATTACGTCTTGTTTAAAAAAATCTGAATACTATTTCTTCACTCTAACTTAAGTAAAAGGGTCGGACTAGTAATTCTTTAATGTCATCCTCTTGTTTATTGAGAAAATGTAAATATCATAATTTAAATAATTGAACGTAATTCTGAAATAATTGGGACAATAGAAAACAAGATCATAAAAGGTAATTAATTGTTGTTAATATTTCAAGAAAACAATAATTAAGAAACATATGGACAAATTATAGAAATAGTTTTTATTTTCAATATTTGTATTGTTATTTAAAATGGAGTTATCACTCACTATTCAAACTTAGTGGATATTACTAAAAGTTGCGTAAGTAAATATGAAATCACGTAAACAATAAAGAACCTCCACATTCCAACAAAATATATTTCATCGATATTTTGTTGGTTATACTGTATTTGAAATATCTACTTTATGAGACGAATGGTTTAAAAAGATAATTTCCTCTGTTCAACCGATAACTTCCGAACCGGCATTTTAGAGGAAGTTCATTTCATTTAGGTCAATATACTCTACTTTTGAGAAAATTTCAATTAAAAATCCTTCGAGAAACTCGTAATGTGTTACCTCTTTTTTAAAAGAAAATGTGTTACCTCTCTTCTATAAAAAAATCAAAAGAAAAGTCTAAAGATTCAACCAAAATAGACCCACTTTGTAATTTTCTACAAAATATCAGTTCTCTTGTGTTAGAGCACTTCACCAACGGCAGACATTATTGTTTAAAAATCCTTTGGAAACCCGAAGATCTCAAAACTGTATTACCTCCAAAAACACAATATTCATTTTTTTTTACAAAACTTTCTCTACTCTTCGTATATTGTTAGCAGAGAAAAACATCAAATAAAATTTACCTCAGGTGTGTGTATAATATTTTAAACAAAATATTTTTCATTCTTTTCAAAGTTCCTGATAAGGACTATGCAATGCAAATATAATTAATTCGTTATTATTTTAATTATATCTTCCTAGTTTTACTCTAAGGTTTTATAATTTCTTTGTTCATATAAATGCAAAATATATGAAAGCAACCTGCTTTGGTTATTGCAAATATTCAGGCGCACTAAGCACTAATCCTTAATGGCACTTGGTTGAAGGCCAGTGTGAATTGCTTCTGAAACAGGTTATGTTATGGCGAAGCAGGTGCTACTCCCACATCCTTGGTACAGTGTTGCCATGCTTCTAACTGAACATAACCTACAACTACGATTTAGTTACACGATAAGAATATCATCGTTTTGTTTCGAGTAGGTTAGAGATTATATTTGTTGACACATTATCAGAAATGCAGAGTTTTTTGAATTTATTATCTGTGTTGTGTCTACTTGAGTCCAAAAAAGTGATTTTTACAAAATAATTATTTCCCCATAAGTACTAATTTCTTAGTAACAGTTTAAACGATTTTTTTAACATTGCATGGTGTTTGGTAACACCTACCTTAAGGTATTAATTTAATTTTCATAACTCTTAAACCCTAAATGTAGTCAATTTCCCTTTAAAAAGGAGAGTTTAAATTTGTGACATCGGTAAGAAAACAGAAAATAAGGATTAGATTTTGATCAAAAGAGACCTACGATTTCAATGAAAGTTATTATTGTAAAAATAAAAACAAACCTGGAATAACCTAAACCTCCGTTATTGTAATGATAATAAAATAATATTTTTCTTAAATATAATATTTATAATTAAGCTTGTATTTTTGTCTTTACGTATGTGTGACAGCTTTAATTTAAAGAAGGTGATAATTTTGAATAAGGTGAAGGGACAAAATGGTATGGAATTACAGTATGTGGTAAATCGATGGTGGGAAATGGTTGAGAAGCGTTTACGAATGAAAGTGAAATACAGAAGAAATGAAAAAGGTGGAAATGCATATAATAAAGGAAGAAATTGTGGAAGGGAAAGAGAGTGGGTTTTTATTAAAATTGAACAACCAAAATTAATTTAGACTAAGAAGAAATGTTTATATAAATATAAACATTTATTTATATTTTACCTTTACAAAAATAAAGGAAAAATAAAAAGTCTAGAAAAATCTTTAATGAATAAAATAAAGTTTAAATTAAGGTGCATTGAATTAAAATTTTTGTTTAAGTTGCATAAAAACTAATGCCAAAATTACCATCACAGCTTCAAAATCAATAAAGGCGAAATTTATTATTTACATTCTGAGGATTCCACCCCCAAAAGTAATAACAAATAGTGCGATTATAGTTAATTTTAATATTCTTGCTTCGAAATTATTCTGGAATTTTTCGTCCACATTCATTTCAGTACCAACTAAATTTGGTCATTAACTCAATCTCTGAATATTTCAAATACAAATTGAATAAACTTTTCCTCTTTAAGAGAATTCTTTTCAGAATAATCTCTATATCTTCAATATAACTATTGTTTGAGAAAGTGAAATTTGCAACAAATTGTTCAAACACACACGACCTAGTATATAAATAAAAATTGGTCCCACAATGGATAAAAATTATATATATTTTGTATAAAATAAATTAACTTAACAATTAAATGTTTAATATCAATAATTAATAAAAAACACTAACTTTCTAATTAAGATGTTTCAATTATTACTTATCATAGGCAGGTGCAATCATCATTCAAAAGGAATCACAAAAAGAATTAGTAACATGTGTTCATATTGTTAGTTGTGAAATTTGTATTGCAGTAGTTGTAAAATTTGTATTAGCTGTCAAATTTGTATTAGTTGTGAAATTTGTGTTAGTTGTGAAATTTTTATTATTTGTGAAATTTGTATTAGTTGTGAAATTTTCTTGAGTCTTCCTCAATATATTTAACTGATTGTTAATTAAATTACATTTTCTCCTACTGTGAATACACATGGAAATTCGTATGTAATTTAGTAATGCATAACATAAACATGGAAGAATAGAGAGAGAGAGAGAATGAGTAAGAGAACCGAGCAAGACATAAATAAAAAAGTTACTACAACAACCTGCTGGACATAGTAAGCTACACGCTATACATTATTTATATCTCATACAGTACCTGCAGATCTGCTTATCCTTATATGGCTTGTCGCAATAAATTCACGCTATCCTGAGGTTTACTTGGGAGCACATTTACTCGGCTTCAGGGTGCTGAAATTAAGGTATATAACGTGTCAACATTGAATCAGGATCCTGTATTTATAGTTTGTACGATATTTTATGGCCTTTACCTTACCTACTTTACCTAGTATAAAAATCCACGTCACTTTTTTGAATGATTTTTAAATTAAGCTTAAGAAATCTGAAGACGTTATTTTCCACTTTGCCAGTCAGTCACGTCTTTATAATCTATACGTAAACACGATATCAAAAAATTAAGACAAAAATATATTGCAAGTTAATCTAATAAAACATTTCAAAATGGCGTCCATTTTAATACATTTTTAGTTCTTAGAGTTTAAGAAATTCAACTTAAAACACATTAAATTAGTTTGAAATTTTCAAATAATATTTCTGCATCCTCTCTCTAAATTAAAAAATAACCAAGTTATGTATGTCAAAAGTATAATTTTCAAATCTGACCTCCTAAGAAACTTCAATATGAGTATAGTTATGAATCCTGTCATGGCAAAGTTACAGGAACGAGAGAAAAGAATGGAGTCTATTCAATATGTAACGAGATTCAGAAAC
Organism: Aphrophora alni; assembly: GCA_963513935.1. NCBI lineage: Eukaryota > Metazoa > Arthropoda > Insecta > Hemiptera > Aphrophoridae > Aphrophora > Aphrophora alni. Next base: position 62,429,968 of record OY740771.1, on the reverse strand, counting down.
ATGTGTGAAGGTCGGGAAAGGTAAATATTGCAATGAATAATGAATCTGTTTATTTTTTCACTTCATTTTTTTATTTCTTACTTGAAATAGATACTTAGTAAAAATACTATGTCAGCCAAAAATCATCCATTTACTTTTTTTTTTTTAATTTAACGTTACTAAATCCAAAAATGATATGTCTTGACTTATGTCTCTATGTGGATTGAGCCTGTAGACTATACCTTTGCACATTTTTTTTTTTTTGTTTTGAAAAATATTTTGAACATTTCCCAAGATTTGTTTTTAGTTTAGATTAAATTTTATCTGCCATTTTATAAGATAAATCTTCATATTTCTGATTTTTCAATATATGCTCTAACATTTTTTTAAATAAATTTTAATCAAATTTATTCTCTAGCGACATTACAAAATCTTATTTTTAACTATTTTTACAAAAACTCCGGGTCGGGTTTAAAAAATCCAATTACCACCGGTATCGAAGTTACATATCTAAAAATCGCTCCAAGTGATTTCAATACAAAATAAATAAAATTTACCCTTTTTCTTACATATTTCCTTCCTAATACTAAAATATTTGTGTATACTCTCTGAAATCCTGCACCGGACGAAAATAAATTTTACTAGGACGTAAAGATTGTTCCTGTATTAATTAGTTAATGTCCTAGGCTACGTCACAACAACATTTCTGAAATTTGTAAAATTTAAAAAAACCTAATTAAATAGTAAAGTAATAGACATGTTGGCAGTTGTTTTATATTTTGTATTATTACTCCTGTGTAGCTCTGGCTTTGGCACTACCCACACACGCCCGCCCGCAGCTCAAACCTGTCTAGCAATGCTACACAAGAAGCCGACGAAAGCTTTTACAACCTTAGGTAAAAGTTGTCTTAGAAAGATAAAAACTGTGAACGTATATGGATTAGGTCAGTCTGGTTTCTTGTTACAGAATAATTATCGTTCCTTGTACGGTTAGCTGTCTATAATAATAATGTCAAACATATGCTTGATCGTTTGTTTAATTTTGCTGGTAATTAAACATAAGAAATACCCTGTAGGTGCTTGGGAGGAGTTGGGTTTCTAGCGAACTTCCCGTGATTAGGTATCTAAAAACTGTTGGCAGTAAGCGGTAACTAAATTTGATAATAGATTTTATTAGCACAAAAATAGACTGAACTGGTTTTCAGAAAGCAAACTCAAAACACTATTACTACAAACAATAATAAATGGTGTTTAAATTCTGCACTAACACGCCCAATCATAAAACCAAAAATAAGTTTCTTCGTCATCTCCAAAAATTTCTTAAATATTACTACCTATATTATAATGAAAAGTATAATTTTGTGTGAGTGTGTGTGTGTGTGTGTGTGTGTGTGTGTGAGTGCGTGCGTGTGTTTTACATACTCTCCTTCCATTTATTTATGGACCGATTTGAAATAAATTTTCCCATATACCTTTTCAAACATCTTAAATTTGGGCGTGCTTTTTTTTATTTATTGAAATTGTAAAGCGATAAATACTTACATTTGATTTTTTTAGCTCGGGGCGGACGGCTATCTTTAATTGTTTTTTAATACAAATGAAGAGTCACCTTTTTAGTAAAACTAATATTAGACAAACATTGTTCCCAATTTTAACCTCAAAACCAACACCAATTTATCTGAATTTTTATTGAGATCTAGATCAAAGGTGAACTTAGAGAATCAAAATGAAATACGAGTTTCTCTTTGACAGTCAAATGGAATGATTTCATTCTGCGTGATAACTTGTTTATCCTTTACCATACAGTCGGAAATAAAGCACTTTTATCGTATTTTTATTGGTCCTATGGATAAAAATAAAATATTACCTCTATTACAGTTGTTCAAAACACTTCTTGAAAAAAATGATATTTAAATTTGATGTTTAAGATATAATTACCATTGTGTAAAGGTTAAAGTTTAGTTTCTGGTTTTGTATAGGTAAAATTACAGTCAAATATTGTACTTCATATATAAGCCGATTCTTGCATATTTCTTTATAATAACTGCAAAACAAACTCTAATAGGTAACCAGAATACATATACTTTCTTATTCTGTTGCCGACCATAATTTCCCTAAACATCGTTTTTCTTTTTTCCACAACCTTCAAATTACTCAATACGTGTTAAAACATCGACCGCGATATCACAAATGATGTAACACAAGCGTGTGAAACTGAAAGTGTTTGTGTAAGTTATTTATGAGCAACCTGAGGCATTGCAAAAGAACAAATAACTTATTTATCACCACTTGATTGTCTATGCTGGGGATGCTCCTTGACTCTGAAACGTAAAACCTACCCCTGAATATATTATTCTTATCAGTAATATCCTCCTGGCCTCTGAAAAACGTATTTAAATAAATGTCTAGACATGATTTCAAATAAATTTTGATTTGATGTGTAGTTAAGCACCCGTACTGAAATTTAAACCCAGTATTGATAAATTTTGTGACGTAGTTGGTACAATATTAATTTTATTAAAACTCCAGGGCAATTAAAAAGTTTCAAGTTTTATCGTTCCCTCCCTGTAAAGTCAGCATTTCGTTGTTTTATTATTATTGTATTCGATAATGATTTTAAACTAATATTCTATAGTTTTTCTAACGTACGAATTAAAACATACTCGTAATTTGCTTTTAACTTCTTATTAATGTTCCTCACGTTTAAAAACAACTAAAACTGTAATTTTCACTTTTGTGTTTGTCTCTGCTTTGAAAATTGTATCCTAGAGAATGTTAATTTAGTATAAAAATTTTGTATCCTATATTCAGGTAAAATATTGAAATTTCAAACAACTAAAATATTTAATTAGTGGTAAAAAATTTATATATCTACAATTTTTCAAACTTTGAGAAGAATGTTAAATTTAATATTCTATGATATACTTTGTACTAATGGCAAATATATTCATTGGCACCTTATGTCTAAATTGTAAATATCGTCTTACAATGCAAAATCGTGAATGTAGCTTTTCTTTTCAAATTCTGACCAAGTTTCAAAATGTCCGTCAAGGTATCTGAAACCACTGGTGGTACACTTATTACATATACCTAAACATCAAAATATTTTAATGATACCTCTAAAAATAAACGGTTTTCAGACAAAAAATATATATATATATATATATATATATATATATATATATATATATATATATATATATTGGGTGTGCTTAAGACCACACGTTAGAAGTGAAAACTGAAGTTTGTGAAATATTTTTTGCATTGATTTTAGTTTCACTATGTACGGTATATGAGTTTGAGAAAGTTAGTGCTATATTTTTCGTAGATTTTTAGTTTTAATATATATGGGTATGTGAGAAAGTTTGTGCGATATTTTTGCATTGATTTTAGTTTGACTATGTATATGAGTTTGAGAAAGTTAGTGCAATATTAGATTTTTAGTTTTAATACGTATGGGTATGTGAGAAAGTTTGTGCAATATTTTTCGTAGATATATGAGTTTATATATACGCTGTGCGCGCGTATCCGTTGTCTATATATATATATATATATATATATAAGTTGCATTACGCTACTGTGCGTGACGCGATTACAGTAGTGTGCGTGACACGATTTCTATTGAAAAAGTCCATCCCAAAAAGTACCCAACGCGCCAATAGAAATTTTCACTTCAAAAAGGAAACAAATTTTAAACTATTAAATGGTTTTGTTTAATTTAACTATCAAATAATGATAAAAAATTATGAACATGTAATTCATTTTCTAAAGAAGTTTGGTTAAAAGTTTACCCACTTAAATTTTACTTACCTAACACAAGTATTATTATGTCAGTTTAGGTTAAAATAGTTTAGGTTAGGTTAGGTTAGGTAAAGATAGGTTGGGTTAGGTTAGGTTAGGTTGGGTTAGGTTGGATTAGGTTAGGTTAGGTTAGATTAGGTTAATAAAACAAGTTGGTTTTAGTTTTCGTCTGATATTTACGTTTCGTGACCTCAGGATTCCTCTGTAGTGGCGAACTGTGATACAGACCACAAAAATTAACGGACTAGCTTAAAAGTTCTTTACGAATTTTCCTGGTAAGCCCATAAAATATGATATTGAAATTTAAAATAAACACGTAAAAAAGTTTTAAATAACGGCCTTTGAAATGACTATCTATTAAAAGTTGTAATAGTTTGACCTACTTTTTTTCTATGAAAATAAATTTAGGTTTTTCCAGGAAATTTATTATTACTTAATTTAAATAATTGTTTTACGATTCTGTAATTATTATTTTTAAATATTATATTTTGTGTTGTATTAAAAGGGAAAAAAATAATTAGTTTAATATAATTAGTTAATACAATTATATTAAGTATATTACACCTTCACAGACTACGGTCTACTGACTCTGACAAATTATAATTAATTCCTGTTGATATGAAAGTCTTCCTCTTACGAGACCATAATACTTTAAACCTTTTTTTAAAAAAAAATCGTGTTTATTGATATTAAAAATATATTAAATTTATACGTAAAAACTACTTCTATAAATCTCCATCTCTCATCAACATCGTCAAACAGGAATTATAAATAAATCAGATCTCCAGTTGTTTAGTCAACGTAGTGAATTCAATGACAATCAGACGACAGATTAGTCGTAACTTGTAATTACACACCATGTATAACATCAACTGATAATTTCACTCGTTAAAATCCCAGTAACTGGTTTCGGAATAGCCCTTGTATGATTACGTAATTATTATTATACTTGATTGGTTTCTTGGAGTTAAGAATGATTACCGGAGATGAAATTTATTGGGCAGATGTAAACAACCCTGACCATAACTCTAATGAATTAATTTCTGGTGGAAAACAGTCATGGAAAAACCAACTTTAATAAATCAAACCAACGTTCTCAGTTATATAAACAAAATCTGTTTACTGCATATAATTATAAATATTTGAATAAATATGTATTAGGCTAAATAAAATGTTGTATAAAAATCATACTGCAGATATTGTCTTTTAAATACATAATTGTTTTAGTGTTCGAATATTTTGTGTTACATCAACCTGGATATTCTCACAAAGTAGAAAATAGTAATAATTTTCTTTTTCTTCAAATTTCTAGCTTCAAAAGCTTCATTTGATATTTAAAGCAAATTATTTCCAAGAGCTGAATATAGAAAATAAATAGGAGATCCTCGATCTTCTAAAGCTTCATTTGATATATAAAGCAAATTATTTCCAAGAGTTGAATATAGAAAATAAATAGGAGATCCTCGATCTTCTAAAGGTTGCATGTTTCTAAAAAAAGTAATTAATAAGTTTGCTTCATAATTTTATTTTTATTTTACTATAGATGTAAGAAGGAAAAAGAACAAAAACTAACAGTTTGTTCTTTTTCCTTCTTACACAAGTTGGAAAATAAAAATAAAATTATGAGGCAAACTTATTCATTATTTTTTTTAGAAACATGCAACCTTTAGAAGATCGAGGATCTCCTATTTATTTTCTATATTCAGCTCTTGGAAATAATTTGCTTTATTCCTTCTAGATGTATATTCTTCTAGATGTATAAGTTTATTTTTAGTCTTTTGTTGTATTTTAACAATTTGGTTTTTATTCTCTTTTGACATATGTTTGACTTTCACAATGTGAAAGATTCAAACTTCAAAATTATTTAATACAGACAATCAAAATTTCATAATCCTATTTAAAATTTGAAAGTGAATTCAATGTGGAGAATAATATTGTGATTACCTCCGATAATAGTTACTGTGTTCTTAAAGAACACATATGTTCAAACTTGGGGGCTTTTTTTAATGGGTTTGGATACTTTAAATCTAGTCCCATGATTATAGTTGTATTGACATCTGTAATGACATAATTACGCCATATAGATTATGTAGAAATATTTTATTACTCGGTTATAACACAACAACATTTCGTAGACAAAAGATAAAGTTATTGTATGCCTTATGTAAACTATATAATTTAAAAGCCATATGAATATATTTATATTCGGACAAATTATACGTTATAGGCCCTATACACTTATGTTCTCAAAATAGGGATATATTTAACAGAAATATATAATATTTGGAAATAAAATTGAATTCAACTAATTATCTTACTCAAATTTTATCGTTTTACAATATAATTTTTAATCGCATAAAATCAAAATTCAGTTAAAAAAAATTTATAATATGACTTTGATAACAGGAATATCAGTCAAATTCGGTACCGAGCTAGAGTTTACTCTTTGTTTAATATAACTGTTACACAAAAATAAAATTTCAAAATGATAGTTTTTAAAATGCTTCCCGGTGATTCCCTCCTTACTGTAAACGTTCAATAGATCATTTAAACAATCTGAATTAAATATAATCAAGATTGAGATCGGCAAACGAACGAATAAAAAAACAACAACAAAAGAAACCACAATAAAGACTTTTGAATTTCCCCCTCTGCTAGATATCATTATACTTTTTTTTTACAATTTTCAAAATACCTGAAAATATCCAAACCAACCGAGCTCTATTAGTATACATGTGCCTCTTTGTACTTAAAAAAAACTCTGACAATCTGTCATACATTTTGGACATATTCCAAGACATCGTGGGAAAACATTTAAGAATTACAGTACATACAAATGTAATTGACATTTCATAACGATTAAAAACTAAACTATTAGTTCTGATCTGTAAATTGATAAACATTAAGGAAAATAACACATTGTTTCACTTTTTGTTTAATTACTTACTAATCGTAATGTTTTCTTACTTCTCAATGTTTTCTGCCAACATCGACTACTTTAAAAATTATGTCTGTCTATCTGTATGTCAGTCTGTAGCCTAATATTTTTGTCGCGCATTGTCTCATAACAGGTGGTATGATTCACTCAAAATTGTCGTTTAATCTGGAAAGTGTGTATTTTAATGTGTAATGTTCAGCTTCAGGTGTTTACTTCTTCACATACTATAGATAAAGTTATGTAATGGGTAAAAAACAAAGTCGATTTTTTGCAGATTTGTCCTTCATGAGGTCATTAGAGTCCAATGATGTCTGTCTGTGTGGCACCATTCGTCTGTTGTCTGTCCTCCGTGGAGTGCTTACATCTCAAACACGTAAATTGATTTTTAATCGAATTTGCTATTTGGGTTTATTTTGACTGTATACATATACAATTAGAATTTTTAATAAGGAACAATAATATAAAATATTCTTAACATAAAACTTATAGATGTGTCCCTGATAACAAAAAAAAACATCTGACAAATCAGTCTCTTCTAAAAATAAAAGGATATAAAGTGGATGAAGAAATTGAAAAGTTTATCAGGTTAATCCAGGAAACAGCTACGAAAACACCAAAGGTCTTACTCATAGAACTATAGGTAATAACTATCCATTGGAGGTCAGAATAATGATCAAGAATAAACTAAATGCCAGAATCAGATAGCAGCAATCAAGGGATCCAGCAGATAAAAATGTTTGAAATAATAAAATACCAAAGCTCAAAAGGGAGTACAAAAACTTAAAGAACAATCTGTCAATTCTAATTATTCTGAATTTATGAGCCAATGAGGAAACAGAATATTCACTGTGGAAAGCTACTAAAATAATCAAAAGACTGTAACACACACTAGTCCAATAAGAAAGGATATGGATGGTAAATGGGCTTATAATAATAACAAACAAAAGTTGTTGACGGCCTGGCAGATATCTTTCAACCAAACCTAACCTAAACTAATGCTTACAGATGCTAATTAAGAAACCACAGAAAACTTACAGACAGAGAAAATAACCCGAGAGGCTGCTAAAGAATTTAAAAATAACATAAATCCGAATAAAGCATCAGGATTGGATTTAATCGCTGGATTTTAACATATTCCTGATATATTAACGGTAAAAAACATTCTTACATCATACCGTTACTTCCAAAGTTTATAACCCATACCGTTACTTCCAATTATTTGAAAAGGTATTGCTTTAAAAAATAAGACCATTGATATTGAAGATAATACATATTTTCATGATTATCGGTTTGGGTTTAGGCAGAAACATTCTGCAATAGAGCAGGTGCATTGCACCACTGATGTTATTGAACGTGTTCTAGAAGAAAAGCAAGTTTGTTCAGATATTTACTAGTCTATCTCAGGTGTTTGACAAACTGTGGCCTGATCCACAAATAAAATTAAATACTACCAAAGCAATATGTAGAACTGATATCTTTTTAAGTTTCTAGGAGATGATTCAGAACAAAAGAAGGTAATAAATAGGCTATTGGTATATCATAGAAGTAAAGGTTTGAGTGCCTCAGGGAAGCATTTTGGGGCCTATTCTCTGCTTACAGTATTCCAGTTGTTTACTGTAAATAGATGATATAACACTAGCAGCCTTTGCTATCAACACATTTTTATTCACAATGGGACAAAAATTTTAAATATCGGCCAATAAGCTACAAAGAGAAAGTGATAATATATAGGAATGGACCAGGAGTTGGAAAATTAAACTAAACTAATATAAATTTAATCAATTCATCAACATTCAATATCAGTGGTAATGAAATTCCCATTAAAGTAAATCTAATTATTTTGTTATTACCCTGGAATGCTAGGTTGAAGTGGAAAGAGCGCCAAGATTAGGGTTGAAATATGAACAACAATATTGGCTATTGTGAAAAGAAAAACTCTGAATTAGCCATTTATAATAAAACTTTGAGTTATAATCAGATAATTAAACCAATTTGACTTTATGATATACAATTATGGGGACGTGTTAAGCGGCATCGAAATAACTCAGATGTTCCAAAATAATGTGTTACAATTTAGTTCTAATAGTAAAGAGAACTAAACCCTTTGAGCTGGTGTATTGGGATCTGATGTTAGTGTGTGTTTAGTATCTCCAGAGGAGTTAACGAAAACTTAGAATCATCGATAGTAGAACTAAGTACTTAACTATATGAGATTAGCATTGTTAGATTAAAATTATTGCTTGGTCTTAACTACACCAGTTATAATTGTTCATATTTCAACTGTAAATAAATGAGAAAATCAAAAACAAAATTATCATTTTCTCAAAGTCTGATCTAATAATTTCGAAATTTGGTCAAGTGTGGCTTCTAAGGACTCAAAATGATTTGGTTGCCATCTCTCCAAAAAAGACGGTTCATGAGTTATCAATAAAAAAGACAAAAAATCGATCATCGGGCTGTTAAAAAATACGTAATTTCTCAACATTGGCTCAACCGATTCCGTTCAAATTTTAGCGTAATGTGAAGAATAATTCCCCAAATCCGTTTGAATAATCGCAATAAACCAAAAAAAATTAAATAAAACTTGACCGCTGTCAATATAAGCTTGCATGCATGTCAGATGATACATACATACGAAGCAATTTTAGGGCCTATTTAAATATATAAATATTATTGCATTTTTCTTGTTTACGTCTTGTATTTCCATCATAAGTACTAATAAATAATAATAAGTAAACTATTATAATATAATGGAAATCTACAAGTTTGTATGAGAGATTAGATTGTTATGTTGTATTGGACATTGCTTCACGGAGAATAGTGGTAGTCTATACATCTGGGTTTCGACCGGACGCAGCGCATCTTAAAATGACAATTTATTGTACTCTGATTATTACCTGAAAGCAACTGTGCCTAGTGGGTTGTAGTCTATTTTTTAACAACTGGATTGTACCAAATTATTCCTTGTTTGTTCCTTTAACCTCAGCATAAATTTAATTAATTAAGATGTTAACTTTCAGACCATTTTTGTTCAATAACCATCATGTACAATGAATAATAATAAATCCTTATATACTATATACATACTAAATTTGACAAAAATTAAATTCACAATCCGGTTTCAGGAGAATTTGTTTTCTTCTTCTTATAAATAAAGTTATAATGAAATTTATATATTGACACAAAAAAAGGGGGGAAAAACAAAAATAATTTGTCAGAAACAATGTTATTATGGTCTACGTACAAATTACCTGTAGGATTGATACTTAGTAAACGCCTAAATACAATATTAACTAATAAATCTTTATTGTTATTTATTTTTAATTTATTCAATATAATATATACACAATAATATATAAATTACAAAACAAAAAATGAAAAAAAAAAGTGTGTCTGAAACAGATAAAGCAAAACATGTATCCTAAGAAAATGGAGCCAATTTAGAGGCTCCATAAGTATAAAGTTATATAAAAAACAGAATTTTCAAATATCAACCAGAGTTGTAAGCAAATAAACTAAACTGGTGTGCTTACAATAAATATAAATACAAAATACAAATAAAACCTTTCCTGATATCTAAACATTAGCATTTTATTACATGTAAACTCAAATAAATATTCTACACTATTTAAAAAAAACAGCAGCTCTTTTATTTTATTTGAAATTTATTTATATTATTTAAATTTACTAAAATAACATTAATTTTTGATAACTCTCTTATTTTTGATTTTAGAAAGCACGACCATACATATGTTAAAACTGCAGAAAATGCACTGTGTGAGACATTATAGGGTATACAGATAAAACTATATTCTCCAATACATCTTTTTTTTTTTTTTTTTTTTTAGTTGGTCGTTATATTTATATTTCTTAACCGATTTTTTCGTACGATTTGTAAAAGTCAAAATTTAATTTCTAAATAGTTTTCTACAGATACTTAACATATTAACACTCGGAATATTCCGGGTGTTTATTAAGTATGGAACCACTTTGATATTTAGATGTAATGAAAGCAAAATTATTATTAAAATATTTAAAAATATTATATTTTAATATTTGCAAGTTTATTGGCCATTAGTACCTATCTCATTATTGTTGACTATATGCCTTCACTGGGGGACGGCCAATGAGCCGCCAGAGCCGAAGCTCTAACAATTTCCTTTTCAGAAGTCGATAGTGCTGCGATGGTCTACCGGTGTCAGGGTTTCCCCTAATAATTCGGCCGGCACGCGACACGTCTTCTTCGTCAGGCGATGGTCCGATGTGGTGAACAAGAGGTAGGCAGGCAGGTGGTCTTCAGAAATTAGTCGTGTTGGTGTTAAACAGGGCACTAGGGCAAACTTCCTCATCTTACTCGTCAGCCTGAGTGTATAGAAGGAGAAGTGATGCGGTGTAGTGCAGATCTCCCGGAGGAGAAGTGATGATGTGATCTACCGGTCCCCCGGGGGAGAAGTGATGATGTGATCTACTGGTCTCCCGGAGGAGAAGTGTTGAGGTGATCGACTGCTCTCTCGGAGGAGAAGTGGATGTAGTTCGAAGCTCTTCTCGGCAGGTCTCCCGGAGTAAAGGTGTTGATGGTCTCTGCTAGTCTCCCGTAGGAGAAGTGTTGAACTGATCTACTGGTCCCCAGGGGGAGAAGTGTTGAACTGATCTACTGCTCTGTCTCCAAGTTGGATTGGCCGGGGAACTGATGTGGCGGTCTAGTGCGCGTATGTTGGCAGTATCAAGCACTCTTAGCAGATAGAGATTAGCTAACACTATTCTAGTTAGGTGAACGTATCAAGCACTCTTAGCAGATAGAGATTAGCTATCACTGTTCTAGTTAGGTGAACGTATCAAGCACTTTTAGCAGATAGAGATTAGCTATCACTGTTCTAGTTAGGTGAACGTATCAAGCACTCTTAGCAGATAGAGATTAGCTATCACTGTTCTAGTTAGGTGAACGTATCAAGCACTCTTAGCAGATAGAGATTAGGTAACACTGTTTTAAAATTTTGACCGACCGTCATTTTTGATAGGTTGATTCTTTTGAAACGCGGTTTGCGGAATTAATCTCTATGCTACTAGAGGTTTAAAAGGATGTACCCCTCGACATAGGCTTGCACAAAAGATTTTTACCATATCCTTCATGGGCCGTTCCTCAATCAAGATATATAGCCAACAATTATGTCAAAAGGTAAGTCATAATGGTCAATATACAATCACAGATTTTTTATTTTTTGCTTACACTATCTCAAAATATATCAATCTGTTTCCAAGCTTAATAAACACCCTGTATAATATGTAATTATAGTGTATTTTGTTTTTAGTGAGCCAAGTTCGATGTGAAAATACTCCAATGGGGAGGTTTGTGGTCATTTCACACTCTCGTTTTTTGAGAGGAAGATCACAAAATCTATAATTTCTGTATTTAAAATTCGCCAACGTAAAACCTTTCATAAAATGTGAGAAAACCGCATTATCCGAGCAGTAAATGGTTTCGGTCTGTTACTAGAGCTTTGTAGGCGTGCCCAACAAGCACCCGGACATTCTTTGGAGTGAATTAATCAGCCGTGGTAATATATAAAGTACATCCATTTACAAGAAGTCGAGCTTCATTTGATAGCACAGAAACAGATTCACGTGTTGTATTATATTGCTTTAATTGGTTTTAATTTCTCACTTTATAGATTGTAATTCGGCAAAATTTAGGTTGAGATTTTTGTGAAAAAATTCATTTTAGACCTAAATGAGTTAACAAACTGTGTGTGTTTGTTAACAGTAACCTCTCTAAAAATAATTTTGTTTCCAAATTTAATGTTTTATGGAGCTCAATTTATGGACGTAGCTCACAATTGGAAGATATCAACTGTTAAATAATAATCTATTCTACGTATATATTTCATTCGAATAATTATTTCTTTTTTTTATCTATTTTCTCAAAAACAAAACTAACCGTGACTAGGCCTACTGTCGTTCTAACTTCTAAATTGCAATCAACTATCAATTTAAAGGCCTACACCTACACAAAGTTTTCATCTCATCCTCGGCTTACATTATAAAAATATAATCGTAGGTTTGCAGCTATTTCTACAAATTTTAGTGAGCTCTCTTGGTAAATGGTAAAGTATGTATTATTTGCAGTTCGTCAAAAAATCTTATAATTTTTAATCCAATAGTTTTGAAATGATGGCTATTTATTTTTGGTTTCTTTGTAATTTAACAGTAAAATTTTTATATCGCTGCCATTTTGAAACCATAAATGAAAATTATGAGATTTTTTAACTACAAATAAATGGTATAAAACGTTGTGAAAAATTTAGTATCGATAACTCTATTCGTTCTGGAGTTTCTGGATTTGGGCACTTCTTTCAAATTTATAAATCATCTATGTATAAAAAAACAGGGATTTTCTCTACAAAGATTCAATCTTTTTTACGACTACGATTGTTATTGAAGAAATTGACGACAGACGAGAAAAAGCGGTGTATAGACTAGACTCTTTTGATATTCCCAATCAACTTCCGAAATTTGGCATAACATATTTTATGCACAGTCTCTTTGTATAATAATAATTATTATTATTACTATTATCTTTTTTTATCCACTGTGAAATTTTTAAGACCATTTATTTATTGTTAGTTTTAATGTTACCCCTTATCAATTGCTCTTCTACCATTAGTATAACATTTATTTTCTATGATACTATCTCTAGAAATATTTTTGCCAGAAACTCCATGCAATATCTTCTTTCAATCAGTTATATAATGTAGAAGCTAGAGTATCTACAGATATACACAAATAAATACAAATACAAACATCATAAAAAAAGGAATAAAAACTATGTCTGAAGTTAATTATTTTGTAAAAACTTACATATCCAAAACTACGCATTGTTAGTGTAATAACAAAATTAGGCAAAATAAATTTGATTTTGTTCAAAAATGTGAATGCAAAATCAAAACTAAGGTTAGGATTTTCATTGTGATCATAATACGACTTCGTTGTTCATTGTTGTCTGTAGCATAGACGATTTTTTCCAAGTTACGATTATCAAACTTTTTTTTTTTTTTAATCTAGAAACGATACCTGAACCAAGGTACATCTTTCAAATTTATAAATCACCCACATATAAAAAAAGTAATTTCTCAGCAGATTCAATTTATATATATATATATATATATATATATATATATATATTACTACAATTCTCTGACTAGGTAGGCGCAGCGCATTCTATTGTATAATTGTGAAACAAACGTCAAACTTTAAATATTCTGTATGTTTTCGCCATCTAACGGTACTTTCTAAAACATTTAACTACCTAATAAGAGTACGATTGTATTAGGTGAAAATTATTTTATTTTATAAATTATTAATACTAAAAACAAAAGTGCAGGTTTATAACTAAAACTAATGTGCCAAACCACAAGAATATTAATGTTTGTGAAAATATTTTTGGAAACACTACCAATTTGATAAATATAGAATTCCAAATTCCAAATTATATGTGAACTGTAATTTTCTTTTCCTTGAAATTCAGCATATTTGAGTTTAGTTCATAACCCTATACATTTCATGAAAATTTACTAGAGTTACCTCTGACCGATTTTTTTATAAACCGGTATTTTTGGACACATTGTTTTGGAGTTGATTTGATCCTCATGAGTTACAATTTGAACAAATTGATCATTTTTTTTTTTTTACCTTTTGAAAATAATGTATGTCTACAATATAACCAGAAACATTTAAGATTAACATGTTCATTAAAGTAATTAAAATGAATTTTTAAATATAACACGTTTAATACACCAGGTGACCCAAAAACTCCCAACTCTAAATTTCTAACTACTGAATACAAAAAATCCACTTTTAGGTAACTTTATAAGACTAAAGAAACTAACTTTTAGCATTCTCATACCCCCAAAGCTGAGATTTTCATTGGTAACTCATAAGTTTTAAATAGTAACCCACATCTAGTATCAAACAATTAGACAAAAACTATATCAATCAAAGGTTGCTCCTATACAACCTCTATCTAAGTTGGTTGCTATAAGCCAATTGAAATTTAAAATACAAGGTATTTATAAAAGAACTCCTTGATTTAAAGTTTTATTAGTACACAGTAAAGTTAAATTAATAGTTATTAAACCTATATATTATTAAAGAGAATGCTCTCAAGTTTTTTTTTCATACCTAATAAAGTTCTATATGAGCACCATTTGTTGCCCTGGCTACGTCTAAACGATATTCAGTTTCTTTCCAGGTATTCAGCAGCATATCAGCCGTGACGGATGCTACAGCTTCAACAATCCTCTCCCTCAGATGAGCAATGTCACCGATGTTCTCGGAATACACAATGTTTTTTACATGTCCCCAAAGGAAATAATATAGTGGAGTCAGATCTGGGCTCCTTGGTGGCCATGCAAGTGGCCCACATCTACCAATCCTATTAGGAAAACGCAAGTTCAACGCATCACGGACACGGTTGCTGTAGTGAGGTGGTGTGCCATCTTGCTGGAAGAAAACTGGTCCTTTTTCTTGCTCAATATCATCTATTTGTGGGAAAACGTATAGTCCTAACATATCACAATAAATATTCACATTAATTGTCTTCTCTGAGAAGATGAAAGGTCCGACGATACGATCATGCATCAATCCACACCAAACAATGACTTTGGGCGAGTCTCGCTGATGTTCTATTAATTCATGCGGTGGCTCTGACCCCCAAATCCTACAATTGTGTCGATTGACAGACCCACTTACGTGAAATGTAGTCTCATCAGAAAACACGACATTTTCCAGGAAGTTCTCATTTTCTTCAATGCTGTCCAAAATGAAGACTGCAAAATCGACTCTTTTCACTTTGTCAGTGATCTTGATTTCATGCAGAAGTTGAATATTATACGCAAGTAATTTAAGCCTCTTTCGCACCACTTTATACACGGTAGACTTAGGTATTCCCAAACTCCAAACTTCGTCTTGCCAGTGACTTTTTAGGGCTACGAGTACAAGACGTACGGATTCGTTCCACATTCTGTTCAGAGACTGAAGGCCTACCCGGTGACATCCCTTTAACCCTAGATCTGGCAAAACTTAGCAATGTTTATTTTCTTCGTTTGTTAAAAATTAATAAAATATATTATTTTTACACAAAACCAAACTTATAAGATATCATTTTCTCAGAAAGATGCATAGAATTCATCTATGTAATAATTTTATTTTTTATTATTATTATTATTTTTTTTTTTGACGGTTTTGGAGTAAGTATGTTAGATGTCAAAAAATGAAGTTAATATTTTTCAGAAAAACCTGTATCTTCCTAAATCAATAGCTTACCACCTTTTTCTAAGAGTACAAAAGTTTTGTGTAATATTTATGAATATATTAAGAAATATATATATATATATATATATATATATATATATATATATATATATATTGTTACATTTTCTAAATTATTAAAATTAAAAAATATTTTACGAAAAAAGGTAAATTGATCATTTTTTTTTCTTTCTAAAATTCACAAAAAATAGTAATATATTAAGTTGTCCATTAGGTATGTATTAGTAAAATATATAGCTTAGGTTGATGTACAAGTGTCTTGAGTCCTCATACCCCAACCATGTAATCTAAGGTTCACACAAATAAGACAGTAAATTTTGTTGTTTTTAGAATTTTAAAAGTTTATTGTTTCAAAATTATTTTAACTTCTGTGAAGATTGTGATATAAAAGTTAATTAATTATGGTTATTTTTAACAATTATTATCTTGTTTAACAAACATATTTGAAAAGAATAATTGCATATTTTGGTGCAGCACCTTTTTCCTATTATTTTCTAGTACAGAACAGAAGACTACTAAAATAACTATTTACCTTTTGAATTTTCTATATTTTGTTATTATTTCAAGGATGAATCTAGAAATGACCTAATGATCTTGATTGTGAGAAACAGATTTGAATGTTTAAAATAGTTTCAATCTTTGTTACTTGAAACAGCACTTCCTTTTATATTGTTTGAAGAGTTTGTAAAAATTAATCTAGGTAGCAGCACATTACTAATTAGAATTGGGAAAATAAATCTTCACAGAAAGATATCGGCAGAAAAGTGGGGACTCAAATAAATGTTTATTATTTATATAATAATATAAATGATTAACTGAGTAAAAAATAACTTTTGACAAAATTAGTCTTGTTTCACAATAAAATGAAAGTTGATAACAAAATTATACATATATTATAACAGTATTTATTTTTAACAAGTTTCCTAATCTTGTAATTTTGGGAAAAGATGTTAGATTGAGCTATCACAAAGTAAAAATAAATTAGTAGGTTTTATTTTAGTAAGGTAGCATAAATTGGCAATATATCTTCTATATAGATTCATTTTAATTTAAAATATACTTGTACAGTGAAAAATTTGTGAAGTAAATTGTACATACAATTTTTTATTTAAATTGACTGTTGATGGACATAGTTCTAAGTTACTGCCACTTCGCAGAATGAAATGTCACATGAAAGATTTTCACTTGCATTGAGGCCAGAACAATTTTTCTTCAGAACAAAAACTGCAATCGCTTAAAATGGTTGAACACAAAACTGACGACTTCAACCAAAACTGCTCAACCACAAGGATCACTTATTGGGTCTGTACTGTGTATCATATACACCAATGACAATCTAACACTTAAAAACAGCAATGTGGCCATATATGCAGATGCCACTACAATATCCCCACAGTCATGCCAATTACAAATGATATACAGTAGATACCAAAAAGCACTAAATACCTTAAAGCCATTGGTCAAAGCTTGGAGAGTGAAAGTGAATGTGTCCAAGTGCCAGGAACTGTTGCTTTCCAAATGTTGTGCATGCACTCACGACAAATCTCTATTCTTATTAAAAGAAAACTGCAAATTTATTCCTTAGAGTCTAGTTATAATAATTATAAATATAATAGTTACCATAAAATATATAGGTTATATGGATGTTAAAATGTATTAATTATGGAAAATGACAAATTTGTTCATTTGGGTATTAAATTAGCGAGATAGATAAAGAAAACCTATCCTTTTTTCATCACTTCTTGAAGATCAGGTTGATGACTGAGCACTTTGACTCATTTAAATTTGAATGCATTTACTTCTTTTGAAAAAACTAGTTTACACTAATAAGATGTATAAAAAGGCAGCTTTTAATGCTTTTTTTAGCTAGTTGATTTTGAACATTCTTATAAACTATAACCAAAATTCAATATTTTTTTCACTCTGATAAATATATTTTAAAACTGAGTAGTCCTCCTCTTATTTATTAAGATAAGAAACATCTTCAATTTTGTAAATGTATTTCTTATACTATCAGTATTATTGTAATCGTTTATTTCAGTAGGAAAATTTTTCATACTGTTGTATCTAAGATCCCCACATGCTCAGATACTTCTCATTTTACTTGCACAATATTTTTTTAAAGAAGATTCTAATAATTCTTTTAGAATTGGAAAGTGTGTAGAAGAGTGTTTCACTACACGTTGATTTGAAACTGCTTAATAATGGCATTGATCTTGTCTTTAATATGAAAAATGTCTAGATAATTTCCTAACTCAAATTAAGAACATTCTGATGTTTAAATAGGTCAGGTAAATAATCATGAAAAATCAGAGGACAAATCTTAAAATTTGAGTCCAGAAAAAACATGCCCATTTCATCTCGCACTTAAAAAAATTGTTGAAGAACCTTTCCTAGAGACAACCAACACACTTCGATGTAAAGAAGACGTTGAACATGATCGAACTCCATATTACCTCAATAAGCCGTGACTGCAGGACAAGCGATGTTATGTGATTTATTATTTTAACTACTTCTCCAAAGTTTCCTTCATTAATTGTGGAAGATGTTTAACCACCAAAGTCTCTCGACAAATACAATAACGAGTTTGTTTAATATGTGAAGCAACTCACTCTTCCCAAAAGCCCTATTTTATAACCCAACATGAACATAGCACCACCTGTGGTTGCACCAACACACTTCTACCATTTGATACCATGTTTAGTAAAAAACTGGTTGATTGTATTGAAATCGTCTTCTCCTTGGGTATGCATAAATTCACAAACATACAAAAAATGCTCGAACAATTTCTTTTCCGATATGAAGCAAACAAAAGTAAGTTTGAGAAATGAACAAACAATAACCAAAAGATACCACAGGATATAAATTCTTTTAATAATAATAAATACATGTTTCATAATAATACCTTCCGTTTTTATGAAGTCTAACTTATATATTTATTACTAGGCTATATAGTACTAGTTTTGTTTAATCGGGTTATGTTTACAACTGGAAGAAAAGTAAAGGCAAATGTTAAAACAGATATGTTTTAAAATGTAAAATACATGCTCCCTTTATAATGTTGCAAAAATATGTTTTTTCCTTGTAGAACCAAATCTTTACAAATTATGATATTAATCAAAAACTATAAAAACTCTATTCTAAAAGTTACAGAGCTGAAATTTTAACCACACGTTCCTTATATCATAAAATCTGCAGTACGGTATATCAGTATTCCAAAGGTAAATAGTTCAAGAATTATTATTATATTAAAAAACATTTGCAAAACTAATGACAGCGACCCTGACCGTTCTACTTGACCGATTTACATGCGGGTTGTACCAAAATAAAGGCTAGCGGTCCTATATATGTGCAGGTTTTATTTATATTTTGAAAATATTTATGTTAATTGGGTCAAAAATTGAAAATAAACTTTTCTTATGGAGATTTAACATAGGGAAGAAATTTAAAGCTTATGACATCGAGCCTGACCATACTACTGGACCGATTTTACACATGGTTGGTACAAAATGAAAGGTAATTGTCTGTATATTTGCCCATTTTTTTTTATTTCAGCTATTACCCCACTAAATTTTGTAAAAATGGAAATTAAAATCTTATATAGCAATTTAACATGGGGTAAAATCTTAAGCCTATTCCGAGTGAGATCTGGAGTTCTATTGGACCGCTTTACATGCGGGTTGTGTTAAATGAAAGGTAATTAACTCTATATATTTGCCCATTTGCCTGAAAAGTTTACTATTTCTCAATTTAGTATTCTAAAAAAGTAATCAAAATATTTTCTATTAATTATTATTGTTTTTACTCATCAGCTGAATATAACAGCACAGATCAGCTGATTATAAAAAAAACATATGTTTTGTTATCATAACATGGTTTGTTTGTGTTGTAATTTACTTCATTTAAGTAGGTTAGTGGTGATTAAATGTGTAGAATTGTGTTTCTAAGTACATAACAAATAACATATTTAATTTTATTGATGGTTTATTATACTTGGTAAATTTTTGTTAGGTTAGCATCGCTTGATTACAACCACGTTCATGACTACGTATAAACATTTTGACATAACCCAAATATTGGAGATGGAAACTGTTTATTCAGAAGTGTTTCCTATTATTTATATGGACATTTAGAAAATCATTATGATATTCGATTAGAGTAATGAAACAATGGCATCGATGCAGTGATTACATAATAGGCGATCCGACATACGGACAAAACTTTAATCAGCTGAATTTCATATATTAAAGTTTTGGTAATTTCAAAAGTGTAATTGAGACACCACAAAAAAGCGAAATTACAAAAAAAAAAAATTTAAATGCCCGAGAAAACCCACACTTACTGGACGTCGAGAACAGTCAAGATCCAAACTATCCAACCAAACTGGTTCTACTGTTGATAAAATAAGGCAAGAAATTGACCCTCCATCTACTTTAGCAGCTATTAATGAAACATACTATTTTAAAATATTGAAGCAATTAAAAAGAAACGTCCAAGAAAACCCACCCTCACCGGTGATCTAGAAGGAAATTTTAGGGAGAACATTCGCCAATACAACAATGCAATGTGTTTTGCTTCATTCGGTGCACAAATTAACCTTCCACCAAAATATGGTCCTTACTGATTTAAAATTCATGGTATCTCTCATCTCATTTCACCTTTGTATGCTGAGAATAAAGAAAACAGTTCATATGGCCAACTCTACATTCTCGACTTTGACAAAGCTAATGAAATCAGACTATTAAACGATTAACTGATTTCAACGGTTGAATAAGATGCCATCAACCATTCTAAGTCGATTAAAATTTTAATTTGTTGCATATTATCAAAATTTTACATATAAATAATTTAGCTATACAAAATATATTTTTATCCCAATCTCCCTCTACTAATCATTTATAATTTTCAGATTGATTAAAAACTAATAAATTCAATATGAAGACCTCCTTATTATGAGCAAAGCAAGCACGCGGCGCTTTGCGCTGCACAGGGTTTGTCTAGTAATTACCTTATTACAATTTCTAGTTGTATTTTATTATTATTATTATTATTATTATTTTTTTTTTAAACTAAAAAATAGAAAGATAAAATTACAAGTATACCACAGTTGAATTAAAACAACAATCACATTCACAACACTGGAGCAATAAGTTCATCTCTATGGTTTCAAAATCATTTTTAACATAGTACCGAAAATGGCTCATTGGTTTGATTTTATAAAAGCTTGTAAGTGTTTATTAATAATAGAATTAAATAATGAATTATTTTAGTAAGGTTTTACAACACTGACAGATATATTGTAGACTGAAGGCTGTAGCTGTCATTTATATTGTAAAACCTTGAAATAACATAATAATTTATTATTATGAATAATAATTACTACTTTATGGTTTTTGAAGTGGAAGTGAATATTTAGTGTAGGATTCTGTTATAAACAATTACCTACAACTCAAAAGTTATTTTAAAACTATACACAGTTATAAACATAACCATTAGGTTTTGCTATTCTTAAAAATAACAGTAGACCTTTATAATTAATTTCATAACAATACAAACATGTACCTTATATAATTTCTTGGTATTACAGCACTTGAAGGGCTTTACCTTATAATGATTCTGCACTGTTTCTATCTAAGCCTATATCTTGTATTCAAACACCAGTCTCTAATACCCATCCTTCCTAAATTCCCTTCCACTGGATCCTACCATTGTTTTCTTGGTCCCCTGACATTCTTTTCACTTGCAGTATATGTTTTGTTTATCTACTTCAAAGTTTTACTAAATTTTGTTCTTTAAAATGTGTCCATCTTGTAATCTCCACCCTTTAACTTCCAATACCAAACTAGAGAACTAATAGCTCATCACTTATTTTAAAAATTCTGTATTCAGGGATTTAGAATTTTGGTGCCCCTAGGCCCAATATTTTTATCCGCCCCCCTAGTCTCGTTAAAGTTACTTCGCCAAAAACCTTTATTAAAAAATTATATCAGGCCTATATGTTATTTGCTTAAACACCACTCCACGATGCAATTTTACCATTGCAAGTTTTTTGAAAAATAGTTTAACTTTACCAACAATTATTTGTTCAAATGAACTTCAAAATCAGAATGATTTTTTTGTAATCAATTCAAAAAATATGTTAAGTTATGGCTATTTATTTTTATATCTAGATATTAAAAAAAATAATTTCTCTCTGCCGTGTGCCCCCTGGGAGCTTGCGCCCATAGGCCCTGGTCCATTGGGAAATCCGGCTCTGTCTGTATTATGTCATAAGCTATTATTAGGTCTACATTAATTCTGTGTTATCTTGATACTTTAATTCAGTTTATAAATAAACTATCACCTCAGGGTAACATACCATACATCACAAGACCCTAACCACCACCAAAGTCCACCACACAGTCATGATCAAAAAACTTTCTCATTACATAGCCCATATCCACTTATGGACCATACATAACGTATACACTACAAATATTAATTATTGTTCATTCACGAGATTGTTACCCGTATAATTTTCTTATAAATAAACAGTGAATATAACTTCTTTATGAAAGTGTCTTGCTAAAAATACAATGTCTAAAGAATATTATGAAAAAGAACTTCAATATATTTATGGTGCTGCAATTTTTAATGGTTATCAAAAAGAAACAATAGATATTATAATTTAAAAAATCTAAATTAAAAAAAAAATTAAGGAATCAAGAAGTACTATTATGGGCAGTACGCTTCGACAATGGTGGGTAAAAACTGCATTTGCTCCTCCATTGTTAAATGTTGTAAAAAAAATCACTAAACTAATATGCAAATTTGAATATAGCAATGTCAGCCGAAAACAATCTTTGTAAAATTTTGGGAAATCCAAAAGATAAAAATAAAGAAGAATATAAATCAGGAATTTATTACATAAATTGTAAAATATGTCTGAAAAAGTATATAGGCCAAACAAAACGAAATGTCAGGATAAGAGCAAAAGAACATATTGCCCACTTCAAATATAATAGGCCTGATAAATCAGCTATGGCTAAACATTGTTTAGAAGAAAAACATTACTTCAAAGTAGAAAACTCTGTGTTATTGAAAAATATTACTAAATTGAAAACAATAGATGGATCGTAAACTTTTTATATTAACAAGTACCATAATATAACTGTTAATAACTGAATTAGGCCCGATATAAAATTATATTTCAAAGTAATATATTAAATGTAGTGTTAGATATAAGATTAGTTATGAATATTGTATTAGTTAGATGTTAACTTTAAGCTATTTAGATTGAAGCTAGGCACTTATTAACACCTTAATATTAGAAGGTAGGTTTAGGCCATGCCCCCTTTAGTTTTGTATAAATACGGGGGTTGGTGCAGTGCTGGTTTAGTTATAGTTCTGTTATTGTTATTGTAGTTCATGTATCACTGAGGATGGTGACTTTGTCAGTGAAACACATTTGATTGAAAAAACATAGTTTTTGTGAGATTTTATGTTCTACATACTTTTAAACTTAAGATAAATTGTATTGTACTATATTATTAGAATTGTGTATTAATAAACATCAGTCACATATTTCTATTTCATCCATTTCATTTATAGTGTCTTGCAACTTCATTTAACTCATCATTTTTCTCTACAGTTTTGTAGCTTATTATGTCCTACCTTGTTTTTATACAGCTGCTAAATGGGAACTAAATATGATGATGTTACCTAATGTCATCTAATATAATGATCAGTTGGATAATTATGTTTAGTTTATCTCCATTATTTTATGAATACCTTAAGATGTCTTTTCCTTTTTCTAGGGTATTATAACAAATTAAATAAATCTTTGTTGTCCCCTTGTAAAACACAGCTGCTGTAAAAGTGTCACAGTTGAGCATGACCAAAGAGCACTCTGAACTTCATTTAGATATTTTGAGCTGTATGACATAGCAAAATCAATTTGTAGAACACTGGTATTACTTGTTTTTGCTTAATCAAGATCTTGTTGCTGGATTCGCTTTACGCATGATTCAGCATTTGAGGAAGACCAGCAATAATTGATTGAAATATATCTTATACAGTAGTTTCATTAGCGCTCAGTTTAAATCTTCCATTCCTTGAAAGTAGCTTTGGGTTCTGGATTACTTGGTCGGAGCATTAATTTCCACAATATTTTATAACTTGAAGCTTGTATGTCGCTTTAAAACTTTATTTAAATGTATGCTTGTTATTTAGTTACATGTGTTCATTACTATTTAATTTGTAAATAAACCAAGAAAATCTGTTTTCATCGTATCTTCACATATATGTTTTTATTATTTTCAGATAACTAATTTAATTTCCTTAAAACTTAAGTAAAGTCAGATCAATATTGCTTTATGTTAAATATCATCCTTATTATTATTCTCCCTTAATTGGTTAATTTGGAATATGGATGGTTATTAAAAAAAAAGGCTAAATTCAGTTTCTTATTTTCTAGGTTCAGACATTAATAAATAATAAGATATGATGTTATATTAACATAATAACATTATTTTATTAGAACTTAACATACAATATTGGATAACAATTTGTTAAGATTTAACTCTCTCTTAGAGTTCATGAAATTTGCAATAAAGTTTGTAGTATAGGCCTCTAGGCTTAGCTCAATTTAGCAGAACACTTGGACTCAAATAATACAATATTAATTAGGCTAGATCTCGGGGTAGGCACATGGTTGTGTTATACAAGTATAACGCATAAATAAATTGAAAAATTGGAATGATTAAAATTCTAAAAATAATTAATTAAAGTTTATCAGTATACAAGAAATGTTGAATTGATAGTTTTGAAGTGAATACAGGCCTTAGAATTTGGCAAATGTTTAGAAAAGTTAATTAACAGAGTATACCATGCTCTGTACAGTTCACACTGACTCTAATCACTCATTTAGACACATATTATAAAAGAAAACTTTGGATGTTTAGATTGTCTTCTGTATTGTCTGGTCTCTACAATGCTACTATAAGATTTCTTTAAACCATGGCGCCTCGTTGTGTTGCAGAGCGGTATTTTTCTATTTTCAGTTAGATCGTTTGTTGAAACGGTTGGAGTTCTTCCGCGGCACCATAAGTACCGTTTTTTTTTTCTTCTTTTCTGACCATTGGCAATTTGGGGTTTTAATAATCATTTCTTGCATTCATATTGTTGTTTTGTATCAATTTGTTTATTAATTACAAATTATTTAACTAATTTAAGGGTGATTTAGAGACCGCGTACATACATATCAGCTGATCTATCTTAGTACAAGGTTGACTACATCAGCCGGCATAATGCCGGTGTTTACACTTTAACTCATCTCTTCCTCCTCAATATTTTACAATGTTTGCAATTAAAACTAACAGATGTTTTTGCATACAAATAATTTATAAGTAGTGGTATCTTAGAGTAATAATTTACAGTCTGATCGTTCTATTTAGTACTTCGAAATATGGTTACATATATTTTGGAGAATGGCCGTAGGCCGTTTTCGTGTTTAACATTGCAATTTCACTGTTCCTTATAAGTAGTGATTTGCTTTTAAATAAAGTTTGGGATCTTATGAAATGATTTTAAATAAAGATATGTGATGTTATGGTTGTGTAGTGGTGTGGTTAATTTGTGTGTCAGCGTCTAAATTTCGAATGTTTACAATTTAGAGATAAGCCTATCTTACGTCTGCTTTAGGAATGATTTGTTTTGCAATTCAATGAATATGGGTGGTTTATTAATAATAGGTTGTTATATATGTCCGCTATTAGTACTTATGAATGTAGATCGTTGTATTCTATGCTTAATTATCCAAATCGTCTATTTTTCATTTGACTTAGGTTATGTTGTTATTGGTTAATTTAGGCTAACTATCCTAACCTGTTGCATAAGTTATTGATGTAATTTGTGCTGTTATAATGCCCTTCAAACTGATTTTGATGAGGGTACTGAATCCAAAATCATTTTGTGAATCACAAATAACATCTTTAATCTATTATTAGTTAAGATATTGTATATTATATGAAACGTGTTAAATAACTTTATTAAATAGTTTATGCCTGTAGTTTTCTCAATTACCCTATATTAATAAGACTTCCTACAGTCTTATATTTTGGTTGTTATTGTCTATTACTTTTACATACAAAAAAGAATTCGTGTTCTTATTATTCATTGAGATGATAAATGAGTTTTCGTTAAGGATGAAAGTTTTCAGCCATACTCGTAAAATATTAAGCTTTAATCTATTTTCTCATCTGGAATTACTGACAACCAATTAATTGACTACATATATAAATTGCGAGCCTTGTAATGTACCTCCATTAATTATTATTGGTCCATATTATTAGTGTTATTTTTACTTTTATTATTTGTACATATTAATAAATTAATAAAATATTGAAATCCTATAAGTAGGAGGCCTATATTATATGAAATTCTATAGGACAACCAGAAACACCGTAACATTGCTGTTATACATTTCAATTAAACAGTACCGCTTATAATTTTAATCGGAAAATAGTACCCTAGATTTCATCACTCGTCCCAATAGTGTAATTCAATTCACGTACGAAATATTCCCATGTTCGGCTTCGATTCGACCATGAATTGTATCGGAACGGACTTTTGTTACTAGAAATAAACGGTTTTTTTTGCAGCATACTGCAAAACATTTAAGGAACTAAAATAAGTAGTAGAAAAAGGGTTGTTTTGACCTATGTAGTACTTATCAAAAAAGGTTTGTTTTCACCTAAGACGTTGTCAATCAAGTTATGCTAAATCAGCCCGTCATACATAACCAATCTGCTGTTATTTCGGTCGTAGGACATCATTTTTCATGCACTAAAAACAGCTGATTTGGATGCTCTATTATGAAAAGCTACATTATATCTTAAAATAGTTAGGTGTAAAGGTGACGTGAAAACACACAATAACTTCTAGTCTTCTATTCTATTCTCTACTAAATAATATGCAGTTTTATTTATTATTATTTGGCATTTTGATTAGTACTGTATCTCGTTATAGGAAATACTTGTACGCCTATTCATTTTTTACTGAATATGTTTTTATTCGATTTGTATTAGACATGTTTGTTGTGTAAAAAAGTATTTGGTAGTGTTTGATGTTACTAAAAATATGTAGCATTATGGGTGTAGCAATTAGCCGAGGTTGCATAGTCATTCTTGACATACGGTATCCTTGAAAAGTTCATAGTAAATTGAAAATCATTCCTAAATTCTGTTTAAATTCGCTATTAATTATTATAAATATTTGTAGTGTTAAATAAATGAACAAATTTTTAGTGATTGTTAAGGCAACAAATAATAAACTCCATGGTTACACCATTTACAGTGTATTTAAAATAATAGTTGTTCGAAATTTTGGAATATGACATTGATTTAATTATGTGCGTGTTAAACCTCGGGAAGTTCAAAGTAAAACGTAAGTATATTAATGCTAAAGCTTATTTTAACACTAATACCTGTAATTGCAATTTTGGTATATGTAAAACTCAATGTATTGGATTAATACATGTCCACCTTAAATCCAGGATTATAAACCATGACATTCACGGAACATAGACTATTTTTCCGTGATGTAAAAGGAGTTGAGAAGGGACATTTTACAAATTCGACTTCTAATGGGATTGAAATTGGAAACTATCTTAGGCTTATGAGTTATCTACTTCCTTCTATTCTACTTTATCTATTCAAATACCTTAAAATATAGTTTAACCTAAGTCCTATTACTAATCAACTACTGCAACACAGAGTATAACAGTGGGTTTTCATAACCTTAAAATCATCATACTTTAACTCTGTTTAAAATATATTTCGATTTTGTGAATAACACTTTTTTTTCATAAATACCATATTTTTATGTTTACATGGTATTTTAATGATCAGATATTTTATAGAAGACAAATATTTGTTTTGAAGAATGTCATATTTTTGATAGGCAAGCTATTTTTTCGTCGCAAAATTGTATATTTAAATAAGTATTAAGATATCTATACAACTCCAAATTTAAGGCTAGATAGAAAAAAACTCGAAAACCAGATCTCACGAAAATTACGTTTACTTAATCAAACGCGTTTCAACGACAAAGTCGCCATCCTCGGTGATAGCCCTACATGAGCTACACTAATGAACTATAACTAAACACAAGTAGTGTTTGAGTTTTTCTTTCTATCTAATATTATCTCACAAGTCACGTTCAATATTTATTTATAGGCTAAACTTAAAACTGTAAATGTGTAAGGTTTAATTACTAAATGATTTTCAGAAGTATTTTACTATTTATAACTGTCAGTTGATTATGGCCTCTACTTTAAAATTGAAGTCTGCATATAGCCTACATATTGTCTGTGTTGATGAACACTGCTATTCTAGAAGTTTACCAGTGAAACATATTTTAGAATCTCGGTGTGTGTATATCATATCAATGACAATCAAAGATGGCAGCTATTTAGATGTTAACTGAAACTGTATAAATTTTGGGCTAATTTAATTATGTTCACAATCTTTATATTAATAGGCAAGCTCAAAGCTTCTTACATTTTTAGAACTAAATTAGTCTGTTTAAGAATTTTTTGAATTATGCATTTTTGTAGCACTTATTTCTATGCAACAAGTTTACTGTGACACTTTTAGCAAAAATTACCCATATGTAATTCAATTCAATTAGTGAAATCCATATGGGACATTTCATGAATATTACGATGCAGTAATGATTAGAGATAAGTTCTAATAACTGATTTAACTGTTTGTGATGTAAATATTATAAGGTTTTTTGTATTTTAAATTATTTGTTTTGTTTAATTTAGGGCTGAACCACTCTTCCATACCTGCTTGAACTTCATTCATTACTTCAGAATCTTGAGCATCTCTTCTGACTCGGCAAGTTACGAATAATGTTAATTTAGCTAGTTTATGTTTGTTAGCTCTAATCTGTTGGAAATCCTTTCATTATTCTGTTGTCAGCCCTGACTTTTTACTTATCCACTTATTATCGCCACACCACAATAGACCGATTTAATTTAATTTATGTTCTTGAATTATATTTGTAATAATAATCATATGTTTTTAATCGAGGTGAATCAAACATAATATTGCTACAGGATTTATATAGAGAAAATAAATCAACCTTCAGAAGATCTTAGGTCCTTTGGGGATCCAATGTTTACGGAAAACATCCATGCCGTACAAGTCTTATGTATTGCCTATAACTAAGGCAATTGCTTTCTTTCAACCAGGTTGCTAAAATTACACAGAAAATATCACGGATTTGTTAAGTGAACGATGAGGAAGTTGAAGTTGGATGAGAAGGGTGGTGACAAACATAAGGCAATTTAAAAATATTTACTTTATATTTTAAAGTTTTTAAACAATTGGCAGTAAAAATTCAAATGGTGGTAAAACTTTTTTATTTTTATCAAAATGGTTCACCAAAATATAAAAATTGCGTCTAGAGAAGGAATAACCTTTGCTTTAGTTCTTTCTTTTCAAACAAATCTTAAAAATTCTTCTTTAAGATTCACTGGCTTATATATTACTTTTAAATTCATTGATTATATCTTGAGCATAATTTACTTGAGACACATGTTTAGGTTTTGTAGGTAGTTTGAATGTGGTTAAGTTATAATGCATTTGTATTTCCTCACGTATCCCAAATAACAAATGATGTTATTTGTAGACTAGCAAATTAGGAGGATTTAATTCTGTATATATGTTAACGGATCCTGAAGTTCAATGCATATAGTTTTTAAAAGACTTAATACATGTTATTTGTTTAAATCTTTCATTAATTGAATACTATAATCTCTAATAAATCAACTGCTTGACTGCTATTCTAAACAAATTGTACAACTGAAAGACAGTTTCTTATTAAATGACATAGAGAGTCAGTTGTTTAGTTTTAAATTTAATTTACGCGAGTTTTTAAATTTTTAATTTAATGAATACCATTCTTTCCACACTAAAGGTCGAAGGACCATCATAACCTCGACAAAATTTAAACATCCAATATTCCACTACCTAATCATGTAAAATATTCAGCATAATTTTTTTTAAATTGTATTATTTTTAATTTTCAAAGCGTTTGGAGTAGAATTAAGGACGTAACCATCAACCATGTTACCTCTAGAGCTCTAAAATGCCCAAGTTTTTATTTAGTATCCTTTAGTTATCCTTAGTCTTCGCTTTCTCGCATAGGTAGTTTATTTCATCACATAGTGTAACTGACTTTAATATATACTTTAAAATTGTTTTTTTTACTGCATGTTCTTTCTATCTTGAACTGTTTACTAGACACGTAAAACCTTCGCTTATTCTTCAAATAATGTCTACTGACGTTAAAGAAGCTTCATTTTTTTTTTTTTTTTTTTTTTGTAACACGTTAACAGTTCTTGAACTGTGTTGATATAATGGAACTGATTTCTTGCTTTTCACACTCTTCTCTGAAATTCAAATGAATAAAAATATACAAAACTTACAATAAGGACTGTCTTTTGGTGAAAAAAGTAATCATTTCAACTTTAGGAACTAATGTTGTCGACAAATTTACTTTTACTTTTCTATCTCTTTTAAAGGGAACTTAACGGTGTTTGCACAAAAAATGTCCACATCACCAACTCTCAAATAAAGTGTTCCTGGTCCTTAACATTTACACCTTTAATATTCACAAAATCTATTTTACTTTATGAGTGTATTTTTATAGCATTTGACCGATATTCTTTAAATACTCGTCCAAATAACTTTTGAAATATAATAACGTTAATTTGCCATTATTATTGATGGAGATTCCTTTCACATATTTAAAGATTGCTCCGCGTTATTTTTTATTCATAACTCTACATTAGATAGATTTTTTCTTTACTCTTTACTTCAGATGAGTTAATGTTCAACTGCTGTATAATGCATAGAACCAATGACTACATAATGTTCATAATGTCCATTACCAATGTTCATTGATAGAACGGAACATTACGTGAGAGTTGAGGTATACGGTCGTTTGGGGGGTTTGGGGGTTGTTAGTAGAACATATTACGTACCTGTAATAAACTTATCACAAAACAGAAGTGGCCTAGCTACAGTGGAGAAGGTTCGTGAGCTGGATTCTCCTACAAAGTTTCATATCATGAATTGTTGTGAACTAAATAAAATAAAATAGATAATATTCTGTTAGAATAATTAACTTCTAAATAAGGGCGTCACGTTATTTTATTTATTAAAAGTACTGTTGAAGATTTTGCGATTTTAAAGATTAACATTAATATTATCTTTTACTACTGGCTAAGACAACGAGAAAACCAAGGTTATCAACAAACTTGTTTGCAGGTAGTATAATAAATTCGACTTCAACGCATTTATAGAATTTAACTTTCTTTAATTATTTATAACATTGAGTTTTAAAATCTTTTACAATATAAAATCAAGTATTGTCCAAATCTGATGCACTTTATACTTATACACTAACGTCTTAACCTACTACTTATTCTAAGTACATGGTTAAAATATAATTCTAATTCTACCATGTCTTAACCTAAATAAAGAAATAAGAGTGCATCATATTTTTACTTTTAATTTTTTTTTACTTTTAATTTATTATTATAAAATTGCTCCGGCTAACTGAAATGTATTATTTTATTTATTTTTATTTATTTTCTCTTTACGGGTTCGTGAGGTTCTTAGGTGACTATAATTTACATATAAAATAGAATTTGGTGGTAGTTTATTTGATTGAGATTGTCCATTAATTTTTTACTTATCGCTTGGAAGTTTTTCACTGCTCCGATGTTCCTGGTTCCGTGCACGTGGTTCCCGTGTAGACTGCCAGTAGATGGATCGATTTGCCTTGATCTTTTCGACGAATCTTCTTTCTTCTTACACTTATTTCTCACTCACTTTCGTAACGACAATTACTTTAATTTATTGTATTAATATTCCTGTTCAAACACTTTTATAACGACGCAAATTTATCACACACTTCTTGACGACGATTACTTTTAAACTTATAACGACGATTATCTTTTAAACTATTCTTTGGAGATTATTATTAATACTTATACAAAAAAAAACGACGCAGATACTATTTTATTTTGACGTTTGATCTCGGCTAAATCTTTCACAATCGATCTTCTTTTCTACTAAAGAAACACTTGCTCCAGAACTCTCTCCTTCAATCAGTAACAACCAACAAGAACGAACCCCGTGCGCCTCTCTTCCACCCCTATTATAGGTTCTAATTTCAAACGCTTTCTTCCGATCCTCTTCCTTCATTGGCTTATTGTAAATCTTGTACGTTACTTCGAGACTGATGCAATTTATTTCATTGGTCCATTTCAAACATTTTCGGTTGAAGGCATTGACTTTTGGAATGGTTTATTTGACTTTTTGAGATCTGTGACTAATGTTAGAATAGTTTTTCTAGCTGTCAATCCTTTCAACTCTTTACAATTTATGGCCTGCCGAGCACTGACCTTTTGGGAGCCCTCTATTTCGTTATAGTAGGGTTCAAATGAATTTGAGCTTTTGTTTGCTAAAGAACTAAAACAAATATAATATCTCTCTAGAATGCAAATACAAAAACAAAACATAACAATACCTTGACAACAAAAGAAAAACTTTGAAGAAAGAAAAAAAAATAATAAACAAGATCTGCCTGGGACTTAATGGTACACTCAGTTCTATAACTTATAATTTAAAAGTTGTTATTTTCAAATATTAATTACTTTAAAAATAAAAGTACACATATACAAGATATATTTAAAAAAAAAAAAAACTTATTACAAAACAAGATAAAATAACTATAAAGTTAAAATAACTTCTTTACTATTGCAAACCCATAAGCATGCTTGATGACGTCATCGTAAAATAACTGATTGTAATAAAACCAATTTTATAAACAAGAGTTTTGAAATAGGGCCCTTTACAAAATTTAACTTTATCATTTCAAGAAAAACATAGTTTGATCCTTTTTTTATACTTTTACTTTTTTTTTTTTTATTAAATTACAAAAGAATAAACAAAACAATAAATTATAGTCTGTTTCAAATCTAGCCGATATTTTTCTGTTAAGATTTCATTAATCAATATTAAATAATGGTCAATGTCAAAAATTACAAAACAAAATAATCGTCATTTAAACAGTTTCTTTATGTAAGATTGTTTGTCTTTTTTTTTCTATAGTTAACTGAACTAAAAAAACCTGTATGTAGCGATGTGACGAAGCTTGTTCCAAATTGTCCGTGAGAGTCCCACGATGTCAGCTAGCGCACTAGTAGGAGCGTGTATATATCGGCGAGAAACAAGTTCGCAATATTAACATAAAACTTAATGTCTTTATTTGAGTATAACAACACTCAAAAGAACAACATGGTACAACGTAAACTCGAAATTTTCAGCGCAAGATGAAATAATATTAAGTTCCCGATTCTACGGAATAAAACTTGTCCAACAAACATAAAAACAGTTTTCTTTTTCTTTCACTTCGCTCTAAAGTGTAATATAAAACGTCGATAGTCGTTCACAATTTAACAAATATAACACTTTATTTTAAATCCAACCGACTTGCTCACGTAAGTTCAAGTTTAGTTGTACACACAATTTATCGGCGAACCAAACACAGCTGCAGTCTAGACCTCACTCTGCCTAAACACACAACGTCCAACTCAATCAGCTGATAACCTATCGCAAACAAACTAATCGCAACCACTCACTGTCTATAAGCAAACGTAGGCTACAGTCACAGTGGGACGTTAAAGATTATTTTTAAATTTATTTAACATGAACCATTTAAAGCATGAGACGTAATACGTCTCAGACACTGTAAATATTTCTTCCTTGTTTTCTGTATTTCAATGTCTGCAGATAGCTGTTGGGGTGCAAACCCTTTCTTTTACAACGAAAACCTATCTAATTTTCGAAAATGTGGTTGCATTATTTCGGGAGTGGGGGTTTAGAACCAGAGGAACTGTTACTTTACGGTTACGTCTCTGGAAGGAGCCAATAGAGGAATCGACAACTAAAGTGTTGGATCGTAATGTAATGGGTTTGGAACTAAGAAAAATATATAAAAAGAAAAGTGCAGAAGGCATATATATATGGCATAAAATAAGTGTTATAAATGCTCAAATTTAAAAGGACTAGAATAAGGCACTTATTAGGTTTGAAGTTGATAAAAGTAAATACATGGGTTAGAACTCAGGCTGATGATAATAAAATGAAATAAAATAGTGGAAAATCATAGATTATAAAAACTAAGTTTAAAATTGCACTAGAACAAAAAAGTGTAATAAAATTGTATGATGTGACAAAAACAAAACGTAAAGTGGAAATATTTCGTCAGTGAAGAAGGAATTAGTAAAGAAAAGAACACAAAAATGTGTCTAAAAATTTGATCAAGAAGGAAAATTTAATTAATTAATATAGATATTGATGATTTTATTACAGTAGAAGATAAACTTGAAATGTTAAAAAAATTACCACCAAGTAATAAAGTAGAAGAATGCAGTACTTTACACAGACTAGTTTGTGATCGAATAAGTTCTGATGGTTTTAAATAGGATGGAACGTGGTTAAAAGACTGATTTTGGTGGAACGGTTAAGACATTAGAGAATGGTTAAGCACAGTTATTAAATTGAATAAAGGCAAAAATATTTAAATGAGTATTGGAGAAAATTTATAATTTCATGGGATTGAATTATTTGTTTGTATTTAAATAATTAGAGAAAAATAAATCTTTCTGGATCTGCATTAAAATTTGCATGAAAGGATATAACCATAAAAATTAAGATAATGTTCACTCAAGCAGAAAAATTAAGAAATTTAGAATTATAAGGTCAAGCACTGAAATCATAGATTTTTAATAGAATACCAAAGACCTGTTTGAATTTGTTTCTTTCACCTACTGAATGTTTTACATTACATAATGTTATATGACTTAATTCGGATATTATATAACTCCAATATTGTTGAGATTACAGACATTTTATATAACTTTTTTTTTCAAGTGTCAGATGATATAAACGTTACCTTGACGGCATTACTAAAGCATTAAAAAAAGAATCCTTTCCAAATTTATTATTTCTTGACCCGACCACCCACAACGAAGTCATAAATAAATTTTAAAATACTAAACTTATAGGTTTGATTGGTTTTCCTATATTTATATTAAAAGCTTCTTCGCATGTTATTGCGAAGCTAATATCCTTTTTAACTAATTAATCATTAGAACATGGTGTTTTCTCAGAAAAAACTAAAACATACACTTAGATAGCCTATTCTTTAAAAAACCGATAAGGTCGACATTGTTAATAATTAATGGTTAAGGGCCTATAGCTCTCTTACCAGTAATGTCTAAAATATTTGAGGAACTAATACTGACAAGAGTTTTACCTTTCTGTCTTTTTTTATGAAAATATTTTAACAGAACATCAGTTTGGTTTCAGAAAAAGGTTGTCTACAGAATCTGGTCTTTATGAACTAGTCGAGTGTATAGTTTGTTCGATTGACAGAAGAGGTTATGCCATACGTGGACTCGTTATTAAGCGGGAAGGAAACAAAGATTACTATATACGGACACTCGTTTTGTTTCGGACAATTAATTCGAGAGGGGTTACCTTGGATCCAATATTGTAAACTGTGCTGTTTTAATTCTATGTAAATGATTTATCGAGGGTTTTCTTGGATTTAATATTGTAAACTGTACTGTTTTAATTCAATGTAAATGATTTATCGAGGGGTTTTCTTGGATTCAATATTGTAAACTGTACTGTTTTAATTCTATGTAAATAATTTATTGAGGGGTTTCCTTGGATCCAATATTGTAACCTGTACTGTTTTTAGTATGTGTAAATGATTTACAATGTAATTTAGGTGAAACTAAAGCTTTACTATTATTTGCTGATGGCATCAGTCTAACCATAATGGCTGAAGATTGGTTTTCAGTTATCGGTTTAAAATTAAACACAAGTAAAACGCAATTATTCATTTTATGAACCATTTAGTAACTCCAGCTAATTCTGCTAAATATTTGGGAATGACACTCGATGCAAAGTTCCACTGGAAAGAACACGTCAAAAAGAAAAATATCGAATTAAACATGCAATTTAGAAAATTAACTGGTTAATAGGGAGAAACTCAGATTTAGACCTACACAACAAACTGCTTCTATACAAGCAAATACTGAAGTCAGTATGGACCTATGGAATCCAGCTGTGGGGCTCTACAAAAAAACACTAATATAAAAGTAATTCAAACTTTCCAGAACAAAGTCCTGCGAAGTATTGTAAAGGCTCCGTGGTTCGTTCGCAATGACAGTCTTCATAGTGACCTTCGGATAAACACTGTCTCAGAGGAAATCAAAAGATTTGCAGAGAAACACAAACAAAGACTTCTACAGCACGAGAACAAGGAAATAGCTTGCTTGTTAGACAACTCTGGTGAGACCCGTCGCTTGAAAAGGACGATGCCTCTAGAACATTGCAATGAGAAAGTGTAACAAATCACACATGAACAGAGTGTGCGTTAATCAGGAGTCCATCGGTGGGTGATACTCCAACAAACGGAGACATTAGTATTAAATGTATATTACTAGATAGGCTCTTATTGCCTAGTTGTAATTCTGTAATAATAAAAATAAAAAAATTTAAAAAAAAATTCATTTTAGTTCAAAATGGAAAAGAAATAATTTATGTCTTTGCCTTAAAAAAAAAATTATTGCAAGTGAAGATTCTTAAAAACTCCTGTTAGTGTTATTGATGTGAAATTAAACCGAAAGTACATTTTCATTGCAATGGAAATAAAGTTTAATTCACAGTCTATAAAAATTGTCTGTACATATAAAAAATAAATAAATAAAAATTAAAACAGAATAATTTCTTATTTATAATATAGATGTTAATAAAATTGTTGAGTTATATTTTTTTTAAGAAAATTAATACATGTAAAGGGTTATTTCTGAAACGTGATTGGTCCACGAATCACCGAAGGGTGAAAGGGCACACGAGGTTTAGAGTGAATATTTGTGGTAAGATCGGGTTAGTTGCTCATCACTGAAGTTGAGCGTGACGGTGGTCCACTTCGTCGCGAGTTTTGGGCTGCCGTTCCGTGCGAAACATGAGGTGAGATCGATTGGTTGCTCATCACAACAGGCAGCGTGGCGTGAGCCTGTCCTAGTTGAGATAGAAGACCAAAGAGCCTGGGGCGTGTAATCGGAGGTGAGATCCGTTTGGTTGCTCATCACAGAAGTCGAGCGTGGTTGGGGCTCACTTCCCGCGGGGTGGGGTGGCCTAAGTGGCCGGGGAAGGTTATTGGGGATGAGATCCGCTTGGTTGCTCATCACAGAAGATGAGCGTTGGTTGGAGCTCGCTTCGGCGCGGGGTGGCTCGTATTTTGGGGAAATCTTTGTAGTTAAATTAGATTAGTTGATAGGAAACGTGCTGATATATACTTTTATCTTTTTCATGTCAGGCACATTTGCTGAAGGGTCAAAATGAGTATAGAGATGAGCCTATGTCTATAATAATAATTTTATTATTATTCCTAAATATTAACACGTGTAAACCTTGTAGGTATTCCGATTTTTTTAAAATTACATTTATTATATTACGGGGTTCTTATAGAATAAAATTGTTGAGTTATATTATTTGTAAGATAAGTAATCCATGTAAAGGGTTATTTCTGAAACGTCATTGCTCCACGAATCACCGACGGGTGAAAGGGCACACGAGGTTTAGAGTGAATATTTGTGGTGAGATCGGGTTATTTGCTCATCACTGAAGTAAGCATGACGGGGGCCCACTTTGTCGCGAGTTTTGGGCTGCCGTTCCGTGCGAAACATGAGGTGAGATCTATTGGTTGCTCATCACAAAAGGCAGCGTGGCGTGAGCCTGTCCTAGGGGAGATAGGAGGCCACCGAGCCTGGGGCGTGTAATCGGAGGTGAGATCCGTTTGGTTGCTCATCACAGAAGTCGAGCGTGGTTGGGGCTCACTACCCGCGGGGTGGGGTGGCCTAAGTGGCCGGGGAAGGTTATTGGGGATGAGATCCGCTTGGTTGCTCATCACAGAAGATGAGCGTTGGTTGGAGCTCGCTTTAGCGCGGGGTGGGTCGTATTTTGGGGCAATCTTTGTAGTTAAATTAGATTAGTTGTAATGGAAACGTGCAGATATATGCACTTTTAATTTTTCATGTGAGGCACATTTGCTGTAGGGTCAAAATGAGTATAGAGATGAGTCTATGTCTATAATAATAATTTTATTGTTATTCCTAAATATTAACACGTGTAAAGCTTGTAGGTATTACGATTTTTTTAAAATTATATTTATTATATTACGGGTTTCTTATAGAATAAAATTGTTGAGTTATAATTTTTATTAAGATAATTAATCCATGTAAAGGGTTATTTCTGAAACGTGATTGGTCCACGAATCACCGAAGGGTGAAAGGGCACACGAGGTTTAGAGTGAATATTTGTGGTGAGATCGGGTTAGTTGCTCATCACTGAAGTTGAGCGTGACGGGGGCTAACTTCATCGCGGGTTTTGGGCTGCCTTTCCGTGCGAAACATGAGGTGAGATCGATTGGTTGCTCATCACAAATTAAAAGGCAGCGTGGCGTGAGCCTGTCCTAGGGGAGATAGGAGGCCACCGAGCCTGGGGCGTGTAATCGGAGGTGAGATCCGTTTGGTTGCTCATCACAGAAGTCGAGCGTGGTTGGGGCTCACTTCCCGCGGGGTGGGGTGGCCTAAGTGGCCGGGGAAGGTTATTGGGGATGAGATCCGCTTGGTTGCTCATCACAGAAGATGAGCGTTGGTTGGAGCTCGCTTCAGCGTGGGGTGGGTCGTATTTTGGGGAAATCTTTGTAGTTAAATTAGATTAGTTGATAGGAAACGAGCTGATATATACTTTTTCATGTCAGGCACATTTGCTGTAGGGTCAAAATGAGTATACAGATGAGCCTATGTCTATAATAATAATTTTATTATTATTCCTAAATATTAACACGTGTAAAGCTTGTAGGTATTCCGATTTTTTTTTAATTACATTTATTATATTACGGGGTTCTTATAGAATAAAATTGTTGAGTTATATTTTTTGTAAGATAATTAATCCATGTAAAGGGTTATTTCTGAAACGTCATTGCTCCACGAATCACCGACGGGTGAAAGGGCACACGAGGTTTAGAGTGAATATTTGTGGTGAGATCGGGTTATTTGCTCATCACTGAAGTAAGCATGACGGGGGCCCACTTTGTCGCGGGTTTTGGGCTGCCGTTCCGTGCGAAACATGAGGTGAGATCTATTGGTTGCTCATCACAAAAGGCAGCGTGGCGTGAGCCTGTCCTAGTTGAGATAGAAGACCACCGAGCCTGGGGCGTGTAATCGGAGGTGAGATCCGTTTGGTTGCTCATCACAGAAGTCGAGCGTGGTTGGGGCTCACTTCCCGGGGGGTGGGGTGGCCTAAGTGGCCGGGGAAGGTTATTGGGGATGAGATCCGCTTGGTTGCTCATCACAGAAGATGAGCGTTGGTTGGAGCTCGCTTTAGCGCGGGGTAGGTCGTATTTTGGGGAAATCTTTGTAGTTAAATTAGATTAGTTGTAATGGAAACGTGCTGATATATACTTTTATCTTTTTCATGTCAGGCACATTTGCTGAAGGGTCAAAATGAGTATAGAGATGAGCCTATGTCTATAATAATAATTTTATTATTATTCCTAAATATTAACACGTGTAAACCTTGTAGGTATTCCGATTTTTTTAAAATTACATTTATTATATTACGGGGTTCTTATAGAATAAAATTGTTGAGTTATATTATTTGTAAGATAAGTAATCCATGTAAAGGGTTATTTCTGAAACGTCATTGCTCCACGAATCACCGACGGGTGAAAGGGCACACGAGGTTTAGAGTGAATATTTGTGGTGAGATCGGGTTATTTGCTCATCACTGAAGTAAGCATGACGGGGGCCCACTTTGTCGCGAGTTTTGGGCTGCCGTTCCGTGCGAAACATGAGGTGAGATCTATTGGTTGCTCATCACAAAAGGCAGCGTGGCGTGAGCCTGTCCTAGGGGAGATAGGAGGCCACCGAGCCTGGGGCGTGTAATCGGAGGTGAGATCCGTTTGGTTGCTCATCACAGAAGTCGAGCGTGGTTGGGGCTCACTACCCGCGGGGTGGGGTGGCCTAAGTGGCCGGGGAAGGTTATTGGGGATGAGATCCGCTTGGTTGCTCATCACAGAAGATGAGCGTTGGTTGGAGCTCGCTTTAGCGCGGGGTGGGTCGTATTTTGGGGCAATCTTTGTAGTTAAATTAGATTAGTTGTAATGGAAACGTGCAGATATATGCACTTTTAATTTTTCATGTGAGGCACATTTGCTGTAGGGTCAAAATGAGTATAGAGATGAGTCTATGTCTATAATAATAATTTTATTGTTATTCCTAAATATTAACACGTGTAAAGCTTGTAGGTATTACGATTTTTTTAAAATTATATTTATTATATTACGGGTTTCTTATAGAATAAAATTGTTGAGTTATAATTTTTATTAAGATAATTAATCCATGTAAAGGGTTATTTCTGAAACGTGATTGGTCCACGAATCACCGAAGGGTGAAAGGGCACACGAGGTTTAGAGTGAATATTTGTGGTGAGATCGGGTTAGTTGCTCATCACTGAAGTTGAGCGTGACGGGGGCTAACTTCATCGCGGGTTTTGGGCTGCCTTTCCGTGCGAAACATGAGGTGAGATCGATTGGTTGCTCATCACAAATTAAAAGGCAGCGTGGCGTGAGCCTGTCCTAGGGGAGATAGGAGGCCACCGAGCCTGGGGCGTGTAATCGGAGGTGAGATCCGTTTGGTTGCTCATCACAGAAGTCGAGCGTGGTTGGGGCTCACTTCCCGCGGGGTGGGGTGGCCTAAGTGGCCGGGGAAGGTTATTGGGGATGAGATCCGCTTGGTTGCTCATCACAGAAGATGAGCGTTGGTTGGAGCTCGCTTCAGCGTGGGGTGGGTCGTATTTTGGGGAAATCTTTGTAGTTAAATTAGATTAGTTGATAGGAAACGAGCTGATATATACTTTTTCATGTCAGGCACATTTGCTGTAGGGTCAAAATGAGTATACAGATGAGCCTATGTCTATAATAATAATTTTATTATTATTCCTAAATATTAACACGTGTAAAGCTTGTAGGTATTCCGATTTTTTTTTAATTACATTTATTATATTACGGGGTTCTTATAGAATAAAATTGTTGAGTTATATTTTTTGTAAGATAATTAATCCATGTAAAGGGTTATTTCTGAAACGTCATTGCTCCACGAATCACCGACGGGTGAAAGGGCACACGAGGTTTAGAGTGAATATTTGTGGTGAGATCGGGTTATTTGCTCATCACTGAAGTAAGCATGACGGGGGCCCACTTTGTCGCGGGTTTTGGGCTGCCGTTCCGTGCGAAACATGAGGTGAGATCTATTGGTTGCTCATCACAAAAGGCAGCGTGGCGTGAGCCTGTCCTAGTTGAGATAGAAGACCACCGAGCCTGGGGCGTGTAATCGGAGGTGAGATCCGTTTGGTTGCTCATCACAGAAGTCGAGCGTGGTTGGGGCTCACTTCCCGGGGGGTGGGGTGGCCTAAGTGGCCGGGGAAGGTTATTGGGGATGAGATCCGCTTGGTTGCTCATCACAGAAGATGAGCGTTGGTTGGAGCTCGCTTTAGCGCGGGGTAGGTCGTATTTTGGGGAAATCTTTGTAGTTAAATTAGATTAGTTGTAATGGAAACGTGCAGATATATGCACTTTTAATTTTTCATGTGAGGCACATTTGCTGTAGGGTCAAAATGAGTATAGAGATGAGTCTATGTCTATAATAATAATTTTATTGTTATTCCTAAATATTAACACGTGTAAAGCTTGTAGGTATTACGATTTTTTTAAAATTATATTTATTAAATTACGGGTTTCTTATAGAATAAAATTGTTGAGTTATATTTTTTATTAAGATAATTAATCCATGTAAAGGGTTATTTCTGAAACGTGATTGGTCCACGAATCACCGAAGGGTGAAAGGGCACACGAGGTTTAGAGTGAATATTTGTGGTGAGATCGGGTTAGTTGCTCATCACTGAAGTTGAGCGTGACGGGGGCTAACTTCATCGCGGGTTTTGGGCTGCCTTTCCGTGCGAAACATGAGGTGAGATCGATTGGTTGCTCATCACAAATTAAAAGGCAGCGTGGCGTGAGCCTGTCCTAGGGGAGATAGGAGGCCACCGAGCCTGGGGCGTGTAATCAGAGGTGAGATCCGTTTGGTTGCTCATCACAGAAGTCGCGCGTGGTTGGGGCTCACTTCCCGCGGGGTGGGGTGGCCTAAGTGGCCGGGGAAGGTTATTGGGGATGAGATCCGCTTGGTTGCTCATCACAGAAGATGAGCGTTGGTTGGAGCTCGCTTCAGCGCGGGGTGGGTCGTATTTTGGGGAAATCTTTGTAGTTAAATTAGATTAGTTGATAGGAAACGTGCTGATATATACTTTTTCATGTCAGGCACATTTGCTGAAGGGTCAAAATGAGTATACAGATGAGCCTATGTCTATAATAATAATTTTATTATTATTCCTAAATATTAACACGTGTAAAGCTTGTAGGTATTCCGTTTTTTTAAAAATTATATTTATTATATTACGGGGTTCTTATAGAATAAAATTGTTGAGTTATATTTTTTGTAAGATAATTAATCCATGTAAAGGGTTATTTCTGAAACGTCATTGCTCCACGAATCACCGACGGGTGAAAGGGCACACGAGGTTTAGAGTGAATATTTGTGGTGAGATCGGGTTATTTGCTCATCACTGAAGTAAGCGTGACGGGGGCCCACTTTGTCGCGAGTTTTGGGCTGCCGTTCCGTGCAAAACATGAGGTGAGATCTATTGGTTGCTCAACACAAAAGGCAGCGTGGCGTGAGCCTGTCCTAGGGGAGATAGGAGGCCACCGAGCCTGGGGCGTGTAATCGGAGGTGAGATCCGTTTGGTTGCTCATCACAGAAGTCGAGCGTGGTTGGGGCTCACTTCCCGCGGGGTGGGGTGGCCTAAGTGGCCGGGGAAGGTTATAGGGGATGAGATCCGCTTGGTTGCTCATCACAGAAGATGAGCGTTGGTTGGAGCTCGCTTCAGCGCGGGGTGGGTCGTATTTTGGGGAAATCTTTGTAGTTAAATTAGATTAGTTGATAGGAAACGTGCAGATATATGCACTTTTAATTTTTCATGTGAGGCACATTTGCTGTAGGGTCAAAATGAGTATAGAGATGAGCCTATGTCTATAATAATAATTTTATTATTATTCCTAAATAATAACACGTGTAAAGCTTGTAGGTATTCCGATTTTTTTTAAATTACATTTATTATATTACGGGGTTCTTATAGAATAAAATTGTTGAGTTATATTTTTTGTAAGATAATTAATCCATGTAAAGGGTTATTTCTGAAACGTCATTGCTCCACGAATCACCGACGGGTGAAAGGGCACACGAGGTTTAGAGTGAATATTTGTGGTGAGATCGGGTTAGTTGCTCATCACTGAAGTTGAGCGTGACGGGGCCTAACTTCATCGCGGGTTTTGGGCTGCCTTTCCGTGCGAAACATGAGGTGAGATCGATTGGTTGCTTATCACAAAAGGCAGCGTGGCGTGAGCCTGTCCTAGGAGAGATAGGAGGCCACCGAGC
This sequence comes from Aphrophora alni, assembly GCA_963513935.1. Lineage (NCBI taxonomy): Eukaryota > Metazoa > Arthropoda > Insecta > Hemiptera > Aphrophoridae > Aphrophora > Aphrophora alni. Next base: position 62,386,235 of record OY740771.1, on the reverse strand, counting down.
CTGGGGCGTGTAATCGGAGGTGAGATCCGTTTGGTTGCTCATCACAGAAGTCGAGCGTGGTTGGGGCTCACTTCCCGCGTAGTGGGGTGGCCTAAGTGGCCGGGGAAGGTTATTGGGGATGAGATCCGCTTGGTTGCTCATCACAGAAGATGAGCGTTGGTTGGAGCTCGCTTCAGCGCGGAGTGGGTCGTATTTTGGGGAAATCTTTGTAGTTAAATTAGATTAGTTGATAGGAAACGTGCAGATATATGCACTTTTAATTTTTCATGTAAGGCACATTTGCTGTAGGGTCAAAATGAATATAGAGATGAGTCTATGTCTATAATAATAATTTTATTATTATTCCTAAATATTAACACGTGTAAAGCTTGTAGGTATTATGATTTTTTTTAAATTATATTTATTATATTACGGGTTTCTTATAGAATAAAATTGTTGAGTTATAATTTTTATTAAGATAATTAATCCATGTAAAGGGTTATTTCTGAAACGTGATATTTCCACGAATCACCGAAGGGTGAAAGGGCACACGAGGTTTAGAGTGAATATTTGTGGTGAGATCGGGTTAGTATCTCATCACTGAAGTTGAGCGTAACGGGGGCTAACTTCATCGCGGGTTTTGGGCTGCCTTTCTGTGCGAAACATGAGGTGAGATCGATTGGTTGCTTATCACAAAAGGCAGCGTGGCGGGAGCCTGTCCTAGGGGAGATAGGAGGCCACCGAGCCTGGGGCGTGTAATCGGAGGTGAGATCCGTTTGGTTGCTCATCACAGAAGTCGAGCGTGGTTGAGGCTCACTTCCCGCGGGTCTTGGTGGCCTAAGTGGCCGGGGAAGGTTATTGGGGATGAGATCCGCTTGGTTGCTCATCACAGAAGATGAGCGTTGGTTGGAGCTCGCTTCAGCGCGGGGTGGGTCGTATTTTGGGGAAATCTTTGTAGTTAAATTAAATTAGTTGATAGGAAACGTGTTGATATATACTTTTATCTTTTTCATGTCAGGCACATTTGCTGAAGGGTCAAAATGAGTATAGAGATGAGCCTATGTCTATAATAATAATTTTATTATTATTCCTAAATATTACCACGTGTAAAGCTTGTAGGTATTCCGATTTTTTTAAAATTATATTTATTATATTATGGGTTTCTTATAGAATAAAATTGTTGAGTTATAATTTTTATTAAGATAATTAATCCATGTAAAGGATTATTTCTGAAACGTGATTGGTCCACGAATCACCAAAGGGTGAAAGGGCACACGAGGTTTAGAGTGAATATTTGTGGTGATATCGGGTTATTTGCTCATCACTGAAGTAAGCGTGACGGGGGCCCACTTTGTCGCGAGTTTTGGGCTGCCGTTCCGTACGAAACATGAGGTGAGATCTATTGGTTGCCTATCACAAAAGGCAGCGTGGCGTGAGCCTGTCCTAGGGGAGATAGGAGGCCACCGAGCCTGCGGCGTGTAATCGGAGGTGAGATCCGTTTGGTTGCTCATCACAGAAGTCGAGCGTTGTTGGGGCTTACTTCCCGCGAGGTGGGGTGGCCTAAGTGGCCGGGGAAGGTTATTGGGGATGAGATCCGCTTGGTTGCTCATCACAGAAGATGAGCGTTGGTTGGAGCTCGCTTCAGCGCGGGGTGGGTCGTATTTTGGGGAAATCTTTGTAGTTAAATTAGATTAGTTGATAGGAACCGTGCAGATATATGCACTCTTAATTTTTCATGTGAGGCACATTTGCTGTAGGGTCAAAATGAGTATAGAGATGAGTCTATGTCTATAATAATAATTTTATTATTATTCCTAAATATTAACACGTGTAAAGCTTGTTAGGTATTATGATTTTTTTAAAATTATATTTATTATATTACGGGTTTCTTATAGAATAAAATTGTTGAGTTATATTTTTTGTAAGATAATTAATCCATGTAAAGGGTTATTTCTGAAACGTCATTGGTCCACGAATCACCGACGGGTGAAAGGGCACACGAGGTTTAGAGTGAATATTTGTGGTGAGATCGGGTTATTTGCTCATCACTGAAGTAAGCATGACGGGGGCCCACTTTGTCGCGGGTTTTGGGCTGCCGTTCCGTGCGAAACATGAGGTGAGATCTATTGGTTGCTCATCACAAAAGGCAGCGTGGCGTGAGCCTGTCCTAGTTGAGATAGAAGACCACCGAGCCTGGGGCGTGTAATCGGAGGTGAGATCCGTTTGGTTGCTCATCACAGAAGTCGAGCGTGGTTGGGGCTCACTTCCCGCGGGGTGGGGTGGCCTAAGTGGCCGGGGAAGGTTATTGGGGATGAGATCCGCTTGGTTGCTCATCACAGAAGATGAGCGTTGGTTGGAGCTCGCTTCAGCGTGGGGTGGGTCGTATTTTGGGGAAATCTTTGTAGTTAAATTAGATTAGTTGATAGGAAACGAGCTGATATATACTTTTTCATGTCAGGCACATTTGCTGTAGGGTCAAAATGAGTATACAGATGAGCCTATGTCTATAATAATAATTTTATTATTATTCCTAAATATTAACACGTGTAAAGCTTGTAGGTATTCCGATTTTTTTTTAATTACATTTATTATATTACGGGGTTCTTATAGAATAAAATTGTTGAGTTATATTTTTTGTAAGATAATTAATCCATGTAAAGGGTTATTTCTGAAACGTCATTGCTCCACGAATCACCGACGGGTGAAAGGGCACACGAGGTTTAGAGTGAATATTTGTGGTGAGATCGGGTTATTTGCTCATCACTGAAGTAAGCATGACGGGGGCCCACTTTGTCGCGGGTTTTGGGCTGCCGTTCCGTGCGAAACATGAGGTGAGATCTATTGGTTGCTCATCACAAAAGGCAGCGTGGCGTGAGCCTGTCCTAGTTGAGATAGAAGACCACCGAGCCTGGGGCGTGTAATCGGAGGTGAGATCCGTTTGGTTGCTCATCACAGAAGTCGAGCGTGGTTGGGGCTCACTTCCCGGGGGGTGGGGTGGCCTAAGTGGCCGGGGAAGGTTATTGGGGATGAGATCCGCTTGGTTGCTCATCACAGAAGATGAGCGTTGGTTGGAGCTCGCTTTAGCGCGGGGTAGGTCGTATTTTGGGGAAATCTTTGTAGTTAAATTAGATTAGTTGTAATGGAAACGTGCAGATATATGCACTTTTAATTTTTCATGTGAGGCACATTTGCTGTAGGGTCAAAATGAGTATAGAGATGAGTCTATGTCTATAATAATAATTTTATTGTTATTCCTAAATATTAACACGTGTAAAGCTTGTAGGTATTACGATTTTTTTAAAATTATATTTATTAAATTACGGGTTTCTTATAGAATAAAATTGTTGAGTTATATTTTTTATTAAGATAATTAATCCATGTAAAGGGTTATTTCTGAAACGTGATTGGTCCACGAATCACCGAAGGGTGAAAGGGCACACGAGGTTTAGAGTGAATATTTGTGGTGAGATCGGGTTAGTTGCTCATCACTGAAGTTGAGCGTGACGGGGGCTAACTTCATCGCGGGTTTTGGGCTGCCTTTCCGTGCGAAACATGAGGTGAGATCGATTGGTTGCTCATCACAAATTAAAAGGCAGCGTGGCGTGAGCCTGTCCTAGGGGAGATAGGAGGCCACCGAGCCTGGGGCGTGTAATCAGAGGTGAGATCCGTTTGGTTGCTCATCACAGAAGTCGCGCGTGGTTGGGGCTCACTTCCCGCGGGGTGGGGTGGCCTAAGTGGCCGGGGAAGGTTATTGGGGATGAGATCCGCTTGGTTGCTCATCACAGAAGATGAGCGTTGGTTGGAGCTCGCTTCAGCGCGGGGTGGGTCGTATTTTGGGGAAATCTTTGTAGTTAAATTAGATTAGTTGATAGGAAACGTGCTGATATATACTTTTTCATGTCAGGCACATTTGCTGAAGGGTCAAAATGAGTATACAGATGAGCCTATGTCTATAATAATAATTTTATTATTATTCCTAAATATTAACACGTGTAAAGCTTGTAGGTATTCCGTTTTTTTAAAAATTATATTTATTATATTACGGGGTTCTTATAGAATAAAATTGTTGAGTTATATTTTTTGTAAGATAATTAATCCATGTAAAGGGTTATTTCTGAAACGTCATTGCTCCACGAATCACCGACGGGTGAAAGGGCACACGAGGTTTAGAGTGAATATTTGTGGTGAGATCGGGTTATTTGCTCATCACTGAAGTAAGCGTGACGGGGGCCCACTTTGTCGCGAGTTTTGGGCTACCGTTCCGTGCAAAACATGAGGTGAGATCTATTGGTTGCTCAACACAAAAGGCAGCGTGGCGTGAGCCTGTCCTAGGGGAGATAGGAGGCCACCGAGCCTGGGGCGTGTAATCGGAGGTGAGATCCGTTTGGTTGCTCATCACAGAAGTCGAGCGTGGTTGGGGCTCACTTCCCGCGGGGTGGGGTGGCCTAAGTGGCCGGGGAAGGTTATAGGGGATGAGATCCGCTTGGTTGCTCATCACAGAAGATGAGCGTTGGTTGGAGCTCGCTTCAGCGCGGGGTGGGTCGTATTTTGGGGAAATCTTTGTAGTTAAATTAGATTAGTTGATAGGAAACGTGCAGATATATGCACTTTTAATTTTTCATGTGAGGCACATTTGCTGTAGGGTCAAAATGAGTATAGAGATGAGCCTATGTCTATAATAATAATTTTATTATTATTCCTAAATAATAACACGTGTAAAGCTTGTAGGTATTCCGATTTTTTTTAAATTACATTTATTATATTACGGGGTTCTTATAGAATAAAATTGTTGAGTTATATTTTTTGTAAGATAATTAATCCATGTAAAGGGTTATTTCTGAAACGTCATTGCTCCACGAATCACCGACGGGTGAAAGGGCACACGAGGTTTAGAGTGAATATTTGTGGTGAGATCGGGTTAGTTGCTCATCACTGAAGTTGAGCGTGACGGGGCCTAACTTCATCGCGGGTTTTGGGCTGCCTTTCCGTGCGAAACATGAGGTGAGATCGATTGGTTGCTTATCACAAAAGGCAGCGTGGCGTGAGCCTGTCCTAGGAGAGATAGGAGGCCACCGAGCCTGGGGCGTGTAATCGGAGGTGAGATCCGTTTGGTTGCTCATCACAGAAGTCGAGCGTGGTTGGGGCTCACTTCCCGCGTAGTGGGGTGGCCTAAGTGGCCGGGGAAGGTTATTGGGGATGAGATCCGCTTGGTTGCTCATCACAGAAGATGAGCGTTGGTTGGAGCTCGCTTCAGCGCGGAGTGGGTCGTATTTTGGGGAAATCTTTGTAGTTAAATTAGATTAGTTGATAGGAAACGTGCAGATATATGCACTTTTAATTTTTCATGTAAGGCACATTTGCTGTAGGGTCAAAATGAATATAGAGATGAGTCTATGTCTATAATAATAATTTTATTATTATTCCTAAATATTAACACGTGTAAAGCTTGTAGGTATTATGATTTTTTTTAAATTATATTTATTATATTACGGGTTTCTTATAGAATAAAATTGTTGAGTTATAATTTTTATTAAGATAATTAATCCATGTAAAGGGTTATTTCTGAAACGTGATATTTCCACGAATCACCGAAGGGTGAAAGGGCACACGAGGTTTAGAGTGAATATTTGTGGTGAGATCGGGTTAGTATCTCATCACTGAAGTTGAGCGTAACGGGGGCTAACTTCATCGCGGGTTTTGGGCTGCCTTTCTGTGCGAAACATGAGGTGAGATCGATTGGTTGCTTATCACAAAAGGCAGCGTGGCGGGAGCCTGTCCTAGGGGAGATAGGAGGCCACCGAGCCTGGGGCGTGTAATCGGAGGTGAGATCCGTTTGGTTGCTCATCACAGAAGTCGAGCGTGGTTGAGGCTCACTTCCCGCGGGTCTTGGTGGCCTAAGTGGCCGGGGAAGGTTATTGGGGATGAGATCCGCTTGGTTGCTCATCACAGAAGATGAGCGTTGGTTGGAGCTCGCTTCAGCGCGGGGTGGGTCGTATTTTGGGGAAATCTTTGTAGTTAAATTAAATTAGTTGATAGGAAACGTGTTGATATATACTTTTATCTTTTTCATGTCAGGCACATTTGCTGAAGGGTCAAAATGAGTATAGAGATGAGCCTATGTCTATAATAATAATTTTATTATTATTCCTAAATATTACCACGTGTAAAGCTTGTAGGTATTCCGATTTTTTTAAAATTATATTTATTATATTATGGGTTTCTTATAGAATAAAATTGTTGAGTTATAATTTTTATTAAGATAATTAATCCATGTAAAGGATTATTTCTGAAACGTGATTGGTCCACGAATCACCAAAGGGTGAAAGGGCACACGAGGTTTAGAGTGAATATTTGTGGTGATATCGGGTTATTTGCTCATCACTGAAGTAAGCGTGACGGGGGCCCACTTTGTCGCGAGTTTTGGGCTGCCGTTCCGTACGAAACATGAGGTGAGATCTATTGGTTGCCTATCACAAAAGGCAGCGTGGCGTGAGCCTGTCCTAGGGGAGATAGGAGGCCACCGAGCCTGCGGCGTGTAATCGGAGGTGAGATCCGTTTGGTTGCTCATCACAGAAGTCGAGCGTTGTTGGGGCTTACTTCCCGCGAGGTGGGGTGGCCTAAGTGGCCGGGGAAGGTTATTGGGGATGAGATCCGCTTGGTTGCTCATCACAGAAGATGAGCGTTGGTTGGAGCTCGCTTCAGCGCGGGGTGGGTCGTATTTTGGGGAAATCTTTGTAGTTAAATTAGATTAGTTGATAGGAACCGTGCAGATATATGCACTCTTAATTTTTCATGTGAGGCACATTTGCTGTAGGGTCAAAATGAGTATAGAGATGAGTCTATGTCTATAATAATAATTTTATTATTATTCCTAAATATTAACACGTGTAAAGCTTGTTAGGTATTATGATTTTTTTAAAATTATATTTATTATATTACGGGTTTCTTATAGAATAAAATTGTTGAGTTATATTTTTTGTAAGATAATTAATCCATGTAAAGGGTTATTTCTGAAACGTCATTGGTCCACGAATCACCGACGGGTGAAAGGGCACACGAGGTTTAGAGTGAATATTTGTGGTGAGATCGGGTTATTTGCTCATCACTGAAGTAAGCATGACGGGGGCCCACTTTGTCGCGGGTTTTGGGCTGCCGTTCCGTGCGAAACATGAGGTGAGATCTATTGGTTGCTCATCACAAAAGGCAGCGTGGCGTGAGCCTGTCCTAGTTGAGATAGAAGACCACCGAGCCTGGGGCGTGTAATCGGAGGTGAGATCCGTTTGGTTGCTCATCACAGAAGTCGAGCGTGGTTGGGGCTCACTTCCCGCGGGGTGGGGTGGCCTAAGTGGCCGGGGAAGGTTATAGGGGATGAGATCCGCTTGGTTGCTCATCACAGAAGATGAGCGTTGGTTGGAGCTCGCTTCAGCGCGGGGTGGGTCGTATTTTGGGGAAATCTTTGTAGTTAAATTAGATTAGTTGATAGGAAACGTGCAGATATATGCACTTTTAATTTTTCATGTGAGGCACATTTGCTGTAGGGTCAAAATGAGTATAGAGATGAGCCTATGTCTATAATAATAATTTTATTATTATTCCTAAATAATAACACGTGTAAAGCTTGTAGGTATTCCGATTTTTTTTAAATTACATTTATTATATTACGGGGTTCTTATAGAATAAAATTGTTGAGTTATATTTTTTGTAAGATAATTAATCCATGTAAAGGGTTATTTCTGAAACGTCATTGCTCCACGAATCACCGACGGGTGAAAGGGCACACGAGGTTTAGAGTGAATATTTGTGGTGAGATCGGGTTAGTTGCTCATCACTGAAGTTGAGCGTGACGGGGCCTAACTTCATCGCGGGTTTTGGGCTGCCTTTCCGTGCGAAACATGAGGTGAGATCGATTGGTTGCTTATCACAAAAGGCAGCGTGGCGTGAGCCTGTCCTAGGAGAGATAGGAGGCCACCGAGCCTGGGGCGTGTAATCGGAGGTGAGATCCGTTTGGTTGCTCATCACAGAAGTCGAGCGTGGTTGGGGCTCACTTCCCGCGTAGTGGGGTGGCCTAAGTGGCCGGGGAAGGTTATTGGGGATGAGATCCGCTTGGTTGCTCATCACAGAAGATGAGCGTTGGTTGGAGCTCGCTTCAGCGCGGAGTGGGTCGTATTTTGGGGAAATCTTTGTAGTTAAATTAGATTAGTTGATAGGAAACGTGCAGATATATGCACTTTTAATTTTTCATGTAAGGCACATTTGCTGTAGGGTCAAAATGAATATAGAGATGAGTCTATGTCTATAATAATAATTTTATTATTATTCCTAAATATTAACACGTGTAAAGCTTGTAGGTATTATGATTTTTTTTAAATTATATTTATTATATTACGGGTTTCTTATAGAATAAAATTGTTGAGTTATAATTTTTATTAAGATAATTAATCCATGTAAAGGGTTATTTCTGAAACGTGATATTTCCACGAATCACCGAAGGGTGAAAGGGCACACGAGGTTTAGAGTGAATATTTGTGGTGAGATCGGGTTAGTATCTCATCACTGAAGTTGAGCGTAACGGGGGCTAACTTCATCGCGGGTTTTGGGCTGCCTTTCTGTGCGAAACATGAGGTGAGATCGATTGGTTGCTTATCACAAAAGGCAGCGTGGCGGGAGCCTGTCCTAGGGGAGATAGGAGGCCACCGAGCCTGGGGCGTGTAATCGGAGGTGAGATCCGTTTGGTTGCTCATCACAGAAGTCGAGCGTGGTTGAGGCTCACTTCCCGCGGGTCTTGGTGGCCTAAGTGGCCGGGGAAGGTTATTGGGGATGAGATCCGCTTGGTTGCTCATCACAGAAGATGAGCGTTGGTTGGAGCTCGCTTCAGCGCGGGGTGGGTCGTATTTTGGGGAAATCTTTGTAGTTAAATTAAATTAGTTGATAGGAAACGTGTTGATATATACTTTTATCTTTTTCATGTCAGGCACATTTGCTGAAGGGTCAAAATGAGTATAGAGATGAGCCTATGTCTATAATAATAATTTTATTATTATTCCTAAATATTACCACGTGTAAAGCTTGTAGGTATTCCGATTTTTTTAAAATTATATTTATTATATTATGGGTTTCTTATAGAATAAAATTGTTGAGTTATAATTTTTATTAAGATAATTAATCCATGTAAAGGATTATTTCTGAAACGTGATTGGTCCACGAATCACCAAAGGGTGAAAGGGCACACGAGGTTTAGAGTGAATATTTGTGGTGATATCGGGTTATTTGCTCATCACTGAAGTAAGCGTGACGGGGGCCCACTTTGTCGCGAGTTTTGGGCTGCCGTTCCGTACGAAACATGAGGTGAGATCTATTGGTTGCCTATCACAAAAGGCAGCGTGGCGTGAGCCTGTCCTAGGGGAGATAGGAGGCCACCGAGCCTGCGGCGTGTAATCGGAGGTGAGATCCGTTTGGTTGCTCATCACAGAAGTCGAGCGTTGTTGGGGCTTACTTCCCGCGAGGTGGGGTGGCCTAAGTGGCCGGGGAAGGTTATTGGGGATGAGATCCGCTTGGTTGCTCATCACAGAAGATGAGCGTTGGTTGGAGCTCGCTTCAGCGCGGGGTGGGTCGTATTTTGGGGAAATCTTTGTAGTTAAATTAGATTAGTTGATAGGAAACGTGCAGATATATGCACTTTTAATTTTTCATGTGAGGCACATTTGCTGTAGGGTCTAAATGAGTATAGAGATGAGTCTATGTCTATAATAATAATTTTATTATTATTCCTAAATATTAACACGTGTAAAGCTTGTAGGTATTATGATTTTTTTTAAATTATATTTATTATATTACGGGTTTCTTATAGAATAAAATTGTTGAGTTATAATTTTTATTAAGATAATTAATCCATGTAAAGGGTTATTTCTGAAACGTGATATTTCCACGAATCACCGAAGGGTGAAAGGGCACACGAGGTTTAGAGTGAATATTTGTGGTGAGATCGGGTTAGTATCTCATCACTGAAGTTGAGCGTAACGGGGGCTAACTTCATCGCGGGTTTTGGGCTGCCTTTCTGTGCGAAACATGAGGTGAGATCGATTGGTTGCTTATCACAAAAGGCAGCGTGGCGGGAGCCTGTCCTAGGGGAGATAGGAGGCCACCGAGCCTGGGGCGTGTAATCGGAGGTGAGATCCGTTTGGTTGCTCATCACAGAAGTCGAGCGTGGTTGAGGCTCACTTCCCGCGGGTCTTGGTGGCCTAAGTGGCCGGGGAAGGTTATTGGGGATGAGATCCGCTTGGTTGCTCATCACAGAAGATGAGCGTTGGTTGGAGCTCGCTTCAGCGCGGGGTGGGTCGTATTTTGGGGAAATCTTTGTAGTTAAATTAAATTAGTTGATAGGAAACGTGTTGATATATACTTTTATCTTTTTCATGTCAGGCACATTTGCTGAAGGGTCAAAATGAGTATAGAGATGAGCCTATGTCTATAATAATAATTTTATTATTATTCCTAAATATTACCACGTGTAAAGCTTGTAGGTATTCCGATTTTTTTAAAATTATATTTATTATATTATGGGTTTCTTATAGAATAAAATTGTTGAGTTATAATTTTTATTAAGATAATTAATCCATGTAAAGGATTATTTCTGAAACGTGATTGGTCCACGAATCACCAAAGGGTGAAAGGGCACACGAGGTTTAGAGTGAATATTTGTGGTGATATCGGGTTATTTGCTCATCACTGAAGTAAGCGTGACGGGGGCCCACTTTGTCGCGAGTTTTGGGCTGCCGTTCCGTACGAAACATGAGGTGAGATCTATTGGTTGCCTATCACAAAAGGCAGCGTGGCGTGAGCCTGTCCTAGGGGAGATAGGAGGCCACCGAGCCTGCGGCGTGTAATCGGAGGTGAGATCCGTTTGGTTGCTCATCACAGAAGTCGAGCGTTGTTGGGGCTTACTTCCCGCGAGGTGGGGTGGCCTAAGTGGCCGGGGAAGGTTATTGGGGATGAGATCCGCTTGGTTGCTCATCACAGAAGATGAGCGTTGGTTGGAGCTCGCTTCAGCGCGGGGTGGGTCGTATTTTGGGGAAATCTTTGTAGTTAAATTAGATTAGTTGATAGGAACCGTGCAGATATATGCACTCTTAATTTTTCATGTGAGGCACATTTGCTGTAGGGTCAAAATGAGTATAGAGATGAGTCTATGTCTATAATAATAATTTTATTATTATTCCTAAATATTAACACGTGTAAAGCTTGTTAGGTATTATGATTTTTTTAAAATTATATTTATTATATTACGGGTTTCTTATAGAATAAAATTGTTGAGTTATATTTTTTGTAAGATAATTAATCCATGTAAAGGTTTATTTCTGAAACGTCATTGCTCCACGAATCACCGACGGGTGAAAGGGCACACGAGGTTTAGAGTGAATATTTGTGGTGATATCGGGTTATTTGCTCATCACTGAAGTAAGCGTGACGGGGGCCCACTTTGTCGCGAGTTTTGGGCTGCCGTTCCGTGCGAAACATGAGGTGAGATCTATTGGTTGCTCATCACAAAAGGCAGCGTGGCGTGAGCCTGTCCTAGGGGAGATAGGAGGCCACCGAGCCTGGGGCGTGTAATCGGAGGTGAGATCCGTTTGGTTGCTCATCACAGAAGTCGAGCGTGGTTGGGGCTCACTTCCCGCGGGGTGGGGTGGCCTAAGTGGCCGGGGAAGGTTATTGGGGATGAGATCCGCTTGGTTGCTCATCACAGAAGATGAGCGTTGGTTGGAGCTCGCTTCAGCGCGGGGTGGGTCGTATTTTGGGGAAATCTTTGTAGTTAAATTAGATTAGATAATAGGAAACGTGCAGATATATGCACTATTAATTTTTCATGTCGGGCACATTTGCTGAAGGGTCAAAATGAGTTTAGAGATGAGTATATGTCTATAATAATAATTTTATTATTATTCCTAAATATTAACACGTGTAGAGCTTGTAGGTATTCCGATTTTTGAAAAATTATATTTATTATATTACGGGTTTCGTATAGAATAAAATTGTTGAGTTATAATTTTTATTAAGATATCTAATCCATGTAAAGGGTTATTTCTGAAACGTGATTGGTCCACGAATCACCGAAGGGTGAAAGGGCACACGAGGTTTAGAGTGAATATTTGTGGTGAGATCGGGTTAGTTGCTCATCACTGAAGTTGAGCGTGACGGGGGCTAACTTCATCGCGAGTTTTGGGCTGCCGTTCCGTGCGAAACATGAGGTGAGATCGATTGGTTGCTCATCACAAAAGGCAGCGTGGCGTGACCTGTCCTAGGGGAGATAGGAGGCCACCGAGCCTGGGGCGTGTAATCGGAGGTGAGATCCGTTTGGTTGCTCATCACAGAAGTCGAGCGTGGTTGGGGCTCACTTCCCGCGGGGTGGGGTGGCCTAAGTGGCCGGAGAAGGTTATTGGGGATGAGATCCGCTTGGTTGCTCATCACAGAAGATGAGCGTTGGTTGGAGCTCGCTTCAGCGCGGGGTGGGTCGTATTTTGGGGAAATCTTTGTAGTTAAATTAGATTAGATAATAGGAAACGTGCAGATATATGCACTATTAATTTTTCATGTCGGGCACATTTGCTGAAGGGTCAAAATGAGTATAGAGATGAGTATATGTCTATAATAATAATTTTATTATTATTCCTAAATATTAACACGTGTAGAGCTTGTAGGTATTCCGATTTTTGAAAAATTATATTTATTATATTACGGGTTTCGTATCGAATAAAATTGTTGAGTTATAATTTTTATTAAGATAATTAATCCATGTAAAGGGTTATTTCTGAAACGTGATTGGTCCACGAATCACCGAAGGGTGAAAGGGCACACGAGGTTTAGAGTGAATATTTGTGGTGAGATCGGGTTAGTTGCTCATCACTGAAGTTGAGCGTGACGGGGGCTAACTTCATCGCGAGTTTTGGGCTGCCGTTCCGTGCGAAACATGAGGTGAGATCGATTGGTTGCTTATCACAAAAGGCAGCGTGGCGTGAGCCTGTCCTAGGGGAGATAGGAGGCAACCGAGCCTGGGGCGTGTAAACGGAGGTGAGATCCGTTTGGTTGCTCATCACAGAAGTCGAGCGTGGTTGGGGCTCACTTCCCGCGGGGTGGGGTGGCCTAAGTGGCCGGGGAAGGTTATTGGGGATGAGATCCGCTTGGTTGCTCATCACAGAAGATGAGCGTTGGTTGGAGCTCGCTTCAGCGCGGGGTGGGTCGTATTTTGGGGAAATCTTTGTAGTTAAATTAGATTAGTTGATAGGAAACGTGCAGATATATGCACTTTTAATTTTTCATGTGAGGCACATTTGCTGTAGGGTCTAAATGAGTATAGAGATGAGTCTATGTCTATAATAATAATTTTATTATTATTCCTAAATATTATTACGTGTAAAGCTTGTAGGTATTATGATTTTTTTAAAATTATATTTATTATATTACGGGTTTCTTATAGAATAAAATTGTTGAGTTATAATTTTTATTAAGATAATTAATCCATGTAAAGGGTTATTTCTGAAACGTGATTGGTCCACGAATCACCAAAGGGTGAAAGGGCACACGAGGTTTAGAGTGAATATTTGAGGTGAGATCGGGTTAGTTGCTCATCACTGAAGTTGAGCGTGACGGGGGCTAACTTCATCGCGAGTTTTGGGCTGCCGTTCCATGCGAAACATGAGGTGAGATCGATTGGTTGCTCATCACAAAAGGCAGCGTGGCGTGACCTGTCCTAGGGGAGATAGGAAGCCACCGAGCCTGGGGCGGGTAATCGGAGGTGAGATCCGTTTGGTTGCTCATCACAGAAGTCGAGCGTGGTTGGGGCTCACTTCCCGCGGGGTGGGGTGGCCTAAGTGGCCGGGGAAGGTTATTGGGGATGAGATCCGCTTGGTTGCTCATCACAGAAGATGAGCGTTGGTTGGAGCTCGCTTCAGCGCGGGGTGGGTCGTATTTTGGGGAAATCTTTGTAGTTAAATTAGATTAGTTGATAGGAAACGTGCAGATATATGCACTTTTAATTTTTCATGTGAGGCACATTTGCTGTAGGGTCTAAATGAGTATAGAGATGAGTCTATGTCTATAATAATAATTTTATTATTATTCCTAAATATTAACACGTGTAAAGCTTGTAGGTATTATGATTTTTTTAAAATTATATTTATTATATTACGGGTTTCTTATAGAATAAAATTGTTGAGTTATAATTTTTATTAAGATAATTAATCCATGTAAAGGGTTATTTCTGAAACGTGATTGGTCCACGAATCACCAAAGGGTGAAAGGGCACACGAGGTTTAGAGTGAATATTTGAGGTGAGATCGGGTTAGTTGCTCATCACTGAAGTTGAGCGTGACGGGGGCTAACTTCATCGCGAGTTTTGGGCTGCAGTTCCGTGCGAAACATGAGGTGAGATCGATTGGTTGTTCATCACAAAAGGCAGCGTGGCGTGAGCCTGTCCTAGGGGAGATAGGAGGCCACCGAGCCTGAGGCGTGTAATCGGAGGTGAGATCCGTTTGGTTGCTCATCACAGTAGTCGAGCGTGGTTGGGGCTCACTTCCCGCCGGGTGGGGTGGCCTAAGTGGCCGGGGAAGGTTATTGGGGATGAGATCCGCTTGGTTGCTCATCACAGAAGATGAGCGTTGGTTGGAGCTCGCTACAGCGCGGGGTGGGTCGTATTTTGGAGAAATCTTTGAAGTTAAATTAGATTAGTTGATAGGAAACGTGCAGATATATGCACTATTAATTTTTCATGTGAGGCACATTTGCTGTAGGGTCAAAATGAGTATAGAGGTGAGTCTATGTCTATAATAATAATTTTATTATTATTCCTAAATATTAACACGTGTAATGCTTGTAGGTATTCCGATTTTTTAAAATTATATTTATTATATTACGGGTTTCTTATAGAATAAAATTGTTGAGTTATAATTTTTATTAAGATAATTAATCCATGTAAAGGGTTATTTCTGAAACGTGATTGGTCCACGAATCACCGAAGGGTGAAAGGGCACACGAGGTTTAGAGTGAATATTTGTGGTGAGATCGGGTTAGTTACTCATCACTGATGTTCAGCGTGACGGGGGTTACCTTCATCGCGGGTTTTGGGCTGCCGTTCCGTGCGATACATGAGGTGAGATCGATTGGTTGCTTATCACAAAAGGCAGCGTGGCGTGAGCCTGTCCTAGGGGAGATAGGAGGCAACCGAGCCTGGGGCGTGTAATCGGAGGTGAGATCCGTTTGGTTGCTCATCACAGAAGTCGAGCGTGGTTGGGGCTCACTTCCCGCGGGGTGGGGTGGCCTAAGTGGCCGGGGAAGGTTATTGGGGATGAGATCCGCTTGGTTGCTCATCACAGAAGATGAGCGTTGGTTGGAGCTCGCTTCGGCGCGGGGTGGCTCGTATTTTGGGGAAATCTTTGTAGTTAAATTAGATTAGTTGATAGGAAACGTGCTGATATATACTTTTATCTTTTTCATGTCAGGCACATTTGCTGAAGGGTCAAAATGAGTATAGAGATGAGCCTATGTCTATAATAATAATTTTATTATTATTCCTAAATATTAACACGTGTAAAGCTTGTAGGTATTATGATTTTTTTTAAATTATATTTATTATATTACGGGTTTCTTATAGAATAAAATTGTTGAGTTATAATTTTTATTAAGATAATTAATCCATGTAAAGGGTTATTTCTGAAACGTGATTGGTCCACCAAACACCGAAGGGTGAAAGGGCACACGAGGTTTAGAGTGAATATTTGTGGTGAGATTGGGTTAGTTACTCATCACTGATGTTGAGCGTGACGGGGGTTATCTTCATCGCGGGTTTTGGGCTGCCGTTCCGTGCGAAACATGAGGTGAGATCGATTGGTTGCTTATCACAAAAGGCAGCGTGGCGTGAGCCTGTCCTAGGGGAGATAGGAGGCAACCGAGCCTGGGGCGTGTAATCGGAGGTGAGATCCGTTTGGTTGCTCATCACAGAAGTCGAGCGTGGTTGGGGCTCACTTCCCGCGGGGTGGGGTGGCCTAAGTGGCCGGGGAGGGTTATTGGGGATGAGATCCGCTTGGTTGCTCATCACAGAAGATGAGCGTTGGTTGGAGCTCGCTTCAGCGCGGGGTGGGTCGTATTTTGGGGAAATCTTTGTAGTTAAATTAGATTAGTTGATAGGAAACGTGCAGATATATGCACTTTTAATTTTTCATGTGAGGCACATTTGCTGTAGGGTCAAAATGAGTATAGAGATGAGTCTATGTCTATAATAATAATTTTATTATTATTCCTAAATATTAACACGTGTAAAGCTTGTAGGTATTATGATTTTTTTAAAATTATATTTATTATATTACGGGTTTCTTATAGAATAAAATTGTTGAGTTATAATTTTTATTAAGATAATTAATCCATGTAAAGGGTTATTTCTGAAACGTGATTTGGTCCACGAATCACCAAAGGGTGAAAGGGCACACGAGGTTTAGAGTGAATATTTGAGGTGAGATCGGGTTAGTTGCTCATCACTGAAGTTGAGCGTGACAGGGGCCCACTTCGTCGCGAGTTTTGGGCTGCCGTTCCGTGCGAAACATGAGGTGAGATCGATTGGTTGCTCATCACAAAAGGCAGCGTGACGTGAGCCTGTCCTAGTTGAGATAGAAGACCAAAGAGCCTGGGGCGTGTAATCGGAGGTGAGATCCGTTTGGTTGCTTATCACAGAAGTCGAGCGTGGTTGGGGCTCACATCCCGCGGGGTGGGGTGGCCTAAGTGGCCGGGGAAGGTTATTGGGGATGAGATCCGCTTGGTTGCTCATCACAGAAGATGAGCAGTGGTTGGAGCTCGCTTCGGCGCGGGGTGGCTCGTATTTTGGGGAAATCTTTGTAGTTAAATTAGATTAGTTGATAGGAAACGTGCTGATATATACTTTTATCTTTTTCATGTCAGGCACATTTGCTGAAGGGTCAAAATGAGTATAGAGATGAGCCTATGTCTATAATAATAATTTTATTATTATTCCTAAATATTACCACGTGTAAAGCTTGTAGGTATTCCGATTTTTTAAAAATTATATTTATTATATTATGGGTTTCTTATAGAATAAAATTGTTGAGTTATAATTTTTATTAAGATAATTAATCCATGTAAAGGGTTATTTCTGAAACGTGATTGGTCCACGAATCACCGAAGGGTGAAAGGGCACACGAGGTTTAGAGTGAATATTTGTGGAGAGATCGGGTTAGTTGCTCATCACTGAAGTTGAGCGTGACAGGGGCCCACTTCGTCGCGAGTTTTGGGCTGCCGTTCCGTGCGAAACATGAGGTGAGATCGATTGGTTGCTCATCACAAAAGGCAGCGTGACGTGAGCCTGTCCTAGTTGAGATAGAAGACCAAAGAGCCTGGGGCGTGTAATCGGAGGTGAGATCCGTTTGGTTGCTCATCACAGAAGTCGAGCGTGGTTGGGGCTCACTTCCCGCGGGGTGGGGTGTCCTAAGTGGCCGGGGAAGGTTATTGGGGATGAGATCCGCTTGGTTGCTCATCACAGAAGATGAGCGTTGGTTGGAGCTCGCTTCAGCGCGGGGTGGGTCGTATTTTTGGGAAATCTTTGTAGTTAAATTAGATTAGTTGATAGGAAACGTGCAGATATATGCACTTTTAATTTTTCATGTGAGGCACATTTGCTGTAGGGTCTAAATGAGTATAGAGATGAGTCTATGTCTATAATAATAATTTTATTATTATTCCTAAATATTAACACGTGTAAAGCTTGTAGGTATTATGATTTTTTTTAAATTATATTTATTATATTACGGGTTTCTTATAGAATAAAATTGTTGAGTTATAATTTTTATTAAGATAATTAATCCATGTAAAGGGTTATTTCTGAAACGTGATTGGTCCACGAATCACCAAAGGGTGAAAGGGCACACGAGGTTTAGAGTGAATATTTGAGGTGAGATCGGGTTAGTTGCTCATCACTGAAGTTGAGCGTGACGGGGGCTAACTTCATCGCGAGTTTTGGGCTGCCGTTCCGTGCGAAACATGAGGTGAGATCGATTGGTTGCTCATCACAAAAGGCAGCGTGGCGTGACCTGTCCTAGGGGAGATAGGAAGCCACCGAGCCTGGGGCGGGTAATCGGAGGTGAGATCCGTTTGGTTGCTCATCACAGAAGTCGAGCGTGGTTGGGGCTCACTTCCCGCGGGGTGGGGTGGCCTAAGTGGCCGGGGAAGGTTATTGGGGATGAGATCCGCTTGGTTGCTCATCACAGAAGATGAGCGTTGGTTGGAGCTCGCTTCAGCGCGGGGTGGGTCGTATTTTGGGGAAATCTTTGTAGTTAAATTAGATTAGTTGATAGGAAACGTGCAGATATATGCACTATTAATTTTTCATGTGAGGCACATTTGCTGTAGGGTCAAAATGAGTATAGAGGTGAGTCTATGTCTATAATAATAATTTTATTATTATTCCTAAATATTAACACGTGTAATGCTTGTAGGTATTCCGATTTTTTAAAATTGTATTTATTATATTACGGGTTTCTTATAGAATAAAATTGTTGAGTTATAATTTTTATTAAGATAATTAATCCATGTAAAGGGTTATTTCTGAAACGTGATTGGTCCACGAATCACCAAAGGGTGAAAGGGCACACGAGGTTTAGAGTGAATATTTGAGGTGAGATCGGGTTAGTTGCTCATCACTGAAGTTGAGCGTGACGGGGGCTAACTTCATCGCGAGTTTTGGGCTGCAGTTCCGTGCGAAACATGAGGTGAGATCGATTGGTTGCTCATCACAAAAGGCAGCGTGGCGTGAGCCTGTCCTAGGGGAGATAGGAGGCAACCGAGCCTGGGGCGTGTAATCGGAGGTGAGATCCGTTTGGTTGCTCATCACAGAAGTCGAGCGTGGTTGGGGCTCACTTCCCGCGGGGTGGGGTGGCCTAAGTGGCCGGGGAGGGTTATTGGGGATGAGATCCGCTTGGTTGCTCATCACAGAAGATGAGCGTTGGTTGGAGCTCGCTTCAGCGCGGGGTGGGTCGTATTTTGGGGAAATCTTTGTAGTTAAATTAGATTAGTTGATAGGAAACGTGCAGATATATGCACTTTTAATTTTTCATGTGAGGCACATTTGCTGTAGGGTCAAAATGAGTATAGAGATGAGTCTATGTCTATAATAATAATTTTATTATTATTCCTAAATATTAACACGTGTAAAGCTTGTAGGTATTCCGATTTTTTTTAAATTATATTTATTATATTACGGGGTTCTTATAGAATAAAATTGTTGAGTTATATTTTTTGTAAGATAATTATTCCATGTAAAGGGTTATTTCTGAAACGTGATTGGTCCACGAATCACCAAAGGGTGAAAGGGCACACGAGGTTTAGAGTGAATATTTGAGGTGAGATCGGGTTAGTTGCTCATCACTGAAGTTGAGCGTGACAGGGGCCCACTTCGTCGCGAGTTTTGGGCTGCCGTTCCGTGCGAAACATGAGGTGAGATCGATTGGTTGCTCATCACAAAAGGCAGCGTGACGTGAGCCTGTCCTAGTTGAGATAGAAGACCAAAGAGCCTGGGGCGTGTAAACAGAGGTGAGATCCGTTTGGTTGCTTATCACAGAAGTCGAGCGTGGTTGGGGCTCACATCCCGCGGGGTGGGGTGGCCTAAGTGGCCGGGGAAGGTTATTGGGGATGAGATCCGCTTGGTTGCTCATCACAGAAGATGAGCGTTGGTTGGAGCTCGCTTCGGCGCGGGGTGGCTCGTATTTTGGGGAAATCTTTGTAGTTAAATTAGATTAGTTGATAGGAAACGTGCTGATATATACTTTTATCTTTTTCATGTCAGGCACATTTGCTGAAGGGTCAAAATGAGTATAGAGATGAGCCTATGTCTATAATAATAATTTTATTATTATTCCTAAATATTACCACGTGTAAAGCTTGTAGGTATTCCGATTTTTTAAAAATTATATTTATTATATTATGGGTTTCTTATAGAATAAAATTGTTGAGTTATAATTTTTATTAAGATAATTAATCTATGTAAAGGGTTATTTCTGAAACGTGATTGGTCCACGAATCACCGAAGGGTGAAAGGGCACACGAGGTTTAGAGTGAATATTTGTGGAGAGATCGGGTTAGTTGCTCATCACTGAAGTTGAGCGTGACAGGGGCCCACTTCGTCGCGAGTTTTGGGCTGCCGTTCCGTGCGAAACATGAGGTGAGATCGATTGGTTGCTCATCACAAAAGGCAGCGTGACGTGAGCCTGTCCTAGTTGAGATAGAAGACCAAAGAGCCTGGGGCGTGTAATCGGAGGTGAGATCCGTTTGGTTGCTCATCACAGAAGTCGAGCGTGGTTGGGGCTCACTTCCCGCGGGGTGGGGTGTCCTAAGTGGCCGGGGAAGGTTATTGGGGATGAGATCCGCTTGGTTGCTCATCACAGAAGATGAGCGTTGGTTGGAGCTCGCTTCAGCGCGGGGTGGGTCGTATTTTGGGGAAATCTTTGTAGTTAAATTAGATTAGTTGATAGGAAACGTGCAGATATATGCACTTTTAATTTTTCATGTGAGGCACATTTGCTGTAGGGTCTAAATGAGTATAGAGATGAGTCTATGTCTATAATAATAATTTTATTATTATTCCTAAATATTAACACGTGTAAAGCTTGTAGGTATTATGATTTTTTTAAAATTATATTTATTATATTACGGGTTTCTTATAGAATAAAATTGTTGAGTTATAATTTTTATTAAGATAATTAATCCATGTAAAGGGTTATTTCTGAAACGTGATTGGTCCACGAATCACCAAAGGGTGAAAGGGCACACGAGGTTTAGAGTGAATATTTGAGGTGAGATCGGGTTAGTTGCTCATCACTGAAGTTGAGCGTGACGGGGGCTAACTTCATCGCGAGTTTTGGGCTGCCGTTCCGTGCGAAACATGAGGTGAGATCGATTGGTTGCTCATCACAAAAGGCAGCGTGGCGTGACCTGTCCTAGGGGAGATAGGAAGCCACCGAGCCTGGGGCGGGTAATCGGAGGTGAGATCCGTTTGGTTGCTCATCACAGAAGTCGAGCGTGGTTGGGGCTCACTTCCCGCGGGGTGGGGTGGCCTAAGTGGCCGGGGAAGGTTATTGGGGATGAGATCCGCTTGGTTGCTCATCACAGAAGATGAGCGTTGGTTGGAGCTCGCTTCAGCGCTGGGTGGGTCGTATTTTGGGGAAATCTTTGTAGTTAAATTAGATTAGTTGATAGGAAACGTGCAGATATATGCACTTTTAATTTTTCATGTGAGGCACATTTGCTGTAGGGTCTAAATGAGTATAGAGATGAGTCTATGTCTATAATAATAATTTTATTATTATTCCTAAATATTAACACGTGTAAAGCTTGTAGGTATTATGATTTTTTTAAAATTATATTTATTATATTACGGGTTTCTTATAGAATAAAATTGTTGAGTTATAATTTTTATTAAGATAATTAATCCATGTAAAGGGTTATTTCTGAAACGTGATTGGTCCACGAATCACCAAAGGGTGAAAGGGCACACGAGGTTTAGAGTGAATATTTGAGGTGAGATCGGGTTAGTTGCTCATCACTGAAGTTGAGCGTGACGGGGGCTAACTTCATCGCGAGTTTTGGGCTGCAGTTCCGTGCGAAACATGAGGTGAGATCGATTGGTTGCTCATCACAAAAGGCAGCGTGGCGTGAGCCTGTCCTAGGGGAGATAGGAGGCCACCGAGCCTGAGGCGTGTAATCGGAGGTGAGATCCGTTTGGTTGCTCATCACAGTAGTCGAGCGTGGTTGGGGCTCACTTCCCGCGGGGTAGGGTGGCCTAAGTGGCCGGGGAAGGTTATTGGGGATGAGATCCGCTTGGTTGCTCATCACAGAAGATGAGCGTTGGTTGGAGCTCGCTTCAGCGCGGGGTGGGTCGTATTTTGGAGAAATCTTTGAAGTTAAATTAGATTAGTTGATAGGAAACGTGCAGATATATGCACTATTAATTTTTCATGTGAGGCACATTTGCTGTAGGGTCAAAATGAGTATAGAGGTGAGTCTATGTCTATAATAATAATTTTATTATTATTCCTAAATATTAACACGTGTAATGCTTGTAGGTATTCCGATTTTTTAAAATTGTATTTATTATATTACGGGTTTCTTATAGAATAAAATTGTTGAGTTATAATTTTTATTAAGATAATTAATCCATGTAAAGGGTTATTTCTGAAACGTGATTGGTCCACGAATCACCGAAGGGTGAAAGGGCACACGAGGTTTAGAGTGAATATTTGTGGTGAGATCGGGTTAGTTACTCATCACTGATGTTCAGCGTGACGGGGGTTACTTTCATCGCGGGTTTTGGGCTGCCGTTCCGTGCGATACATGAGGTGAGATCGATTGGTTGCTTATCACAAAAGGCAGCGTGGCGTGAGCCTGTCCTAGGGGAGATAGGAGGCAACCGAGCCTGGGGCGTGTAATCGGAGGTGAGATCCGTTTGGTTGCTCATCACAGAAGTCGAGCGTGGTTGGGGCTCACTTCCCGCGGGGTGGGGTGGCCTAAGTGGCCGGGGAAGGTTATTGGGGATGAGATCCGCTTGGTTGCTCATCAGAGAAGATGAGCGTTGGTTGGAGCTCGCTTCGGCGCGGGGTGGATCGTATTTTGGGGAAATCTTTGTAGTTAAATTAGATTAGTTGATAGGAAACGTGCTGATATATACTTTTATCTTTTTCATGTCAGGCACATTTGCTGAAGGGTCAAAATGAGTATAGAGATGAGCCTATGTCTATAATAATAATTTTATTATTATTCCTAAATATTAACACGTGTAAAGCTTGTAGGTATTATGATTTTTTTTTAAATTATATTTATTATATTACGGGTTTCTTATAGAATAAAATTGTTGAGTTATAATTTTTATTAAGATAATTAATCCATGTAAAGGGTTATTTCTGAAACGTGATTGGTCCACCAAACACCGAAGGGTGAAAGGGCACACGAGGTTTAGAGTGAATATTTGTGGTGAGATTGGGTTAGTTACTCATCACTGATGTTGAGCGTGACGGGGGTTATCTTCATCGCGGGTTTTGGGCTGCCGTTCCGTGCGAAACATGAGGTGAGATCGATTGGTTGCTTATCACAAAAGGCAGCGTGGCGTGAGCCTGTCCTAGGGGAGATAGGAGGCAACCGAGCCTGGGGCGTGTAATCGGAGGTGAGATCCGTTTGGTTGCTCATCACAGAAGTCGAGCGTGGTTGGGGCTCACTTCCCGCGGGGTGGGGTGGCCTAAGTGGCCGGGGAGGGTTATTGGGGATGAGATCCGCTTGGTTGCTCATCACAGAAGATGAGCGTTGGTTGGAGCTCGCTTCAGCGCGGGGTGGGTCGTATTTTGGGGAAATCTTTGTAGTTAAATTAGATTAGTTGATAGGAAACGTGCAGATATATGCACTTTTAATTTTTCATGTGAGGCACATTTGCTGTAGGGTCAAAATGAGTATAGAGATGAGTCTATGTCTATAATAATAATTTTATTATTATTCCTAAATATTAACACGTGTAAAGCTTGTAGGTATTCCGATTTTTTTAAAATTATATTTATTATATTACGGGGTTCTTATAGAATAAAATTGTTGAGTTATATTTTTTGTAAGATAATTATTCCATGTAAAGGGTTATTTCTGAAACGTGATTGGTCCACGAATCACCAAAGGGTGAAAGGGCACACGAGGTTTAGAGTGAATATTTGAGGTGAGATCGGGTTAGTTGCTCATCACTGAAGTTGAGCGTGACGGGGGCTAACTTCATCGCGAGTTTTGGGCTGCCGTTCCGTGCGAAACATGAGGTGAGATCGATTGGTTGCTCATCACAAAAGGCAGCGTGGCGTGACCTGTCCTAGGGGAGATAGGAGGCCACCGAGCCTGGGGCGGGTAATCGGAGGTGAGATCCGTTTGGTTGCTCATCACAGAAGTCGAGCGTGGTTGGGGCCCACTTTCCGCGGGGTGGGGTGGCCTAAGTGGCCGGGGAAGGTTATTGGGGATGAGATCCGCTTGGTTGCTCATCACAGAAGATGAGCGTTGGTTGGAGCTCGCTTCAGCGCGGGGTGGGTCGTATTTTGGGGAAATCTTTGTAGTTAAATTAGATTAGATAATAGGAAACGTGCAGATATATGCACTATTAATTTTTCATGTCGGGCACATTTGCTGAAGGGTCAAAATGAGTATAGAGATGAGTATATGTCTATAATAATAATTTTATTATTATTCCTAAATATTAACACGTGTAAAGCTTGTAGGTATTCCGATTTTTGAAAAATTATATTTATTATATTATGGGTTTCTTATAGAATAAAATTGTTGAGTTATAATTTTTATTAAGATAATTAATCCATGTAAAGGGTTATTTCTGAAACGTGATTGGTCCACGAATCACCGAAGGTGAAAGGGCACACGAGGTTTAGAGTGAATATTTGTGGAGAGATCGGGTTAGTTGCTCATCACTGAAGTTGAGCGTGACAGGGGCCCACTTCGTCGCGAGTTTTGGGCTGCCGTTCCGTGCGAAACATGAGGTGAGATCGATTGGTTGCTCATCACAAAAGGCAGCGTGACGTGAGCCTGTCCTAGTTGAGATAGAAGACCAAAGAGCCTGGGGCGTGTAATCGGAGGTGAGATCCGTTTGGTTGCTCATTACAGAAGTCGAGCGTGGTTGGGGCTCACATCCCGCGGGGTGGGGTGGCCTAAGTAGCCGGAGAAGGTTATTGGGGATGAGATCCGCTTGGTTGCTCATCACAGAAGAAGAGCGTTGGTTGGAACTCGCTTCGGCGCGGGGTGGCTCGTATTTTGGGGAAATCTTTGTAGTTAAATTAGATTAGTTGATAGGAAACGTGCTGATATATACTTTTATCTTTTTCATGTCAGGCACATTTGCTGAAGGGTCAAAATGAGTATAGAGATGAGTCTATGTCTATAATAATAATTTTATTATTATTCCTAAATATTAACACGTGTAAAGCTTGTAGGTATTCCGATTTTTTTAAAAATTATATTTATTATATTACGGGTTTCTTATAGAATAAAATTGTTGAGTTATAATTTTTATTAAGATAATTAATCCATGTAAAGGGTTATTTCTGAAACGTGATTGGTCCACGAATCACCGAAGGGTGAAAGGGCACACGAGGTTTAGAGTGAATATTTGTGGTGAGATCGGGTTAGTTACTCATCACTGATGTTGAGCGTGACGGGGGATACCTTCATCGCGGGTTTTGGGCTGCCGTTCCGTGCGAAACATGAGGTGAGATCGATTGGTTGCTTATCACAAAAGGCAGCGTGGCGTGAGCCTGTTCTAGGGGAGATAGGAGGCAACCGAGCCTGGGGCGTGTAATCGGAGGTGAGATCCGTTTGGTTGCTCATCACAGAAGTCGAGCGTGGTTGGGGATCACTTCCCGCGGGGTGGGGTGGCCTAAGTGGCCGGGGAAGGTTATTGGGGATGAGATCAGCTTGGTTGCTCATCACAGAAGATGAGCGTTGGTTGGAGCTCGCTTCAGCGCGGGGTGGGTCGTATTTTGGGGATATCTTTGTAGTTAAATTAGATTTGTTGATAGGAAACGTGCTGATATATACTTTTATCTTTTTCATGTCAGGCACATTTGCTGAAGGGTCACGAAATGAGTATAGAGATGAGCCTATGTCTATAATAATAATTTAATTATTATTCCTAAATATTAACACGTGTAAAGCTTGTAGGTATTCCGATTTTTTTAAAATTATATTTATTATATTACGGGTTTCTTATAGAATAAAATTGTTGAGTTATATTTTTTGTAAGATAATTAATCCATGTAAAGGGTTATTTCTGAAACGTGATTGGTCCACGAATCACCAAAGGGTGAAAGGGCACACGAGGTTTAGAGTAAATATTTGAGGTGAGATCGGGTTAGTTGCTCATCACTGAAGTTGAGCGTGACGGGGGCTAACTTCATCGCGAGTTTTGGGCTGCCGTTCCGTGCGAAACATGAGATGAGAACGATTGGTTGCTCATCACAAAAGGCAGCGTGGCGTGACCTGTCCTAGGGGAGATAGGAGGCCACCGAGCCTGGGGCGTGTAATCGGAGGTGAGATCCGTTTGGTTGCTCATCACAGAAGTCGAGCGTGGTTGGGGCTCACTTCCCACGGGGTGGGGTGGCCTAAGTGGCCGGGGAAGGTTATTGGGGATGAGATCCGCTTGGTTGCTCATCACAGAAGATGAGCGTTGGTTGGAGCTCGCTTCAGCGCGGGGTGGGTCGTATTTTGGGGAAATCTTTGAAGTTAAATTAGATTAGTTGATAGGAAACGTGCAGATATATGCACTATTAATTTTTCATGTGAGGCACATTTGCTGTAGGGTCAAAATGAGTATAGAGATGAGTCTATGTCTATAATAATAATTTTATTATTATTCCTAAATATCAACACTTGTAAAGCTTGTAGGTATTCCGATTTTTTTTAAATTATATTTATTATATTACAGGTTTCTTATAGAATAAAATTGTTGAGTTATAATTTTTAATAAGATAATTAATCCATGTAAAGGGTTATTTCTGAAACGTGATTGGTCCACGAATCACCGAAGGGTGAAAGGGCACACGAGGTTTAGAGTGAATATTTGTGGTGAGATCGGGTTAGTTACTCATCACTGATGTTGAGCGTGACGGGGGCTACCTTCATCGCGGGTTTGGGCTGCCGTTCCGTGCGAAACATGAGGTGAGATCGATTGGTTGCTTATCACAAAAGGCAGCGTGGCGTGAGCCTGTCCTAGGGGAGATAGGAAGCAACCGAACCTGGGGCGTGTAATCGGAGGTGAGATCCGTTTGGTTGTTCATCACAGAAGTCGAGCGTGGTTGGGGCTCACTTCCCGCGGGGTGGGGTAGCCTAAGTGGCCGGGGAAGGTTATTGGGGATGAGATCCGCTTGGTTGCTCATCACAGAAGATGAGCGTTGGTTGGAGCTCGCTTCAGCGCGGGGTGGGTCGTATTTTGGGGAAATCTTTGTAGTTAAATTTGATTAGATAATAGGAAACGTGCAGATATATGCACTATTAATTTTTCATGTGAGGCACATTTGCTGTAGGGTCAAAATGAGTATAGAGATGAGTATATGTCTATAATAATAATTTTATTATTATTCCTAAATATTAACACGTGTAAAGCTTGTAGGTATTCCGATTTTTGAAAAATTATATTTATTATATTACGGGTTTCTTATAGAATAAAATTGTTGAGTTATAATTTTTATTAAGATAATTAATCCATGTAAAGGGTTATTTCTGAAACGTGATTGGTCCACGAATCACCGAAGGGTGAAAGGGCACACGAGGTTTAGAGTGAATATTTGTGGAGAGATCGGGTTAGTTGCTCATCACTGAAGTTGAGCGTGACAGGGGCCCACTTCGTCGCGAGTTTTGGGCTGCCGTTCCGTGCGAAACATGAGGTGAGATCGATTGGTTGGTCATCACAAAAGGCAGCGTAACGTGAGCCTGTCCTAGGTGATATAGGAGGCCACCGAGCCTGGGGCGTGTAATCGGAGGTGAGATCCGTTTGGTTGTTCCTCACTGAAGTCGAGCGTGGTTGGGGCTCACTTCCCGCGGGGTGGGGTGGCCTAAGTGGCCGGGGAAGGTTATTGGGGATGAGATCCGCTTGGTTGCTCATCACAGAAGATGAGCGTTGGTTGGAGCTCGCTTCAGCGCAGGGTGGGTCGTATTTTGGGGAAATCTTTGTAGTTAAATTAGATGATACTTTAATTCAGGTTATAAATAAACTATCACCTCAGGGTAACATACCACACATCACAAGACCTTAACCACCACCAAAGTCCACCACACAGTCATGATCAAAAAACTTTCTTATTACATAGCCCATATCCACTTATGGACCATACATAACGTATACACTACAAATATTAATTATTGTTCATTCACGAGATTGTTACCCGTATAATTTTCTTATAAATAAACAGTGAATATAACTTCTTTATGAAAGTGTCTTGCTAAAAATACAATGTCTAAAGAATATTATGAAAAAGAACTTCAATATATTTATGGTGCTGCAATTTTTAATGGTTATCAAAAAGAAACAATAGATATTATAATTTAAAAAATCTAAATTTAAAAAAAATTAAGGAATCAAGAAGTAGGCCTACTATTATGGGCAGTACGCTTCGACAATGGTGGGTAAAAACTGCATTTGCTCCTCCATTGTTAAATGTTGTAAAAAAAATCACTAAACTAATATGCAAATTTGAATATAGCAATGTCAGCCGAAAACAATCTTTGTAAAATTTTGGGAAATCCAAAAGATAAAAATAAAGAAGAATATAAATCAGGAATTTATTATATAAATTGTAAAATATGTCTGAAAAAGTATATAGGCCAAACAAAACGAAATGTCAGGATAAGAGCAAAAGAACATATTGCCCACTTCAAATATAATAGGCCTGATAAATCAGCTATGGCTAAACATTGTTTAGAAGAAAAACATTACTTCAAAGTAGAAAACTCTGTGTTATTGAAAAATATTACTAAATTGAAAACAATAGATGGATCGGAAACTTTTTATATTAACAAGTACCATAATATAACTGTTAATAACTGATTTAGGCCCGATAT
The DNA here is from genome assembly GCA_963513935.1 of Aphrophora alni. Classification (NCBI taxonomy): domain Eukaryota; kingdom Metazoa; phylum Arthropoda; class Insecta; order Hemiptera; family Aphrophoridae; genus Aphrophora; species Aphrophora alni. The sequence goes on along the minus strand of OY740771.1, from coordinate 62,357,630 downwards.
AAAATTATATTTCAAAGTAATATATTAAATGTAGTGTTAGATATAAGATTAGTTATGAATATTGTATTAGTTAGATGTTAACTTTAAGCTATTTAGATTGAAGCTAGGCACTTTTAACACCTTAATATTAGAAGGTAGGTTTAGGCCATGCCCCCTTTAGTTTTGTATAAATACGGGGGTTGGTGCAGTGCTGGTTTAGTTATAGTTCTTTTATTTTTATTGTAGTTCATGTATCACTGAGGATGGTGACTTTGTCAGTGAAACACATTTGATTGAAAAAACATAGTTTTTGTGAGATTTTATGTTCTACATACTTTTAAACTTAAGATAAATTGTATTGTACTATATTATTAGAATTGTGTATTAATAAACATCAGTCACATATTTATATTTCATCCATTTCATTTATAGTGTCTTGCAACTTCATTTAACTCATCATTTTTCTCTACAGTTTTGTAGCTTATTATGTCCTACCTTGTTTTTATATAGCTGCTAAATGGGAACTAAATATGATGATGTTACCTAATGTCATCTAATATAATGATCAGTTGGATAATTATGTTTAGTTTATCTCCATTATTTTATGAATTCCTTAAGATGTCTTTTCCTTTTTCTAAGGTATTATAACAAATTAAATAAATCTTTGTTGTCCCCTTGTAAAACACAGCTGCTGTAAAAGTGTCACAGTTGAGCATGACCAAAGAGCACTCTGAACATCATTTAGATATTTTGAGCTGTATGACATAGCAAAATCAATTTGTAGAACACTGGTATTACTTGTTTTTGCTTAATCAAGATCAAAATCTTGTTGCTGGATTCGCTTTACGTTAACATGATTCAGCATTTGAGGAAGACCAGCAATAATTGATTGAAATATATCTTATACAGTAGTTTCATTAGCGCTCAGTTTAAATCTTCCATTCCTTGAAAGTAGCTTTGGGTTCTGGATTACTTGGTCGGAGCATTAATTTCCAATTGCTACATATAGGCTATTGCATTCATTTTTCCAACAAAGAGAGTTTAACCTGTCATCGCAAAGCAATTTATTCTAAAACTCATTTGAATAGTTATATTGTGGAGGAAGTGCACTTAATTTTAAATGAAGTTTTAATGAATCTTACACAGGAATTGATGAGCTGGGGTGTCTTTATTTAGCACCACATAGGCCTACTTTGACTGTCACAACCATCCATGAAATATTTAAAAAATACACTCATTAAAACTGTAAGGCTTTTTTAAAATACTAATATGGCAATCGCTACCGCGACACCTAATGGTCACTCTGGGCAACAATAAACTTAGATGTCAAAGCTGAAATATCGCGACTTCGATCAGAAATTAATAAATTAATATTATTTCTCTATATTTTATACCGGTATTAACTATATAAGAATTGTTGCAATTTGTTCATTCTCCACAGGAAAATTATTAAAGAGACATGATACGGCTATACAAATAAATATTTTAACTTTCAAATGCCCACCATCCTCGATTCTAGACCGCCCTACCGTATAAAGTATAATAGTACGAGAATATAAAGACTGAAAAATAAATAAATAATACCATTGTACCAAGCACAATATTTTATATCTTGAAGCTTGTATGTCGCTTTAAAACTTTATTTAAATGTATGCTTGTTATTTAGTTACATGTGTTCATTACTATTTAATTTGTAAATAAACCAAGAAAATCTGTTTTCATCGTATCTTCACATATATGTTTTTATTATTTTCAGATAACTAATTTAATTTCCTTAAAACTTAAGTAAAGTCAGATCAATATTGCTTTATGTTAAATATCATCCTTATTATTATTCTCCCTTAATTGGTTAATTTGGAATATGGATGGTTATTAAAAAAAAAAAGGCTAAATTCAGTTTCTTATTTTCTAGGTTCAGACATTAATAAATAATAAGATATGATGTTATATTAACATAATAACATTATTTTATTAGAACTTAACATACAATATTGGATAACAATTTGTTAAGATTTAACTCTCTCTTAGAGTTCATGAAATTTGCAATAAAGTTTGTAGTATAGGCCTCTAGGCTTAGCTCAATTTAGCAGAACACTTGGACTCAAATAATACAATATTAATTAGGCTAGATCTCGGGGTAGGCACTCGGCTGGCATGGTTGTGTTATACAAGTATAACGCATAAATAAATTGAAAAATTGGAATGATTAAAATTCTAAAAATAATTAATTAAAGTTTATCAGTATACAAGAAATGTTGAATTGATAGTTTTGAAGTAAATACAGGCCTTAGAATTTGGCAAATGTTTAGAAAAGTTAATTAACAGAGTATACCATGCCCTGTACAGTTCACACTGACTCTAATCACTCATTTAGACACATATTATAAAAGAAAACTTTGGATGTTTAGATTGTCTTCTGTATTGTCTGGTCTCTACAATGCTACTATAAGATTTCTTTAAACCATGGCGCCTCGTTGTGTTGCAGAGCGGTATTTTACTATTTTCAGTTAGATCGTTTGTTGAAACGGTTGGAGTTCTTCCGCGGCACCATATAGTACCGTTTTTTTTCTTCTTTTCTGACCATTGGCAATTTGGGGTTTTAATAATCATTTCTTGCATTCATATTGTTGTTTTGTATCAATTTGTTTATTAATTACAAATTATTTAACTAATTTAAGGGTGATTTAGAGACCGCGTACATACATATCAGCTGATCTATCTTAGTACAAGGTTGACTAATCAGCCGGCTCAATGCCGGTGTTTACACTTTAACTCATCTCTTCCTCCTCAATATTTTACAATGTTTGCAATTAAAACTAACAGATGTTTTTGCATACAAATAATTTATAAGTAGTGGTATCTTAGAGTAATAATTTACAGTCTGATCGTTCTATTTAGTACTTCGAAATATGGTTACATATATTTTGGAGAATGGCCGTAGGCCGTTTTCGTGTTTAACATTGCAATTTCACTGTTCCTTATAAGTAGTGATTTGCTTTTAAATAAAGTTTGGGATCTTATGAAATGATTTTAAATAAAGATATGTGATGTTATGGTTGTGTAGTGGTGTGGTTAATTTGTGTGTCAGCGTCTAAATTTCGAATGTTTACAATTTAGAGATAAGCCTATCTTACGTCTGCTTTAGGAATGATTTGTTTTGCAATTCAATGAATATGGGTGGTTTATTAATAATAGGTTGTATATATATGTCCGCTATTAATACTTATGAATGTAGATCGTTGTATTCTATGCTTAATTATCCAAATCGTCTATTTTTCATTTGACTTAGGTTATGTTGTTATTGGTTAATTTAGGCTAACTATCCTAACCTGTTGCATAAGTTATTGATGTGATTTGTGCTGTTATAATGCCTTCAAACTGATTTTGATGAGGGTACCGAATCCAAAATCATTTTGTAAAGCACAAATAACATCTTTAATCTATTATTAGTTAAGATATTGTATATTATATGAAATGTGTTAAATAACTTTATTAAATAGTTTATTTCTGTAGTTTTCTCAATTACCCTATATTAATAAGACTTCCTACAGTCTTATATTTTGGTTGTTATTGTCTATTACTTATACATACAAAAAAGAATTCTTGATCTTATTATTCATTGAGATGATAAATGAGTTTTCGTTAAAGATGAAAGTTTTCAGCCATACTCGTAAACTGTTAAGTTTTAATCTATTTTCTCATCTGGAATTACTGACAACCAATTAATTGACTTCATATATAAATTGCGAGCCTTGTAATGTACCTCCATTAATTATTATTGGTCCATATTATTAGTGTTATTTTTACTTTTATTATTTGTACATATTAATAAATTAATAAAATATTGAAATCCTATAAGTAGCAGGCCTATATTATATGAAATTCTATAGGACAACCAGAAACACCGTAACATTGCTGTTATACATTTCAATTAAACAGTACCGCTTATAATTTTAATCGGAAAATAGTACCCTAGATTTCATCACTCGTCCCATTAGTGTAATTCAATTCACGTACGAAATATTCCCATGTTCGGCTTCGATTCGACCATGAATTGTATCGGAACGGACTTTTGTTACTAGAAATAAACGTTTTTTTTTGCAGCATACTGCAAAACATTTAAAGAACTAAAAAAAGTAGTAGAAAAAGGGTTGTTTTGACCTATGTAGTACTTATCAAAAAAGTTTTGTTTTCACCTAAGACGTTGTCAATCAAGTTATGCTAAATCAGCCCGTCATACATATCCAATCTGCTGTTATTTCGGTCGTAGGACATCATTTTTCATGCACTAAAAACAGCTGATTTGGATGCTCTATTATGAAAAGCTACATTATATCTTAAAATAGTTAGGTGTAAAGGTGACGTGAAAACACACAATAACTTCTAGTCTTCTATTCTATTCTATTCTAAATAATATGCAGTTTTATTTATTATTATTTGGCATTTTGATTAGTACTGTATCTCGTTATAGGAAATACTTGTACGCCTATTCATTTTTTACTGAATATGTTTTTATTCGATTTGTATTAGACATGTTTGTTGTGTAAAAAAGTATTTGGTAGTGTTTGATGTTACTAAAAATATGTAGCATTATGGGTGTAGCAATTGGCCGAGGTTGCATAGTCATTCTTGACATATCCTTGAAAAGTTCATAGTATATTGAAAATCATTCCTAAATTCTGTTTAAATTCGGTATTAATTATTATAAATATTTGTAGTGTTAAATAAATGAACAAATTTTTAGTGATTGTTAAGGCAACAAATAATAAACTCCATGGTTACACCTTTCACAGTGTTTTTAAAATAATAGTTGTTCGAAATTTTGGAATATGACATTGATTTAATTATGTGCGTGTTAAACCTCGGGAAGTTCAAAGTAAAACGTAAGTATATAAATGCTGAAGTTTATTTTAACACTAATACCTGTAATTGCAATTTTGGTATATGTAAAACTCAATGTATTGGATTAATACATGTCCACCTTAAATCCAGGATTATAAACCGTGACATTCACGGAACATAGACTATTTTTCCGTGATGTAAAAGGAGTTGAGAAGGGACATTTTACAAATTCGACTTCTAATGGGATTGAAATTGGAAACTATCTTAGGCTTATGAGTTATCTACTTCCTTCTATTCTACTTTATCTATTCAAATACCTTAAAATATAGTTTAACCTAAGTCCTATTACTAATCAACTACTGCAACACAGAGTATAACAGTGGGTTTTCATAACCTTAAAATCATCATACTTTAACTCTGTTTAAAATATATTTCGATTTTGTGAATAACACTTTTTTTCATAAATACCATATTTTTATGTTTACATGGTCTTTTAATGATCAGATATTTTATAGAAGACAAATATTTGTTTTGAAGAATGTCATATTTTTGATAGGCAAGCTATTTTTTCGTCGCAAAATTGTATATTTAAATAAGTATTAAGATATCTATACAACTCCAAATTTAAGGCTAGATAGAAAAAAACTCGAAAACCAGATCTCACGAAAATTACCTTTACTTAATCAAACGCGTTTCAACGACAAAGTCGCCATCCTCGGTGATAGGCCTACATGAGCTACAATAATGAACTATAACTAAACACAAGTAGTGTTTGAGTTTTTCTTTCTATCTAATATTATCTCACAAGTCACGTTCAATATTTATTTATAGGCTTAACTTAAAACTGTATATGTGTAAGGTTTAATTACTAAATGATTTTCAGAAGTATTTTACTATTTATAACTGTCAGTTGATTATGGCCTCTACTTTAAAATTGAAGTCTGCATATAGCCTACATATTGTCTGTGATGATGAACACTGCTATTCTAGAAGTTTACCAGTGAAACATATTTTAGAATCTCGGTGTGTGTATATCATATCAATGACAATCAAAGATGGCAGCTATTTAGATGTTAACTGAAACTGTATAAATTTTGGGCTAATTTAATTATGTTCACAATCTTTATATTAATAGGCAAGCTCAAAACTTGTCCTCCTTTTTTTTTCAGCTTGTGTACATCGTAGGAGAAATTCGCGCATACCGAAAAACAATCATATAGTATTCACGAGTAATTCAGTATAAATTAAAAACAATACCAAATCCCAAATAAACGTGGTTGATTATACACGTCTTTTTCGAATATCGAATCAACAGACATGACCACTTTTGAAACTCGCGTTTCAATTGGCAGAAGAAATTCTAATAGGCGTGACATAGGATTTTCAATGCAATTTGTATTAATTAAAATATGTAAATTAGATAGTAGGCTAATATTGCAATGTACTAAAGGAGTTATTTGTTTGTTTTTGAGTACAATTTTATTTATATAGTGTCCTAGAGTCATATTATTCAAAATTAAATGGTTAAAAAACCCAAAGGATAACTAACTAAAATAATTATTTATGACAAATATTACACTGTGGTATACAAATACAAACACACACAAAAAACATGATTCAGAAGGCGGGCAACTCAAATAAACTATTTGGAGGTACAACATTACTTTTATGTGGTGAGTTTCAGCAAATCTTACCTGTTGTTCCACATGGTTCACGTGCAACTTTAATTGAAAACTGTGTTACAAGTAGGAATTTATTTCCTACATTCCACTATCTAACTTTAACACAAAATATGAGAGCATTGCCAGAGGAAATAGAGTTTGTAGAATTCCTTTAAAATATTGGAAATGGTCGAGCAACTCAATATCCACAGTATGGCGAAAATATTATTGAAATTCCGCAAGAATTAGTTGGTGATGAATTCAAAATAATTGACGATATTTTCGGAAACGTTGATGAAAATATTTTATCAGAACTGGAAATATTTATGTTGGATTCTGTAGTCTTAGCACTTACGTATTTAGAGTTGAAATAACATTTAAGACAAAGTTGAGGACTTCAACTATCTTAAGCAGCTTAGGCCACCCATTGGACGAAGACTTCATTTCTAATTATGGATAGATTTAATCTCAGTTAAATCATGATTCTGAAGTGATCGTGATTAATATTTATCAAAGCTTCTTACATTTTTAGAACTAAATTAGTCTGTTAAAGAATTTTTTGAATTATGCATTTTTGTAGCACTTATTTCTATGCAACAAGTTTACTGTGACACACTTTTAGCAAAAATTACCCATATATAATTCAATTCAATTAGTGAAATCCATATGGGACATTTCATGAATATTACGATGCAGTAATGATTAGAGATAAGTTATAATAACTGATTTAACTGTTTGTGATGTAAATATTATAAGGTTTTTTGTATTTTAAATTATTTGTTTTGTTTAATTTAGGGCTGAACTACTCTTCCATACCTGCTTGAACTTCATTTATTACTTCAGAATCTTGAGCATCTCTTCTGACTCGGCAAGTTACGAATAATGTTAATTTAGATAGTTTATGTTTGTTGGCTTTAATCTATACTATCCCCTGTTGGAAATCCTTTCATTATTCTGTTGTCAGCACTGAAATTTTTACTTATCCACTTATTATCGCTCCTACACAATAGACCGATTTAATTTAATTTATGTTCTTGAATTATATTTGTAATAATAATCATATGTTTTTAATCGAGGTGAATCGAACATAATATTGCCACAGGATTTATATAGAGAAAATAAATCAACCTTTAGAAGATCTTAGGTATTTTGGGGATCCAATGTTTACGGAAAACATCCATGCCGTACAAGTCTTATGTATTGCCTATAACTGAGGCAATTGCTTTCTTTCAACCTGGTTGCTAAAATTACATAGAAAATATTACGGATTTGTTAAGTGAACGATGAGGAAGTTGAAGTTGGATGAGAAGGGTGGTTACAAACACAAGGCAATTTAAAAATATTTACTTTATATTTTAAAGTTTTCAAACAATTGGCAGTAAAAATTCAAATGGTGGTAAAACTTTTTTATTTTTATCAAAATGGTTCACCAAAATATAAAAATTGCGTCTAGAGAAGGAATAACCTTTGCTTTAGTTCTTTCTTTTTAAACAAATCTTAAAAATTCTTCTTTAAGATTCACTGGCTTATATATTACTTTTAAATTCATTGATTATATCTTGAGCATAATTTACTTGAGACACATGTTTAGGTTTTGTAGGTAGTTTGAATGTGGTTAAGTTATAATGCATTTGTATTTCCTCACGTATCCCAAATAACAAATGATGAAAATTGTTATTTGTAGACTAGCAAATTAGGAGGATTTAATTCTGTATAATCTAAAATCTCTAATAAATCAACTGCTTGACTGCTATTTTAAACAAATTGTACAACTGAAAGACAGTTTCTTATTAAATGACATAGAGAGTCAGTTGTTTAGTTTTAAATTTAATTTACGCGAGTTTTTAGATTTTTAATTTAATGAATACCATTCTTTCCACACTAAAGGTCGAAGGACCATCATAACCTCGACAAAATTTAAACATCCAATATTCCACTACCTAATCGTGTAAAATATTCAGCATAATTTTTTTTAAATTGTATTATTTTTAATTTTCAAAGCGTTTGGAGTAGAATTAAGGACGTAACCATCAACCATGTTACCTCTAGAGCTCTAAAATGCCCATGTTTTTATTTAGTATCCTTTAGTTATCCTTAGTCTTCGCTTCCTCGCATAGGTAGTTTATTTTATCACATAGTGTAACTGACTTTAATATATACTTTAAAATTGTTTTTTTTACTGCATGTTCTTTCTATCTTGAACTGTTTACTAGACAAGTAAAATCTTCACTTATTCTTCAAATAATGTCTACTGACGTTAAAGAAGCTTCATTTTTTTTTTTTTTTTTTTTTTTTTGTAACACGTTAACAGTTCTTGAACTGTGTTGATATAATGGAACTGATTTCTTGCTTTTCACACTCTTCTCTGAAATTCAAATGAATATAAATATACAAAACTTACAATAAGGACTGTCTTTTGGTGAAAAAAGTAATCATTTCAACTTTAGGAACTAATGTTGTCGACAAATTTACTTTTACTTTTCTATCTCTTTTAAAGGGAACTTAACGGTGTTTGCACAAATGTCCACATCACCAACTCTCAAATTAAAGTGTTCCTGGTCCTTAACATTTACACCTTTAATGTTCACAAAATCTATTTTACTTTATGGGTGTATTTTTATAGCATTTGACCGATATTCTTTAAATACTCGTCCAAATAACTTTTGAAATATAATAACGTTAATTTGCCATTATTATTGATGGAGATTCCTTTCACATATTTAAAGATTGCTCCGCGTTATTTTTTATTCATAACTCTACATTAGATAGATTTTTTCTTTACTCTTTACTTCAGATGAATTAAATTTACGTGAGAGTTGAGGTATACGGTCGTTTGGGGGGTTTGGGGGTTTGGGGGGTTTGGGGGGTTTGGGGGGTTTGGGGGTTGTTAGTAGAACATATTACGTACCTGTAATAAACTTATCACAAAACAGAAGTGGCCTAGCTACAGTGGAGAAGGTTCGTGAGCTGGATTCTCCTACAAAGTTTCATATCATGAATTGTTGTGAACTAAATAAAATAAAATAGATAATATTCTGTTAGAATAATTAACTTCTAAATAAGGGCGTCACGTTATTTTATTTATTAAAAGTACTGTTGCAGATTTTGCGATTTTTAAGATTAACATTAATATTATCTTTTACTACTGGCTAAGACAACGAGAAAACCAAGGTTATCAACAAACTTGTTTGCAGGTAGTATAATAAATTCGACTTCAATGCATTTATAGAATTTAACTCTCTTTAATTATTTATAACATTGAGTTTTAAAATCTTTTACAATATAAAATCAAGTATTGTCCAAATCTGATGCACTTTATACTTATACACTAACGTCTTAACCTACTACTTATTCTAAGTACATAGTTAAAATAAAATTCTAATTCTACCATGTCTTAACCTAAATAAAGAAATAAGAGTGCATCATATTTTTACTTTTAATTTTTTTTTACTTTTAATTTATTATTATAAAATTGCTCCGGCTAAATGAAATGTATTATTTTATTAATTTTTATTTATTTTCTCTTTACGGGTTCGTGAGGTTCTTAGGTGACTATAATTTACATATAAAATAGAATTTGGTGGTAGTTTATTTGATTGAGATTGTCCATTAATTTTTTACTTATCGCTTGGAAGTTTTTCACTGCTCAGATGTTCCTGGTTCCGTGCACGTGGTTCCCGTGTAGACTGCCAGTAGATGGATTGATTTGCCTTGATCTTTTCGACGAATCTTCTTACTTCTTACACTTATTTCTCACTCACTTTCGTGACGACAATTACTTTAATTTATTGTATTAATATTCCTGTTCAAACACTTTTATAACGACGCAAATTTATCACACACTTCTTGACGACGATTACTTTTAAACTTATAACGACGATTATCTTTTAAACTTATAACGACGATTATCTTTTAAACTATTCTTTGGAGATTATTATTAATACTTATACAAAAAAAAACGACGCAGATACTATTTTATTTTGACGTTTGATCTCGGCTAAATCTTTCACAATCGATCTTCTTTTCTACTAAAGAAACACTTGCTCCAGAACTCTCTCATTCAATCAGTAACAACCAAAAAGAACGAACCCCGTGCGCCTCTCTTCCACCCCTATTATAGGTTCTAATTTCAAACGCTTTCTTCCGATCCTCTTCCTTCATTGGCTTATTTTAAATCCTGTACGTTACTTCGAGACTGATGCAATTTATTTCATTGGTCCATTTCAAACATTTTCGGTTGAAGGCATTGACTTTTGGAATGGTTTATTTGACTTTTTGAGATCTGTGACTAATGTTAGAATAGTTTTTCTAGCTATCAACCCTTTCAACTCTTTACAATTTATGGCCTGCCGAGCACTGACCTTTTGGGAGCCCTCTATTTCGTTATAGTAGGGTTCAAATGTATTTGAGCTTTTGTTTGCTAAAGAACTAAAACAAATATAATATCTCTCTAGAATGCAAATACAAAGACAAAACATAACAATACCTTGACAACAAAAGAAAAACTTTGAAGAAAGATAAAAAAAATAAATAAACAAGATCTGCCTGGAACTTAATGGTACACTCAGTTCTATAACTTATAATTTATAAGTTGTTATTTTCAAATAATAATTACCTTAAAAATAAAAGTACATATATATACAAGATATATTTTTTAAAAAAACTTATTACAAAACAAGATAAAATAACTATAAAGTTAAAATAACTTCTTTACTATTGCAAACCCATAAGCATGCTTGATGACGTCATCGTAAAATAACTGATTGTAATAAAACCAATTTTATAAACAAGAGTTTTGAAATAGGGCCCTTTACAAAATTTAACTTTATCATTTCAAGAAAAATATAGTTTGATCCTTTTTTTTATACTTTTACTTTTTTTTTTTTAAAAGAATAAACAAAACAATAAATTATAGTCTGTTTCAAATCTAGCCGATATTTTTCTGTTAAGATTTCATTAATCAATATTAAATAATGGTCAATGTCAAAAATTACAAAACAAAATAATCGTCATTTAAACAGTTTCTTTATGTAAGATTGTTTGTCTTTTTTTTCTATCGTTAACTGAACTAAAAAAACCTGTATGTAGCAATGTGACGAAGCTTGTTCCAAATTGTCCGTGAGAGTCCCACGATGTCAGCTACCGCACTAGTAGGAGCGTGTATATATCGGCGAGAAACAAGTTCGCAATATTAACATAAAACTTAATGTCTTTATTTAGGTATAACAACACTCAAAAGAACAATATGGTACAACGTAAACTCGAAATTTTCAGCGCAAGATGAAATAATATTAAGTTCCCGATTCTACGGAATAAAACTTGTCCAACAAACATAAAAACAGTTTTCTTTTTCTTTCACTTCGCTCTAAAGTGTAATATAAAACGTCGATAGTCGTTCACAATTTAACAAATATAACACTTTATTTTAAATCCAACCGACTTGCTCACGTAAGTTCAAGTTTAGTTGTACACACAATTTATCGGCGAACCAAACACAGCTGCAGTCTAGACCTCACTCTGCCTAAACACACAACGTCCAACTCAATCAGCTGATAACCTATCGCAAACAAACTAATCCCAACGACTCACTGTCTATAAGCAAACGTAGGCTACAGTCACAGTGGGACGTTAAAGATTATTTTTAAATTTATTTAACATGAACCATTTAAAGCATGAGACGTAATACGTCTCAGACACTGTAAATATTTCTTCCTTGTTTTCTGTATTTCAATGTCTGCAGATAGCTGTTGGGGTGCAAACCCTTTCTTTTACAACGAAAACCGTTCAAATTTTCGAAAATGTGGTTGCATTATTTCGGAAGTGGGGGTTTAGAACCAGAGGAACTCTTACTTTACGGTTACGTCTCTGGAAGGAGCCAATAGAGGGATCGACAACTAAAATGTTGGATCGTAATGTAATGGGTTCGGAACTAAGAAAAATATATAGAAAGATAAGTGCAGAAGGCATATATATATGGCATAGAATAAGTGTTATAAATGCTCAAATTTAGAAGAACTAGAATAAGGCACTTATTAGGTTTGAAACCTAATAATTATTAGCAGGTTAGTTGATAAAAGTAAATACATGGGTTAGAACTCAGGCTGATGATAATCAAATGAAATAAAATAGTGGAAAATCATAGATTAAAAAAAACTAAGTTTAAAATTGCACTAGAACAAAAAGTGTAATAAAATTGTATGATGTGACAAAAACAAAATGTAAAGTGGAAATATTTTGTCAGAGAAGAAGGAGATAGTAAAGAAAAGAACACAAAAATGTGTCTAAAAATTTGATCAAGAAGAAAAATTTAATTAATTAATATAGATATTGATGATGTTATTACAGTGGAAGATAAACTTGAAATGTTGTTAGAAAAATTACCACCAAGTAATAAAGTAGAAGAATGCAGTACTTTACACAGACTAGTTTGTGATCGAATAAGTTCTGATGGTTTTAAATAGGATGGAACGTGGTTAAAAGACTGATTTTGGTGGAACGGTTAAGACATTAGAGAATGGTTAAGCACAGTAATTAAATTGAATAAAGGCAAAAATATTTAAATGAGTATTGGAGAAAATTTATAATTTCATGGGATTGAATTATTTGTTTGTATTTAAATAATTAGAGAAAAATAAATCTTTCTGGTTCTGCATTAAAATTTGCATGAAAGGATATAACCATAAAAATTAAGATAATGTTTACTCAAGCAGAAAAATTAAAAAATTTAGAATTATAAGGTCAAGCACTGAAATCATAGATTTTTAATAGAATACCAAGACCTATTTGAATTTGTTTCTTTCACCTACTGAATGTTTTACATTACATAATGTTATATGACGTAATTCGGATATTATATAACTCCAATATTATTGAGATTACAGACATTTTAAATAACTTTTTTTTTCAAGTGTCAGATGATATAAACTTTACTTTGACGGCATTACTAAAGCATTAAAAAAAGACTCCTTTCCAAATTTATTATTTCTTGACCCGACCACCCACAACGAAGTCATAAATAAATTTTAAAATATAAACTTATAGGTTTGATTGGTTTTCCTACATTTATATTTAAAGCTTCTTCGCATGTTATTGCGAAGCTAATATCCTTTTTAACTAATTAATCATTTGAACATGGTGTTTTCTCAGAAAAAACTAAAACATACACTTAGATAGCCTATTCTTTAAAAAACCGATAAGGTCGACATTGTTAATAATTAATGGTTAAGGGCCTATAGCTCTCTTACCAGTAATGTCTAAAATATTTGAGGAACTAATGCTGACAAGAGTTTTAACCTTTCTGTCTTTTTTTATGAAAATATTTTAACAGAACATCAGTTTGGTTTCAGAAAAAGGTTGTCTACAGAATCTGGTCTTTATGAACTAGTCGAGTGTATAGTATGTTCGATCGACAGAAGAGGTTATGCCATACGTGGACTCGTTATTAAGCGGGAAGGTAACAAAGATTGCTATATACGGACACTCGTTTTGTTTCGGACAATTAATTCGAGAGGGGTTACCTTGGATCCAATATTGTAAACTGTGCTGTTTTAATTCAATGTAAATGATTTATCGTGGGGTTTTCTTGGATTCAATATTGTAAACTGTACTGTTTTTAATCTATGTAAATGATTTATCGAGGGGTTTTCTTGGATTCAAAATTGTAAACTGTACTGTTTTAATTCTATGTAAGTAATTTATTGAGGGGTTTCCTTGGATCCAATATTGTAACCTGTACTGTTTTTAGTCTGTGTAAATGATTTACAATGTAATTTAGGTGAAACTAAAGCTTTACTATTATTTGCTGATGGCATCAGTCTAACCATAATGGCTGAAGATTGGTTTTCAGTTATCGGTTTAAAATTAAACACAAGTAAAACGCAATTATTCATTTTATGAACCATTTAGTAACTCCAGCTAATTCTGCTAAATATTTGGGAATGACACTCGATGCAAAGCTCCACTGGAAAGAACACGTCAAAAAGAAAAAGGTTGAATTAAACATGCAATTTAGAAAATTAACTGGTTAATAGGGAGAAACTCAGATTTAGACCTACACAACAAACTGCTTCTATACAAGCAAATACTGAAGTCAGTATGGACCTATGGAATCCAGCTGTGGGGCTCTACAAAAAAACACTAATATAAAAGTAATTCAAACTTTCCAGAACAAAGTCCTGCGAAGTATTGTAAAGGCTCCGTGGTTCGTTCGCAATGACAGTCTTCATAGTGACCTTAGGATAAACACTGTCTCAGAGGAAATCAAAAGATTTGCAGAAAAACACAAACAAAGACTTCTACAGCTCGAGAACAAGGAAATAGCTTGCTTGTTAGACAACTCTGGTGAGACCCGTCGCTTGAAAAGGACGAAGCCTCTAGAACATTGCAATGAGAAAGTGTAACAAATCACACATGAACAGAGTGTGCGTTAATCAGGAGTCCATCGGTGGGTGATACTCCAACAAACGGAGACATTAGTATTAAATGTATATTACTAGATAGGCTCTTATTGCCTAGTTGTAATTCTGTAATAATAAAAATTAAAAAATTTAAAAAAAAAATCATTTTAGTTCAAAATGGAAAAGAAATAATTTATGTCTTTGCCTTAAAAAAAAAATTATTGCAAGTGAAGACTCTTAAAAACTCCTGTTAGTGTTATTGATGTGAAATTAAACCGAAAGTACATTTTCATTGCAATGGAAATAAAGTTTAATTCACAGTCTATAAAAATTGTCTGTACATATAAAAAATAAATAAATAAAAATTAAAACAGAATAATTTCTTATTTATAATATAGATGGTAATAAAATTGTTGAGTTATAATTCTTATTAAGATAATTAATCCATATAAAGGGTTATTTCTGAAACGTGATTGGTCCACGAATCACCGAAGGGTGAAAGGGCACACGAGGTTTAGAGTGAATATTTGTGGTGAGATCGGGTTAGTTGCTCATCACTGAAGTTGAGCGTGACGGGGGCTAACTTCATCGCGGGTTTTGGGCTGCCTTTCCGTGCGAAACATGAGGTGAGATCGATTGGTTGCTCATCACAAAAGGCAGCGTGGCGTGAGCCTGTCCTAGGGGAGATAGGAGGCCACCGAGCCTGGGGCGTGTAATCGGAGGTGAGATCCGTTTGGTTGCTCATCACAGAAGTCGAGCGTGGTTGGGGCTCACTTCCCGCGGGGTGGGGTGGCCTAAGTGGCCGGGGAAGGTTATTGGGGATGAGATCCGCTTGGTTGCTCATCACAGAAGATGAGCGTTGGTTGGAGCTCGCTTCAGCGCGGGGTGGGTCGTAATTTGGGGAAATCTTTGTAGTTAAATTAGATTAGTTGATAGGAAACGTGCTGATATATACTTTTTCATGTCAGGCACATTTACTGAAGGGTCAAAATGAGTATACAGATGAGCCTATGTCTATAATAATAATTTTATTATTATTCCTAAATATTAACACGTGTAAAGCTTGTAGGTATTCCGATTTTTTTTAAATTATATTTATTATATTACGGGGTTCTTATAGAATAAAATTGTTGAGTTATATTTTTTGTAAGATAATTAATCCATGTAAAGGGTTTTTTCTAAAACGTCATTGCTCCACGAATCACCGACGGGTGAAAGGGCACACGAGGTTTAGAGTGAATATTTGTGGTGAGATCGGGTTATTTGCTCATCACTGAAGTAAGCGTGACGGGGGCCCACTTTGTCGCGAGTTTTGGGCTGCCGTTCCGTGCGAAACATGAGGTGAGATCTATTGGTTGCTCATCACAAAAGGCAGCGTGGCGTGAGCCTGTCCTAGGGGAGATAGGAGGCCACCGAGCCTGGGGCGTGTAATCGGAGGTGAGATCCGTTTGGTTGCTCATCACAGAAGTCGAGCGTGGTTGGGGCTCACTTCCCGCGGGGTGGGGTGGCCTAAGTGGCCGGGGAAGGTTATAGAGGATGAGATCCGCTTGGTTGCTCATCACAGAAGACGAGCGTTGGTTGGAGCTCGCTTCAGCGCGGGGTGGGTCGTATTTTGGGAAAATCTTTGTAATTAAATTAGATTAGTTGATAGGAAACGTGCTGATATATACTTTTATCTTTTTCATGTCAGGCATATTTGCTGATGGGTCAAAATGAGTATAGAGATGAGCCTATGTCTATAATAATAATATTATTATTATTCCTAAATATTAACACGTGTAAAGCTTGTAGGTATTCCTATTTTTTAAAAATTATATTTATTATATTAAGGGTTTCTTATAGAATAAAATTGTTGAGTTATAATTTTTATTAAGATAATTAATCCATGTAAAGTATTATTTCTGAAACGTGATTGGTCCACGAATCACCAAAGGGTGAAAGGGCACACGAGTTTTAGAGTGAATATTTGAGGTGAGATCGGGTTAGTTGCTCATCACTGAAGTTGAGCGTGACGGGGGCTAACTTCATCGCGAGTTTTGGGCTGCCGTTCCGTGCAAAACATGAGGTGAGATCTATTGGTTGCTCATCACAAAAGGCAGCGTGGCGTGAGCCTGTCCTAGGGGAGATAGGAGGCCACCGAGCCTGGGGCGTGTAATCGGAGGTGAGATCCGTTTGGTTGCTCATCACAGAAAACGAGCGTGGTTGGGGCTCACTTCCCGCAGGGTGGGGTGGCCTAAGTGGCCGGGGAAGGTTATTGGGGATGAGATCCGCTTGGTTGCTCATCACAGAAGATGAGCGTTGGTTGGAGCTCGCTTTAGCGCGGGGTGGGTCGTATTTTGGGGAAATCTTTGTAGTTAAATTAGATTAGTTGTAATGGAAACGTGCAGATATATGCACTTTTAATTTTTCATGTGAGGCACATTTGCTGTATGGTCAAAATGAGTATAGAGATGAGTCTATGTCTATAATAATAATTTTATTATTATTCCTAAATATTAACACGTGTAAAGCTTGTAGGTATTCCGATTTTTTAAAAATTATATTTATTATATTACGGGGTACTTATAGAATAAAATTGTTGAGTTATATTTTTTGTAAGATAATTAATCCATGTAAAGGGTTATTTCTGAAACGTGATTGGTCCACGAATCACCAAAGGGTGAAAGGGCACACGAGGTTTAGAGTGAATATTTGAGGTGAGATCGGGTTAGTTGCTCATCACTGAAGTTGAGCGTGACGGGGGCTAACTTCATCGCGAGTTTTGGGCTGCCGTTCCGTGCGAAACATGAGGTGAGATCGATTGGTTGCTCATCACAAAAGGCAGCGTGGCGTGACCTGTCCTAGGAGAGATAGGAGGCCACCGAGCCTGGGGCGGGTAATCGGAGGTGAGATCCGTTTGGTTGCTCATCACAGAAGTCGAGCGTGGTTGGGGCTCACTTCCCGCGGGGTGGGGTGGCCTAAGTGGCCGGGGAAGGTTATTGGGGATGAGATCCGCTTGGTTGCTCATCACAGAAGATGAGCGTTGGTTGGAGCTCGCTTCAGCGCGGGGTGGGTCGTATTTTGGGGAAATCTTTGAAGTTAAATTAGATTAGTTGATAGGAAACGTGCAGATATATGCACTATTAATTTTTCATGTGAGGCACATTTGCTGTAGGGTCAAAATGAGTATAGAGATGAGTCTATGTCTATAATAATAATTTTATTATTATTCCTAAATATTAACACGTGTAAAGCTTGTAGGTATTCCGATTTTTTAAAATTATATTTATTATATTACGGGTTTCTTATAGAATAAAATTGTTGAGTTATAATTTTTATTAAGATAATAAATCCATGTAAAGGGTTATTTCTGAAACGTGATTGGTCCACGAATCACCGAAGGGTGAAACGGGCACACGAGGTTTAGAGTGAATATTTGTGGTGAGATAGGGTTAGTTACTCATCACTGATGTTGAGCGTGACGGGGGTTACCTTCATCGCGGGTTTTGGGCTGCCGTTCCGTGCGAAACATGAGGTGAGATCGATTGGTTGCTTATCACAAAAGGCAGCGTGGCGTGAGCCTGTCCTAGGGGAGATAGGAGGCAACCGAGCCTGGGGCGTGTAATCGGAGGTGAGATCCGTTTAGTTGCTCATCACAGAAGTCGAGCGTGGTTGGGGCTTACTTCCCGTGGGGTGGGGTGGCCTAAGTGGCCGGGGAAGGTTATTGGGGATGAGATCCGCTTGGTTGCTCATCACAGAAGATGAGCGTTGGTTGGAGCTCGCTTTAGCGCGGGGTGGGTCGTATTTTGGGGAAATCTTTGTAGTTAAATTAGATTAGTTGTAATGGAAACGTGCAGATATATGCACTTTTAATTTTTCATGTGAGGCACATTTGCTGTAGGGTCAAAATGAGTATAGAGATGAGTCTATGTCTATAATAATAATTTTATTATTATTCCTAAATATTAACACGTGTAAAGCTTGTAGGTATTACGATTTTTTTTAAATTATATTTATTATATTACGGGTTTCTTATAGAATAAAATTGTTGAGTTATAATTTTTATTAAGATAATTAATCCATGTAAAGGGTTATTTCTGAAACGTGATTGGTCCACGAATCACCGAAGGGTGAAAGGGCACACGAGGTTTAGAGTGAATATTTGTGGTGAGATCGGGTTAGTTGCTCATCACTGAAGTTGAGCGTGACGGGGGCTAACTTCATCGCGGGTTTTGGGCTGCCTTTCCGTGCGAAACATGAGGTTAGATCGATTGGTTGCTCATCACAAAAGGCAGCGTGGCGTGAGCCTGTCCTAGGGGAGATAGGATGCCACCGAGCCTGGGGCGTGTAATCGGAGGTGAGATCCGTTTGGTTGCTCATCACAGAAGTCGAGCGTGGTTGGGGCTCACTTCCCGCGGGGTGGGGTGGCCTAAGTGGCCGGGGAAGGTTATTGGGGATGAGATCCGCTTGGTTGCTCATCACAGAAGATGAGCGTTGGTTGGAGCTCGCTTTAGCGCGGGGTGGGTCGTATTTTAGGGAAATCTTTGTAGTTAAATTAGATTAGTTGTAATGGAAACGTGCAGATATATGCACTTTTAATTTTTCATGTGAGGCACATTTGCTGTATGGTCAAAATGAGTATAGAGATGAGTCTATGTCTATAATAATAATTTTATTATTATTCCTAAATATTAACACGTGTAAAGCTTGTAGGTATTCCGATTTTTTTAAAATTATATTTATTATATTACGGGGTACTTATAGAATAAAATTGTTGAGTTATATTTTTTGTAAGATAATTAATCCATGTAAAGGGTTATTTCTGAAACGTGATTGGTCCACGAATCACCAAAGGGTGAAAGGGCACACGAGGTTTAGAGTGAATATTTGAGGTGAGATCGGGTTAGTTGCTCATCACTGAAGTTGAGCGTGACGGGGGCTAACTTCATCGCGAGTTTTGGGCTGCCGTTCCGTGCGAAACATGAGGTGAGATCGATTGGTTGCTCATCACAAAAGGCAACGTGGCGTGACCTGTCCTAGGGGAGATAGGAGGCCACCGAGCCTGGGGCGTGTAATCGGAGGTGAGATCCGTTTGGTTGCTCATCACAGAAGTCGAGCGTGGTTGGGGCTCACTTCCCGCGGGGTGGGGTGGCCTAAGTGGCCGGGGAAGGTTATTGGGGATGAGATCCGCTTGGTTGCTCATCACAGAAGATGAGCGTTGGTTGGAGCTCGCTTCAGCGCGGGGTGGGTCGTATTTTGGGGAAATCTTTGAAGTTAAATTAGATTAGTTGATAGGAAACGTGCAGATATATGCACTATTAATTTTTCATGTGAGGCACATTTGCTGTAGGGTCAAAATGAGTATAGAGATGAGTCTATGTCTATAATAATAATTTTATTATTATTCCTAAATATTAACACGTGTAAAGCTTGTAGGTATTCCGATTTTTTAAAATTATATTTATTATATTACGGGTTTCTTATAGAATAAAATTGTTGAGTTCTAATTTTTATTAAGATAATAAATCCATGTAAAGGGTTATTTCTGAAACGTGATTGGTCCACGAATCACCGAAGGGTGAAACGGGCACACGAGGTTTAGAGTGAATATTTGTGGTGAGATAGGGTTAGTTACTCATCACTGATGTTGAGCGTGACGGGGGTTACCTTCATCGCGGGTTTTGGGCTGCCGTTCCGTGCGAAACATGAGGTGAGATCGATTGGTTGCTTATCACAAAAGGCAGGGTGGCGTGAGCCTGTCCTAGGGGAGATAGGAGGCAACCGAGCCTGGGGCGTGTAATCGGAGGTGAGATCCGTTTAGTTGCTCATCACAGAAGTCGAGCGTGGTTGGGGCTCACTTCCCGTGGGGTGGGGTGGCCTAAGTGGCCGGGGAAGGTTATTGGGGATGAGATCCGCTTGGTTGCTCATCACAGAAGATGAGCGTTGGTTGGAGCTCGCTTTAGCGCGGGGTGGGTCGTATTTTGGGGAAATCTTTGTAGTTAAATTAGATTAGTTGTAATGGAAACGTGCAGATATATGCACTTTTAATTTTTCATGTGAGGCACATTTGCTGTAGGGTCAAAATGAGTATAGAGATGAGTCTATGTCTATAATAATAATTTTATTATTATTCCTAAATATTAACACGTGTAAAGCTTGTAGGTATTACGATTTTTTTAAAATTATATTTATTATATTACGGGTTTCTTATAGAATAAAATTGTTGAGTTATAATTTTTATTAAGATAATTAATCCATGTAAAGGGTTATTTCTGAAACGTGATTGGTCCACGAATCACCGAAGGGTGAAAGGGCACACGAGGTTTAGAGTGAATATTTGTGGTGAGATCGGGTTAGTTGCTCATCACTGAAGTTGAGCGTGACGGGGGCTAACTTCATTGCGGGTTTTGGGCTGCCTTTCCGTGCGAAACATGAGGTTAGATCGATTGGTTGCTCATCACAAAAGGCAGCGTGGCGTGAGCCTGTCCTAGGGGAGATAGGATGCCACCGAGCCTGGGGCGTGTAATCGGAGGTGAGATCCGTTTGGTTGCTCATCACAGAAGTCGAGCGTGGTTGGGGCTCACTTCCCGCGGGGTGGAGTGGCCTAAGTGGCCGGGGAAGGTTATTGGGGATGAGATCCGCTTGGTTGCTCATCACAGAAGATGAGCGTTGGTTGGAGCTCGCTTCAGCGCCGGGTGGGTCGTATTTTGGGGAAATCTTTGTAGTTAAATTAGATTAGTTGATAGGAAACGTGCAGATATATGCACTTTTAATTTTTCATGTGAGGCACATTTGCTGTAGGGTATAAATGAGTATAGACATGAGCCTATGTCTATAATAATAATATTATTATTATTCCTAAATATTAACACGTGTAAAGCTTGTAGGTATTCCTATTTTTTTTAAATTATATTTATTTTATATTAAGGGTTTCTGATAGAATAAAATTGTTGAGTTATAATTTTTATTAAGATAATTAATCCATGTAAAGGGTTATTTCTGAAACGTCATTGCTCCACGAATCACCGACGGGTGAAAGGGCACACGAGGTAATAGAGTGAATATTTGTGGTGATATCAGGTTATTTGCTCATCACTGAAGTAAGCGTGACGGGGGCCCACTTTGTCGCGAGTTTTGGGCTGCCGTTCCGTGCGAAACATGAGGTGAGATCTATTGGTTGCTCATCACAAAAGGCAGCGTGGCGTGAGCCTGTCCTAGGGGAGATAGGAGGCCACCGATCCTGGGGCGTGTAATCGGAGGTGAGATCCGTTTGGTTGCTCATCACAGAAGTCGAGCGTGGTTGGGGCTCACTTCCCGCGGGGTGGGGTGGCCTAAGTGGCCGGGGAAGGTTATTGGGGATGAGATCCGCTTGGTTGCTCATCACAGAAGATGAGCGTTGGTTGGAGCTCGCTTCAGCGTGGGGTGGGTCGTATTTTGGGGAAATCTTTGAAGTTAAATTAGATTAGTTGATAGGAAACGTGCAGATATATGCACTATTAATTTTTCATGTGAGGCACATTTGCTGTAGGGTCAAAATGAGTATAGAGATGAGTCTATGTCTATAATAATAATTTTATTATTATTCCTAAATATTAACACGTGTAAAGCTTGTAGGTATTCCGATTTTTTAAAATTATATTTATTATATTCGGGTTTCTTATAGAATAAAATTGTTGAGTTATAATTTTTATTAAGATAATTAATCCATGTAAAGGGTTATTTCGGAAACGTGATTGGTCCACGAATCACCGAAGGGTGAAAGGGCACACGAGGTTTAGAGTGAATATTTGTGGTGAGATAGGGTTAGTTACTCATCACTGATGTTGAGCGTGACGGGGGTTACCTTCATCGCGGGTTTGGGCTGCCGTTCCGTGCGAAACATGAGGTGAGATCGATTGGTTGCTTATCACAAAAGGCAGCGTGGCGTGAGCCAGTCCTAGGGGAGATAGGAGGCCACCGAGCCTGGGGCGTGTAAACGGAGGTGAGATCCGTTTGGTTGCTCATCACAGAAGTCGAGCGTGGTTGGGGCTCACTTCCCGCGGGTTGGGGTGGCCTAAGTGGCCGGGGAAGGTTATTGGGGATGAGATCCGCTTGGTTGCTCATCACAGAAGATGAGCGTTGGTTGGAGCTCGCTTCAGCGCGGGGTGGGTCGTATTTTGGGGAAATCTTTGAAGTTAAATTAGATTAGTTGATAGGAAACGTGCAGATATATGCACTATTAATTTTTCATTTGAGGCACATTTGCTGTAGGGTCAAAATGAGTATAGAGATGAGTCTATGTCTATAATAATAATTTTATTATTATTCCTAAATATTAACACGTGTAAAGCTTGTAGGTATTCCGATTTTTGAAAAATTATATTTATTATATTACGGGTATCGTATAGAATAAAATTGTTGAGTTATAATTTTTATTAAGATAATTAATCCATGTAAAGGGTTATTTCTGAAACGTGATTGGTCCACGAATCACCGAAGGGTGAAAGGGCACACGAGGTTTAGAGTGAATATTTGTGGTGAGATCGGGTTAGTTGCTCATCACTGAAGTTGAGCGTGACGAGGGCTAACTTCATCGCGGGTTTTGGGCTGCCTTTCCGTGCGAAACATGAGGTGAGATCGATTGGTTGCTTATCACAAAAGGCAGCGTGGCGTGAGCCTGTCCTAGGGGAGATAGGAGGCCACCGAGCCTGGGGCGTGTAATCGGAGGTGAGATCCGTTTGGTTGTTCATCACAGAAGTCGAGCGTTGTTAGGGCTCACTTCCCGCGAGGTGGGGTGGCCTAAGTGGCCGGGGAAGGTTATTGGGGATGAGATCCGCTTGGTTGCTCATCACAGAAGATGAGCGTTGGTTGGAGCTCGCTTCAGCGCGGGGTGGGTCGTATTTTGGGGAAATCTTTGTAGTTAAATTAGATTAGTTGATAGGAACCGTGCAGATATATGCACTCTTAATTTTTCATGTGAGGCACATTTGCTGTAGGGTCAAAATGAGTATAGAGATGAGTCTATGTCTATAATAATAATTTTATTATTATTCCTAAATATTAACACGTGTAAAGCTTGTAGGTATTCCGATTTTTTAAAATTATATTTATTATATTACGGGTTTCTTATAGAATAAAATTGTTGAGTTCTAATTTTTATTAAGATAATAAATCCATGTAAAGGGTTATTTCTGAAACGTGATTGGTCCACGAATCACCGAAGGGTGAAACGGGCACACGAGGTTTAGAGTGAATATTTGTGGTGAGATAGGGTTAGTTACTCATCACTGATGTTGAGCGTGACGGGGGTTACCTTCATCGCGGGTTTTGGGCTGCCTTTCCGTGCGAAACATGAGGTTAGATCGATTGGTTGCTCATCACAAAAGGCAGCGTGGCGTGAGCCTGTCCTAGGGGAGATAGGATGCCACCGAGCCTGGGGCGTGTAATCGGAGGTGAGATCCGTTTGGTTGCTCATCACAGAAGTCGAGCGTGGTTGGGGCTCACTTCCCGCGGGGTGGAGTGGCCTAAGTGGCCGGGGAAGGTTATTGGGGATGAGATCCGCTTGGTTGCTCATCACAGAAGATGAGCGTTGGTTGGAGCTCGCTTCAGCGCCGGGTGGGTCGTATTTTGGGGAAATCTTTGTAGTTAAATTAGATTAGTTGATAGGAAACGTGCAGATATATGCACTTTTAATTTTTCATGTGAGGCACATTTGCTCTAGGGTATAAATGAGTATAGAGATGAGCCTATGTCTATAATAATAATATTATTATTATTCCTAAATATTAACACGTGTAAAGCTTGTAGGTATTCCTATTTTTTTTAAATTATATTTATTTTATATTAAGGGTTTCTTATAGAATAAAATTGTTGAGTTATAATTTTTATTAAGATAATTAATCCATGTAAAGGGTTATTTCTGAAACGTCATTGCTCCACGAATCACCGACGGGTGAAAGGGCACACGAGGTTTAGAGTGAATATTTGTGGTGAGATCGGGTTATTTGCTCATCACTGAAGTAAGAGTGACGGGGGCCCACTTTGTCGCGAGTTTTGGGCTGCCGTTCCGTGCGAAACATGAGGTGAGATCTATTGGTTGCTCATCACAAAAGGCAGCGTGGCGTGAGCCAGTCCTAGGGGAGATAGGAGGCCACCGAGCCTAAGGCGTGTAAACGGAGGTGAGATCCGTTGGGTTGCTCATCACAGAAGTCGAGCGTGGTTGGGGCTCACTTCCCGCGGGGTGGGGTGGCCTAAGTGGCCGGGGAAGGTTATTGGGGATGAGATCCGCTTGGTTGCTCATCACAGAAGATGAGCGTTGAGTGGAGCTCGCTTCAGCGCGGGGTGGGTCGTATTTTGGGGAAATCTTTGAAGTTAAATTAGATTAGTTGATAGGAAACGTGCAGATATATGCACTATTAATTTTTCATGTGAGGCACATTTGCTGTAGGGTCAAAATGAGTATAGAGATGAGTCTATGTCTATAATAATAATTTTATTATTATTCCTAAATATTAACACGTGTAAAGCTTGTAGGTATTCCGATTTTTTAAAATTATATTTATTATATTACGGGTTTCTTATAGAATAAAATTGTTGAGTTATAATTTTTATTAAGATAATTAATCCATGTAAAGGGTTATTTCGGAAACGTGATTGGTCCACGAATCACCGAAGGGTGAAAGGGCACACGAGGTTTAGAGTGAATATTTGTGGTGAGATAGGGTTAGTTACTCATCACTGATGTTGAGCGTGACGGGGGTTACCTTCATCGCGGGTTTTGGGCTGCCGTTCCGTGCGAAACATGAGGTGAGATCGATTGGTTGCTTATCACAAAAGGCAGCGTGGCGTGAGCCAGTCCTACGGGAGATAGGAGGCCACCGAGCCTGGGGCGTGTAAACGGAGGTGAGATCCGTTTGGTTGCTCATCACAGAAGTCGAGCGTGGTTGGGGCTCACTTCCCGCGGGTTGGGGTGGCCTAAGTGGCCGGGGAAGGTTATTGGGGATGAGATCCGCTTGGTTGCTCATCACAGAAGATGAGCGTTGGTTGGAGCTCGCTTCAGCGCGGGGTGGGTCGTATTTTGGGGAAATCTTTGAAGTTAAATTAGATTAGTTGATAGGAAACGTGCAGATATATGCACTATTAATTTTTCATGTGAGGCACATTTGCTGTAGGGTCAAAATGAGTATAGAGATGAGTCTATGTCTATAATAATAGTTTTATTATTATTCCTAAATATTAACACGTGTAAAGCTTGTAGGTATTTCGATTTTTGAAAAATTATATTTATTATATTACGGGTATCGTATAGAATAAAATTGTTGAGTTATAATTTTTATTAAGATAATTAATCCATGTAAAGGGTTATTTCTGAAACGTGATTGGTCCACGAATCACCGAAGGGAGAAAGTGCACACGAGGTTTAGAGTGAATATTTGTGGTGAGATCGGGTTAGTTGCTCATCACTGAAGTTGAGCGTGACGAGGGCTAACTTCATCGCGGGTTTTGGGCTGCCTTTCCGTGCGAAACATGAGGTGAGATCGATTGGTTGCTTATCACAAAAGGCAGCGTGGCGTGAGCCTGTCCTAGGGGAGATAGGAGGCCACCGAGCCTGGGGCGTGTAATCGGAGGTGAGATCCGTTTGGTTGTTCATCACAGAAGTCGAGCGTTGTTAGGGCTCACTTCCCGCGAGGTGGGGTGGCCTAAGTGGCCGGGGAAGGTTATTGGGGATGAGATCCGCTTGGTTGCTCATCACAGAAGATGAGCGTTGGTTGGAGCTCGCTTCAGCGCGGGGTGGGTCGTATTTTGGGGATATCTTTGTAGTTAAATTAGATTAGTTGATAGGAACCGTGCAGATATATGCACTCTTAATTTTTCATGTGAGGCACATTTGCTGTAGGGTCAAAATGAGTATAGAGATGAGTCTATGTCTATAATAATAATTTTATTATTATTCCTAAAAATATTAACACGTGTAAAGCTTGTTAGGTATTATGATTTTTTAAAAATTATATTTATTATATTACGGGATCTTATAGAATAAAATTGTTGAGTTATATTTTTTGTTAGATAATTAATCCATGTAAAGGGTTATTTCTGAAACGTCATTGCTCCACGAATCACCGACGGGTGAAAGGGCACACGGGGTTTAGAGTGAATATTTGTGGTGAGATCGGGTTATTTGCTCATCACTGAAGTAAGCGTGACGGGGGCCCACTTTGTCGCGAGTTTTGGGCTGCCGTTCCGTGCGAAACATGAGGTGAGATCTATTGGTTGCTCATCACAAAAGGCAGCGTGGCGTGAGCCAGTCCTAGGGGAGATAGGAGGCCACCGAGCCTGGGGCGTGTAAACGGAGGTGAGATCCGTTGGGTTGCTCATCACAGAAGTCGAGCGTGGTTGGGGCTCACTTCCCGCGGGGTGGGGTGGCCTAAGTGGCCGGGGAAGGTTATTGGGGATGAGATCCGCTTGGTTGCTCATCACAGAAGATGAGCGTTGGTTGGAGCTCGCTTCAGCGCGGGGTGGGTCGTATTTTGGGGAAATCTTTGAAGTTAAATTAGATTAGTTGATAGGAAACGTGCAGATATATGCACTATTAATTTTTCATGTGAGGCACATTTGCTGTAGGGTCAAAATGAGTATAGAGATGAGTCTATGTCTATAATAATAATTTTATTATTATTCCTAAATATTAACACGTGTAAAGCTTGTAGGTATTCCGATTTTTTAAAATTATATTTATTATATTACGGGTTTCTTATAGAATAAAATTGTTGAGTTATAATTTTTATTAAGATAATTAGTCCATGTAAAGGGTTATTTCGGAAACGTGATTGGTCCACGAATCACCGAAGGGTGAAAGGGCACACGAGGTTTAGAGTGAATATTTGTGGTGAGATAGGGTTAGTTACTCATCACTGATGTTGAGCGTGACAGGGGTTACCTTCATCGCGGGTTTTGGGCTGCCGTTCCGTGCGAAACATGAGGTGAGATCGATTGGTTGCTTATCACAAAAGGCAGCGTGGCGTGAGCCTGTCCTAGGGGAGATAGGTGGCAACCGAGCCTGGGGCGTGTAATCGGAGGTGAGATCCGTTTGGTTGCTGCTTTACAGAAGTCGAGCGTGGTTGGGGCTCACTTCCCGCGGGGTGGGGTGGCCTAAGTGGCCGGGGAAGGTTATTGGGGATGAGATCCGCTTGGTTGCTCATCACAGAAGATGAGCGTTGGTTGGAGCTCGCTTCAGCGCGGGGTGGGTCGTATTTTGGGGAAATCTTTGTAGTTAAATTAGATTAGATAATAGGAAACGTGCAGATATATGCACTATTAATTATTCAAGTCGGGCACATTTGCTGAAGGGTCAAAATGAGTATAGAGATGAGTATATGTCTATAATAATAATTTATTATTATTCCTAAATATTATCACGTGTAAAGCTTGTAGGTATTCCGATTTTTGAAAAATTATATTTATTATATTACGGGTTTCTTATAGAATAAAATTGTTGAGTTATAATTTTTATTAAGATAATTAATCCATGTAAAGGGATATTTCTGAAACGTGATTGGTCCACGAATCACCGAAGGGTGAAAGGGCACACGAGGTTTAGAGTGAATATTTGAGGTGAGATCGGGTTTGTTGCTCATCACTGAAGTTGAGCGTGACGGGGGCTAACTTCATCGCGAGTTTTGGGCTGCCGTTCCGTGCGAAACATGAGGTGAGATCGATTGGTTGCTCATCACAAAAGGCAGCGTGGCGTGACCTGTCCTAGGAGAGATAGGAGGCCACCGAGCCTGGGGCGGGTAATCGGAGGTGAGATCCGTTTGGTTGCTCATCACAGAAGTCGAGCGTGGTTGGGGCTCACTTCCCGCGGGGTGGGGTGGCCTAAGTGGCCGGGGAAGGTTATTGGCTATGAGATCCGCTTGGTTGCTCATCACAGAAGATGAGCGTTGGTTGGAGCTCGCTTAAGCGCGGGGTGGGTCGTATTTTGGGGAAATCTTTGTAGTTAAATTAGATTAGTTGATAGGAACCGTGCAGATCTATGCACTCTTAATTTTTCATGTGAGGCACATTTGCTGTAGGGTCAAAATGAGTATAGAGATGAGTCTATGTCTATAATAATAGTTTTATTATTATTCCTAAATATTAACACGTGTAAAGCTTGTTAGGTATTATGATTTTTTTTAAATTATATTTATTATATTATGGGTTTCTTATAGAATAAATTTGTTGAGTTATAATTTTTATTAAGATAATTAATCCATGTAAAGGGTTATTTCTGAAACGTGATTGGTCCACGAATCACCGAAGGGTGAAAGGGCACACGAGGTTTAGAGTGAATATTTGTGGTGAGATCGGGTTAGTTGCTCATCACTTAAGTTGAGCGTGACGGGGGCTAACTTCATCGCGGGTTTTGGGCTGCCTTTCCGTTCGAAACATGAGGTGAGATCGATTGGTTGCTTATCACAAAAGGCAGCGTGGCGTGAGCCTGTCCTAGGGGAGATAGGAGGCCACCGAGCCTGGGGCGTGTAATCGGAGGTGAGATCCGTTTGGTTGCTCATCACAGAAGTCGAGCGTGGTTGGGGCTCACTTCCCGCGGGGTGGGGTGGCGTAAGTGGCCGGAGAAGGTTATTGGGGATGAGATCTGCTTGGTTGCTCATCACAGAAGATGAGCGTTCGTTGGAGCTCGCTTCAGCGCGGGGTGGGTCGTATTTTGGGGAAATCTTTGTAGTTAAATTAGATTAGTTGATAGGAAACGTGCTGATATATACTTTTTCATGTCAGGCACATTTGCTGAAGGGTCAAAATGAGTATACAGATGAGCCTATGTCTATAATAATAATTTTATTATTATTCCTAAATATTACCACGTGAAAAGCTTGTAGGTATTCCGATTTTTTAAAAATTATATTTATTATATTATGGGTTTCTTATAAAATAAAATTGTTGAGTTATAATTTTTATTAAGATAATTAATCCATGTAAAGTATTATTTCTTAAACGTGATTGGTCCACGAATCACCAAAAGGTGAAAGTGCACACGAGGTTTAGAGTGAATATTTGTGGTGATATCGGGTTATTTGCTCATCACTGAAGTAAGCGTGACGGGGGCCCACTTTGTCGCGAGTTTTGGGCTACCGTTCCGTGCGAAACATGAGGTGAGATCTATTGGTTGCTCATCACAAAAGGCAGCGTGGCGTGAGCCTGTCCTAGGGGAGATAGGAGGTCACCGAGCCTGGGGCGTGTAATCGGAGGTGAGATCCGTTTGGTTGCTCATCACAGAAGTCGAGCGTGGTTGGGGCTCACTTCCCGCGGGGTGGGGTGGCCTAAGTGGCCGGGGAAGGTTATTGGGGATGAGATCCGCTTGGTTGCTCATCACAGAAGATGAGCGTTGGTTAGAGCTCGCTTCAGCGCGGGGTGGGTCGTATTTTGGGGAAATCTTTGTAGTTAAATTAGATTAGTTGATAGGAAACGTGTTGATATATACTTTTATCTTTTTCATGTCAGGCACATTTGCTGAAGGGTCAAAATGAGTATACAGATGAGCCTATGTCTAAATTAATAATTTTATTATTATTCCTAAATATTAACACGTGTAAAGCTTGTAGGTATTCCGATTTTTTTAAAATTATATTTATTATATTACGGGGTTCTTATAGAATAAAATTGTTTAGTTATATTTTTTGTAAGATAATTAATCCATGTAAAGGGTTATTTCTGAAACGTCATTGCTCCACGAATCACCGACGGGTGAAAGGGCACACGAGGTTTAGAGTGAATATTTGTGGTGAGATCGGGTTATTTGCTCATCACTGAAGTAAGCGTGACGGGGGCCCACTTTGTCGCGAGTTTTGGGCTGCCGTTCCGTGCGAAACATGAGGTGAGATCTATTGGTTTCTCAACACAAAAGGCAGCGTGGCGTGAGCCAGTCCTAGGGGAGATAGGAGGCCACCGAACCTGGGGCGTGTAAACGAAGGTGAGATCCGTTTGGTTGCTCATCACAGAAGTCGTGCGTGGTTGGGGCTCACTTCCCGCGGGGTGGGGTGGCCTAAGTGGCCGGTTAAAGTTATAGGGGATGAGATCCGCTTGGTTGCTCATCACAGAAGATGAGCGTTGGTTGGAGCTCGCTTCAGCGCGGAGTGGGTCGTATTTTGGGGAAATCTTTGTAATTAAATTAGATTAGTTGATAGGAAACGTGCTGATATATACTTTTATCTTTTTCATGTCAGGCACATTTGCTGAAGGGTCAAAATGAGTATAGAGATGAGCCTATGTCTATAATAATAATATTATTATTATTCCTAAATATTAACACGTGTAAAGCTTGTAGGTATTCCGATTTTTTTAATATTATATTTATTATATTACGGGGTTCTTATAGAATAAAATTGTTGAGTTATATTTTTTGTAAGATTATTAATCCATGTAAAGGGTTATTTCTGAAACGTGATTGGTCCACGAATCACCGAAGGGTGAAAGGGCACACGAGGTTTAGAGTGAATATTTGTGGTGAGATCGGGTTAGTTGCTCATCACTGAAGTTGAGCGTGACGAGGGCTAACTTCATCGCGGGTTTTGGGCTGCCTTTCCGTGCGAAACATGAGGTGAGATCGATTGGTTGCTTATCACAAAAGGCAGCGTGGCGTGAGCCAGTCCTAGGGGAGATAGGAGGCCACCGAACCTGGGGCGTGTAAACGAAGGTGAGATCCGTTTGGTTGCTCATCACAGAAGTCGTGCGTGGTTGGGGCTCACTTCCCGCGGGGTGGGGTGGCCTAAGTGGCCGGTTAAAGTTATAGGGGATGAGATCCGCTTGGTTGCTCATCACAGAAGATGAGCGTTGGTTGGAGCTCGCTTCAGCGCGGAGTGGGTCGTATTTTGGGGAAATCTTTGTAATTAAATTAGATTAGTTGATAGGAAACGTGCTGATATATACTTTTATCTTTTTCATGTCAGGCACATTTGCTGAAGGGTCAAATGAGTATAGAGATGAGCCTATGTCTATAATAATAATTTTATTATTATTCCTAAATATTACCACGTGTAAAGCTTGTAGGTTAACGATTTTTTAAAAATTATATTTATTATATTATGGGTTTCTTATAGATTAAAATTGTTGAGTTATAATTTTTATTAAGATAATTAATCCATGTAAAGGATTATTTCTGAAACGTGATTGGTCCTCGAATCACCAAAGGGTGAAAGGGCACACGAGGTTTAGAGTGAATATTTGAGGTGAGATCGGGTTAGTTGCTCATCACTGAAGTTGAGCGTGACGGGGGCTAACTTCATCGCGAGTTTTGGGCTGCCGTTCCGTGCGAAACATGAGGTGAGATCGATTGGTTGCTTATCACAAAAGGCAGCGTGGCGTGACCTGTCCTAGGGGAGATAGGAGGTCACCGAGCCTGGGGCGGTAATCGGAGGTGAGATCCGTTTGGTTGCTCATCACAGAAGTCGAGCGTGGTTGGGGCTCACTTCTCGCGGGGTGGGGTGGCCTAAGTGGCCGGGGAAGGTTATTGGGGATGAGATCCGCTTGGTTGCTCATCACAGAAGATGAGCGTTGGTTGGAGCTCGCTTCAGCGCGGGGTGGGTCGTATTTTGGGGAAATCTTTGTAGTTAAATTAGATTAGATAATAGGAAACGTGCAGATATATGCACTATTAATTATTCAAGTCGGGCACATTTGCTGAAGGGTCAAAATGAGTATAGAGATGAGTATATGTCTATAATAATAATTTATTATTATTCCTAAATATTATCACGTGTAAAGCTTGTAGGTATTCCGATTTTTGAAAAATTATATTTATTATATTACGGGTTTCTTATAGAATAAAATTGTTGAGTTATAATTTTTATTAAGATAATTAATCCATGTAAAGGGATATTTCTGAAACGTGATTGGTCCACGAATCACCGAAGGGTGAAAGGGCACACGAGGTTTAGAGTGAATATTTGAGGTGAGATCGGGTTTGTTGCTCATCACTGAAGTTGAGCGTGACGGGGGCTAACTTCATCGCGAGTTTTGGGCTGCCGTTCCGTGCGAAACATGAGGTGAGATCGATTGGTTGCTCATCACAAAAGGCAGCGTGGCGTGACCTGTCCTAGGAGAGATAGGAGGCCACCGAGCCTGGGGCGGGTAATCGGAGGTGAGATCCGTTTGGTTGCTCATCACAGAAGTCGAGCGTGGTTGGGGCTCACTTCCCGCGGGGTGGGGTGGCCTAAGTGGCCGGGGAAGGTTATTGGCTATGAGATCCGCTTGGTTGCTCATCACAGAAGATGAGCGTTGGTTGGAGCTCGCTTAAGCGCGGGGTGGGTCGTATTTTGGGGAAATCTTTGTAGTTAAATTAGATTAGTTGATAGGAACCGTGCAGATCTATGCACTCTTAATTTTTCATGTGAGGCACATTTGCTGTAGGGTCAAAATGAGTATAGAGATGAGTCTATGTCTATAATAATAGTTTTATTATTATTCCTAAATATTAACACGTGTAAAGCTTGTTAGGTATTATGATTTTTTTTAAATTATATTTATTATATTATGGGTTTCTTATAGAATAAATTTGTTGAGTTATAATTTTTATTAAGATAATTAATCCATGTAAAGGGTTATTTCTGAAACGTGATTGGTCCACGAATCACCGAAGGGTGAAAGGGCACACGAGGTTTAGAGTGAATATTTGTGGTGAGATCGGGTTAGTTGCTCATCACTTAAGTTGAGCGTGACGGGGGCTAACTTCATCGCGGGTTTTGGGCTGCCTTTCCGTTCGAAACATGAGGTGAGATCGATTGGTTGCTTATCACAAAAGGCAGCGTGGCGTGAGCCTGTCCTAGGGGAGATAGGAGGCCACCGAGCCTGGGGCGTGTAATCGGAGGTGAGATCCGTTTGGTTGCTCATCACAGAAGTCGAGCGTGGTTGGGGCTCACTTCCCGCGGGGTGGGGTGGCGTAAGTGGCCGGAGAAGGTTATTGGGGATGAGATCTGCTTGGTTGCTCATCACAGAAGATGAGCGTTCGTTGGAGCTCGCTTCAGCGCGGGGTGGGTCGTATTTTGGGGAAATCTTTGTAGTTAAATTAGATTAGTTGATAGGAAACGTGCTGATATATACTTTTTCATGTCAGGCACATTTGCTGAAGGGTCAAAATGAGTATACAGATGAGCCTATGTCTATAATAATAATTTTATTATTATTCCTAAATATTACCACGTGAAAAGCTTGTAGGTATTCCGATTTTTTAAAAATTATATTTATTATATTATGGGTTTCTTATAAAATAAAATTGTTGAGTTATAATTTTTATTAAGATAATTAATCCATGTAAAGTATTATTTCTTAAACGTGATTGGTCCACGAATCACCAAAAGGTGAAAGTGCACACGAGGTTTAGAGTGAATATTTGTGGTGATATCGGGTTATTTGCTCATCACTGAAGTAAGCGTGACGGGGGCCCACTTTGTCGCGAGTTTTGGGCTACCGTTCCGTGCGAAACATGAGGTGAGATCTATTGGTTGCTCATCACAAAAGGCAGCGTGGCGTGAGCCTGTCCTAGGGGAGATAGGAGGTCACCGAGCCTGGGGCGTGTAATCGGAGGTGAGATCCGTTTGGTTGCTCATCACAGAAGTCGAGCGTGGTTGGGGCTCACTTCCCGCGGGGTGGGGTGGCCTAAGTGGCCGGGGAAGGTTATTGGGGATGAGATCCGCTTGGTTGCTCATCACAGAAGATGAGCGTTGGTTAGAGCTCGCTTCAGCGCGGGGTGGGTCGTATTTTGGGGAAATCTTTGTAGTTAAATTAGATTAGTTGATAGGAAACGTGTTGATATATACTTTTATCTTTTTCATGTCAGGCACATTTGCTGAAGGGTCAAAATGAGTATACAGATGAGCCTATGTCTAAATTAATAATTTTATTATTATTCCTAAATATTAACACGTGTAAAGCTTGTAGGTATTCCGATTTTTTTAAAATTATATTTATTATATTACGGGGTTCTTATAGAATAAAATTGTTTAGTTATATTTTTTGTAAGATAATTAATCCATGTAAAGGGTTATTTCTGAAACGTCATTGCTCCACGAATCACCGACGGGTGAAAGGGCACACGAGGTTTAGAGTGAATATTTGTGGTGAGATCGGGTTATTTGCTCATCACTGAAGTAAGCGTGACGGGGGCCCACTTTGTCGCGAGTTTTGGGCTGCCGTTCCGTGCGAAACATGAGGTGAGATCTATTGGTTTCTCAACACAAAAGGCAGCGTGGCGTGAGCCAGTCCTAGGGGAGATAGGAGGCCACCGAACCTGGGGCGTGTAAACGAAGGTGAGATCCGTTTGGTTGCTCATCACAGAAGTCGTGCGTGGTTGGGGCTCACTTCCCGCGGGGTGGGGTGGCCTAAGTGGCCGGTTAAAGTTATAGGGGATGAGATCCGCTTGGTTGCTCATCACAGAAGATGAGCGTTGGTTGGAGCTCGCTTCAGCGCGGAGTGGGTCGTATTTTGGGGAAATCTTTGTAATTAAATTAGATTAGTTGATAGGAAACGTGCTGATATATACTTTTATCTTTTTCATGTCAGGCACATTTGCTGAAGGGTCAAAATGAGTATAGAGATGAGCCTATGTCTATAATAATAATATTATTATTATTCCTAAATATTAACACGTGTAAAGCTTGTAGGTATTCCGATTTTTTTAATATTATATTTATTATATTACGGGGTTCTTATAGAATAAAATTGTTGAGTTATATTTTTTGTAAGATTATTAATCCATGTAAAGGGTTATTTCTGAAACGTGATTGGTCCACGAATCACCGAAGGGTGAAAGGGCACACGAGGTTTAGAGTGAATATTTGTGGTGAGATCGGGTTAGTTGCTCATCACTGAAGTTGAGCGTGACGAGGGCTAACTTCATCGCGGGTTTTGGGCTGCCTTTCCGTGCGAAACATGAGGTGAGATCGATTGGTTGCTTATCACAAAAGGCAGCGTGGCGTGAGCCAGTCCTAGGGGAGATAGGAGGCCACCGAACCTGGGGCGTGTAAACGAAGGTGAGATCCGTTTGGTTGCTCATCACAGAAGTCGTGCGTGGTTGGGGCTCACTTCCCGCGGGGTGGGGTGGCCTAAGTGGCCGGTTAAAGTTATAGGGGATGAGATCCGCTTGGTTGCTCATCACAGAAGATGAGCGTTGGTTGGAGCTCGCTTCAGCGCGGAGTGGGTCGTATTTTGGGGAAATCTTTGTAATTAAATTAGATTAGTTGATAGGAAACGTGATGATATATACTTTTATCTTTTTCATGTCAGGCACATTTGCTGAAGGGTCAAAATGAGTATAGAGATGAGCCTATGTCTATAATAATAATATTATTATTATTCCTAAATATTAACACGTGTAAAGCTTGTAGGTATTCCGATTTTTTTAATATTATATTTATTATATTACGGGGTTCTTATAGAATAAAATTGTTGAGTTATATTTTTTGTAAGATTATTAATCCATGTAAAGGGTTATTTCTGAAACGTGATTGGTCCACGAATCACCGAAGGGTGAAAGGGCACACGAGGTTTAGAGTGAATATTTGTGGTGAGATCGGGTTAGTTGCTCATCACTGAAGTTGAGCGTGACGAGGGCTAACTTCATCGCGGGTTTTGGGCTGCCTTTCCGTGCGAAACATGAGGTGAGATCGATTGGTTGCTTATCACAAAAGGCAGCGTGGCGTGAGCCTGTCCTAGGGGAGATAGGAGGCCACCGAGCCTGGGGCGTGTAATCGGAGGTGAGATCCGTTTGGTTGCTCATCACAGAAGTCGAGCGTGGTTGGGGCTCACTTCCCGCGGGGTGGGGTGGCCTAAGTGGCCGGGGAAGGTTATTGGGGATGAGATCCGCTTGGTTGCTCATCACAGAAGATGAGCGTTGGTTGGAGCTCGCTTCAGCGCGGGGTGGGTCGTATTTTGGGGAAATCTTTGTAGTTAAATTAGATTAGTTGATAGGAAAAGTGTTGATATATACTTTTATCTTTTTCATGTCAGGCACATTTGCTGAAGGGTCAAAATGAGTATAGAGATGAGTCTATGTCTATAATAATATATTTATTATTATTCCTAAATATTAACACGTGTAAAGCTTGTAGGTATTCCGATTTTTTTAATATTATATTTATTATATTACGGGGTTCTTATAGAATAAAATTGTTGAGTTATATTTTTTGTAAGATTATTAATCCATGTAAAGGGTTATTTCTGAAACGTGATTGGTCCACGAATCACCGAAGGGTGAAAGGGCACACGAGGTTTAGAGTGAATATTTGTGGTGAGATCGGGTTAGTTGCTCATCACTGAAGTTGAGCGTGACGAGGGCTAACTTCATCGCGGGTTTTGGGCAGCCTTTCCGTGCGAAACATGAGGTGAGATCGATTGGTTGCTTATCACAAAAGGCAGCGTGGCGTGAGCCTGTCCTAGGGGAGATAGGAGGCCACCGAGCCTGGGGCGTGTAATCGGAGGTGAGATCCGTTTGGTTGTTCATCACAGAAGTCGAGCGTTGTTAGGGCTCACTTCCCGCGAGGTGGGGTGGCCTAAGTGGCCAGGGAAGGTTATTGGGGATGAGATCCGCTTGGTTGCTCATCACAGAAGATGAGCGTTGGTTGGAGCTCGCTTCAGCGCGGGGTGAGTCGTATTTTGGGGAAATCTTTGTAGTTAAATTAGATTAGTTGATAGGAACCGTGCAGATATATGCACTCTTAATTTTTCATGTGAGGCACATTTGCTGTAGGGTCAAAATGAGTATAGAGATGAGTCTATGTCTATAATAATAATCTTATTATTATTCCTAAATATTAACACGTGTAAAGCTTGTTAGGTATTATGATTTTTTAAAAATTATATTTATTATATTACGGGTTTCTTATAGAATAAAATTGTTGAGTTATATTTTTTGTAAGATAATTAATCCATGTAAAGGGTTATTTCTGAAACGTCATTGCTCCACGAATCACCGACGGGTGAAAGGGCACACGAGGTTTAGAGTGAATATTTGTGGTGAGATCGGGTTATTTGCTCATCACTGAAGTAAGCGTGACGGGGGCCCACTTTGTCGCGAGTTTTGGGCTGCCGTTCCGTGCGAAACATGAGGTGAGATCTATTGGTTGCTCATCACAAAAGGCAGCGTGGCGTGAGCCAGTCCTAGGGGAGATAGGAGGCCACCGAGCCTGGGGCGTGTAAACGGAGGTGAGATCCGTTGGGTTGCTCATCACAGAAGTCGAGCGTGGTTGGGGCTCACTTCCCGCGGGGTGGGGTGGCCTAAGTGGCCGGGGAAGGTTATTGGGGATGAGATCCGCTTGGTTGCTCATCACAGAAGATGAGCGTTGGTTGGAGCTCGCTTCAGCGCGGGGTGGGTCGTATTTTGGGGAAATCTTTGAAGTTTAATTAGATTAGTTGATAGGAAACGTGCAGATATATGCACTATTAATTTTTCATGTGAGGCACATTTGCTGTAGGGTCAAAATGAGTATAGAGATGAGTCTATGTCTATAATAATAATTTTATTATTATTCCTAAATATTAACACGTGTAAAGCTTGTAGGTATTCCGATTTTTTAAAATTATATTTATTATATTACGGGTTTCTTATAGAATAAAATTGTTGAGTTATAATTTTTATTAAGATAATTAATCCATGTAAAGGGTTATTTCGGAAACGTGATTGGTCCACGAATCACCGAAGGGTGAAAGGGCACACGAGGTTTAGAGTGAATATTTGAGGTGAGATCGGGTTTGTTGCTCATCACTGAAGTTGAGCGTGACGGGGGCTAACTTCATCGCGAGTTTTAGGCTGCCGTTCCGTGCGAAACATGAGGTGAGATCGATTGGTTGCTCATCACAAAAGGCAGCGTGGCGTGACCTGTCCTAGGGGAGATAGGAGGCCACCGAGCCTGGGGCGGGTAATCGGAGGTGAGATCCGTTTGGTTGCTCATCACAGAAGTCGAGCGTGGTTGGGGCTCACTTCCCGCGGGGTGGGGTGGCCTAAGTGGCCGGGGAAGGTTATTGGGGATGAGATCCGCTTGGTTGCTCATCACAGAAGATGAGCGTTGGTTGGAGCTCGCTTCAGCGCGGGGTGGGTCGTATTTTGGGGAAATCTTTGTAGTTAAATTAGATTAGTTGATAGGAAACGTGCAGATATATGCACTTTTAATTTTTCATGTGAGGCACATTTGCTGTAGGGTCAAAATGAGTATAGAGATGAGTCTATGTCTATAATAATAATTTTATTATTAATCCTAAATATTAACACGTGTAAAGCTTGTAGGTATTACGATTTTATAAAAATTATATTTATTATATTATGGGTTTCTTATAGAATAAAATTGTTAAGTTATAATTTTTATCAAGATAATTATTCCATGTAAAGTGTTATTTCTGAAACGTGATTGGTCCACGAATCACCGACGGGTGAAAGGGCACACGAGGTTTAGAGTGAATATTTTGTGGTGAGATCGGGTTATTTGCTCATCACTGAAGTAAGCATGACGGGGGCCCACTTTGTCGCGAGTTTTGGGCTGCCGTTCCGTGCGAAACATGAGGTGAGATCTATTGGTTGCTCATCACAAAAGGCAGCGTGGCGTGAGCCTGTCCTAGGGGAGATAGGAGGCCACCGAGCCTGGGGCGTGTAATCGGAGGTGAGATCCGTTTGGTTGCTCATCACAGAAGTCGAGCGTGGTTGGGGCTCACTTCCCGCGGGGTGGGGTGGCCTAAGTGGCCGGGGAAGGTTATTGGGGATGAGATCCGCTTGGTTTCTCATCACAGAAGATGAGCGTTGGTTGGAGCTCGCTTCAGCGCGGGGTGGGTCGTATTTTGGGGAAATCTTTGTAGTTAAATTAGATTAGTTGATAGGAAACGTGCAGATATATGCACTTTTAATTTTTCATGTGAGGCACATTTGCTGTAGGGTCAAAATGAGTATAGAGATGAGTCTATGTTTATAATAATAATTTTATTATTATTCCTAAATATTAACACGTGTAAAGCTTGTAGGTATTATGATTTTTTTTAAATTATTTTTTTCTTATATTACGGGTTTCTTATAGAATAAAATTGTTGAGTTATAATTTTTATTAAGATAATTAATCCATGTAAAGGGTTATTTCTGAAACGTGATTGGTCCACGAATCACCGAAGGGTGAAAGGGCACACGAGGTTTAGAGTGAATATTTGAGGTGAGATCGGGTTAGTTGCTCATCACTGAAGTTGAGCGTGACGGGGGCTAACTTCATCGCGAGTTTTGGGCTGCCGTTCCGTGCGAAACATGAAGTGAGATCGATTGGTTGCTCATCACAAAAGGCAGCGTGGCGTGACCTGTCCTAGGGGAGATAGGAGGCCACCGAGCCTGGGGCGTGTAATCGGAGGTGAGATCCGTTTGGTTGCTCATCACAGAAGTCGAGCGTGGTTGGGGCTCACTTCCCGCGGGGTGGGGTGGCCTAAGTGGCCGGGGAAGGTTATTGGGGATGAGATCCGCTTGGTTGCTCATCACAGAAGATGAGCGTTGGTTGGAGCTCGCTTCAGCGCGGGGTGGGTCGTATTTTGGGGAAATCTTTGTAGTTAAATTAGATTAGTTGATAGGAAACGTGCAGATATATGCACTATTAATTTTTCATGTCGGGCACATTTGCTGAAGGGTCAAAATGAGTATAGAGATGAGTATATGTCTATAATGATAATTTTATTATTATTCCTAAATATTAACACGTGTAAAACTTGTAGGTATTCCGATTTTTGAAAAATTATATTTATTATATTACGGGTTTCTTATAGAATAAAATTGTTTAATTATATTTTTTTAAAGATATTTAATCCATGTAAAGTGTTATTTCTAAAACGTGATTGGTCCACGAATCACCGAAGGGTGAAAGGGCACACGAGGTTTAGAGTGAATATTTGTGGAGAGATCGGGTTAGTTGCTCATCACTGAAGTTGAGCGTGACAGGGGACCTCTTCGTCGCGAGTTTTGGGCTGCCGTTCCGTGCGAAACATGAGGTGAGATCGATTGATTGCTCATCACAAAAGGCAGCGTGACGTGAGCCTGTCCTAGTTGAGATAGAAGACCAAAGAGCCTGGGGCGTGTAATCGGAGGTGATATCCGTTTGGTTGCTCATCACAGAAGTCGAGCGTGGTTGGGGCTCACTTCCCGCGGGGTGGGGTGGCCTAAGTGGCCGGGGAAGGTTATTGGGGATGAGATCCGCTTGGTTGCTCATCACAGAAGATGAGCGTTGGTTGGAGCTCGCTTCGGCGCGGGGTGGCTCGTATTTTGGGGAAATCTTTGTAGTTAAATTAGATTAGTTGATAGGAAACGTGCTGATATATACTTTTATCTTTTTCATGTCAGGCACATTTGCTGAAGGGTCAAAATGAGTATAGAGATGAGCCTATGTCTATAATAATAATATTATTATTATTCCTAAATATTAACACGTGTAAAGCTTGTAGGTATTCCTATTTTTAAAAAATTATATTTATTATATTAAGGGTTTCTTATAGAATAAAATTGTTGAGTTATAATTTTTATTAAGATAATTAATCCATCTAAAGGGTTATTTCTGATACGTCATTGCTCCACGAATCACCGACGGGTGAAGGGGCACACGAGGTTTAGAGTGAATATTTGAGGTGAGATCGGGTTTGTTGTTCATCACTGAAATTGAGCGTGACGGGGGCTAACTTCATCGCGAGTTTTGGGCTGCCGTTCCGTGCGAAACATGAGGTGAGATCGATTGGTTGCTCATCACAAAAGGCAGCGTGGCGTGACCTGTCCTAAGGGAGATAGGAGGCCACCGAGCCTGGGGCGGGTAATCAGAGGTGAGATCCGTTTGGTTGCTCATCACAGAAGTCGAGCGTGGTTAGGGCTCACTTCCCGCGGGGTGGGGTGGCCTAAGTGGCCGGGGAAGGTTATTGGGGATGAGATCCGCTTGGTTGCTCATCACAGAAGATGAGCGTTTGTTGGAGCTCGCTTCAGCGCGGGGTGGGTCGTATTTTGGGGAAATCTTTGTAGTTAAATTAGATTAGATAATAGGAAACGTGCAGATATATGCACTATTAATTTTTCATGTCGGGCACATTTGCTGAAGGGTCAAAATGAGTATAGAGATGAGTATATGTCTATAATAATAATTTTATTATTATTCCTAAATATTAACACGTGTAAAGCTTGTAGGTATTCCAATTTTTGAAAAATTATATTTATTATATTACGGGTTTCTTATAGAATAAAATTGTTTAATTATATTTTTTTAAAGATATTTAATCCATGTAAAGTGTTATTTCTAAAACGTGATTGGTCCACGAATCACCGAAGGGTGAAAGGGCACACGAGGTTTAGAGTGAATATTTGTGGAGAGATCGGGTTAGTTGCTCATTACTGAAGTTGAGCGTGACAGGGGACCTCTTCGTCGCGAGTTTTGGGCTGCCGTTCCGTGCGAAACATGAGGTGAGATCGATTGATTGCTCATCACAAAAGGCAGCGTGACGTGAGCCTGTCCTAGTTGAGATAGAAGACCAAAGAGCCTGGGGCGTGTAATCGGAGGTGATATCCGTTTGGTTGCTCATCACAGAAGTCGAGCGTGGTTGGGGCTCACTTCCCGCGGGGTGGGGTGGCCTAAGTGGCCGGGGAAGGTTATTGGGGATGAGATCCGCTTGGTTGCTCATCACAGAAGATGAGCGTTGGTTGGAGCTCGCTTCAGCGCGGGGTGGGTCGTATTTTGGGGAAATCTTTGTAGTTAAATTAGATTAGTTGATAGGAACCGCGCAGATATATGCACTCTTAATTTTTCATGTGAGGCACATTTGCTGTAGGGTCAAAATGAGTATAGAGATGAGTCTATGTCTATAATAATAATTTTATTATTATTCCTAAATATTAACACGTGTAAAGCTTGTTAGGTATTATGATTTTTTTTAAATTATATTTATTATATTACGGGTTTCTTATAGAATAAAATTGTTGAGTTATATTTTTTGTAAGATAATTAATCCATGTAAAGGGTTATTTCTGAAACGTCATTGCTCCACGAATCACCGACGGGTGAAAGGGCACACGAGGTTTAGAGTGAATATTTGTGGTGAGATCGGGTTATTTGCTCATCACTGAAGTAAGCGTGACGGGGGCCCACTTTGTCGCGAGTTTTGGGCTGCCGTTCCGTGCGAAACATGAGGTGAGATCTATTGGTTGCTCATCACAAAAGGCAGCGTGGCGTGAGCCAGTCCTAGGGGAGATAGGAGGCCACCGAGCCTGGGGCGTGTAAACAGAGGTGAGATCCGTTGGGTTGCTCATCACAGAAGTCGAGCGTGGTTGGGGCTCACTTCCCGCGGGGTGGGGTGGCCTAAGTGGCCGGGGAAGGTTATTGGGGATGAGATCCGCTTGGTTGCTCATCACAGAAGATGAGCGTTGGTTGGAGCTCGCTTCAGCGCGGGGTGGGTCGTACTTTGGGGAAATCTTTGTAGTTAAATTAGATTAGTTGATAGGAAACGTGCAGATATATGCACTTTTAATTTTTCATGTGAGGCACATTTGCTGTAGGG
Source organism: Aphrophora alni (assembly GCA_963513935.1). Taxonomy (NCBI): domain Eukaryota; kingdom Metazoa; phylum Arthropoda; class Insecta; order Hemiptera; family Aphrophoridae; genus Aphrophora; species Aphrophora alni. The sequence continues at coordinate 62,314,267 of OY740771.1, read as the reverse complement.
TCAAAATGAGTATAGAGATGAGTCTATGTCTATAATAATAATTTTATTATTATTCCTAAATATTAACACGTGTAAAGCTTGTAGGTATTACGATTTTATAAAAATTATATTTATTATATTATGGGTTTCTTATAGAATAAAATTGTTAAGTTATAATTTTTATCAAGATAATTAATCCATGTAAAGGATTATTTCTGAAACGTGATTGGTCCACGAATCACCGACGGGTGAAAGGGCACACGAGGTTTAGAGTGAATATTTTGTGGTGAGATCGGGTTATTTGCTCATCACTGAAGTAAGCATGACGGGGGCCCACTTTGTCGCGAGTTTTGGGCTGCCGTTCCGTGCGAAACATGAGGTGAGATCTATTGGTTGCTCATCACAAAAGGCAGCGTGGCGTGAGGCTGTCCTAGGTGAGATAGGAGGCCACCGAGCCTGGGGCGTGTAATCGGAGGTGAGATCCGTTTGGTTGCTCATCACAGAAGTCGAGCGTGGTTGGGGCTCACTTCCCGCGGGGTGGGGTGGCCTAAGTGGCCGGGGAAGGTTATTGGGGATGAGATCCGCTTGGTTTCTCATCACAGAAGATGAGCGTTGGTTGGAGCTCGCTTCAGCGCGGGGTGGGTCGTATTTTGGGGAAATCTTTGTAGTTAAATTAGATTAGTTGATAGGAAACGTGCAGATATATGCACTTTTAATTTTTCATGTGAGGCACATTTGCTGTAGGGTCAAAATGAGTATAGAGATGAGTCTATGTTTATAATAATAATTTTATTATTATTCCTAAATATTAACACGTGTAAAGCTTGTAGGTATTATGATTTTTTTAAAATTATTTTTTTCTTATATTACGGGTTTCTTATAGAATAAAATTGTTGAGTTATAATTTTTATTAAGATAATTAATCCATCTAAAGGGTTATTTCTGATACGTCATTGCACCACGAATCACCGTCGGGTGAAAGGGCACACGAGGTTTAGAGTGAATATTTGAGGTGAGATCGGGTTTGTTGTTCATCACTGAAATTGAGCGTGACGGGGGCTAACTTCATCGCGAGTTTTGGGCTGCCGTTCCGTGCGAAACATGAGGTGAGATCGATTGGTTGCTCATCACAAAAGGCAGCGTGGCGTGACCTGTCCTAAGGGAGATAGGAGGCCACCGAGCCTGGGGCGGGTAATCAGAGGTGAGATCCGTTTGGTTGCTCATCACAGAAGTCGAGCGTGGTTAGGGCTCACTTCCCGCGGGGTGGGGTGGCCTAAGTGGCCGGGGAAGGTTATTGGGGATGAGATCCGCTTGGTTGCTCATCACAGAAGATGAGCGTTTGTTGGAGCTCGCTTCAGCGCGGGGTGGGTCGTATTTTGGGGAAATCTTTGTAGTTAAATTAGATTAGATAATAGGAAACGTGCAGATATATGCACTATTAATTTTTCATGTCGGGCACATTTGCTGAAGGGTCAAAATGAGTATAGAGATGAGTATATGTCTATAATAATAATTTTATTATTATTCCTAAATATTAACACGTGTAAAGCTTTTAGGTATTCCAATTTTTGAAAAATTATATTTATTATATTACGGGTTTCTTATAGAATAAAATTGTTTAATTATATTTTTTTAAAGATATTTAATCCATGTAAAGTGTTATTTCTAAAACGTGATTGGTCCACGAATCACCGAAGGGTGAAAGGGCACACGAGGTTTAGAGTGAATATTTGTGGAGAGATCGGGTTAGTTGCTCATCACTGAAGTTGAGCGTGACAGGGGACCTCTTCGTCGCGAGTTTTGGGCTGCCGTTCCGTGCGAAACATGAGGTGAGATCGATTGATTGCTCATCACAAAAGGCAGCGTGACGTGAGCCTGTCCTAGTTGAGATAGAAGACCAAAGAGTATGGGGCGTGTAATCGGAGGTGATATCCGTTTGGTTGCTCATCACAGAAGTCGAGCGTGGTTGGGGCTCACTTCCCGCGGGGTGGGGTGGCCTAAGTGGCCGGGGAAGGTTATTGGGGATGAGATCCGCTTGGTTGCTCATCACAGAAGATGAGCGTTGGTTGGAGCTCGCTTCGGCGCGGGGTGGCTCGTATTTTGGGGAAATCTTTGTAGTTAAATTAGATTAGTTGATAGGAAACGTGCTGATATATACTTTTATCTTTTTCATGTCAGGCACATTTGCTGAAGGGTCAAAATGAGTATAGAGATGAACCTATGTCTATAATAATAATATTATTATTATTCCTAAATATTAACACGTGTAAAGCTTGTAGGTATTCCTATTTTTTAAAAATTATATTTATTATATTAAGGGTTTCTTATAGAATAAAATTGTTGAGTTATAATTTTTATTAAGATAATTAATCCATGTAAAGGGTTATTTCTGATACGTCATTGCTCCACGAATCACCGACGGGTGAAAGGGCACACGAGGTTTAGAGTGAATATTTGAGGTGAGATCGGGTTTGTTGTTCATCACTGAAATTGAGCGTGACGGGGGCTAACTTCATCGCGAGTTTTGGGCTGCCGTTCCGTGTGAAACATGAGGTGAGATCGATTGGTTGCTCATCACAAAAGGCAGCGTGGCGTGACCTGTCCTAAGGGAGATAGGAGGCCACCGAGCCTGGGGCGGGTAATCAGAGGTGAGATCCGTTTGGTTGCTCATCACAGAAGTCGAGCGTGGTTCGGGCTCACTTCCCGCGGGGTGGGGTGGCCTAAGTGGCCGGGGAAGGTTATTGGGGATGAGATCCGCTTGGTTGCTCATCACAGAAGATGAGCGTTTGTTGGAGCTCGCTTCAGCGCGGGGTGGGTCGTATTTTGGGGAAATCTTTGTAGTTAAATTAGTTTAGATAATAGGAAACGTGCAGATATATGCACTATTAATTTTTCATGTCGGGCACATTTGCTGAAGGGTCAAAATGAGTATAGAGATGAGTATATGTCTATAATAATAATTTTATTATTATTCCTAAATATTAACACGTGTAAAGCTTGTAGGTATTCCAATTTTTGAAAAATTATATTTATTATATTACGGGTTTCTTATAGAATAAAATTGTTTAATTATATTTTTTTAAAGATATTTAATCCATGTAAAGTGTTATTTCTAAAACGTGATTGGTCCACGAATCACCGAAGGGTGAAAGGGCACACGAGGTTTAGAGTGAATATTTGTGGAGAGATCGGGTTAGTTGCTCATCACTGAAGTTGAGCGTGACAGGGGCCCACTTCGTCGCGAGTTTTGGGCTGCCGTTCCGTGCGAAACATTAGGTGAGATCGATTGGTTGCTCATCACAAAAGGCAGCGTGACGTGAGCCTGTCCTAGTTGAGATAGAAGACCAAAGAGCCTGGGGCGTGTAATCGGAGGTGAGATCCGTTTGGTTGCTCATCACAGAAGTCGAGCGTGGTTGGGGCTCACTTACCGCGGGGTGGGGTGGCCTAAGTGGCCGGGGAAGGTTATTGGGGATGATATCCGCTTGGTTGCTCATCACAGAAGATGAGCGTTGGTTGGAGCTCGCTTCGGCGCGGGGTGGCTCGTATTTTGGGGAAATCTTTGTAGTTAAATTAGATTAGTTGATAGGAAACGTGCAGATATATGCACTTTTAATTTTTCATGTGAGGCACATTTAGTGTAGGGTCAAAATGAGTATAGAGATGAGTCTATGTCTATAATAATAATTTTATTATTATTCCTAAATATTAACACGTGTAAAGCTTGTAGGTATTATGATTTTTTAAAAATTATATTTATTATATTACGGGTTTCTTATAGAATAAAATTGTTGAGTTATAATTTTTATTAAGATAATTAATCCATGTAAAGGGTTATTTCTGAAACGTGATTGGTCCACGAATCACCGAAGGGTGAAAGGGCACACGAGGTTTAGAGTGAATATTTGTGGTGAGATCGGGTTAGTTGCTCATCACTGAAGTTGAGCTTGACGGGGGCTAACTTCATCGCGGGTTTTTTGCTGCCTTTCCGTGCGAAACATGAGGTGAGTTCGATTGGTTGCTTATCACAAAAGGCAGCGTGGGGTGAGTCTGTCCTAGGGGAGATAGGAGGCCACCGAGCCTGGGGCGTGTAATCGGAGGTGAGATCCGTTTGGTTGCTCATCACAGAAGTCGAGCGTGGTTGGGGCTCACTTCCCGCGGGGTGGGGTGGCCTAAGTGGCCGGGGAAGGTTATTGGGGATGAGATCCGCTTGGTTGCTCATCACAGAAGATGAGCGTTGGTTGGAGCTCGCTTCAGCGCGGGGTGGGTCGTATTTTGGGGAAATCTTTGTAGTTAAATTAGATTAGTTGATAGGAAACGTGCAGATATATGCACTTTTAATTTTTCATGTGAGGCACATTTAGTGTAGGGTCAAAATGAGTATAGAGAGGAGTCTATGTCTATAATAATAATTTTATTCCTCAATATTAAAACGTGTAAAGCTTGTAGGTATTCCGATTTTTTTAAAATTATATTTATTATATTATGGGTTTCTTATAGAATAAAATTGTTGAGTTATAATTTTTATTAAGATAATTAATCCATGTAAAGGGTTATTTCTGAAACGTGATTGGTCCACGAATCACCGAAGGGTGAAAGGGCACACGAGGTTTAGAGTGAATATTTGAGGTGAGATCGGGTTAGTTGCTCATCACTGAAGTTGAGCGTGACGGGGGCTAACTTCATCGCGAGTTTTGGGATGCCGTTCCGTGCGAAACATGAGGTGAGATCGATTGGTTGCTCATCACAAAAGGCAGCGTGGCGTGACCTGTCCTAGGGGAGATAGGAGGCCACCGAGCCTGGGGCGTGTAATCGGAGGTGAGATCCGTTTGGTTGCTCATCACAGAAGTCGAGCGTGGTTGGGGCTCACTTCTCGCGGGGTGGGGTGGCCTAAGTGGCCGGGGAAGGTTATTGGGGATGAGATCCGCTTGGTTGCTCATCACAGAAGATGAGCGTTGGTTGGAGCTCGCTTCAGCGCGGGGTGGGTCGTATTTTGGGGAAATCTTTGTAGTTAAATTAGATTAGTTGATAGGAAACGTGCAGATATATGCACTTTTAATTTTTCATGTGAGGCACATTTGCTGTAGGGTCAAAATGAGTATAGAGATGAGTCTATGTCTATAATAATAATTTTATTATTATTCCTAAATATTAACACGTGTAAAGCTTGTAGGTATTATGATTTTTTTTAAATTATATTTATTATATTACGGGTTTCTTATAGAATAAAATTGTTGAGTTATAATTTTTATTAAGATAATTAATCCATGTAAAGGGTTATTTCTGAAACGTGATTGGTCCACGAATCACCGAAGGGTGAAAGGGCACACGAGGTTTAGAGTGAATATTTGTGGTGAGATCGGGTTAGTTGCTCATCACTAAAGTTGAGCGTGACGGGGGCTAACTTCATCGCGGGTTTTTTGCTGCCTTTCCGTGCGAAACATGAGGTGAGATCGATTGGTTGCTTATCACAAAAGGCAGCGTGGCGTAAGCCTGTCCTAAGGGAGATAGGAGGCCACCGAGCCTGGGGCGTGTAATCGGAGGTGAGATCCGTTTGGTTGCTCATCACAGAAGTCGAGCGTGGTTGGGGCTCACTTCCCGCGGGATGGGGTGGCCTAAGTGGCCGGGGAAGGTTATTGGGGATGAGATCCGCTTGGTTGCTCATCACAGAAGATGAGCGTTGGTTGGAGCTCGCTTCGGCGCGGGGTGGCTCGTATTTTGGGGAAATCTTTGTAGTTAAATTAGATTAGTTGATAGGAAACGTGCTGATATATACTTTTATCTTTTTCATGTCAGGCACATTTGCTGAAGGGTCAAAATGAGTATAGAGATGAGCCTATGTCTATAATAATAATATTATTATTATTCCTAAATATTAACACGTGTAAAGCTTGTAGGTATTCCTATTTTTTAAAAATTATATTTATTATATTAAGGGTTTCTTATAGAATAAAATTGTTGAGTTATAATTTTTATTAAGATAATTAATCCATGTAAAGGGTTATTTCTGATACGTCATTGCTCCACGAATCACCGACGGGTGAAAGGGCACACGAGGTTTAGAGTGAATATTTGAGGTGAGATCGGGTTTGTTGTTCATCACTGAAATTGAGCGTGACGGGGGCTAACTTCATCGCGAGTTTTGGGCTGCCGTTCCGTGCGAAACATGAGGTGAGATCGATTGGTTGCTTATCACAAAAGGCAGCGTGGCGTGAGCCTGTCCTAGGGGAGATAGGAGGCAACCGAGCCTGGGGCGTGTAATCGGAGGTGAGATCCGTTTGGTTACTCATCACAGAAGTCGAGCGTGGTTGGGGCTCACTTCCCGCGGGGTGGGGTGGCCTAAGAGGCCGGGGAAGGTTATTGGGGATGAGATCCGCTTGGTTGCTCATCACAGAAGATGAGCGTTGGTTGGAGCTCGCTTCAGCGCGGGGTGGGTCGTATTTTGGGGAAATCTTTGTAGTTAAATTATATTAGTTGATAGGAAACGTGCAGATATATGCACTTTTAATTTTTCATGTGAGGCACATTTGCTGTAGGGTCAAAATGAGTATAGAGATGAGTCTATGTTTATAATAATAATTTTATTATTATTCCTAAATATTAACACGTGTAAAGCTTGTAGGTATTCCGATTTTTTTAAAATTATATTTATTATATTACGGGGTTCTTATAGAATGAAATTGTTGAGTTATATTTTTTGTAAGATAATTAATCCATGTAAAGGGTTATTTCTGAAACGTCATTGCTCCACGAATCACCGACGGGTGAAAGGGCACACGAGGTTTAGAGTGAATATTTGTGGTGAGATCGGGTTATTTGCTCATCACTGAAGTAAGCGTGACGGGGGCCCACTTTGTCGCGAGTTTTGGGCTGCCGTTCCGTGCGAAACATGAGGTGAGATCTATTGGTTGCTCATCACAAAAGGCAGCGTGGCGTGAGCCAGTCCTAGGGGAGATAGGAGGCCACCGAGCCTGGGGCGTGTAAACAGAGGTGAGATCCGTTGGGTTGCTCATCACAGAAGTCGAGCGTGGTTGGGGCTCACTTCCCGCGGGGTGGGGTGGCCTAAGTGGCCGGGGAAGGTTATGGGGGATGAGATCCGCTTGGTTGCTCATCACAGAAGATGAGCGTTGGTTGGAGCTCGCTTCAGCGCGGGGTGGGTCGTATTTTGGGGAAATCTTTGAAGTTAAATTAGATTAGTTGATAGGAAACGTGCAGATATATGCACTATTAATTTTTCATGTGAGGCACATTTGCTGTAGGGTCAAAATGAGTATAGAGATGAGTCTATGTCTATAATAATAATTTTATTATTATTCCTAAATATTAACACGTGTAAAGCTTGTAGGTATTCCGATTTTTTAAAATTATATTTATTATATTACGGGTTTCTTATAGAATAAAATTGTTGAGTTATAATTTTTATTAAGATAATTAATCCATGTAAAGGGTTATTTCGGAAACGTGATTGGTCCACGAATCACCGAAGGGTGAAAGGGCACACGAGGTTTAGAGTGAATATTTGAGGTGAGATCGGGTTTGTTGCTCATCACTGAAGTTGAGCGTGACGGGGGCTAACTTCATCGCGAGTTTTAGGCTGCCGTTCCGTGCGAAACATGAGGTGAGATCGATTGGTTGCTCATCACAAAAGGCAGCGTGGCGTGACCTGTCCTAGGGGAGATAGGAGGCCACCGAGCCTGGGGCGGGTAATCGGAGGTGAGATCCGTTTGGTTGCTCATCACAGAAGTCGAGCGTGGTTTGGGCTCACTTCCCGCGGGGTGGGGTGGCCTAAGTGGCCGGGGAAGGTTATTGGGGATGAGATCCGCTTGGTTGCTCATCACAGAAGATGAGCGTTGGTTGGAGCTCGCTTCAGCGCGGGGTGGGTCGTACTTTGGGGAAATCTTTGTAGTTAAATTAGATTAGTTGATAGGAAACGTGCAGATATATGCACTTTTAATTTTTCATGTGAGGCACATTTGCTGTAGGGTCAAAATGAGTATAGAGATGAGTCTATGTCTATAATAATAATTTTATTATTATTCCTAAATATTAACACGTGTAAAGCTTGTAGGTATTACGATTTTATAAAAATTATATTTATTATATTATGGGTTTCTTATAGAATAAAATTGTTAAGTTATAATTATTTTTATCAATATAATTAATCCATGTAAAGGATTATTTCTGAAACGTGATTGGTCCACGAATCACCGACGGGTGAAAGGGCACACGAGGTTTAGAGTGAATATTTTGTGGTGAGATCGGGTTATTTGCTCATCACTGAAGTAAGCATGACGGGGGCCCACTTTGTCGCGAGTTTTGGGCTGCCGTTCCGTGCGAAACATGAGGTGAGATCTATTGGTTGCTCATCACAAAAGGCAGCGTGGCGTGAGGCTGTCCTAGGGGAGATAGGAGGCCACCGAGCCTGGGGCGTGTAATCGGAGGTGAGATCCGTTTGGTTGCTCATCACAGAAGTCGAGCGTGGTTGGGGCTCACTTCCCGCGGGGTGGGGTGGCCTAAGTGGCCGGGGAAGGTTATTGGGGATGAGATCCGCTTGGTTTCTCATCACAGAAGATGAGCGTTGGTTGGAGCTCGCTTCAGCGCGGGGTGGGTCGTATTTTGGGGAAATCTTTGTAGTTAAATTAGATTAGTTGATAGGAAACGTGCAGATATATGCACTTTTAATTTTTCATGTGAGGCACATTTGCTGTAGGGTCAAAATGAGTATAGAGATGAGTCTATGTTTATAATAATAATTTTATTATTATTCCTAAATATTAACACGTGTAAAGCTTGTAGGTATTATGATTTTTTTAAAATTATTTTTTTCTTATATTACGGGTTTCTTATAGAATAAAATTGTTGAGTTATAATTTTTATTAAGATAATTAATCCATGTAAAGGGTTATTTCAGAAACGTGATTGGTCCACGAATCACCGAAGGGTGAAAGGGCACACGAGGTTTAGAGTGAATATTTGAGGTGAGATCGGGTTAGTTGCTCATCACTGAAGTTGAGCGTGACGGGGGCTAACTTCATCGCGAGTTTTGGGCTGCCGTTCCGTGCGAAACATGAAGTGAGATCGATTGGTTGCGCATCACAAAAGGCAGCGTGGCGTGACCTGTCCTAGGGGAGATAGGAGGCCACCGAGCCTGGGGCGTGTAATCGGAGGTGAGATCCGTTTGGTTGCTCATCACAGAAGTCGAGCGTGGTTGGGGCTCACTTCCCGCGGGGTGGGGTGGCCTAAGTGGCCGGGGAAGGTTATTGGGGATGAGATCCGCTTGGTTGCTCATCACAGAAGATGAGCGTTGGTTGGAGCTCGCTTCAGCGCGGGGTGGGTCGTATTTTGGGGAAATCTTTGTAGTTAAATTAGATTAGTTGATAGGAAACGTGCAGATATATGCACTATTAATTTTTCATGTCGGGCACATTTGCTGAAGGGTCAAAATGAGTATAGAGATGAGTATATGTCTATAATGATAATTTTATTATTATTCCTAAATATTAACACGTGTAAAACTTGTAGGTATTCCGATTTTTGAAAAATTATATTTATTATATTACGGGTTTCTTATAGAATAAAATTGTTTAATTATATTTTTTTAAAGATATTTAATCCATGTAAAGTGTTATTTCTAAAACGTGATTGGTCAACGAATCACCGAAGGGTGAAAGGGCACACGAGGTTTAGAGTGAATATTTGTGGTGAGATCGGGTTAGTTGCTCATCACTGAAGTTGAGCGTGACGAGGGCTAACTTCATCGCGGGTTTTGGGCTGCCTTTCCGTGCGAAACATGAGGTGAGATCGATTGGTTGCTTATCACAAAAGGCAGCGTGGCGTGAGCCTGTCCTAGGGGAGATAGGAGGCCACCGAGCCTGGGGCGTGTAATCGGAGGTGAGATCCGTTTGGTTGTTCATCACAGAAGTCGAGCGTTGTTAGGGCTCACTTCCCGCGAGGTGGGGTGGCCTAAGTGGCCAGGGAAGGTTATTGGGGATGAGATCCGCTTGGTTGCTCATCACAGAAGATGAGCGTTGGTTGGAGCTCGCTTCAGCGCGGGGTGGGTCGTATTTTGGGGAAATCTTTGTAGTTAAATTAGATTAGTTGATAGGAACCGTGCAGATATATGCACTCTTAATTTTTCATCTGAGGCACATTTGCTGTAGGGTCAAAATGAGTATAGAGATGAGTCTATGTCTATAATAATAATCTTATTATTATTCCTAAATATTAACACGTGTAAAGCTTGTTAGGTATTATGATTTTTTAAAAATTATATTTATTATATTACGGGTTTCTTATAGAATAAAATTGTTGAGTTATATTTTTTGTAAGATAATTAATCCATGTAAAGGGTTATTTCTGAAACGTCATTGCTCCACGAATCACCGACGGGTGAAAGGGCACACGAAGTTTAGAGTGAATATTTGTGGTGAGATCGGGTTATTTGCTCATCACTGAAGTAAGCGTGACGGGGGCCCACTTTGTCGCGAGTTTTGGGCTGCCGTTCCGTGCGAAACATGAGGTGAGATCTATTGGTTGCTCATCACAAAAGGCAGCGTGGCGTGAGCCAGTCCTAGGGGAGATAGGAGGCCACCGAGCCTGGGGCGTGTAAACAGAGGTGAGATCCGTTGGGTTGCTCATCACAGAAGTCGAGCGTGGTTGGGGCTCACTTCCCGCGGGGTGGGGTGGCCTAAGTGGCCGGGGAAGGTTATTGGGGATGAGATCCGCTTGGTTGCTCATCACAGAAGATGAGCGTTGGTTGGAGCTCGCTTCAGCGCGGGGTGGGTCGTATTTTGGGGAAATCTTTGAAGTTAAATTAGATTAGTTGATAGGAAACGTGCAGATATATGCACTATTAATTTTTCATGTGAGGCACATTTGCTGTAGGGTCAAAATGAGTATAGAGATGAGTCTATGTCTATAATAATAATTTTATTATTATTCCTAAATATTAACACGTGTAAAGCTTGTAGGTATTCCGATTTTTTAAAATTATATTTATTATATTACGGGTTTCTTATAGAATAAAATTGTTGAGTTATAATTTTTATTAAGATAATTAATCCATGTAAAGGGTTATTTCGGAAACGTGATTGGTCCACGAATCACCGAAGGGTGAAAGGGCACACGAGGTTTAGAGTGAATATTTGAGGTGAGATCGGGTTTGTTGCTCATCACTGAAGTTGAGCGTGACGGGGGCTAACTTCATCGCGAGTTTTAGGCTGCCGTTCCGTGCGAAACATGAGGTGAGATCGATTGGTTGCTCATCACAAAAGGCAGCGTGGCGTGACCTGTCCTAGGGGAGATAGGAGGCCACCGAGCCTGGGGCGGGTAATCGGAGGTGAGATCCGTTTGGTTGCTCATCACAGAAGTCGAGCGTGGTTGGGGCTCACTTCCCGCGGGGTGGGGTGGCCTAAGTGGCCGGGGAAGGTTATTGGGGATGAGATCCGCTTGGTTGCTCATCACAGAAGATGAGCGTTGGTTGGAGCTCGCTTCAGCGCGGGGTGGGTCGTACTTTGGGGAAATCTTTGTAGTTAAATTAGATTAGTTGATAGGAAACGTGCAGATATATGCACTTTTAATTTTTCATGTGAGGCACATTTGCTGTAGGGTCAAAATGAGTATAGAGATGAGTCTATGTCTATAATAATAATTTTATTATTATTCCTAAATATTAACACGTGTAAAGCTTGTAGGTATTACGATTTTATAAAAATTATATTTATTATATTATGGGTTTCTTATAGAATAAAATTGTTAAGTTATAATTTTTATCAAGATAATTAATCCATGTAAAGGATTATTTCTGAAACGTGATTGGTCCACGAATCACCGACGGGTGAAAGGGCACACGAGGTTTAGAGTGAATATTTTGTGGTGAGATCGGGTTATTTGCTCATCACTGAAGTAAGCATGACGGGGGCCCACTTTGTCGCGAGTTTTGGGCTGCCGTTCCGTGCGAAACATGAGGTGAGATCTATTGGTTGCTCATCACAAAAGGCAGCGTGGCGTGAGGCTGTCCTAGGGGAGATAGGAGGCCACCGAGCCTGGGGCGTGTAATCGGAGGTGAGATCCGTTTGGTTGCTCATCACAGAAGTCGAGCGTGGTTGGGGCTCACTTCCCGCGGGGTGGGGTGGCCTAAGTGGCCGGGGAAGGTTATTGGGGATGAGATCCGCTTGGTTTCTCATCACAGAAGATGAGCGTTGGTTGGAGCTCGCTTCAGCGCGGGGTGGGTCGTATTTTGGGGAAATCTTTGTAGTTAAATTAGATTAGTTGATAGGAAACGTGCAGATATATGCACTTTTAATTTTTCATGTGAGGCACATTTGCTGTAGGGTCAAAATGAGTATAGAGATGAGTCTATGTTTATAATAATAATTTTATTATTATTCCTAAATATTAACACGTGTAAAGCTTGTAGGTATTATGATTTTTTTAAAATTATTTTTTTCTTATATTACGGGTTTCTTATAGAATAAAATTGTTGAGTTATAATTTTTATTAAGATAATTAATCCATGTAAAGGGTTATTTCAGAAACGTGATTGGTCCACGAATCACCGAAGGGTGAAAGGGCACACGAGGTTTAGAGTGAATATTTGAGGTGAGATCGGGTTAGTTGCTCATCACTGAAGTTGAGCGTGACGGGGGCTAACTTCATCGCGAGTTTTGGGCTGCCGTTCCGTGCGAAACATGAAGTGAGATCGATTGGTTGCTCATCACAAAAGGCAGCGTGGCGTGACCTGTCCTAGGGGAGATAGGAGGCCACCGAGCCTGGGGCGTGTAATCGGAGGTGAGATCCGTTTGGTTGCTCATCACAGAAGTCGAGCGTGGTTGGGGCTCACTTCCCGCGGGGTGGGGTGGCCTAAGTGGCCGGGGAAGGTTATTGGGGATGAGATCCGCTTGGTTGCTCATCACAGAAGATGAGCGTTGGTTGGAGCTCGCTTCAGCGCGGGGTGGGTCGTATTTTGGGGAAATCTTTGTAGTTAAATTAGATTAGTTGATAGGAAACGTGCAGATATATGCACTATTAATTTTTCATGTCGGGCACATCTGCTGAAGGGTCAAAATGAGTATAGAGATGAGTATATGTCTATAATGATAATTTTATTATTATTCCTAAATATTAACACGTGTAAAACTTGTAGGTATTCCGATTTTTGAAAAATTATATTTATTATATTACGGGTTTCTTATAGAATAAAATTGTTTAATTATATTTTTTTAAAGATATTTAATCCATGTAAAGTGTTATTTCTAAAACGTGATTGGTCAACGAATCACCGAAGGGTGAAAGGGCACACGAGGTTTAGAGTGAATATTTGTGGAGAGATCGGGTTAGTTGCTCATCACTGATGTTGAGCGTGACAGGGGACCTCTTCGTCGCGAGTTTTGGGCTGCCGTTCCGTGCGAAACATGAGGTGAGATCGATTGATTGCTCATCACAAAAGGCAGCGTGACGTGAGCCTGTCCTAGTTGAGATAGAAGACCAAAGAGCCTGGGGCGTGTAATCGGAGGTGATATCCGTTTGGTTGCTCATCACAGAAGTCGAGCGTGGTTGGGGCTCACTTCCCGCGGGGTGGGGTGGCCTAAGTGGCCGGGGAAGGTTATTGGGGATGAGATCCGCTTGGTTGCTCATCACAGAAGATGAGCGTTGGTTGGAGCTCGCTTCGGCGCGGGGTGGCTCGTATTTTGGGGAAATCTTTGTAGTTAAATTAGATTAGTTGATAGGAAACGTGCTGATATATACTTTTATCTTTTTCATGTCAGGCACATTTGCTGAAGGGTCAAAATGAGTATAGAGATGAGCCTATGTCTATAATAATAATATTATTATTATTCCTAAATATTAACACGTGTAAAGCTTGTAGGTATTCCTATTTTTTAAAAATTATATTTATTATATTAAGGGTTTCTTATAGAATAAAATTGTTGAGTTATAATTTTTATTAAGATAATTAATCCATCTAAAGGGTTATTTCTGATACGTCATTGCTCCACGAATCACCGTCGGGTGAAAGGGCACACGAGGTTTAGAGTGAATATTTGAGGTGAGATCGGGTTTGTTGTTCATCACTGAAATTGAGCGTGACGGGGGCTAACTTCATCGCGAGTTTTGGGCTGCCGTTCCGTGCGAAACATGAGGTGAGATCGATTGGTTGCTCATCACAAAAGGCAGCGTGGCGTGACCTGTCCTAAGGGAGATAGGAGGCCACCGAGCCTGGGGCGGGTAATCAGAGGTGAGATCCGTTTGGTTGCTCATCACAGAAGTCGAGCGTGGTTAGGGCTCACTTCCCGCGGGGTGGGGTGGCCTAAGTGGCCGGGGAAGGTTATTGGGGATGAGATCCGCTTGGTTGCTCATCACAGAAGATGAGCGTTTGTTGGAGCTCGCTTCAGCGCGGGGTGGGTCGTATTTTGGGGAAATCTTTGTAGTTAAATTAGATTAGATAATAGGAAACGTGCAGATATATGCACTATTAATTTTTCATGTCGGGCACATTTGCTGAAGGGTCAAAATGAGTATAGAGATGAGTATATGTCTATAATAATAATTTTATTATTATTCCTAAATATTAACACGTGTAAAGCTTTTAGGTATTCCAATTTTTGAAAAATTATATTTATTATATTACGGGTTTCTTATAGAATAAAATTGTTTAATTATATTTTTTTAAAGATATTTAATCCATGTAAAGTGTTATTTCTAAAACGTGATTGGTCCACGAATCACCGAAGGGTGAAAGGGCACACGAGGTTTAGAGTGAATATTTGTGGAGAGATCGGGTTAGTTGCTCATCACTGAAGTTGAGCGTGACAGGGGACCTCTTCGTCGCGAGTTTTGGGCTGCCGTTCCGTGCGAAACATGAGGTGAGATCGATTGATTGCTCATCACAAAAGGCAGCGTGACGTGAGCCTGTCCTAGTTGAGATAGAAGACCAAAGAGTATGGGGCGTGTAATCGGAGGTGATATCCGTTTGGTTGCTCATCACAGAAGTCGAGCGTGGTTGGGGCTCACTTCCCGCGGGGTGGGGTGGCCTAAGTGGCCGGGGAAGGTTATTGGGGATGAGATCCGCTTGGTTGCTCATCACAGAAGATGAGCGTTGGTTGGAGCTCGCTTCGGCGCGGGGTGGCTCGTATTTTGGGGAAATCTTTGTAGTTAAATTAGATTAGTTGATAGGAAACGTGCTGATATATACTTTTATCTTTTTCATGTCAGGCACATTTGCTGAAGGGTCAAAATGAGTATAGAGATGAACCTATGTCTATAATAATAATATTATTATTATTCCTAAATATTAACACGTGTAAAGCTTGTAGGTATTCCTATTTTTTAAAAATTATATTTATTATATTAAGGGTTTCTTATAGAATAAAATTGTTGAGTTATAATTTTTATTAAGATAATAATTCCATGTAAAGGGTTATTTCTGATACGTCATTGCTCCACGAATCACCGACGGGTGAAAGGGCACACGAGGTTTAGAGTGAATATTTGAGGTGAGATCGGGTTTGTTGTTCATCACTGAAATTGAGCGTGACGGGGGCTAACTTCATCGCGAGTTTTGGGCTGCCGTTCCGTGTGAAACATGAGGTGAGATCGATTGGTTGCTCATCACAAAAGGCAGCGTGGCGTGACCTGTCCTAAGGGAGATAGGAGGCCACCGAGCCTGGGGCGGGTAATCAGAGGTGAGATCCGTTTGGTTGCTCATCACAGAAGTCGAGCGTGGTTGGGGCTCACTTCCCGCGGGGTGGAATGGCCTAAGTGGCCGGGGAAGGTTATTGGGGATGAGATCCGCTTGGTTGCTCATCACAGAAGATGAGCGTTTGTTGGAGCTCGCTTCAGCGCGGGGTGGGTCGTATTTTGGGGAAATCTTTGTAGTTAAATTAGTTTAGATAATAGGAAACGTGCAGATATATGCACTATTAATTTTTCATGTCGGGCACATTTGCTGAAGGGTCAAAATGAGTATAGAGATGAGTATATGTCTATAATAATAATTTTATTATTATTCCTAAATATTAACACGTGTAAAGCTTGTAGGTATTCCAATTTTTGAAAAATTATATTTATTATATTACGGGTTTCTTATAGAATAAAATTGTTTAATTATATTTTTTTAAAGATATTTAATCCATGTAAAGTGTTATTTCTAAAACGTGATTGGTCCACGAATCACCGAAGGGTGAAAGGGCACACGAGGTTTAGAGTGAATATTTGTGGAGAGATCGGGTTAGTTGCTCATCACTGAAGTTGAGCGTGACAGGGGCCCACTTCGTCGCGAGTTTTGGGCTGCCGTTCCGTGCGAAACATTAGGTGAGATCGATTGGTTGCTCATCACAAAAGGCAGCGTGACGTGAGCCTGTCCTAGTTGAGATAGAAGACCAAAGAGCCTGGGGCGTGTAATCGGAGGTGAGATCCGTTTGGTTGCTCATCACAGAAGTCGAGCGTGGTTGGGGCTCACTTACCGCGGGGTGGGGTGGCCTAAGTGGCCGGGGAAGGTTATTGGGGATGATATCCGCTTGGTTGCTCATCACAGAAGATGAGCGTTGGTTGGAGCTCGCTTCGGCGCGGGGTGGCTCGTATTTTGGGGAAATCTTTGTAGTTAAATTAGATTAGTTGATAGGAAACGTGCAGATATATGCACTTTTAATTTTTCATGTGAGGCACATTTAGTGTAGGGTCAAAATGAGTATAGAGATGAGTCTATGTCTATAATAATAATTTTATTATTATTCCTAAATATTAACACGTGTAAAGCTTGTAGGTATTATGATTTTTTAAAAATTATATTTATTATATTACGGGTTTCTTATAGAATAAAATTGTTGAGTTATAATTTTTATTAAGATAATTAATCCATGTAAAGGGTTATTTCTGAAACGTGATTGGTCCACGAATCACCGAAGGGTGAAAGGGCACACGAGGTTTAGAGTGAATATTTGTGGTGAGATCGGGTTAGTTGCTCATCACTGAAGTTGAGCTTGACGGGGGCTAACTTCATCGCGGGTTTTTTGCTGCCTTTCCGTGCGAAACATGAGGTGAGTTCGATTGGTTGCTTATCACAAAAGGCAGCGTGGGGTGAGTCTGTCCTAGGGGAGATAGGAGGCCACCGAGCCTGGGGCGTGTAATCGGAGGTGAGATCCGTTTGGTTGCTCATCACAGAAGTCGAGCGTGGTTGGGGCTCACTTCCCGCGGGGTGGGGTGGCCTAAGTGGCCGGGGAAGGTTATTGGGGATGAGATCCGCTTGGTTGCTCATCACAGAAGATGAGCGTTGGTTGGAGCTCGCTTCAGCGCGGGGTGGGTCGTATTTTGGGGAAATCTTTGTAGTTAAATTAGATTAGTTGATAGGAAACGTGCAGATATATGCACTTTTAATTTTTCATGTGAGGCACATTTAGTGTAGGGTCAAAATGAGTATAGAGAGGAGTCTATGTCTATAATAATAATTTTATTCCTCAATATTAAAACGTGTAAAGCTTGTAGGTATTCCGATTTTTTTAAAATTATATTTATTATATTATGGGTTTCTTATAGAATAAAATTGTTGAGTTATAATTTTTATTAAGATAATTAATCCATGTAAAGGGTTATTTCTGAAACGTGATTGGTCCACGAATCACCGAAGGGTGAAAGGGCACACGAGGTTTAGAGTGAATATTTGAGGTTAGATCGGGTTAGTTGCTCATCACTGAAGTTGAGCGTGACGGGGGCTAACTTCATCGCGAGTTTTGGGCTGCCGTTCCGTGCGAAACATGAGGTGAGATCGATTGGTTGCTCATCACAAAAGGCAGCGTGGCGTGACCTGTCCTAGGGGAGATAGGAGGCCACCGAGCCTGGGGCGTGTAATCGGAGGTGAGATCCGTTTGGTTGCTCATCACAGAAGTCGAGCGTGGTTGGGGCTCACTTCTCGCGGGGTGGGGTGGCCTAAGTGGCCGGGGAAGGTTATTGGGGATGAGATCCGCTTGGTTGCTCATCACAGAAGATGAGCGTTGGTTGGAGCTCGCTTCAGCGCGGGGTGGGTCGTATTTTGGGGAAATCTTTGTAGTTAAATTAGATTAGTTGATAGGAAACGTGCAGATATATGCACTTTTAATTTTTCATGTGAGGCACATTTGCTGAAGGGTCAAAATGAGTATAGAGATGAGCCTATGTCTATAATAATAATATTATTATTATTCCTAAATATTAACACGTGTAAAGCTTGTAGGTATTCCTATTTTTTAAAAATTATATTTATTATATTAAGGGTTTCTTATAGAATAAAATTGTTGAGTTATAATTTTTATTAAGATAATTAATCCATGTAAAGGGTTATTTCTGATACGTCATTGCTCCACGAATCACCGACGGGTGAAAGGGCACACGAGGTTTAGAGTGAATATTTGAGGTGAGATCGGGTTTGTTGTTCATCACTGAAATTGAGCGTGACGGGGGCTAACTTCATCGCGAGTTTTGGGCTGCCGTTCCGTGCGAAACATGAGGTGAGATCGATTGGTTGCTTATCACAAAAGGCAGCGTGGCGTGAGCCTGTCCTAGGGGAGATAGGAGGCAACCGAGCCTGGGGCGTGTAATCGGAGGTGAGATCCGTTTGGTTACTCATCACAGAAGTCGAGCGTGGTTGGGGCTCACTTCCCGCGGGGTGGGGTGGCCTAAGAGGCCGGGGAAGGTTATTGGGGATGAGATCCGCTTGGTTGCTCATCACAGAAGATGAGCGTTGGTTGGAGCTCGCTTCAGCGCGGGGTGGGTCGTATTTTGGGGAAATCTTTGTAGTTAAATTAGATTAGTTGATAGGAAACGTGCAGATATATGCACTTTTAATTTTTCATGTGAGGCACATTTGCTGTAGGGTCAAAATGAGTATAGAGATGAGTCTATGTCTATAATAATAATTTTATTATTATTCCTAAATATTAACACGTGTAAAGCTTGTAGGTATTCCGATTTATTTAAAATTATATTTATTATATTATGGGTTTCTTATAGAATAAAATTGTTGAGTTATAATTTTTATTAAGATAATTAATCCATGTAATGGATTATTTCTGAAACGTGATTGGTCCACGAATCACCAAAGGGTAAAAGGGCACACGAGGTTTAGAGTGAATATTTGTGGTGAGATCGGGTTAGTTGCTCATCACTGAAGTTGAGCGTGACGGGGGCTAACTTCATCGCGGGTTTTTTGCTGCCTTTCCATGCGAAACATGAGGTGAGATCGATTGGTTGCTTATCACAAAAGGCAGCGTGGCGTGAGCCTGTCCTAGGGGAGATAGGAGGCCACCGAGCCTGGGGCGTGTAATCGGAGGTGAGATCCGTTTGGTTGCTCATCACAGAAGTCGAGCGTGGTTGGGGCTCACTTCCCGCGGGGTGGGGTGGCCTAAGTGGCCGGGGAAGGTTATTGGGGATGAGATCCGCTTGGTTGCTCATCATAGAAGATGAGCGTTGGTTGGAGCTCGCTTCAGCGCGGGGTGGGTCGTATTTTGGGGAAATCTTTGAAGTTAAATTAGATTAGTTGATAGGAAACGTGCAGATATATGCACTATTAATTTTTCATGTGAGGCACATTTGCTGTAGGGTCAAAATGAGTATAGAGATGAGTCTATGTCTATAATAATAATTTTATTCCTAAATATTAACACGTGTAAAGCTTGTAGGTATTCCGATTTTTTTAAAATTATATTTATTATATTATGAGTTTCTTATAGAATAAAATTGTTGAGTTATAATTTTTATTAAGATAATTAATCCATGTAAAGGGTTATTTCTGAAACGTGATTGGTCCACGAATCACCGAAGGGTGAAAGGGCACACGAGGTTTAGAGTGAATATTTGTGGTGAGATCGGGTTAGTTACTCATAACTGATGTTGAGCGTGACGGGGGCCCTTCATCGCGGGTTTTGGGCTGCCGTTCCGTGCGAAACATGAGGTGAGATCGATTGGTTGCTTATCACAAAAGGCAGCGTGGCGTGAGCCTGTCCTAGGGGAGATAGGAGGCAACCGAGCCTGGGGCGTGTAATCGGAGGTGAGATCCGTTTGGTTACTCATCACAGAAGTCGAGCGTGGTTGGGGCTCACTTCCCGCGGGGTGGGGTGGCCTAAGTGGCCGGGGAAGGTTATTGGGGATGAGATCCGCTTGGTTGCTCATCACAGAAGATGAGCGTTGGTTGGTGCTCGCTTCAGCGCGGGGTGGGTCGTATTTTGGGGAAATCTTTGTAGTTAAATTAGATTAGTTGATAGGAAACGTGCAGATATATGCACTTTTAATTTTTCATGTGAGACACATTTGCTGTAGGGTCAAAATGAGTATTGAGATGAGTCTATGTCTATAATAATAATTTTATTATTATTCCTAAATATTAACACGTGTAAAGCTTGTAGGTATTCCGATTTTTTTAAAATTATATTTATTATATTATGGGTTTCTTATAGAATAAAATTGTTGAGTTATAATTTTTATTAAGATAATTAATCCATGTAAAGGGTTATTTCTGAAACGTGATTGGTCCACGAATCACCGAAGGGTGAAAGGGCACACGAGGTTTAGAGTGAATATTTGTGGTGAGATCGGGTTAGTTGCTCATCACTGAAGTTGAGCGTGACGGGGGCTAACTTCATCGCGGGTTTTTTGCTGCCTTTCCGTGCGAAACATGAGGTGAGATCGATTGGTTGCTTATCACAAAAGGCAGCGTGGCGTGAGCCTGTCCTAGGGGAGATAGGAGGCCACCGAGCCTGGGGCGTGTAATCTGAGGTGAGATCCGTTTGGTTGCTCATCACAGAAGTCGAGCGTGGTTGGGGCTCACTTCCCGCGGGGTGGGATGGCCTAAGTGGCCGGGGAAGGTTATTGGGGATGAGATCCGCTTGGTTGCTCATCACAGAAGATGAGCGTTGGTTGGAGCTCGCTTCAGCGCTGGGTGTGTCGTATTTTGGGGAAATCTTTGAAGTTAAATTAGATTAGTTGAGAGGAAACGTGCAGATATATGCACTATTAATTTTTCATGTGAGGCACATTTGCTGTAGGGTCAAAATGAGTATAGAGATGAGTCTATGTCTATAATAATAATTTTATTCCTAAATATTAACACGTGTAAAGCTTGTAGGTATTCCGATTTTTTTAAAATTATATTTATTATATTATGAGTTTCTTATAGAATAAAATTGTTGAGTTATAATTTTTATTAAGATAATTAATCCATGTAAAGGGTTATTTCTGAAACGTGATTGGTCCACGAATCACCGAAGGGTGAAAGGGCACACGAGGTTTAGAGTGAATATTTGTGGTGAGATCGGGTTAGTTACTCATAACTGATGTTGAGCGTGACGGGGGCCCTTCATCGCGGGTTTTGGGCTGCCGTTGTGTGCGAAACATGAGGTGAGATCGATTGGTTGCTTATCACAAAAGGCAGCGTGGCGTGAGCCTGTCCTAGGGGAGATAGGAGGCAACCGAGCCTGGGGCGTGTAATCGGAGGTGAGATCCGTTTGGTTACTCATCACAGAAGTCGAGCGTGGTTGGGGCTCACTTCCCGCGGGGTGGGGTGGCCTAAGTGGCCGGGGAAGGTTATTGGGGATGAGATCCGCTTGGTTGCTCATCACAGAAGATGAGCGTTGGTTGGTGCTCGCTTCAGCGCGGGGTGGGTCGTATTTTGGGGAAATCTTTGTAGTTAAATTAGATTAGTTGATAGGAAACGTGCAGATATATGCACTTTTAATTTTTCATGTGAGACACATTTGCTGTAGGGTCAAAATGAGTATTGAGATGAGTCTATGTCTATAATAATAATTTTATTATTATTCCTAAATATTAACACGTGTAAAGCTTGTAGGTATTCCGATTTTTTTAAAATTATATTTATTATATTATGGGTTTCTTATAGAATAAAATTGTTGAGTTATAATTTTTATTAAGATAATTAATCCATGTAAAGGGTTATTTCTGAAACGTGATTGGTCCACGAATCACCGAAGGGTGAAAGGGCACACGAGGTTTAGAGTGAATATTTGTGGTGAGATCGGGTTAGTTGCTCATCACTGAAGTTGAGCGTGACGGGGGCTAACTTCATCGCGGGTTTTTTGCTGCCTTTCCGTGCGAAACATGAGGTGAGATCGATTGGTTGCTTATCACAAAAGGCAGCGTGGCGTGAGCCTGTCCTAGGGGAGATAGGAGGCCACCGAGCCTGGGGCGTGTAATCTGAGGTGAGATCCGTTTGGTTGCTCATCACAGAAGTCGAGCGTGGTTGGGGCTCACTTCCCGCGGGGTGGGATGGCCTAAGTGGCCGGGGAAGGTTATTGGGGATGAGATCCGCTTGGTTGCTCATCACAGAAGATGAGCGTTGGTTGGAGCTCGCTTCAGCGCTGGGTGTGTCGTATTTTGGGGAAATCTTTGAAGTTAAATTAGATTAGTTGATAGGAAACGTGCAGATATATGCACTATTAATTTTTCATGTGAGGCACATTTGCTGTAGGGTCAAAATGAGTATAGAGATGAGTCTATGTCTATAATAATAATTTTATTCCTAAATATTAACACGTGTAAAGCTTGTAGGTATTCCGATTTTTTTTTAATTATATTTATTATATTACGGGTTTCTTATAGAATAAAATTGTTGAGTTATAATTTTTATTAAGATAATTAATCCATGTAAAGGGTTATTTCTGAAACGTGATTGGTCCACGAATCACCGAAGGGTGAAAGGGCACACGAGGTTTAGAGTGAATACTTGTGGTGAGATCGGGTTAGTTACTCATCACTGATGTTGAGCGTGACGGGGGCTACCTTCATCGCGGGTTTTGGGCTGCCGTTCCGTGCGAAACATGAGGTAAGATCGATTGGTTGCTTATCACAAAAGGCAGCGTGGCGTGAGCCTGTCCTAGGGGAGATAGGAGGCAACCGAGCCTGGGCGTGTAATCGGAGGTGAGATCCGTTTGGTTGCTCATCACAGAAGTCGAGCGTGGTTGGGGCTCACTTCCCGCGGGGTGGGGTGGCCTAAGTGGCCGGGGAAGAATATTGGGGATGAGATCCGCTTGGTTGCTCATCACAGAAGATGAGCGTTGTTTGGAGCTCGCTTCAGCGCGGGGTGGGTCGTATTTTGGGGAAATCTTTGTAGTTAAATTATATTAGTTGATAGGAAACGTGCAGATATATGCACTTTTAATTTTTCATGTGAGGCACATTTGCTGTAGGGTCAAAATGAGTATAGAGATGAGTCTATGTTTATAATAATAATTTTATTATTATTCCTAAATATTAACACGTGTAAAGCTTGTAGGTATTCCGATTTTTTTAAAATTATATTTATTATATTACGGGGTTCTTATAGAATGAAATTGTTGAGTTATATTTTTTGTAAGATAATTAATCCATGTAAAGGGTTATTTCTGAAACGTGATTGGTCCACGAATCACCAAAGGGTGAAAGGGCACACGAGGTTTAGAGTGAATATTTGAGGTGAGATCGGGTTAGTTGCTCATCACTGAAGTTGAGCGTGACGGGGGCTAACTTCATCGCGAGTTTTGGGCTGCCGTTCCGTGCGAAACATGAGGTGAGATCGATTGGTTGCTCATCACAAAAGGCAGCGTGGCGTGACCTGTCCTAGGGGAGATAGGAGGCCACCGAGCCTGGGGCGTGTAATCGGAGGTGAGATCCGTTTGGTTGCTCATCACAGAAGTCGAGCGTGGTTGGGGCTCACTTCCCGTGGGGTGGGGTGGCCTAAGTGGCCGGGGAAGGTTATTGGGGATGAGATCCGCTTGGTTGCTCATCACAGAAGATGAGCGTTGGTTGGAGCTCGCTTCAGCGCGGGGTGGGTCGTATTTTGGGGAAATCTTTGTAGTTAAATTAGATTAGTTGATAGGAAACGTGCAGATATATGCACTATTAATTTTTCATGTGAGGCACATTTGCTGTAGGGTCAAAATGAGTATAGAGATGAGTCTATGTCTATAATAATAATTTTATTCCTAAATATTAACACGTGTAAAGCTTGTAGGTATTCCGATTTTTTTTAAATTATATTTATTATATTACAGGTTTCTTATAGAATAAAATTGTTGAGTTATAATTTTTATTAAGATAATTAATCCATGTAAAGGGTTATTTCTGAAACGTGATTGGTCCACGAATCACCGAAGGGTGAAAGGGCACACGAGGTTTAGAGTGAATACTTGTGGTGAGATCGGGTTAGTTACTCATCACTGATGTTGAGCGTGACGGGGGCTACCTTCATCGCGGGTTTTGGGCTGCCGTTCCGTGCGAAACATGAGGTAAGATCGATTGGTTGCTTATCACAAAAGGCAGCGTGGCGTGAGCCTGTCCTAGGGGAGATAGGAGGCAACCGAGCCTGGGCGTGTAATCGGAGGTGAGATCCGTTTGGTTGCTCATCACAGAAGTCGAGCGTGGTTGGGGCTCACTTCCCGCGGGGTGGGGTGGCCTAAGTGGCCGGGGAAGAATATTGGGGATGAGATCCGCTTGGTTGCTCATCACAGAAGATGAGCGTTGGTTGGAGCTCGCTTCAGCGCGGGGTGGGTCGTATTTTGGGGAAATCTTTGTAGTTAAATTATATTAGTTGATAGGAAACGTGCAGATATATGCACTTTTAATTTTTCATGTGAGGCACATTTGCTGTAGGGTCAAAATGAGTATAGAGATGAGTCTATGTTTATAATAATATTTTATTATTATTCCTAAATATTAACACGTGTAAAGCTTGTAGGTATTCCGATTTTTTTAAAATTATATTTATTATATTACGGGGTTCTTATAGAATGAAATTGTTGAGTTATATTTTTTGTAAGATAATTAATCCATGTAAAGGGTTATTTCTGAAACGTGATTGGTCCACGAATCACCAAAGGGTGAAAGGGCACACGAGGTTTAGAGTGAATATTTGAGGTGAGATCGGGTTAGTTGCTCATCACTGAAGTTGAGCGTGACGGGGGCTAACTTCATCGCGAGTTTTGGGCTGCCGTTCCGTGCGAAACATGAGGTGAGATCGATTGGTTGCTCATCACAAAAGGCAGCGTGGCGTGACCTGTCCTAGGGGAGATAGGAGGCCACCGAGCCTGGGGCGTGTAATCGGAGGTGAGATCCGTTTGGTTGCTCATCACAGAAGTCGAGCGTGGTTGGGGCTCACTTCCCGTGGGGTGGGGTGGCCTAAGTGGCCGGGGAAGGTTATTGGGGATGAGATCCGCTTGGTTGCTCATCACAGAAGATGAGCGTTGGTTGGAGCTCGCTTCAGCGCGGGGTGGGTCGTATTTTGGGGAAATCTTTGTAGTTAAATTAGATGATACTTTAATTCAGGTTATAAATAAACTATCACCTCAGGGTAACATACCACACATCACAAGACCTTAACCACCACCAAAGTCCACCACACAGTCATGATCAAAAAACTTTCTCATTACATAGCCCATATCCACTTATGGACCATACATAACGTATACACTATAAATATTAATTATTGTTCATTCACGAGATTGTTACCCGTATAATTTTCTTATAAATAAACAGTGAATATAACTTCTTTATGAAAGTGTCTTGCTAAAAATACAATGTCTAAAGAATATTATGAAAAAGAACTTCAATATATTTATGGTGCTGCAATTTTTAATGGTTATCAAAAAGAAACAATAGATATTATAATTTTAAAAATCTAAATTTAAAAAAAATTAAGGAATCAAGAAGTACTATTATGGGCAGTACGCTTCGACAATGGTGGGTAAAAACTGCATTTGCTCCTCCATTGTTAAATGTTGTAAAAAAATCACTAAACTAATATGCAAATTTGAATATAGCAATATCAGCAGAAAACAATCTTTGTAAAATTTTGGGAAATCCAAAAGATAAAAATAAAGAAGAATATAAATAAGGAATTTATTATATAAATTTTAAATATGTCTGAAAAAGTATATAGGCCAAACAAAACGAAATGTCAGGATAAGAGCAAAAGAACATATTGCCCACTTCAAATATAATAGGCCTGATAAATCAGCTATGGCTAAACATTGTTTAGAAGAAAAACATTACTTCAAAGTAGAAAACTCTGTGTTATTGAAAAATATTACTAAATTGAAAACAATAGATGGATCGGAAACTTTTTATATTAACAAGTACCATAATATAACTTTTAATAACTGAATTAGGCCCGATATAAAATTATATTTCAAAGTAATATATTAAATGTAGTGTTATATATAAGATTAGTTATGAATATTGTATTAGTTAGATGTTAACTTTAAGCTATTTAGATTGAAGCTAGGCACTTATTAACACCTTAATATTAGAAGGTAGGTTTAGGCCATGCCCCCTTTAGTTTTGTATAAATACGGGGGTTGGTGCAGTGCTGGTTTAGTTATAGTTCTTTTATTTTTATTGTAGTTCATGTATCACTGAGGATGGTGACTTTGTCAGTGAAACACATTTGATTGAAAAAACATAGTTTTTGTGAGATTATAATATAAGTATAAGTAATTTATAAGTAGTGATAGGCCTATCTTAGAGTAATAATTTACAGTCTGATCGTTCTATTTAGTACTTCGAAATATGGTTACACATATTTTGGAGAATGGCCGTAGGCCGTTTTCGTGTTTAACATTGCAATTTCACTGTTCCTTATAAGTAGTGATTTGCTTTTAAATAAAGTTTGGGATCTTATGAAATGATTTTAAATAAAGATATGTGATGTTATGGTTGTGTAGTGGTGTGGTTAATTTGTGTGTCAGCGTCTAAATTTCGAATGTTTACAATTTAGAGATAAGCCTATCTTACGTCTGCTTTAGGAATGATTTGTTTTGCAATTCAATGAATATGGGTGGTTTATTAATAATAGGTTGTATATATATGTCCGCTATTAATACTTATGAATGTAGATCGTTGTATTCTATGCTTAATTATCCAAATCGTCTATTTTTCATTTGACTTAGGTTATGTTGTTATTGGTTAATTTAGGCTAACTATCCTAACCTGTTGCATAAGTTATTGATGTAATTTGTGCTGTTATAATGCCCTTCAAACTGATTTTGATGAGGGTACTGAATCCAAAATCATTTTGTGAATCACAAATAACATCTTTAATCTATTATTAGTTAAGATATTGTATATTATATGAAATGTGTTAAATAACTTTATTAAATAGTTTATGCCTGTAGTTTTCTCAATTACCCTATATTAATAAGACTTCCTACAGTCTTATATTTTGGTTGTTATTGTCTATTACTTTTACATACAAAAAAGAATTCGTGTTCTTATTATTCATTGAGATGATAAATGAGTTTTCGTTAAGAATGAAAGTTTTCAGCCATACTCGTAAAATATTAAGTTTTAATCTATTTTCTCATCTGGAATTACTGACAACCAATTAATTGACTACATATATAAATTGCGAGCCTTGTAATGTACCTCCATTAATTATTATTGGTCCATATTATTAGTGTTATTTTTACTTTTATTATTTGTACATATTAATAAATTAATAAAATATTGAAATCCTATAAGTAGCAGGCCTATATTATATGAAATTCTATAGGACAACCAGAAACACCGTAACATTGCTGTTATACATTTCAATTAAACAGTACCGCTTATAATTTTAATCGGAAAATAGTACCCTAGATTTCATCACTCGTCCCAATAGTGTAATTCAATTCACGTACGAAATATTCCCATGTTCGGCTTCGATTCGACCATGAATTGTATCGGAACGGACTTTTGTTACTAGAAATAAACGGTTTTTTTTTGCAGCATACTGCAAAACATTTAAAGAACTAAAATAAGTAGTAGAAAAAGGGTTGTTTTGACCTATGTAGTACTTATCAAAAAAGGTTTGTTTTCACCTAAGACGTTGTCAATCAAGTTATGCTAAATCAGCCCGTCATACATATCCAATCTGCTGTTATTTCGGTCGTAGGACATCATTTTTCATGCACTAAAAACAGCTGATTTGGATGCTCTATTATGAAAAGCTACATTATATCTTAAAATAGTTAGGTGTAAAGGTGACGTGAAAACACACAATAACTTCTAGTCTTCTATTCTATTCTATTCTAAATAATATGCAGTTTTATTTATTATTATTTGGCATTTTGATTAGTACTGTATCTCGTTATAGGAAATACTTGTACGCCTATTCATTTTTTACTGAATATGTTTTTATTCGATTTGTATTAGACATGTTTGTTGTGTAAAAAAGTATTTGGTAGTGTTTGATGTTACTAAAAATATGTAGCATTATGGGTGTACCAATTAGCCGAGGTTGCATAGTCATTCTTGACATACGGTATCCTTGAAAAGTTCATAGTAAATTGAAAATCATTCCTAAATTCTGTTTAAATTCGCTATTAATTATTATAAATATTTGTAGTGTTAAATAAATGAACAAATTTTTAGTGATTGTTAAGGCAACAAATAATAAACTCCATGGTTACACCATTCACAGTGTATTTAAAATAATAGTTGTTCGAAATTTTGGAATATGACATTGATTTAATTATGTGCGTGTTAAACCTCGGGAAGTTCAAAGTAAAACGTAAGTATATTAATGCTAAAGCTTATTTTAACACTAATACCTGTAATTGCAATTTTGGTATATGTAAAACTCAATGTATTGGATTAATACATGTCCACCTTAAATCCAGGATTATAAACCATGACATTCACGGAACATAGACTATTTTTCCGTGATGTAAAAGGAGTTGAGAAGGGACATTTTACAAATTCGACTTCTAATGGGATTGAAATTGGAAACTATCTTAGGCTTATGAGTTATCTACTTCCTTCTATTCTACTTTATCTATTCAAATACCTTAAAATATAGTTTAACCTAAGTCCTATTACTAATCAACTACTGCAACACAGAGTATAACAGTGGGTTTTCATAACCTTAAAATCATCATACTTTAACTCTGTTTAAAATTTATTTCAATTTTGTGCATAATACTTTTTTTCATAAATAACATATTTTTATGTTTGCATGGTCTTTTAATGATCAGATATTTTATAGAAGACAAATATTTGTTTTGAAGAATGTCATATTTTTGATAGGCAAGCTATTTTTTCGTCGCAAAATTGTATATTTAAATAAGTATTAAGATATCTATACAACTCCAAATTTAAGGCTAGATAGAAAAAACTCGAAAAGCAGATCTCACGAAAATTACGTTTACTTAATCAAACGCGTTTCAACGACAAAGTCGCCATCCTCGGTGATAGGCCTACGTGAGCTACAATAATGAACTATAACTAAACACAAGTAGTGTTTGAGTTTTTCTTTCTATCTAATATTATCTCACAAGTCACGTTCAATATTTATTTATAGGCTAAACTTAAAACTGTAAATGTGTAAGGTTTAATTACTAAATGATTTTCAGAAGTATTTTACTATTTATAACTGTCAGTTGATTATGGCCTCTACTTTAAAATTGAAGTCTGCATATAGCCTACATATTGTCTGTGATGATGAACACTGCTATTCTAGAAGTTTACCAGTGAAACATATTTTAGAATCTCGGTGTGTGTATATCATATCAATGACAATCAAAGATGGCAGCTATTTAGATGTTAACTGAAACTGTATAAATTTTGGGCTAATTTAATTATGTTCACAATCTTTATATTAATAGGCAAGCTCAAAGCTTCTTACATTTTTAGAACTAAATTAGTCTGTTTAAGAATTTTTTGAATTATGCATTTTTGTAGCACTTATTTCTATGCAACAAGTTTACTGTGACACTTTTAGCAAAAATTACCCATATGTAATTCAATTCAATTAGTGAAATCCATATGGGACATTTCATGAATATTACGATGCAGTAATGATTAGAGATAAGTTCTAATAACTGATTTAACTGTTTGTGATGTAAATATTATAAGGTTTTTTGTATTTTAAATTATTTGTTTTGTTTAATTTAGGGCTGAACCACTCTTCCATACCTGCTTGAACTTCATTCATTACTTCAGAATCTTGAGCATCTCTTCTGACTCGGCAAGTTACGAATAATGTTAATTTAGCTAGTTTATGTTTGTTAGCTCTAATCTGTTGGAAATCCTTTCATTATTCTGTTGTCAGCCCTGACTTTTTACTTATCCACTTATTATCGCCACACCACAATAGACCGATTTAATTTAATTTATGTTCTTGAATTATATTTGTAATAATAATCATATGTTTTTAATCGAGGTGAATCAAACATAATATTGCTACAGGATTTATATAGAGAAAATAAATCAACCTTTAGAAGATCTTAGGTCCTTTGGGGATCCAATGTTTACGGAAAACATCCATGCCGTACAAGTCTTATGTATTGCCTATAACTAAGGCAATTGCTTTCTTTCAACCAGGTTGCTAAAATTACACAGAAAATATCACGGATTTGTTAAGTGAACGATGAGGAAGTTGAAGTTGGATGAGAAGGGTGGTGACAAACACAAGGCAATTTAAAAATATTTACTTTATATTTTAAAGTTTTCAAACAATTGGCAGTAAAAATTCAAATGGTGGTAAAACTTTTTTATTTTTATCAAAATGGTTCACCAAAATATAAAAATTGCGTCTAGAGAAGGAATAACCTTTGCTTTAGTTCTTTCTTTTTAAACAAATCTTAAAAATTCTTCTTTAAGATTCACTGGCTTATATATTACTTTTAAATTCATTGATTATATCTTGAGCATAATTTACTTGAGACACATGTTTAGGTTTTGTAGGTAGTTTGAATGTGGTTAAGTTATAATGCATTTGTATTTCCTCACGTATCCCAAATAACAAATGATGTTATTTGTAGACTAGCAAATTAGGAGGATTTAATTCTGTATATATGTTAACGGATCCTGAAGTTTAATGCATATAGTTTTTAAAAGACTTAATACATGTTATTTGTTTAAATCTTTCATTAATTGAATACTATAATCTCTAATAAATCAACTGCTTGACTGCTATTCTAAACAAATTGTACAACTGAAAGACAGTTTCTTATTAAATGACATAGAGAGTCAGTTGTTTATTTTTAAATTTAATTTACGCGAGTTTTTAAATTTTTAATTTAATGAATACCATTCTTTCCACACTAAAGGTCGAAGGACCATCATAACCTCGACAAAATTTAAACATCCAATATTCCACTACCTAATCATGTAAAATATTCAGCATAATTTTTTTTAAATTGTATTATTTTTAATTTTCAAAGCGTTTGGAGTAGAATTAAGGACGTAACCATCAACCATGTTACCTCTAGAGCTCTAAAATGCCCAAGTTTTTATTTAGTATCCTTTAGTTATCCTTAGTCTTCGCTTTCTCGCATAGGTAGTTTATTTCATCACATAGTGTAACTGACTTTAATATATACTTTAAAATTGTTTTTTTTTACTGCATGTTCTTTCTATCTTGAACTGTTTACTAGACACGTAAAACCTTCGCTTATTCTTCAAATAATGTCTACTGACGTTAAAGAAGCTTCATTTTTTTTTTTTTTTTTTTTTTTTGTAACACGTTAACAGTTCTTGAACTGTGTTGATATAATGGAACTGATTTCTTGCTTTTCACACTCTTCTCTGAAATTCAAATGAATAAAAATATACAAAACTTACAATAAGGACTGTCTTTTGGTGAAAAAGGTAATCATTTCAACTTTAGGAACTAATGTTGTCGACAAATTTACTTTTACTTTTCTATTTCTTTTAAAGGGAACTTAACGGTGTTTGCACAAAAAATGTCCACATCACCAACTCTCAAATAAAGTGTTCCTGGTCCTTAACATTTACACCTTTAATATTCACAAAATCTATTTTACTTTATGAGTGTATTTTTATAGCATTTGACCGATATTCTTTAAATACTCGTCCAAATAACTTTTGAAATATAATAACGTTAATTTGCCATTATTATTGATGGAGATTCCTTTCACATATTTAAAGATTGCTCCGCGTTATTTTTTATTCATAACTCTACATTAGATAGATTTTTTCTTTACTCTTTACTTCAGATGAGTTAATGTTCAACTGCTGTATAATGCATAGAACCAATGACTACATAATGTTCATAATGTCCATTACCAATGTTCATTGATAGAACGGAACATTACGTGAGAGTTGAGGTATACGGTCGTTTGGGGGCTTTGGGGGTTGTTAGTAGAACATATTACGTACCTGTAATAAACTTATCACAAAACAGAAGTGGCCTAGCTACAGTGGAGAAGGTTCGTGAGCTGGATTCTCCTACAAAGTTTCATATCATGAATTGTTGTGAACTAAATAAAATAAAATAGATAATATTCTGTTAGAATAATTAACTTCTAAATAAGGGCGTCACGTTATTTTATTTATTAAAAGTACTGTTGAAGATTTTGCGATTTTAAAGATTAACATTAATATTATCTTTTACTACTGGCTAAGACAACGAGAAAACCAAGGTTATCAACAAACTTGTTTGCAGGTAGTATAATAAATTCGACTTCAACGCATTTATAGAATTTAACTTTCTTTAATTATTTATAACATTGAGTTTTAAAATCTTTTACAATATAAAATCAAGTATTGTCCAAATCTGATGCACTTTATACTTATACACTAACGTCTTAACCTACTACTTATTCTAAGTACATAGTTAAAATAAAATTCTAATTCTACCATGTCTTAACCTAAATAAAGAAATAAGAGTGCATCATATTTTTACTTTTAATTTTTTTTTACTTTTAATTTATTATTATAAAATTGCTCCGGCTAACTGAAATGTATTATTTTATTTATTTTTATTTATTTTCTCTTTACGGGTTCGTGAGGTTCTTAGGTGACTATAATTTACATATAAAATAGAATTTGGTGGTAGTTTATTTGATTGAGATTGTCCATTAATTTTTTACTTATCGCTTGGAAGTTTTTCACTGCTCCGATGTTCCTGGTTCCGTGCACGTGGTTCCCGTGTAGACTGCCAGTAGATGGATCGATTTGCCTTGATCTTTTCGACGAATCTTCTTTCTTCTTACACTTATTTCTCACTCACTTTCGTGACGACAATTACTTTAATTTATTGTATTAATATTCCTGTTCAAACACTTATATAACGACGCAAATTTATCACACACTTCTTGACGACGATTACTTTTAAACTTATAACGACGATTATCTTTTAAACTTATAACGACGATTATCTTTTAAACTATTCTTTGGAGATTATTATTAATACTTATACAAAAAAAAAACGACGCAGATACTATTTTATTTTGACGTTTGATCTCGGCTAAATCTTTCACAATCGATCTTCTTTTCTACTAAAGAAACACTTGCTCCAGAACTCTCTCCTTCAATCAGTAACAACCAACAAGAACGAACCCCGTGCGCCTCTCTTCCACCCCTATTATAGGTTCTAATTTCAAACGCTTTCTTCCGATCCTCTTCCTTCATTGGCTTATTGTAAATCTTGTACGTTACTTCGAGACTGATGCAATTTATTTCATTGGTCCATTTCAAACATTTTCGGTTGAAGGCATTGACTTTTGGAATGGTTTATTTGACTTTTTGAGATCTGTGACTAATGTTAGAATAGTTTTTCTAGCTGTCAATCCTTTCAACTCTTTACAATTTATGGCCTGCCGAGCACTGACCTTTTGGGAGCCCTCTATTTCGTTATAGTAGGGTTCAAATGAATTTGAGCTTTTGTTTGCTAAAGAACTAAAACAAATATAATATCTCTCTAGAATGCAAATACAAAAACAAAACATAACAATACCTTGACAACAAAAGAAAAACTTTGAAGAAAGAAAAAAAAATAATAAACAAGATCTGCCTGGGACTTAATGGTACACTCAGTTCTATAACTTATAATTTAAAAGTTGTTATTTTCAAATATTAATTACCTTAAAAATAAAAGTACATATATACAAGATATATTAAAAAAAAAAAAAAACTTATTACAAAACAAGATAAAATAACTATAAAGTTAAAATAACTTCTTTACTATTGCAAACCCATAAGCATGCTTGATGACGTCATCGTAAAATAACTGATTGTAATAAAACCAATTTTATAAACAAGAGTTTTGAAATAGGGCCCTTTACAAAATTTAACTTTATCATTTCAAGAAAAACATAGTTTGATCCTTTTTTTATACTTTTACTTTTTTTTTTTTTATTAAATTACAAAAGAATAAACAAAACAATAAATTATAGTCTGTTTCAAATCTAGCCGATATTTTTCTGTTAAGATTTCATTAATCAATATTAAATAATGGTCAATGTCAAAAATTACAAAACAAAATAATCGTCATTTAAACAGTTTCTTTATGTAAGATTGTTTGTCTTTTTTTTTCTATCGTTAACTGAACTAAAAAAACCTGTATGTAGCGATGTGACGAAGCTTGTTCCAAATTGTCCGTGAGAGTCCCACGATGTCAGCTAGCGCACTAGTAGGAGCGTGTATATATCGGCGAGAAACAAGTTCGCAATATTAACATAAAACTTAATGTCTTTATTTGAGTATAACAACACTCAAAAGAACAACATGGTACAACGTAAACTCGAAATTTTCAGCGCAAGATGAAATAATATTAAGTTCCCGATTCTACGGAATAAAACTTGTCCAACAAACATAAAAACAGTTTTCTTTTTCTTTCACTTCGCTCTAAAGTGTAATATAAAACGTCGATAGTCGTTCACAATTTAACAAATATAACACTTTATTTTAAATCCAACCGACTTGCTCACGTAAGTTCAAGTTTAGTTGTACACACAATTTATCGGCGAACCAAACACAGCTGCAGTCTAGACCTCACTCTGCCTAAACACACAACGTCCAACTCAATCAGCTGATAACCTATCGCAAACAAACTAATCCCAACCACTCACTGTCTATAAGCAAACGTAGGCTACAGTCACAGTGGGACGTTAAAGATTATTTTTAAATTTATTTAACATGAACCATTTAAAGCATGAGACGTAATACGTCTCAGACACTGTAAATATTTCTTCCTTGTTTTCTGTATTTCAATGTCTGCAGATAGCTGTTGGGGTGCAAACCCTTTCTTTTACACCGAAAACCGATCTAATTTTCGAAAATGTGGTTGCATTATTTCGGGAGTGGGGGTTTAGAACCAGAGGAACTCTTACTTTACGGTTACGTCTCTGGAAGGAACCAATAGAGGGATCGACAACTAAAGTGTTGGATCGTAATGTAATGGGTTCGGAACTAAGAAAAATATATAAAAAGAAAAGTGCAGAAGGCATATATATATGGCATAAAATAAGTGTTATAAATGCTCAAATTTAAAAGGACTAGAATAAGGCACTTATTAGGTTTGAAGTTGATAAAAGTAAATACATGGGTTAGAACTCAGGCTGATGATAATCAAATGAAATAAAATAGTGGAAAATCATAGATTATAAAAACTAAGTTTAAAATTGCACTAGAACAAAAAAGTGTAATAAAATTGTATGATGTGACAAAAACAAAACGTAAAGTGGAAATATTTCGTCAGTGAAGAAGGAATTAGTAAAGAAAAGAACACAAAAATGTGTCTAAAAATTTGATCAAGAAGGAAAATTTAATTAATTAATATAGATATTGATGATGTTATTACAGTAGAAGATAAACTTGAAATGTTAAAAAAATTACCACCAAGTAATAAAGTAGAAGAATGCAGTACTTTACACAGACTAGTTTGTGATCGAATAAGTTCTGATGGTTTTAAATAGGATGGAACGTGGTTAAAAGACTGATTTTGGTGCAACGGTTAAGACATTAGAGAATGGTTAAGCACAGTTATTAAATTGAATAAAGGCAAAAATATTTAAATGAATATTGGAGAAAATTTATAATTTCATGGGATTGAATTATTTGTTTGTATTTAAATAATTAGAGAAAAATAAATCTTTCTGGATATGCATTAAAATTTGCATGAAAGGATATAACCATAAAAATTAAGATAATGTTCACTCAAGCAGAAAAATTAAGAAATTTAGAATTATAAGGTCAAGCACTGAAATCATAGATTTTTAATAGAATACCAAAGACCTGTTTGAATTTGTTTCTTTCACCTACTGAATGTTTTACATTACATAATGTTATATGACTTAATTCGGATATTATATAACTCCAATATTGTTGAGATTACAGACATTTTAAATAACTTTTTTTCAAGTGTCAGATGATATAAACGTTACCTTGACGGCATTACTAAAGCATTAAAAAAAGAATCCTTTCCAAATTTATTATTTCTTGACCCGACCACCCACAACGAAGTCATAAATAAATTTTAAAATACTAAACTTATAGGTTTGATTGGTTTTCCTATATTTATATTAAAAGCTTCTTCGCATGTTATTGCGAAGCTAATATCCTTTTTAACTAATTAATCATTAGAACATGGTGTTTTCTCAGAAAAAACTAAAACATACACTTAGATAGCCTATTCTTTAAAAAACCGATAAGGTCAACATTGTTAATAATTAATGGTTAAGGGCCTATAGCTCTCTTACCAGTAATGTCTAAAATATTTGAGGAACTAATACTGACAAGAGTTTTACCTTTCTGTCTTTTTTTATGAAAATATTTTAACAGAACATCAGTTTGGTTTCAGAAAAAGGTTGTCTACAGAATCTGGTCTTTATGAACTAGTCGAGTGTATAGTTTGTTCGATTGACAGAAGAGGTTATGCCATACGTGGACTCGTTATTAAGCGGGAAGGAAACAAAGATTACTATATACGGACACTCGTTTTGTTTCGGACAATTAATTCGAGAGGGGTTACCTTTGATCCAATATTGTAAACTGTGCTGTTTTAATTCTATGTAAATGATTTATCGAGGGGTTTTCTTGGATTTAATATTGTAAACTGTACTGTTTTAATTCAATGTAAATGATTTATCGAGGGGTTTTCTTGGATTCAATATTGTAAACTGTACTGTTTTAATTCTATGTAAATAATTTATTGAGGGGTTTCCTTGGATCCAATATTGTAACCTGTACTGTTTTTAGTATGTGTAAATGATTTACAATGTAATTTAGGTGAAACTAAAGCTTTACTATTATTTGCTGATGGCATCAGTCTAACCATAATGGCTGAAGATTGGTTTTCAGTTATCGGTTTAAAATTAAACACAAGTAAAACGCAATTATTCATTTTATGAACCATTTAGTAACTCCAGCTAATTCTGCTAAATATTTCGGAATGACACTCGATGCAAAGCTCCACTGGAAAGAACACGTCAAAAAGAAAAATATCGAATTAAACACGCAATTTAGAAAATTAACTGGTTAATAGGGAGAAACTCAGATTTAGACCTACACAACAAACTGCTTCTATACAAGCAAATACTGAAGTCAGTATGGACCTATGGAATCCAGCTGTGGGGCTCTACAAAAAAACACTAATATAAAAGTAATTCAAACTCTCCAGAACAAAGTCCTGCGAAGTATTGTAAAGGCTCCGTGGTTCGTTCGCAATGACAGTCTTCATAGTGACCTTAGGATAAACACTGTCTCAGAGGAAATCAAAAGATTTGCAGAGAAACACAAACAAAGACTTCTACAGCACGAGAACAAGGAAAAAGCTTGCTTGTTAGACAACTCTGGTGAGACCCGTCGCTTGAAAAGGACGAAGCCTCTAGAACATTGCAATGAGAAAGTGTAACAAATTACACATGAACAGAGTGTGCGTTAATCAGGAGTCCATCGGTGGGTGATACTCCAACAAACGGAGACATTAGTATTAAATGTATATTACTAGATAGGCTCTTATTGCCTAGTTGTAATTCTGTAATAATAAAAATAAAAAAATTAAAAAAAAAATTCATTTTAGTTCAAAATGGAAAAGAAATAATTTATGTCTTTGCCTTAAAAAAAAAATTATTGCAAGTGAAGACTCTTAAAAACTCCTGTTAGTGTTATTGATGTGAAATTAAACCGAAAGTACATTTTCATTGCAATGGAAATAAAGTTTAATTCACAGTCTATAAAAATTGTCTGTACATATAAAAAATAAATAAATAAAAATTAAAACAGAATAATTTCTTATTTATAATATAGATGTTAATAAAATTGTTGAGTTATATTTTTTTTAAGATAATTAATCCATGTAATACAGGGTTATTTCTGAAACGTGATTGGTCCACGAATCACCGAAGGGTGAAAGGGCACACGAGGTTTAGAGTGAATATTTGTGGTGAGATCGGGTTAGTTGCTCATCACTGAAGTTGAGCGTGACGGCGGCCCACTTCGTCGCGAGTTTTGGGCTGCCGTTCCGTGCGAAACATGAGGTGAGATCGATTGGTTGCTCATCACAAAAGGCAGCGTGGCGTGACCTGTCCTAGGGGTGATAGGAGGCCACCGAGCCTGGGGCGTGTAATCGGAGGTGAGATCCGTTTGGTTGCTCATCACAGAAGTCGAGCGTGGTTGGGGCTCACTTCCCGCGGGGTGGGGTGGCCTAAGTGGCCGGGGAAGGTTATTGGGGATGAGATCCGCTTGGTTGCTCATCACAGAAGATGAGCGTTGGTTGGAGCTCGCTTCAGCGCGGGGTGGGTCGTATTTTGGGGAAATCTTTGTAGTTAAATTAGATTAGATAATAGGAAACGTGCAGATATATGCACTATTAATTTATGATGTCGGGCACATTTGCTGAAGGGTCAAAATGAGTATAGAGATGAGTATATGTCTATAATAATAATTTTATTATTATTCCTAAATATTAACACGTGTAAAGCTTGTAGGTATTCCGATTTTTGAAAAATTATATTTATTATATTACGGGTTTCTTATAGAATAAAATTGTTGAGTTATATTTTTTTAAAGATATATAATCCATGTAAAGTGTTATTTCTGAAACGTGATTGGTCCACGAATCACCGAAGGGTGAAAGGGCACACGAGGTTTAGAGTGAATATTTGTGGTGAGATCGGGTTAGTTGCTCATCACTGAAGTTGAGCGTGACAGGGGCCCACTTCGTCGCGAGTTTTGGGCTGCCGTTCCGTGCGAAACATGAGGTGAGATCGATTGGTTGCTCATCACAAAAGGCAGCGTGGCGTGACCTGTCCTAGGGGTGATAGGAGGCCACCGAGCCTGGGGCGTGTAATCG
Organism: Aphrophora alni; assembly: GCA_963513935.1. NCBI lineage: Eukaryota > Metazoa > Arthropoda > Insecta > Hemiptera > Aphrophoridae > Aphrophora > Aphrophora alni. The sequence continues at coordinate 62,275,257 of OY740771.1, read as the reverse complement.
GAGGTGAGATCCGTTTGGTTGCTCATCACAGAAGTCGAGCGTGGTTGGGGCTCACTTCCCGCGGGGTGGGGTGGCCTAAGTGGCCGGGGAAGGTTATTGGGGATGAGATTAGCTTGGTTGCTCATCACAGAAGATGAGCGTTGGTTGGAGCTCGCTTCAGCGCGGGGTGGGTCGTATTTTGGGGAAATCTTTGTAGTTAAATTAGATTAGATAATAGGAAACGTGCAGATGTATGCACTATTAATTTTTGATGTCGGGCACATTTGCTGAAGGGTCAAAATGAGTATAGAGATGAGCCTATGTCTATAATAATAATTTTATTATTATTCCTAAATATTAACACGTGTAAAGCTTGTAGGTATTCCGATTTTTTTTAAATTACATTTATTATATTACGGGGTTCTTATAGAATAAAATTGTTGAGTTATATTTTTTGTAAGATAATTAATCCATGTAAAGGGTTATTTCTGAAACGTCATTGCTCCACGAATCACCGACGGGTGAAAGGGCACACGAGGTTTAGAGTGAATATTTGTGGTGAGATCGGGTTAGTTGCTCATCACTGAAGTTGAGCGTGACGGGGGCTAACTTCATCGCGGGTTTTGGGCTGCCTCTCCGTGCGAAACATGAGGTGAGATCGATTGGTTGCTTATCACAAAAGGCAGCGTGGCGTGAGCCTGTCCTAGGGGAGATAGGAGGCCACCGAGCCTGGGGCGTGTAAACGGAGGTGAGATCCGTTTGGTTGCTCATCACAGAAGTCGAGCGTGGTTGGGGCTCACTTCCCGCGGGGTGGGGTGGCCTAAGTTGCCGGGGAAAGTTATAGGGGATGAGATCCGCTTGGTTGCTCATCACAGAAGATGAGCGTTGGTTGGAGCTCGCTTCAGCGCGGGGTGGGTCGTATTTTGGGGAAATCTTTGTAATTAAATTAGATTAGTTGATAGGAAACGTGCTGATATATACTTTTATCTTTTTCATGTCAGGCACATTTGCTGAAGGGTCAAAATGAGTATAGAGATGAGCCTATGTCTATAATAATAATTTTATTGTTATTCCTAAATATTAAGACGTGTAAAGCTTGTAGGTATACCGATTTTTTTAAAATTATATTTATTATATTACGGGTTTCTTATAGAATAAAATTGTTGAGTTATAATTTTTATTAAGATAATTAATCCATGTAAAGGGTTATTTCTAAAACGTGATTGGTCCACGAATCACCGAAGGGTGAAAGGGCACACGAGGTTTAGAGTGAATATTTGTGGTGAGATCGGGTTAGTTGCTCATCACTGAAGTTGAGCGTGACGGGGGCTAACTTCATCGCGGGTTTTGGGCTGCCTTTCCGTGCGAAACATAAGGTGAAATCGATTGGTTGCTCATCACAAATTAAAAGGCAGTGTGGCGTGAGCCTGTCCTAGGTGAGATAGGAGGCCACCGAGCCTGGGGCGTGTAATCGGAGGTGAGATCCGTTTGGTTGCTCATCACAGAAGTCGAGCGTGGTTGGGGCTCACTTCCCGCGGGGTGGGGTGGCCTAAGTGGCCGGGGAAGGTTATTGGGGATGAGATCCGCTTGGTTGCTCATTACAGAAGATGAGCGTTGGTTGGAGCTCGCTTCAGCGCGGGGTGGGTCGTATTTTGGGGAAATATTTGTAGTTAAATTAGATTAGTTCATAGGAAACGTGTTGATATATACTTTTATCTTTTTCATGTCAGGCACATTTGCTGAAGGGTCAAAATGAGTATACAGATGAGCCTATGTCTATAATAATAATTTTATTATTATTCCTAAATATTAACACGTGTAAAGCTTGTAGGTATTCCGATTTTTTTAAAATAATATTTATTATATTACGGGGTTCTTATAGAATAAAATTGTTGAGTTATATTTTTTGTAAGATAATTAATCCATGTAAAGGGTTATTTCTGAAACGCCATTGCTCCACGAATCACCGACGGGTGAAAGGGCACACGAGGTTTAGAGTGAATATTTGTGGTGAGATCGGGTTATTTGCTCATCACTGAAGTAAGCGTGACGGGGGCCCACTTTGTCGCGAGTTTTGGGCTGCCGTTCCGTGCGAAACATGAGGTGAGATCTATTGGTTGCTCAACACAAAAGGCAGCGTGGCGTGAGCCTGTCCTAGGGGAGATAGGAGGCCACCGAGCCTGGGGCGTGTAATCGGAGGTGAGATCCGTTTGGTTGCTCATCACAGAAGTCGAGCGTGGTTGGGGCTCACTTCCCGCGGGGTGGGGTGGCCTAAGTGGCCAGGGAAGGTTATAGGGGATGAGATCCGCTTGGTTGCTCATCACAGAAGATGAGCGTTGGTTGGAGCTCGCTTCAGCGCGGGGTGGGTCGTATTTTGGGAAAATCTTTGTAATTAAATTAGATTAGTTGATAGGAAACGTGCTGATATATACTTTTATCTTCTTCATGTCAGGCATATTTGCTGATGGGTCAAAATGAGTATAGAGATGAGCCTATGTCTATAATAATAATATTATTATTATTCCTAAATATTAACACGTGTAAAGCTTGTAGGTATTCCTATTTTTTAAAAATTATATTTATTATATTAAGGGTTTCTTATAGAATAAAATTGTTGAGTTATAATTTTTATTAAGATAATTAATCCATGTAAAGTATTATTTCTGAAACGTGATTGGTCCACGAATCACCAAAGGGTGAAAGGGCACACGAGGTTTAGAGTGAATATTTGAGGTGAGATCTGGTTAGTTGCTCATCACTGAAGTTGAGCGTGACGGGGGCTATCTTCATCGCGAGTTTTGGGCTGCCGTTCCGTGCGAAACATGAGGTGAGATCTATTGGTTGCTCATCACAAAAGGCAGCGTGGCGTGAGCCTGTCCTAGGGGAGATAGGAGGCCACCGAGCCTGGGGCGTGTAATCGGAGGTGAGATCCGTTTGGTTGCTCATCACAGAAGTCGAGCGTGGTTGGGGCTCACTTCCCGCGGGGTGGGGTGGCCTAAGTGGCCGGGGAAGGTTATTGGGGATGAGATCCGCTTGGTTGCTCATCACAGAAGATGAGCGTTGGTTGGAGCTCGCTTTAGCGCGGGGTGGGTCGTATTTTGGGGAAATCTTTGTAGTTAAATTAGATTAGTTGTAATGGAAACGTGCAGATATATGCACTTTTAATTTTTCATGTGAGGCACATTTGCTGTAGGGTCAAAATGAGTATAGAGATGAGTCTATGTCTATAATAATAATTTTATTATTATTCCTAAATATTAACACGTGTAAAGCTTGTAGGTATTCCGATTTTTTAAAATTATATTTATTATATTACGGGTTTCTTATAGAATAAAATTGTTGAGTTATAATTTTTATTAAGATAATTAATCCATGTAAAGGGTTATTTCTGAAACGTGATTGGTCCACGAATCACCGAAGGGTGAAAGGGCACACGAGGTTTAGAGTGAATATTTGTGGTGAGATAGGGTTAGTTGCTCAACACTGATGTTGAGCGTGACGGGGGTTACCTTCATCGCGGGTTTTGGGCTGCCGTTCCGTGCGAAACATGAGGTGAGATCGATTGGTTGCCTTTCACAAAAGGCAGCGTGGCGTGAGCCTGTCCTAGGGGAGATAGGAGGCAACCGAGCCTGGGGCGTGTAATCGGAGTTGAGATCCGTTTGGTTGCTCATCACAGAAGTCGAGCGTGGTTGGGGCTCACTTCCCGCGGGGTGGGGTGGCCTAAGTGGCCGGGGAAGGGTATTGGGGATGAGATCCGCTTGGTTACTCATCACAGAAGATGAGCGTTGGTTGGAGCTCGCTTTAGCGCGGGGTGGGTCGTATTTTGGGGAAATCTTTGTAGTTAAATTAGATTAGTTGTAATGGAAACGTGCAGATATATGCACTTTTAATTTTTCATGTGAGGCACATTTGCTGTAGGGTCAAAATGAGTATAGAGATGAGTCTATGTCTATAATAATAATTTTATTATTATTCCTAAATATTAACACGTGTAAAGCTTGTTAGGTATTAAGATTTTTTTTAAATTATATTTATTATATTACGGGTTTCTTATAGAATAAAATTGTTGAGTTATATTTTTTGTAAGATAATTAATCCATGTAAAGGGTTATTTCTGAAACGTCATTGCTCCACGAATCACCGACGGGTGAAAGGGCACACGAGGTTTAGAGTGAATATTTGTGGTGAGATCGGGTTATTTGCTCATCACTGAAGTAAGCGTGACGGGGGCCCACTTTGTCGCGAGTTTTGGGCTGCCGTTCCGTGCGAAACATGAGGTGAGATCTATTGGTTGCTCAACACAAAAGGCAGCGTGGCGTGAGCCAGTCCTAGGGGAGATAGGAGGCCACCGAGCCTGGGGCGTGTAAACGGAGGTGAGATCCGTTTGGTTGCTCATCACAGAAGTCGAGCGTGGTTGGGGCTCACTTCCCGCGGGGTGGGGTGGCCTAAGTGGCCGGGGAAGGGTATTGGGGATGAGATCCGCTTGGTTGCTCATCACAGAAGATGAGCGTTGGTTGGAGCTCGCTTCAGCGCGGGGTGGGTCGTATTTTGGGGAAATCTTTGTAGTTAAATTAGATTAGATATTAGGAAACGTGCAGATATATGCACTATTAATTTTTCATGTCTGGCAAATTTGCTGAAGGGTCAAAATGAGTATAGAGATGAGTATATGTCTATAATAATAATTTTATTATTATTCCTAAATATTAACACGTGTAAAGCTTGTAGGTATTCCGATTTTTGAAAAATTATATTTAATCTATTACGGGTTTCGTATAGAATAAAATTGTTGAGTTATAATTTTTATTAAGATAATTAATCCATGTAAAGTGTTATTTCTGAAACGTGATTGGTCCACGAATCATCGAAGGGTGAAAGGGCACACGAGGTTTAGAGTGAATATTTGTGGTGAGATCGGGTTAGTTGCTCATCACTGAAGTTGAGCGTGACGAGGGCTAACTTCATCGCGGGTTTTGGGCTGCCTTTCCGTGCGAAACATGAGGTGAGATCGATTGGTTGCTTATCACAAAAGGCAGCGTGGCGTGAGCCTGTCCTAGGGGAGATAGGAGGCCACCGAGCCTGGGGCTTGTAATCGGAGGTGAGATACGTTTGGTTGCTCATCACAGAAGTCGAGCGTTGTTGGGGCTCACTTCCCGCGAGGTGGGGTGGCCTAAGTGGCCGGGGAAGGTTATTGGGGGTGAGATCCGCTTGGTTGCTCGTCACAGAAGATGAACGTTGGTTGGAGCTCGCTTTAGCGCGGGGTGGGTCGTATTTTGGGGAAATCTTTGTAGGTAAATTAGATTAGTTGATAGGAACCGTGCAGATATATGCACTCTTAATTTTTCATGTGAGGCACATTTGCTGTAGGGTCAAAATGAGTATAGAGATGAGTCTATGTCTATAATAATAACTTTTTTATTATTATTCCTAAATATTAACACGTGTAAAGCTTGTTTGGTATTAAGATTTTTTTAAATTTATAATTATTATTATACGGGTTTCTTATAGAATAAAATTGTTGAGTTATATTTTTTGTAAGATAATTAATCCATGTAAAGGGTTATTTCTGAAACGTCATTGCTCCACGAATCACCGACGGGTGAAAGGGCACACGAGGTTTAGAGTGAATATTTGTGGTGAGATCGGGTTATTTGCTCATCACTGAAGTAAGCGTGACGGTTTCCCACTTGTCGCAAGTTTTGGGCTGCCGTCCCGTGCGAAACGTGAGGTGAGATCGATTGGTTGCTTATCACAAAAGGCAGCGTGGCGTGAGCCTGTCCTAGGGGAGATAGGAGGCCACCGAGCCTGGGGCGTGTAAACGGAGGTGAGATCCGTTTGGTTGCTCATCACAGAAGTCGAGCGTGGTTGGGGCTCACTTCCCGCGGGGTGGGGTGGCCTAAGTGGCCAGGGAAGGTTATAGGGGATGAGATCCGCTTGGTTGCTCATCACAGAAGATGAGCGTTGGTTGGAGCTCGCTTCAGCGCGGGGTGGGTCGTATTTTGGGGAAATCTTTGTAGTTAAATTAGATTAGATAATAGGAAACGTGCAGATGTATGCACTATTAATTTTTGATGTCGGGCACATTTGCTGAAGGGTCAAAATGAGTATAGAGATGAGCCTATGTCTATAATAATAATTTTATTATTATTCCTAAATATTAACACGTGTAAAGCTTGTAGGTATTCCGATTTTTTTTAAATTACATTTATTATATTACGGGGTTCTTATAGAATAAAATTGTTGAGTTATATTTTTTGTAAGATAATTAATCCATGTAAAGGGTTATTTCTGAAACGTCATTGCTCCACGAATCACCGACGGGTGAAAGGGCACACGAGGTTTAGAGTGAATATTTGTGGTGAGATCGGGTTAGTTGCTCATCACTGAAGTTGAGCGTGACGGGGGCTAACTTCATCGCGGGTTTTGGGCTGCCTCTCCGTGCGAAACATGAGGTGAGATCGATTGGTTGCTTATCACAAAAGGCAGCGTGGCGTGAGCCTGTCCTAGGGGAGATAGGAGGCCACCGAGCCTGGGGCGTGTAAACGGAGGTGAGATCCGTTTGGTTGCTCATCACAGAAGTCGAGCGTGGTTGGGGCTCACTTCCCGCGGGGTGGGGTGGCCTAAGTTGCCGGGGAAAGTTATAGGGGATGAGATCCGCTTGGTTGCTCATCACAGAAGATGAGCGTTGGTTGGAGCTCGCTTCAGCGCGGGGTGGGTCGTATTTTGGGGAAATCTTTGTAATTAAATTAGATTAGTTGATAGGAAACGTGCTGATATATACTTTTATCTTTTTCATGTCAGGCACATTTGCTGAAGGGTCAAAATGAGTATAGAGATGAGCCTATGTCTATAATAATAATTTTATTGTTATTCCTAAATATTAAGACGTGTAAAGCTTGTAGGTATACCGATTTTTTTAAAATTATATTTATTATATTACGGGTTTCTTATAGAATAAAATTGTTGAGTTATAATTTTTATTAAGATAATTAATCCATGTAAAGGGTTATTTCTAAAACGTGATTGGTCCACGAATCACCGAAGGGTGAAAGGGCACACGAGGTTTAGAGTGAATATTTGTGGTGAGATCGGGTTAGTTGCTCATCACTGAAGTTGAGCGTGACGGGGGCTAACTTCATCGCGGGTTTTGGGCTGCCTTTCCGTGCGAAACATAAGGTGAAATCGATTGGTTGCTCATCACAAATTAAAAGGCAGTGTGGCGTGAGCCTGTCCTAGGTGAGATAGGAGGCCACCGAGCCTGGGGCGTGTAATCGGAGGTGAGATCCGTTTGGTTGCTCATCACAGAAGTCGAGCGTGGTTGGGGCTCACTTCCCGCGGGGTGGGGTGGCCTAAGTGGCCGGGGAAGGTTATTGGGGATGAGATCCGCTTGGTTGCTCATTACAGAAGATGAGCGTTGGTTGGAGCTCGCTTCAGCGCGGGGTGGGTCGTATTTTGGGGAAATATTTGTAGTTAAATTAGATTAGTTCATAGGAAACGTGTTGATATATACTTTTATCTTTTTCATGTCAGGCACATTTGCTGAAGGGTCAAAATGAGTATACAGATGAGCCTATGTCTATAATAATAATTTTATTATTATTCCTAAATATTAACACGTGTAAAGCTTGTAGGTATTCCGATTTTTTTAAAATAATATTTATTATATTACGGGGTTCTTATAGAATAAAATTGTTGAGTTATATTTTTTGTAAGATAATTAATCCATGTAAAGGGTTATTTCTGAAACGCCATTGCTCCACGAATCACCGACGGGTGAAAGGGCACACGAGGTTTAGAGTGAATATTTGTGGTGAGATCGGGTTATTTGCTCATCACTGAAGTAAGCGTGACGGGGGCCCACTTTGTCGCGAGTTTTGGGCTGCCGTTCCGTGCGAAACATGAGGTGAGATCTATTGGTTGCTCAACACAAAAGGCAGCGTGGCGTGAGCCTGTCCTAGGGGAGATAGGAGGCCACCGAGCCTGGGGCGTGTAATCGGAGGTGAGATCCGTTTGGTTGCTCATCACAGAAGTCGAGCGTGGTTGGGGCTCACTTCCCGCGGGGTGGGGTGGCCTAAGTGGCCAGGGAAGGTTATAGGGGATGAGATCCGCTTGGTTGCTCATCACAGAAGATGAGCGTTGGTTGGAGCTCGCTTCAGCGCGGGGTGGGTCGTATTTTGGGAAAATCTTTGTAATTAAATTAGATTAGTTGATAGGAAACGTGCTGATATATACTTTTATCTTCTTCATGTCAGGCATATTTGCTGATGGGTCAAAATGAGTATAGAGATGAGCCTATGTCTATAATAATAATATTATTATTATTCCTAAATATTAACACGTGTAAAGCTTGTAGGTATTCCTATTTTTTAAAAATTATATTTATTATATTAAGGGTTTCTTATAGAATAAAATTGTTGAGTTATAATTTTTATTAAGATAATTAATCCATGTAAAGTATTATTTCTGAAACGTGATTGGTCCACGAATCACCAAAGGGTGAAAGGGCACACGAGGTTTAGAGTGAATATTTGAGGTGAGATCTGGTTAGTTGCTCATCACTGAAGTTGAGCGTGACGGGGGCTATCTTCATCGCGAGTTTTGGGCTGCCGTTCCGTGCGAAACATGAGGTGAGATCTATTGGTTGCTCATCACAAAAGGCAGCGTGGCGTGAGCCTGTCCTAGGGGAGATAGGAGGCCACCGAGCCTGGGGCGTGTAATCGGAGGTGAGATCCGTTTGGTTGCTCATCACAGAAGTCGAGCGTGGTTGGGGCTCACTTCCCGCGGGGTGGGGTGGCCTAAGTGGCCGGGGAAGGTTATTGGGGATGAGATCCGCTTGGTTGCTCATCACAGAAGATGAGCGTTGGTTGGAGCTCGCTTTAGCGCGGGGTGGGTCGTATTTTGGGGAAATCTTTGTAGTTAAATTAGATTAGTTGTAATGGAAACGTGCAGATATATGCACTTTTAATTTTTCATGTGAGGCACATTTGCTGTAGGGTCAAAATGAGTATAGAGATGAGTCTATGTCTATAATAATAATTTTATTATTATTCCTAAATATTAACACGTGTAAAGCTTGTAGGTATTCCGATTTTTTAAAATTATATTTATTATATTACGGGTTTCTTATAGAATAAAATTGTTGAGTTATAATTTTTATTAAGATAATTAATCCATGTAAAGGGTTATTTCTGAAACGTGATTGGTCCACGAATCACCGAAGGGTGAAAGGGCACACGAGGTTTAGAGTGAATATTTGTGGTGAGATAGGGTTAGTTGCTCAACACTGATGTTGAGCGTGACGGGGGTTACCTTCATCGCGGGTTTTGGGCTGCCGTTCCGTGCGAAACATGAGGTGAGATCGATTGGTTGCCTTTCACAAAAGGCAGCGTGGCGTGAGCCTGTCCTAGGGGAGATAGGAGGCAACCGAGCCTGGGGCGTGTAATCGGAGTTGAGATCCGTTTGGTTGCTCATCACAGAAGTCGAGCGTGGTTGGGGCTCACTTCCCGCGGGGTGGGGTGGCCTAAGTGGCCGGGGAAGGGTATTGGGGATGAGATCCGCTTGGTTACTCATCACAGAAGATGAGCGTTGGTTGGAGCTCGCTTTAGCGCGGGGTGGGTCGTATTTTGGGGAAATCTTTGTAGTTAAATTAGATTAGTTGTAATGGAAACGTGCAGATATATGCACTTTTAATTTTTCATGTGAGGCACATTTGCTGTAGGGTCAAAATGAGTATAGAGATGAGTCTATGTCTATAATAATAATTTTATTATTATTCCTAAATATTAACACGTGTAAAGCTTGTTAGGTATTAAGATTTTTTTTAAATTATATTTATTATATTACGGGTTTCTTATAGAATAAAATTGTTGAGTTATATTTTTTGTAAGATAATTAATCCATGTAAAGGGTTATTTCTGAAACGTCATTGCTCCACGAATCACCGACGGGTGAAAGGGCACACGAGGTTTAGAGTGAATATTTGTGGTGAGATCGGGTTATTTGCTCATCACTGAAGTAAGCGTGACGGGGGCCCACTTTGTCGCGAGTTTTGGGCTGCCGTTCCGTGCGAAACATGAGGTGAGATCTATTGGTTGCTCAACACAAAAGGCAGCGTGGCGTGAGCCAGTCCTAGGGGAGATAGGAGGCCACCGAGCCTGGGGCGTGTAAACGGAGGTGAGATCCGTTTGGTTGCTCATCACAGAAGTCGAGCGTGGTTGGGGCTCACTTCCCGCGGGGTGGGGTGGCCTAAGTGGCCGGGGAAGGGTATTGGGGATGAGATCCGCTTGGTTGCTCATCACAGAAGATGAGCGTTGGTTGGAGCTCGCTTCAGCGCGGGGTGGGTCGTATTTTGGGGAAATCTTTGTAGTTAAATTAGATTAGATATTAGGAAACGTGCAGATATATGCACTATTAATTTTTCATGTCTGGCAAATTTGCTGAAGGGTCAAAATGAGTATAGAGATGAGTATATGTCTATAATAATAATTTTATTATTATTCCTAAATATTAACACGTGTAAAGCTTGTAGGTATTCCGATTTTTGAAAAATTATATTTAATCTATTACGGGTTTCGTATAGAATAAAATTGTTGAGTTATAATTTTTATTAAGATAATTAATCCATGTAAAGTGTTATTTCTGAAACGTGATTGGTCCACGAATCATCGAAGGGTGAAAGGGCACACGAGGTTTAGAGTGAATATTTGTGGTGAGATCGGGTTAGTTGCTCATCACTGAAGTTGAGCGTGACGAGGGCTAACTTCATCGCGGGTTTTGGGCTGCCTTTCCGTGCGAAACATGAGGTGAGATCGATTGGTTGCTTATCACAAAAGGCAGCGTGGCGTGAGCCTGTCCTAGGGGAGATAGGAGGCCACCGAGCCTGGGGCTTGTAATCGGAGGTGAGATACGTTTGGTTGCTCATCACAGAAGTCGAGCGTTGTTGGGGCTCACTTCCCGCGAGGTGGGGTGGCCTAAGTGGCCGGGGAAGGTTATTGGGGGTGAGATCCGCTTGGTTGCTCGTCACAGAAGATGAACGTTGGTTGGAGCTCGCTTTAGCGCGGGGTGGGTCGTATTTTGGGGAAATCTTTGTAGGTAAATTAGATTAGTTGATAGGAACCGTGCAGATATATGCACTCTTAATTTTTCATGTGAGGCACATTTGCTGTAGGGTCAAAATGAGTATAGAGATGAGTCTATGTCTATAATAATAACTTTTTTATTATTATTCCTAAATATTAACACGTGTAAAGCTTGTTTGGTATTAAGATTTTTTTAAATTTATAATTATTATTATACGGGTTTCTTATAGAATAAAATTGTTGAGTTATATTTTTTGTAAGATAATTAATCCATGTAAAGGGTTATTTCTGAAACGTCATTGCTCCACGAATCACCGACGGGTGAAAGGGCACACGAGGTTTAGAGTGAATATTTGTGGTGAGATCGGGTTATTTGCTCATCACTGAAGTAAGCGTGACGGTTTCCCACTTGTCGCAAGTTTTGGGCTGCCGTCCCGTGCGAAACGTGAGGTGAGATCGATTGGTTGCTTATCACAAAAGGCAGCGTGGCGTGAGCCTGTCCTAGGGGAGATAGGAGGCCACCGAGCCTGGGGCGTGTAAACGGAGGTGAGATCCGTTTGGTTGCTCATCACAGAAGTCGAGCGTGGTTGGGGCTCACTTCCCGCGGGGTGGGGTGGCCTAAGTGGCCAGGGAAGGTTATAGGGGATGAGATCCGCTTGGTTGCTCATCACAGAAGATGAGCGTTGGTTGGAGCTCGCTTCAGCGCGGGGTGGGTCGTATTTTGGGGAAATCTTTGTAATTAAATTAGATTAGTTGATAGGAAACGTGCTGATATATACTTTTATCTTTTTCATGTCAGGCACATTTGCTGAAGGGTCAAAATGAGTATAGAGATGAGCCTATGTCTATAATAATAATTTTATTATTATTTCTAAATATTACCACGTGTAAAGCTTGTAGGTATTCCGATTTTTTTAAAATTATATTTATTATATTATGGGTTTCTTATAGAATAAAATTGTTGAGTTATAATTTTTATTAAGATAATTAATCCATGTAAAGGATTATTTCTGAAACGTGATTGGTCCACGAATCACCAAAGGGTGAAAGGGCACACGAGGTTTAGAGTGAATATTTGTGGTGATATCGGGTTATTTGCTCATCACTGAAGTAAGCGTGACGGGGGCCCACTTTGTCGCGAGTTTTGGGCTGCCGTTCCGTACGAAACATGAGGTGAGATCTATTGGTTGCCTATCACAAAAGGCAGCGTGGCGTGAGCCTGTCCTAGGGGAGATAGGAGGCCACCGAGCCTGGGGCGTGTAATCGGAGGTGAGATCCGTTTGGTTGCTCATCACAGAAGTCGAGCGTGGTTGGGGCTCACTTCCCGCGGGGTGGGGTGGCCTAAGTGGCCGGGGAAGGTTATTGGGGATGAGATCCGCTTGGTTGCTCATTACAGAAGATGAGCGTTGGTTGGAGCTCGCTTCAGCGCGGGGTGGGTCGTATTTTGGGGAAATCTTTGTAGTTAAATTAGATTAGTTGATAGGAAACGTGCAGATATATGCACTATTAATTTTATATGTGTGGCACATTTGCTGAAGGGTCAAAATGAGTATAGAGATGAGTTTATGTCTATAATAATAATTTTATTATTATTCCTAAATATTAACACGTGTAAAGCTTGTAGGTATTCCGATTTTTTAAAATTATATTTATTATATTACGGGTTTCTTATAGAATAAAATTGTTGAGTTATAATTTTTATTAAGATAATTAATCCATGTAAAGGGTTATTTCTGAAACGTGATTGGTCCACGAATCACCGAAGGGTGAAAGGGCACACGAGGTTTAGAGTGAATATTTGTGGTGAGATCGGGTTAGTTACTCATCACTGATGTTGAGCGTGACGGGGGCCCACTTTGTCGCGAGTTTTGGGCTGCCGTTCCGTGCGAAACATGAGGTGAGATCTATTGGTTGCTCATCACAAAAGGCAGCGTGGCGTGAGCCTGTCCTAGGGGAGATAGGAGGCCACAGAGCCTGGGGCGTGTAATCGGAAGTGAGATCCGTTTGGTTGCTCATCACAGAAGTCGAGCGTGGTTGGGGCTCACTTCCCGCGGGGTGGGGTGGCCTAAGTGGCCGGGGAAGGTTATTGGGGATGAGATCCGCTTGGTTGCTCATCACAGAAGATGAGCGTTGGTTGGAGCTCGCTTCAGCGCGGGGTGGGTCGTATTTTGGGGAAATCTTTGTAGTTAAATTAGATTAGTTGATAGGAAACGTGCAGATATATGCACTTTTAATTTTTCATGTGAGGCACATTTGCTGTATAGTCAAAATGAGTATAGAGATGAGTCTATGTCTATAATAATAATTTTATTATTATTCCTAAATATTAACACGTGTAAAGCTTGTAGGTATTATGATTTTTTTTAAATTATATTTATTATATTACGGGTTTCTTATAGAATAAAATTGTTGAGTTATAATTTTTATTAAGATAATTAATCCATGTAAAGTATTATTTCTGAAACGTGATTGGTCCACGAATCACCAAAGGGTGAAAGGGCACACGAGGTTTAGAGTGAATATTTGTGGTGATATCGGGTTATTTGCTCATCACTGAAGTAAGCGTGACGAGGGCTCACTTTGTCGCGAGTTTTGGGCTGCCGTTCCGTGCGAAACATGAGGTGAGATCTATTGGTTTCTCATCACAAAAGGCAGCGTGGCGTGAGCCTGTCCTAGGGGAGATAGGAGGCCACCGAGCCTGGGGCGTGTAATCGGAGGTGAGATCCGTTTGGTTGCTCATCACAGAAGTCGAGCGTGGTTGGGGCTCACTTCCCGCGGGGTGGGGTGGCCTAAGTGGCCGGGGAAGGTTATTGGGGATGAGATCCGCTTGGTTGCTCATCACAGAAGATGAGCGTTGGTTGGAGCTCGCTTCAGCGCGGGGTGGGTCGTATTTTGGGGAAATATTTGTAGTTAAATTAGATTAGTTCATAGGAAACGTGTTGATATATACTTTTATCTTTTTCATGTCAGGCACATTTGCTGAAGGGTCAAAATGAGTATAGAGATGAGCCTATGTCTATAATAATAATTTTAATATTATTCCTAAATATTACCACGTGTAAAGCTTGTAGGTATTACGATTTTTAAAAAATTATATTTATTATATTACGGGTTTCTTATAGAATAAAATTGTTTAATTATATTTTTTTAAAGATATTTAATCCATGTAAAGTGTTATTTCTAAAACGTGATTGGTCCACGAATCACCGAAGGGTGAAAGGGCACACGAGGTTTAGAGTGAATATTTGTGGAGAGATCGGGTTAGTTGCTCATCACTGAAGTTGAGCGTGACAGGGGCCCACTTCGTCGCGAGTTTTGGGCTGCCGTTCCGTGCGAAACATGAGGTGAGATCGATTGGTTGCTCATCACAAAAGGCAGCGTGACGTGAGCCTGTCCTAGTTGAGATAGAAGACCAAAGAGCCTGGGGCGTGTAATCGGAGGTGAGATCCGTTTGGTTGCTCATCACAGAAGTCGAGCGTGGTTGGGGCTCACTTCCCGTGGGGTGGGGTGGCCTAAGTGGCCGGGGAAGATTTTTGGGGATGAGATCCGCTTGGTTGCTCATCACAGAAGATGAGCGTTGGTTGGAGCTCGCTTCAGCGCGGGGTGGGTCGTATTTTGGGGAAATATTTGTAGTTAAATTAGATTAGTTGATAGGAAACGTGTTGATATATACTTTTATCTTTTTCATGTCAGGCACATTTGCTGAAGGGTCAAAATGAGTATAGAGATGAGCCTATGTCTATAATAATAATTTTATTATTTTTCCTAAATATTACCACGTGTAAAGCTTGTAGGTATTACGATTTTTTAAAAATTATATTTATTATATTATGTGTTTCTTATAGAATAAAATTGTTGAGTTATAATTTTTATTAAGATAATTAATCCATGTAAAGGATTATTTCTGAAACGTGATTGGTCCACGAATCACCAAAGGGTGAAAGGGCACACGAGGTTTAGAGTGAATATTTGAATTGAGACCGGGTTAGTTGCTCATCACTGAAGTTGAGCGTGACGGGGGCTAACTTCATCGCGAGTTTTGGGCTGCCGTTCCGTGCGAAACATGAGGTGAGATCGATTGGTTGCTCATCACAAAAGGCAGCGTGGCGTGAGCCTGTCCTAGGGGAGATAGGAGGCCACCGAGCCTGGGGCGGGTAATCGGAGGTGAGATCCGTTTGGTTGCTCATCACAGAAGTCGAGCGTGGTTGGGGCTCACTTCCCGCGGGGTGGGGTGGCCTAAGTGGCCGGGGAAGGTTATTGGGGATGAGATCCGCTTGGTTGCTTATCACAGAAGATGAGCGTTTGTTGGAGCTCGCTTCAGCGCGGGGTGGGTCGTATTTTGGGGAAATCTTTGTAGTTAAATTAGATTAGTTGATAGGAAACGTGCATATATATGCACTTTTAATTTTTCATGTGAGGCACATTTGCTGTAGGGTCAAAATGAGTATAGAGATGAGTCTATGTCTATAATAATAATTTTATTATTATTCCTAAATATTAACACGTGTAAAGCTTGTAGGTATTCCGATTTTTTTAAAATTATATTTATTATATTACGGGGTTCTTATAGAATAAAATTGTTGAGTTATATTTTTTGTAAGATAATTAATCCATGTAAAGGGTTATTTCTGAAACGTGATTGGTCCACGAATCACCGAAGGGTGAAAGGGCACACGAGGTTTAGAGTGAATATTTGTGGTGAGATCGGGTTAGTTACTCATCACTGCTGTTGAGCGTGACGGTGGTTACCTTCATCGCGGGTTTTGGGCTGCCGTTCCGTGCGAAACATGAGGTGAGATCGATTGGTTGCTTATCACAAAAGGCAGCGTGGCGTGAGCCTGTCCTAGGGGAGATAGGAGGCAACCGAGCCTGGGGCGGGTAATCGGAGGTGAGATCCGTTTGGTTGCTCATCACAGAAGTCGAGCGTGGTTGGGGCTCACTTCCCGCGGGGTGGGGTGGCCTAAGTGGCCGGGGAAAGTTATTGGGGATGAGATCCGCTTGGTTGCTCATCACAGAAGATGAGCGTTGGTTGGAGCTCGCTTCAGCGCGGGGTGGGTCGTATTTTGGGGATATCTTTGTAGTTAAATTAGATTTGTTGATAGGAAACGTGCTGATATATACTTTTATCTTTTTCATGTCAGGCACATTTGCTGAAGGGTAACGAAATGAGTATAGAGATGAGCCTATGTCTATAATAATATTTTAATTATTATTCCTAAATATTAACACGTGTAAAGCTTGTAGGTATTCCGATTTTTTTAAAATTATATTTATTATATTACGGGGTTCTTATAGAATAAAATTGTTGAGTTATATTTTTTGTAAGATAATTAATCCATGTAAAGGGTTATTTCTGAAACGTGATTGGTCCACGAATCACCAAAGGGTGAAAGATCACACGAGGTTTAGAGTGAATATTTGAGGTGAGATCGGGTTAGTTGCTCATCACTGAAGTTGAGCGTCCTGGGGGCTAACTTCATCGCGAGTTTTAGGCTGCCGTTCCGTGCGAAACATGAGGTGAGATCGATTGGTTGCTCAACACAAAAGGCAGCGTGGCGTGAGCCTGTCCTAGGGGAGATAGGAGGCCACCGAGCCTGGGGCGTGTAATCGGAGGTGAGATCCGTTTGGTTGCTCATCACAGAAGTCGAGCGTGGTTGGGGCTCACTTCCCACGGGGTGGGGTGGCCTAAGTGGCCGGGGAAATTTATAGGGGATGAAATCCGCTTGGTTGCTCATCACAGAAGATGAGCGTTGGTTGGAGCTCGCTTCAGCGCTGGGTGGGTCGTATTTTGGGGAAATCTTTGAAGTTAAATTAGATTAGTTGATAGGAAACGTGCAGATATATGCACTATTAATTTTTCATGTGAGGCACATTTGCTGTAGGGTCAAAATGAGTATAGAGATGAGTCTATGTCTATAATAATAATTTTATTATTATTCCTAAATAATAACACGTGTAAAGCTTGTAGGTATTCGGATTTTTTTTAAAATTATATTTATTATATTACAGGTTTCTTATAGAATAAAATTGTTGAGTTATAATTTTTATTAAGATAATTATTCCATGTAAAGGGTTATTTCTGAAACGTGATTGGTCCACGAATCATCGAAGGGTGAAAGGGCACACGAGGTTTAGAGTGAATATTTGTGGTGAGATCGGGTTAGTTGCTCATCACTGAAGTTGAGCGTGACGAGGGCTAACTTCATCGCGGGTTTTGGGCTGCCTTTCCGTGCGAAACATGAGGTGAGATCGATTTCTTGCTTATCACAAAAGGTAGCGTGGCGTGAGCCTGTCCTAGGGGAGATAGGAGGCCACCGAGCCTGGGGCGTGTAATCGGAGGTGAGATCCGTTTGGTTGCTCATCACAGAAGTCGAGCGTGGTTGGGGCTCACTTCCCGCGGGGTGGGGTGGCCTAAGTGGCCGGGGAAAGTTATTGGGGATGAGATCCGCTTGGTTGCTCATCACAGAAGATGAGCGTTGGTTGGAGCTCGCTTCAGCGCGGGGTGGGTCGTAATTTGGGGATATCTTTGTAGTTAAATTAGATTTGTTGATAGGAAACGTGCTGATATATACTTTTATCTTTTTCATGTCAGGCACATTTGCTGAAGGGTCACGAAATGAGTATAGAGATGAGCCTATGTCTATAGTAATAATTTATTTATTATTCCTAAATATTAACACGTGTAAAGCTTGTAGGTATTCCGATTTTTTTAAAATTATATTTATTATATTACGGGGTTCTTATAGAATAAAATTGTTGAGTTATAATTTTTATTAAGATAATTAATCCATGTAAAGGGTTATTTCTGAAACGTGATTGGTTCACGAATCACCGAAGGGTGAAAGGGCACACGAGGTTTAGAGTGAATACTTGTGGTGAGATCGGGTTAGTTACTCATCACTGATGTTGAGCGTGACGGGGGCTACCTTCATCGCGGGTTTTGGGCTGCCGTTCCGTGCGAAACATGAGGTGAGATCGATTGGTTGCTTATCACAAAAGGCAGCGTGGCGTGAGCCTGTCCTAGGGGAGATAGGAGGCCACAGAGCCTGGGGCGTGTAATCGGAGGTGAGATCCGTTTGGTTGCTCATCACAGAAGTCGAGCGTGGTTGGGGCTCACTTCCCGCGGGGTGGGGTGGCCTAAGTGGCCGGGGAAGGTTATTGGGGATGAGATCCGCTTGGTTGCTCATCACAGAAGATGAGCGTTGGTTGGAGCTCGCTTCAGCGCGGGGTGGGTCGTATTTTGGGGAAATCTTTGTAGTTAAATTATATTAGTTGATAGGAAACGTGCAGATATATGCACTTTTAATTTTTCATGTGAGGCACATTTGCTGAAGGGTCAAAATGAGTATAAAGATGAGTCTATGTTTATAATAATAATTTTATTATTATTCCTAAATATTAACAAGTGTAAAGCTTGTAGGTTTTCCGATTTTTTTTAAATAATATTTATTATATTACGGGGTTCTTATAGAATAAAATTGTTGAGTTATATTTTTTGTAAGATAATTAATCCATGTAAAGGGTTATTTCTGAAACGTGATTGGTCCACGAATCACCAAAGGGTGAAAGGGCACACGAGGTTTAGAGTGAATATTTGAGGTGAGATCGGGTTAGTTGCTCATCACTGAAGTTGAGCGTGACGGGGGCTAACTTCATCGCGAGTTTTGGGCTGCCGTTCCCTGCGAAACATGAGGTGAGATCGATTGGTTGCTCATCACAAAAGGCAGCGTGGCGTGACCTGTCCTAGGGGAGATAGGAGGCCACCGAGCCTGGGGCGTGTAATCGGAGGTGAGATCCGTTTGGTTGCTCATCACAGAAGTCGAGCGTGGTTGGGGCTCACTTCCCGCGGGGTGGGGTGGCCTAAGTGGCCGGGGAAGGTTATTGGGGATGAGATCCGCTTGGTTGCTCATCACAGAAGATGAGCGTTGGTTGGAGCTCGCTTCAGCGCGGGGTGGGTCGTATTTTGGGGAAATCTTTGTAGTTAAATTAGATGATACTTTAATTCAGGTTATAAATAAACTATCACCTCAGGGTAACATACCACACATCACAAGACCTTAACCACCACCAAAGTCCACCACACAGTCATGATCAAAAAACTTTCTCATTACATAGCCCATATCCACTTATGGACCATACATAACGTATACACTACAAATATTAATTATTGTTCATTCACGAGATTGTTACCCGTATAATTTTCTTATAAATAAACAGTGAATATAACTTCTTTATGAAAGTGTCTTGCTAAAAATACAATGTCTAAAGAATATTATGAAAAAGAACTTCAATGTATTTATTCTCTGCAATTTTTAATGGTTATCAAAAAGAAACAATAGATATTATAATTTAAAAAATCTAAATTAAAAAAAAATTAAGGAATCAAGAAGTACTATTATGGGCAGTACGCTTCGACAATGGTGGGTAAAAACTGCATTTGCTCCTCCATTGTTAAATGTTGTAAAATAAATCACTAAACTAATATGCAAATTTGAATATAGCAATGTCAGCCGAAAACAATCTTTGTAAAATTTTGGGAAATCCAAAAGATAAAAATAAAGAAGAATATAAATCAGGAATTTATTATATAAATTGTAAAATATGTCTGAAAAAGTATATAGGCCAAACAAAACGAAATGTCAGGATAAGAGCAAAAGAACATATTGCCCACTTCAAATATAATAGGCCTGATAAATCAGCTATGGCTAAACATTGTTTAGAAGAAAAACATTACTTCAAAGTAGAAAACTCTGTGTTATTGAAAAATATTACTAAATTGAAAACAATAGATGGATCGGAAACTTTTTATATTAACAAGTACCATAATATAACTGTTAATAACTGAATTAGGCCCGATATAAAATTATATTTCAAAGTAATATATTAAATGTAGTGTTAGATATAAGATTAGTTATGAATATTGTATTAGTTAGATGTTAACTTTAAGCTATTTAGATTGAAGCTAGGCACTTATTAACACCTTAATATTAGAAGGTAGGTTTAGGCCATGCCCCCTTTAGTTTTGTATAAATACGGGGGTTGGTGCAGTGCTGGTTTAGTTATAGTTCTGTTATTGTTATTGTAGTTCATGTATCACTGAGGATGGTGACTTTGTCAGTGAAACACATTTGATTGAAAAAACATAGTTTTTGTGAGATTTTATGTTCTACATACTTTTAAACTTAAGATAAATTGTATTGTACTATATTATTAGAATTGTGTATTAATAAACATCAGTCACATATTTCTATTTCATCCATTTCATTTATAGTGTCTTGCAACTTCATTTAACTCATCATTTTTCTCTACAGTTTTGTAGCTTATTATGTCCTACCTTGTTTTTATACAGCTGCTAAATGGGAACTAAATATGATGATGTTACCTAATGTCATCTAATATAATGATCAGTTGGATAATTATGTTTAGTTTATCTCCATTATTTTATGAATACCTTAAGATGTCTTTTCCTTTTTCTAGGGTATTATAACAAATTAAATAAATCTTTGTTGTCCCCTTGTAAAACACAGCTGCTGTAAAAGTGTCACAGTTGAGCATGACCAAAGAGCACTCTGAACTTCATTTAGATATTTTGAGCTGTATGACATAGCAAAATCAATTTGTAGAACACTGGTATTACTTGTTTTTGCTTAATCAAGATCTTGTTGCTGGATTCGCTTTACGTTAACATGATTCAGCATTTGAGGAAGACCAGCAATAATTGATTGAAATATATCTTATACAGTAGTTTCATTAGCGCTCAGTTTAAATCTTCCATTCCTTGAAAGTAGCTTTGGGTTCTGGATTACTTGGTCGGAGCATTAATTTCCAATTGCTACATATAGGCTATTGCATTCATTTTTCCAACAAAGAGAGTTTAACCTGTCATCGCAAAGCAATTTATTCTAAAACTCATTTGAATAGTTATATTGTGGAGGAAGTGCACTTAATTTTAAATGAAGTTTTAATGAATCTTACACAGGAATTGATGAGCTGGGGTGTCTTTATTTAGCATCACATAGGCCTACTTTGACTGTCACAACCATCCATGAAATATTAAAAAAATACACTCATTAAAACTGTAAGGCTTTTTAAAATACCAATATGGCAATCGCTACCGCGACACCTAATGGTCACTCTGGGCAACAATAAACTTAGATGTCAAAGCTGAAATATCGCGACTTCGATCAGAAATTAATAAATTAATATTATTTCTCTATATTTTAGACCGGTATTAACTATATAAGAATTGTTGCAAATTGTTCATTCTCCACAGGAAAATTATTAAAGAGACATGATACGGCTATACAAATAAATATTTTAACTTTCAAATGCCCACCATCCTCGATTCTAGACCGCCCTCCCGTATAAAGTATAATAGTACGAGAATATAAAGACTGAAAAATAAATAAATAATACCATTGTACCAAGCACAATATTTTATATCTTGAAGCTTGTATGTCGCTTTAAAACTTTATTTAAATGTATGCTTGTTATTTAGTTACATGTGTTCATTACTATTTAATTTGTAAATAAACCAAGAAAATCTGTTTTCATCGTATCTTCACATATATGTTTTTATTATTTTCAGATAACTAATTTAATTTCCTTAAAACTTAAGTAAAGTCAGATCAATATTGCTTTATGTTAAATATCATCCTTATTATTATTCTCCCTTAATTGGTTAATTTGGAATATGGATGGTTATTAAAAAAAAAAAGGCTAAATTCAGTTTCTTATTTTCTAGGTTCAGACATTAATAAATAATAAGATATGATGTTATATTACCATAATAACATTATTTTATTAGAACTTAACATACAATATTGGATAACAATTTGTTAAGATTTAACTCTCTCTTAGAGTTCATGAAATTTGCAATAAAGTTTGTAGTATAGGCCTCTAGGCTTAGCTCAATTTAGCAGAACACTTGGACTCAAATAATACAATATTAATTAGGCTAGATCTCGGGGTAGGCACTCGGCTGGCATGGTTGTGTTATACAAGTATAACGCATAAATAAATTGAAAAATTGGAATGATTAAAATTCTAAAAATAATTAATTAAAGTATATCAGTATACAAGAAATGTTGAATTGATAGTTTTGAAGTAAATACAGGCCTTAGAATTTGGCAAATGTTTAGAAAAGTTAATTAACAGAGTATACCATGCTCTGTACAGTTCACACTGACTCTAATCACTCATTTAGACACATATTATAAAAGAAAACTTTGGATGTTTAGATTGTCTTCTGTATTGTCTGGTCTCTACAATGCTACTATAAGATTTCTTTAAACCATGGCGCCTCGTTGTGTTGCAGAGCGGTATTTTTCTATTTTCAGTTAGATCGTTTGTTGAAACGGTTGGAGTTCTTCCGCGGCACCATATAGTACCGTTTTTTTTTCTTCTTTTCTGACCATTGGCAATTTGGGGTTTTAATAATCATTTCTTGCATTCATATTGTTGTTTTGTATCAATTTGTTTATTAATTACAAATTATTTAACTAATTTAAGGGTGATTTAGAGACCGCGTACATACATATCAGCTGATCTATCTTAGTACAAGGTTGACTAATCAGCCGGCATAATGCCGGTGTTTACACTTTAACTCATCTCTTCCTCCTCAATATTTTACAATGTTTGCAATTAAAACTAACAGATGTTTTTGCATACAAATAATTTATAAGTAGTGGTATCTTAGACTAATAATTTACAGTCTGATCGTTCTATTTAGTACTTCGAAATATGGTTACATATATTTTGGAGAATGGCCGTAGGCCGTTTTCGTGTTTAACATTGCAATTTCACTGTTCCTTATAAGTAGTGATTTGCTTTTAAATAAAGTTTGGGATCTTATGAAATGATTTTAAATAAAGATATGTGATGTTATGGTTGTGTAGTGGTGTGGTTAATTTGTGTGTCAGCGTCTAAATTTCGAATGTTTACAATTTAGAGATAAGCCTATCTTACGTCTGCTTTAGGAATGATTTGTTTTGCAATTCAATGAATATGGGTGATTTATTAATAATAGGTTGTATATATATGTCCGCTATTAATACTTATGAATGTAGATCGTTGTATTCTATGCTTAATTATCCAAATCGTCTATTTTTCATTTGACTTAGGTTATGTTGTTATTGGTTAATTTAGGCTAACTATCCTAACCTGTTGCATAAGTTATTGATGTAATTTGTGCTGTTATAATGCCCTTCAAACTGATTTTGATGAGGGTACTGAATCCAAAATCATTTTGTGAATCACAAATAACATCTTTAATCTATTATTAGTTAAGATATTGTATATTATATGAAATGTGTTAAATAACTTTATTAAATAGTTTATGCCTGTGGTTTTCTCAATTACCCTATATTAATAAGACGTCCTACAGTCTTATATTTTGGTTGTTATTGTCTATTACTTTTACATACAAAAAAGAATTCGTGTTCTTATTATTCATTGAGATGATAAATGAGTTTTCGTTAAGGATGAAAGTTTTCAGCCATACTCGTAAAATATTAAGTTTTAATCTATTTTCTCATCTGGAATTACTGACAACCAATTAATTGACTACATATATAAATTGCGAGCCTTGTAATGTACCTCCATTAATTATTATTGGTCCATATTATTAGTGTTATTTTTACTTTTATTATTTGTACATCAATAAATTAATAAAATATTGAAATCCTATAAGTAGCAGGCCTATATATGAAATTCTATAGGACAACCAGAAACACCGTAACATTGCTGTTATACATTTCAATTAAACAGTACCGCTTATAATTTTAATCGGAAAATAGTACCCTAGATTTCATCACTCGTCCCAATAGTGTAATTCAATTCACGTACGAAATATTCCCATGTTCGGCTTCGATTCGACCATGAATTGTATCGGAACGGACTTTTGTTACTAGAAATAAACGGTTTTTTTGCAGCATACTGCAAAACATTTAAAGAACTAAAATAAGTAGTAGAAAAAGGGTTGTTTTCACCTATGTAGTACTTATCAAAAAAGTTTTGTTTTCACCTAAGACGTTGTCAATCAAGTTATGCTAAATCAGCCCGTCATACATATCCAATCTGCTGTTATTTCGGTCGTAGGACATCATTTTTCATGCACTAAAAACAGCTGATTTGGATGCTCTATTATGAAAAGCTACATTATATCTTAAAATAGTTAGGTGTAAAGGTGACGTGAAAACACACAATAACTTCTAGTCTTCTATTCTATTCTATTCTAAATAATATGCAGTTTTATTTATTATTATTTGGCATTTTGATTAGTACTGTATCTCGTTATAGGAAATACTTGTACGCCTATTCATTTTTTACTGAATATGTTTTTATTCGATTTGTATTAGACATGTTTGTTGTGTAAAAAAGTATTTGGTAGTGTTTGATGTTACTAAAAATATGTAGCATTATGGGTGTAGCAATTAGCCGAGGTTGCATAGTCATTCTTGACATACGGTATCCTTGAAAAGTTCATAGTAAATTGAAAATCATTCCTAAATTCTGTTTAAATTCGCTATTAATTATTATAAATATTTGTAGTGTTAAATAAATGAACAAATTTTTAGTGATTGTTAAGGCAACAAATAATAAACTCCATGGTTACACCATTCACAGTGTATTTAAAATAATAGTTGTTCGAAATTTTGGAATATGACATTGATTTAATTATGTGCGTGTTAAACCTCGGGAACTTCAAAGTAAAACGTAAGTATATTAATGCTAAAGCTTATTTTAACATTAATACCTGTAATTGCAATTTTGGTATATGTAAAACTCAATGTATTGGATTAATACATGTCCACCTTAAATCCAGGATTATAAACCATGACATTCACGGAACATAGACTATTTTTCCGTGATGTAAAAGGAGTTGAGAAGGGACATTTTACAAATTCGACTTCTAATGGGATTGAAATTGGAAACTATCTTAGGCTTATGAGTTATCTACTTCCTTCTATTCTACTTTATCTATTCAAATACCTTAAAATATAGTTTAACCTAAGTCCTATTACTAATCAACTACTGCAACACAGAGTATAACAGTGGGTTTTCATAACCTTAAAATCATCATACTTTAACTCTGTTTAAAATATATTTCGATTTTGTGCATAACACTTTTTTTTCATAAATAACATATTTTTATGTTTGCATGGTCTTTTAATGATCAGATATTTTATAGAAGACAAAAATTTGTTTTGAAGAATGTCATATTTTTGATAGGCAAGCTATTTTTTCGTCGCAAAATTGTATATTTAAATAAGTATTAAGATATCTATACAACTCCAAATTTAAGGCTAGATAGAAAAAAACTCGAAAACCAGATCTCACGAAAATTACGTTTACTTAATCAAACGCGTTTCAACGACAAAGTCGCCATCCTCGGTGATAGGCCTACATGAGCTACACTAATGAACTATAACTAAACACAAGTAGTGTTTGAGTTTTTCTTTCTATCTAATATTATCTCACAAGTCACGTTCAATATTTATTTATAGGCTAAACTTAAAACTGTAAATGTGTAAGGTTTAATTACTAAATGATTTTCAGAAGTATTTTACTATTTATAACTGTCAGTTGATTATGGCCTCTACTTTAAAATTGAAGTCTGCATATAGCCTACATATTGTCTGTGATGATGAACACTGCTATTCTAGAAGTTTACCAGTGAAACATATTTTAGAATCTCGGTGTGTGTATATCATATCAATGACAATCAAAGATGGCAGCTATTTAGATGTTAACTGAAACTGTATAAATTTTGGGCTAATTTAATTATGTTCACAATCTTTATATTAATAGGCAAGCTCAAAGCTTCTTACATTTTTAGAACTAAATTAGTCTGTTTAAGAATTTTTTGAATTATGCATTTTTGTAGCACTTATTTCTATGCAACAAGTTTACTGTGACACTTTTAGCAAAAATTACCCATATGTAATTCAATTCAATTAGTGAAATCCATATGGGACATTTCATGAATATTACGATGCAGTAATGATTAGAGATAAGTTCTAATAACTGATTTAACTGTTTGTGATGTAAATATTATAAGGTTTTTTGTATTTTAAATTATTTGTTTTGTTTAATTTAGGGCTGAACCACTCTTCCATACCTGCTTGAACTTCATTCATTACTTCAGAATCTTGAGCATCTCTTCTGACTCGGCAAGTTACGAATAATGTTAATTTAGCTAGTTTATGTTTGTTAGCTCTAATCTGTTGGAAATCCTTTCATTATTCTGTTGTCAGCCCTGACTTTTTACTTATCCACTTATTATCGCCACACCACAATAGACCGATTTAATTTAATTTATGTTCTTGAATTATATTTGTAATAATAATCATATGTTTTTAATCGAGGTGAATCAAACATAATATTGCTACAGGATTTATATAGAGAAAATAAATCAACCTTTAGAAGATCTTAGGTCCTTTGGGGATCCAATGTTTACGGAAAACATCCATGCCGTACAAGTCTTATGTATTGCCTATAACTAAGGCAATTGCTTTCTTTCAACCAGGTTGCTAAAATTACACAGAAAATATCACGGATTTGTTAAGTGAACGATGAGGAAGTTGAAGTTGGATGAGAAGGGTGGTGACAAACACAAGGCAATTAAAAAATATTTACTTTATATTTTAAAGTTTTCAAACAATTGGCAGTAAAAATTCAAATGGTGGTAAAACTTTTTTATTTTTATCAAAATGGTTCACCAAAATATAAAAATTGCGTCTAGAGAAGGAATAACCTTTGCTTTAGTTCTTTCTTTTTAAACAAATCTTAAAAATTCTTCTTTAAGATTCACTGGCTTATATATTACTTTTAAATTCATTGATTATATCTTGAGCATAATTTACTTGAGACACATGTTTAGGTTTTGTAGGTAGTTTGAATGTGGTTAAGTTATAATGCATTTGTATTTCCTCACGTATCCCAAATAACAAATGATGTTATTTGTAGACTAGCAAATTAGGAGGATTTAATTCTGTATATATGTTAACGGATCCTGAAGTTTAATGCATATAGTTTTTAAAAGACTTAATACATGTTATTTGTTTAAATCTTTCATTAATTGAATACTATAATCTCTAATAAATCAACTGCTTGACTGCTATTCTAAACAAATTGTACAACTGAAAGACAGTTTCTTATTAAATGACATAGAGAGTCAGTTGTTTAGTTTTAAATTTAATTTATGCGAGTTTTTAAATTTTTAATTTAATGAATACCATTCTTTCCACACTAAAGGTCGAAGGACCATCATAACCTCGACAAAATTTAAACATCCAATATTCCACTACCTAATCATGTAAAATATTCAGCATAATTTTTTTTAAATTGTATTATTTTTAATTTTCAAAGCGTTTGGAGTAGAATTAAGGACGTAACCATCAACCATGTTACCTCTAGAGCTCTAAAATGCCCAAGTTTTTATTTAGTATCCTTTAGTTATCCTTAGTCTTCGCTTTCTCGCATAGGTAGTTTATTTCATCACATAGTGTAACTGACTTTAATATATACTTTAAAATTGTTTTTTTTACTGCATGTTCTTTCTATCTTGAACTGTTTACTAGACACGTAAAACCTTCGCTTATTCTTCAAATAATGTCTACTGACGTTAAAGAAGCTTCATTTTTTTTTTTTTTTTTTTTTTTTTTGTAACACGTTAACAGTTCTTGAACTGTGTTGATATAATGGAACTGATTTCTTGCTTTTCACACTCTTCTCTGAAATTCAAATGAATAAAAATATACAAAACTTACAATAAGGACTGTCTTTTGGTGAAAAAGGTAATCATTTCAACTTTAGGAACTAATGTTGTCGACAAATTTACTTTTACTTTTCTATTTCTTTTAAAGGGAACTTAACGGTGTTTGCACAAAAAATGTCCACATCACCAACTCTCAAATAAAGTGTTCCTGGTCCTTAACATTTACACCTTTAATATTCACAAAATCTATTTTACTTTATGAGTGTATTTTTATAGCATTTGACCGATATTCTTTAAATACTCGTCCAAATAACTTTTGAAATATAATAACGTTAATTTGCCATTATTATTGATGGAGATTCCTTTCACATATTTAAAGATTGCTCCGCGTTATTTTTTATTCATAACTCTACATTAGATAGATTTTTTCTTTACTCTTTACTTCAGATGAGTTAATGTTCAACTGCTGTATAATGCATAGAACCAATGACTACATAATGTTCATAATGTCCATTACCAATGTTCATTGATAGAACGGAACATTACGTGAGAGTTGAGGTATACGGTCGTTTGGGGGGTTTGGGGGTTGTTAGTAGAACATATTACGTAGGCTACCTGTAATAAACTTATCACAAAACAGAAGTGGCCTAGCTACAGTGGAGAAGGTTCGTGAGCTGGATTCTCCTACAAAGTTTCATATCATGAATTGTTGTGAACTAAATAAAATAAAATAGATAATATTCTGTTAGAATAATTAACTTCTAAATAAGGGCGTCACGTTATTTTATTTATTAAAAGTACTGTTGAAGATTTTGCGATTTTAAAGATTAACATTAATATTATCTTTTACTACTGGCTAAGACAACGAGAAAACCAAGGTTTTCAACAAACTTGTTTGCAGGTAGTATAATAAATTCGACTTCAACGCATTTATAGAATTTAACTTTCTTTAATTATTTATAACATTGAGTTTTAAAATCTTTTACAATATAAAATCAAGTATTGTCCAAATCTGATGGACTTTATACTTATACACTAACGTCTTAACCTACTACTTATTCTAAGTACATAGTTAAAATAAAATTCTAATTCTACCATGTCTTAACCTAAATAAAGAAATAAGAGTGCATCATATTTTTACTTTTAAATTTTTTTTACTTTTAATTTATTATTACAAAATTGCTCCGGCTAACTGAAATGTATTATTTTATTTATTTTTATTTATTTTCTCTTTACGGGTTCGTGAGGTTCTTAGGTGACTATAATTTACATATAAAATAGAATTTGGTGGTAGTTTATTTGATTGAGATTGTCCATTAATTTTTTACTTATCGCTTGGAAGTTTTTCACTGCTCCGATGTTCCTGGTTCCGTGCACGTGGTTCCCGTGTAGACTGCCAGTAGATGGATCGATTTGCCTTGATCTTTTCGACGAATCTTCTTTCTTCTTACACTTATTTCTCACTCACTTTCGTGACGACGATTACTTTAATTTATTGTATTAATATTCCTGTTCAAACACTTTTATAACGACGCAAATTTATCACACACTTCTTGACGACGATTACTTTTAAACTTATAACCACGATTATCTTTTAAACTTATAACCACGATTATCTTTGAAACTATTCTTTGGAGATTATTATTAATACTTATACAAAAAAAAACGACGCAGATACTATTTTATTTTGACGTTTGATCTCGGCTAAATCTTTCACAATCGATCTTCTTTTCTACTAAAGAAACACTTGCTCCAGAACTCTCTCCTTCAATCAGTAACAACCAACAAGAACGAACCTCGTGCGCCTCTCTTCCACCCCTATTATAGGTTCTAATTTCAAACGCTTTCTTCCGATCCTCTTCCTTCATTGGCTTATTGTAAATCTTGTACGTTACTTCGAGACTGATGCAATTTATTTCATTGGTCCATTTCAAACATTTTCGGTTGAAGGCATTGACTTTTGGAATGGTTTATTTGACTTTTTGAGATATGTGACTAATGTTAGAATAGTTTTTCTAGCTGTCAATCCTTTCAACTCTTTACAATTTATGGCCTGCCGAGCACTGACCTTTTGGGAGCCCTCTATTTCGTTATAGTAGGGTTCAAATGAATTTGAGCTTTTGTTTGCTAAAGAACTAAAACAAATATAATATCTCTCTAGAATGCAAATACAAAAACAAAACATAACAATACCTTGACAACAAAAGAAAAACTTTGAAGAAAGAAAAAAAAAATAAACAAGATCTGCCTGGGACTTAATGGTACACTCAGTTCTATAACTTATAATTTAAAAGTTGTTATTTTCAAATATTAATTACCTTAAAAATAAAAGTACATATATACAAGATATATTTAAAAAAAAAACTTATTACAAAACAAGATAAAATAACTATAAAGTTAAAATAACTTCTTTACTATTGCAAACCCATAAGCATGCTTGATGACGTCATCGTAAAATAACTGATTGTAATAAAACCAATTTTATAAACAAGAGTTTTGAAATAGGGCCCTTTACAAAATTTAACTTTATCATTTCAAGAAGAACATAGTTTGATCCTTTTTTTATACTTTTACTTTTTTTTTTTTTTTTTTTTAATAAATTACAAAAGAATAAACAAAACAATAAATTATAGTCTGTTTCAAATCTAGCCGATATTTTTCTGTTAAGATTTCATTAATCAATATTAAATAATGGTCAATGTCAAAAATTACAAAACAAAATAATCGTCATTTAAACAGTTTCTTTATGTAAGATTGTTTGTCTTTTTTTTTCTATCGTTAACTGAACTAAAATAACCTGTATGTAGCGATGTGACGAAGCTTGTTCCAAATTGTCCGTGAGAGTCCCACGATGTCAGCTAGCGCACTAGTAGGAGCGTGTATATATCGGCGAGAAACAAGTTCGCAATATTACCATAAAACTTAATGTCTTTATTTGAGCATAACAACACTCAAAAGAACAACATGGTACAACGTAAACTCGAAATTTTCAGCGCAAGATGAAATAATATTAAGTTCCCGATTCTACGGAATAAAACTTGTCCAACAAACATAAAAACAGTTTTCTTTTTCTTTCACTTCGCTCTAAAGTGTAATATAAAACGTCGATAGTCGTTCACAATTTAACAAATATAACACTTTATTTTAAATCCAACCGACTTGCTCACGTAAGTTCAAGTTTAGTTGTACACACAATTTATCGGCGAACCAAACACAGCTGCAGTCTAGACCTCACTCTGCCTAAACACAAAACGTCCAACTCAATCAGCTGATAACCTATCGCAAACATACTAATCGCAACCACTCACTGTCTATAAGCAAACGTAGGCTACAGTCACAGTGGGACGTTAAAGATTATTTTTAAATTTATTTAACATGAACCATTTAAAGCATGAGACGTAATACGTCTCAGACACTGTAAATATTTCTTCCTTGTTTTCTGTATTTCAATGTCTGCAGATAGCTGTTGGGGTGCAAACCCTTTCTTTTACAACGAAAACCTATCTAATTTTCGAAAATGTGGTTGCATTATTTCGGGAGTGGGGGTTTAGAACCAGAGGAACTCTTACTTTACGGTTACGTCTCTGGAAGGAGCCAATAGAGGGATCGACAACTAAAGTGTTGGATCGTAATGTAATGGGTTCGGAACTAAGAAAAATATATAAAAAGAAAAGTGCATAAGGCATATATATATGGCATAAAATAAGTGTTATAAATGCTCAAATTTAAAAGAACTAGAATAAGGCACTTATTAGGTTTGAAGTTGATAAAAGTAAATACATGGGTTAGAACTCAGGCTGATGATAATCAAATGAAATAAAATAGTGGAAAATCATAGATAATAAAAACTAAGTTTAAAATTGCACTAGAACAAAAAGTGTAATAAAATTGTATGATGTGACAAAAACAAAACGTAAAGTGGAAATATTTCGTCAGAGAAGTAGGAATTAGTAAAGAAAAGAACACAAAAATGTGTCTAAAAATTTGATCAAGAAGGAAAATTTAATTAATTAATATAGATATTGATGATGTTATTACAGTGGAAGATAAACTTGAAATGTTGTTAGAAAAATTACCACCAAGTAATAAAGTAGAAGAATGCAGTACTTTACACAGACTAGTTTGTGATCGAATAAGTTCTGATGGTTTTAAATAGGATGGAACGTGGTTAAAAGACTGATTTTGGTGGAACGGTTAAGACATTAGAGAATGGTTAAGCACAGTTATTAAATTGAATAAAGGCAAAAATATTTAAATGAGTATTGGAGAAAATTTATAATTTCATGGGATTGAATTATTTGTTTGTATTTAAATAATTAGAGAAAAATAAATCTTTCTGGTTCTGCATTAAAATTTGCATGCAAGGATATAACCATAAAAATTAAGATAATGTTCACTCAAGCAGAAAAATTAAGAAATTTAGAATTATAAGGTCAAGCACTGAAATCATAGATTTTTAATAGAATACCAAAGACCTGTTTGAATTTGTTTCTTTCACCTACTGAATGTTTTACATTACATAATGTTATATGACGTAATTCGGATATTATATAACTCCAATATTATTGAGATTACAGACATTTTAAATTACTTTTTTTTTCAAGTGTCAGATGTTATAAACTTTACCTTGACGGCATTACTAAAGCATTAAAAAAGAATCCTTTCCAAATTTATTATTTCTTGACCCGACCACCCACAACGAAGTCATAAATAAATTTTAAAATACTAAACTTATAGGTTTGATTGGTTTTCCTATATTTATATTAAAAGCTTCTTCGCATGTTATTGCGAAGCTAATATCCTTTTTAACTAATTAATCATTAGAACATGGTGTTTTCTCAGAAAAAACTAAAACATACACTTAGATAGCCTATTCTTTAAAAAACCGATAAGGTCAAAGGTCGACATTGTTAATAATTAATGGTTAAGGGCCTATAGCTCTCTTACCAGTAATGGCTAAAATATTTGAGGAACTAATACTGACAAGAGTTTTACCTTTCTGTCTTTTTTTATGAAAATATTTTAACAGAACATCAGTTTGGTTTCAGAAAAAGGTTGTCTACAGAATCTGGTCTTTATGAACTAGTCGAGTGTATAGTTTGTTCGATCGACAGAAGAGGTTATGCCATACGTGGACTCGTTATTAAGCGGGAAGGAAACAAAGATTACTATATACGGACACTCGTTTTGTTTCGGACAATTAATTCGAGAGGGGTTACCTTGGATCCAATATTGTAAACTGTGCTGTTTTAATTCTATGTAAATGATTTATCGTGGGGTTTTCTTGGATTCAATATTGTAAACTGTACTGTTTTTAATCTATGTAAATGATTTTTCGAGGGGTTTTCTTGGATTCAATATTGTAAACTGTACTGTTTTAATTCTATGTAAATAATTTATTGAGGGGTTTCCTTGGATCCAATATTGTAACCTGTACTGTTTTTAGTATGTGTAAATGATTTACAATGTAATTTAGGTGAAACTAAAGCTTTACTATTATTTGCTGATGGCATCAGTCTAACCATAATGGCTGAAGATTGGTTTTCAGTTATCGGTTTAAAATTAAACACAAGTAAAACGCAATTATTCATTTTATGAACCATTTAGTAACTCCAGCTAATTCTGCTAAATATTTGGGAATGACACTCGATGCAAAGCTCCACTGGAAAGAACACGTCAAAAAGAAAAAGGTCGAATTAAACATGCAATTTAGAAAATTAACTGGTTAATAGGGAGAAACTCAGATTTAGACCTACACAACAAACTGCTTCTATACAAGCAAATACTGAAGTCAGTATGGACCTATGGAATCCAGCTGTGGGGCTCTACAAAAAAACACTAATATAAAAGTAATTCAAACTTTCCAGAACAAAGTCCTGCGAAGTATTGTAAAGGCTCCGTGGTTCGTTCGCAATGACAGTCTTCATAGTGACCTTAGGATAAACACTGTCTCAGAGGAAATCAAAAGATTTGCAGAGAAACACAAACAAAGACTTCTACAGCACGAGAACAAGGAAATAGCTTGCTTGTTAGACAACTCTGGTGAGACCCGTCGCTTGAAAAGGACGAAGCCTCTAGAACATTGCAATGAGAAAGTGTAACAAATCACACATGAACAGAGTGTGCGTTAATCAGGAGTATTAATTAGTATTAAATGTATATTACTAGATAGGCTCTTATTGCCTAGTTGTAATTCTGTAATAATAAAAATAAAAAAATTAAAAAAAAAATTCATTTTAGTTCAAAATGGAAAAGAAATAATTTATGTCTTTGCCTTAAAAAAAAAATTATTGCAAGTGAAGACTCTTAAAAACTCCTGCTAGTGTTATTGATGTGAAATTAAACCGAAAGTACATTTTCATTGCAAAGGAAATAAAGTTTAATTCACAGTCTATAAAAATTGTCTGTACATATAAAAAATAAATAAATAAAAATTAAAACAGAATAATTTCTTATTTATAATATAGATGTTAATAAAATTGTTGAGTTATATTTTTTTTAAGATAATTAATCCATGTAAAGGGTTATTTCTGAAACGTGATTGGTCCACGAATCACCGAAGGGTGAAAGGGCACACGAGGTTTAGTGTGAATATTTGTGGTGAGATCGGGTTAGTTGCTCATCACTGAAGTTGAGCGTGACGGTGGCCCACTTTGTCGCGTATTTTGGGCTGCCGTTCCGTGCGAAACATGAGGTGAGATCTATTGGTTGCTCATCACAAAAGGCAGCGTGGCGTGAGCCTGTCCTAGTTGAGATAGAAGACCAAAGAGCCTGGGGCGTGTAATCGGAGGTGAGATCCGTTTGGTTGCTCATCACAGAAGTCGAGCGTGGTTGGGGATCACTTCCCGCGGGGTGGGGTGGCCTAAGTGGCCGGGGAAGGTTATTGGGGATGAGATCCGCTTGGTTGCTCATCACAGAAGATGAGCGTTGGTTGGAGCTCGCTTCGGCGCGGGGTGGCTCGTATTTTGGGGAAATCTTTGTAGTTAAATTAGATTAGTTGATAGGAAACGTGCTGATATATACTTTTATCTTTTTCATGTCAGGCACATTTGCTGAAGGGTCAAAATGAGTATAGAGATGAGCCTATGTCTATAATAATAATTTTATTATTATTCCTAAATATTAACACGTGTAAAGCTTGTAGGTATTCCGATTTTTTTTTAAATTACATTTATTATATTACGGGGTTCTTATAGAATAAAATTGTTGAGTTATATTTTTTGTAAGATAATTAATCCATGTAAAGGGTTATTTCTGAAACGTCATTGCTCCACGAATCACCGACGGGTGAAAGGGCACACGAGGTTTAGAGTGAATACTTGTGGTGAGATCGGGTTATTTGCTCATCACTGAAGTAAGCATGACGGGGGCCCACTTTGTCGCGAGTTTTGGGCTGCCGTTCCGTGCGAAACATGTTGTGAGATCTATTGGTTGCTCATCACAAAAGGCAGCGTGGCGTGAGCCTGTCCTAGGGGAGATAGGAGGCCACCGAGCCTGGGGCGTGTAATCGGAGGTGAGATCCCTTTGGTTGCTCATCACAGAAGTCGAGCGTGGTTGGGGCTCACTTCCCGCGGGGTGGGGTGGCCTAAGTGGCCGGGGAAGGTTATTGGGGATGAGATCCGCTTGGTTGCTCATCACAGAAGATGAGCGTTGGTTGGAGCTCGCTTCAGCGCGGGGTGGGTCGTATTTTGGGGAAATCTTTGTAGTAAATTAGATTAGTTGATAGGAAACGTGCTGATATATACTTTTTCATGTCAGGCACATTTGCTGAAGGGTCAAAATGAGTATACAGATGAGCCTATGTCTATAATAATAATTTTATTATTATTCCTAAATATTAACACGTGTAAAGCTTGTAGGTATTCCGATTTTTTTAAAATTATATTTATTATATTACGGGGTTCTTATAGAATAAAATTGTTGATTTATATTTTTTGTAAGATAATTAATCCATGTAAAGGGTTATTTCTGAAACGTCATTGCTCCACGAATCACCGACGGGTGAAAGGGCACACGAGGTTTAGAGTGAATATTTGTGGTGAGATCGGGTTATTTGCTCATCACTGAAGTAAGCGTGACGGGGGCCCACAATGTCGCGAGTTTTGGGCTGCCGTTCCGTGCGAAACATGAGGTGAGATCTATTGGTTGCTTATCACAAAAGGCAGCGTGGCGTGAGCCTGTCCTAGGGGAGATAGGAGGCCACCGAGCCTGGGGCGTGTAATCGGAGGTGAGATCCGTTTGGTTGCTCATCACAGAAGTCGAGCGTGGTTGGGGCTCACTTCCCGCGGGGTGGGGTGGCCTAAGTGGCCGGGGAAGGTTATTGGGGATGAGATCCGCTTGGTTGCTCATCACAGAAGATGAGCGTTGGTTGGAGCTCGCTTTAGCGCGGGGTGGATCGTATTTTGGGGAAATCTTTGTTGTTAAATTAGATTAGTTGTAATGGAAACGTGCAGATATATGCACTTTTAATTTTTCATGTGAGGCACATTTGCTGTAGGGTCAAAATGAGTATAGAGATGAGTCTATGTCTATAATAATAATTTTATTATTATTCCTAAATATTAACACGTGTAAAGCTTGTAGGTATTCCGATTTCTTAAATTATATTTATTATATTACGCGGTTCTTATAGAATAAAATTGTTGAGTTATATTTTTTGTAAGATAAATAATCCATGTAAAGGGTTATTTCTGAAACGTGATTGGTCCACGAATCACCGAAGGGTGAAAGGGCACACGAGGTTTAGAGTGAATATTTGTGGTGAGATCGGGTTAGTTGCTCATCACTGAAGTTGAGCGTGACGGGGGCTAACTTCATCGCGGGTTTTGGGCTGCCTTTCCGTGCGAAACATGAGGTCAGATCGATTGGTTGCTCATCACAAAAGGCAGCGTGGCGTGAGCCTGTCCTAGGGGAGATAGGAGGCCACCGAGCCTGGGGCGTGTAATCGGAGGTGAGATCAGTTTGGTTGCTCATCACAGAAGTCGAGCGTGGTTGGGGCTCACTTCCCGCGGGGTGGGGTGGCCTAAGTGGCCGGGGAAGGTTATTGGGGATGAGATCCGCTTGGTTGCTCATCACAGAAGATGAGCGTTGGTTGGAGCTCGCTTCAGCGCCGGGTGGGTCGTATTTTGGGGAAATCTTTGTAGTTAAATTAGATTAGTTGATAGGAAACGTGCTGATATATACTTTTTCATGTCAGGCACATTTGCTGAAGGGTCAAAATGAGTATATAGATGAGCCTATGTCTATAATAATAATTTTATTATTATTCCTAAATATTAACACGGGTAAAGCTTGTAGGTATTCCGATTTTTTTAAAATTATATTTATTATATTACGGGGTTCTTATAGAATAAAATTGTTGAGTTATATTTTTTGTAAGATAATTAATCCATGTAAAGGGTTATTTCTGAAATGTCATTGCTCCACGAATCACCGACGGGTGAAAGGGCACACGAGGTTTAGAGTGAATATTTGTGGTGATATCGGGTTATTTGCTCATCACTGAAGTAAGCGTGACGGGGGCCCACTTTGTCGCGAGTTTTGGGCTGCCGTTCCGTGCGAAACATGAGGTGAGATCTATTGGTTGCTCATCACAAATGGCAGCGTGGCGTGAGCCTGTCCTAGGGGAGATAGGAGGCTACCGAGCCTGGGGCGTGTAATCGGAGGTGAGATCCGTTTGGTTGCTCATCACAGAAGTCGAGCGTGGTTGGGGCTCACTTCCCGCGGGGTGAGGTGGCCTAAGTGGCCGGGGAAGGTTATTGGGGATGAGATCCGCTTGGTTGCTCATCACAGAAGATGAGCGTTGGTTGGAGCTCGCTTCAGCGCGGGGTGGGTCTTATTTTGGGGAAATCTTTGTAGTTAAATTAGATTAGTTGATAGGAAACGTGTTGATATATACTTTTATCTTTTTCATGTCAGGCACATTTGCTGAAAGGTCAAAATGAGTATAGAGATGAGCCTATGTCTATAATAATAATTTTATTATTATTCCTAAATATTACCACGTGTAAAGCTTGTAGGTATTCCGATTTTTTTAAAATTATATTTATTATATTATGGGTTTCTTATAGAATAAAATTGTTGAGTTATAATTTTTATTAAGATAATTAATCCATGTAAAGGATTATTTCTGAAACGTGATTGGTCCACGAATCACCAAAGGGTGAAAGGGCACACGAGGTTTATAGTGAATATTTGAGGTGAGATCGGGTTAGTTGCTCATCACTGAAGTTGAGCGTGACGGGGGCTAACTTCATCGCGAGTTTTGGGCTGCCGTTCCGGGCGAAACATGAGGTGAGATCGATTGGTTGCTTATCACAAAAGGCAGCGTGGCGTGAGCCTGTCCTAGGGGAGATAGGAGGCCACCGAGCCTGGGGCGTGTAATCGGAGGTGAGATCCGTTTGGTTGCTCATCACAGTAGTCGAGCATGTTTGGGGCTCACTTCCCGCGGGGTGGGGTTGCCTAAGTGGCCGGGGAAGGTTATTGGGGATGAGATCCGCTTGGTTGCTCATCACAGAAGATGAGCGTTGGTTGGAGCTCGCTTCAGCGCGGGGTGGGTCGTATTTAGGGGATATCTTGAAGTTAAATTAGATTAGTTGATAGGAAACGTGCAGATATATGCACTTTTAATTTTTCATGTGATGCACATTTGCTGTAGGGTCAAAATGAGTATAGAGATGAGTCTATGTCTATAATAATAATTTTATTATTATTCCTAAATATTAACACGTGTAAAGCTTGTAGGTATTCCGATTTTTTTAAAATTATATTTATTATATTACGGGGTTCTTATTGAATAAAATTGTTGAGTTATATTTTTTGTAAGATAATTAATCCATGTAAAGGGTTATTTCTGAAACGTGATTGGTCCACGAATCACCAAAGGGTGAAAGGGCACACGATGTTTAGAGTGAATATTTAAGGTGAGATCGGGTTAGTTGCTCATCACTGAAGTTGAGCGTGACGGGGGCCCACTTTATTGCGAATTTAGGGCTGCCGTCCCGTGCGAAACATGAGGTGAGATCGATTGGTTGCTCATCACAAAAGGCAGCGTGGCGTGAGCCTGTCCTAGGGGAGATAGGAGGCCACAGAGCCTGGGGCGTGTAATCGGAGGTGAGATCCGTTTGGTTGCTCATCACAGAAGTCGAGCGTGGTTGGGGCTCACTTCCCGCGGGGTGGGGTGGCCTAAGTGGCCGGGGAAGGTTATTGGGGATGAGATCCGCTTGGTTGCTCATCACAGAAGATGAGCGTTGGTTGGAGCTCGCTTCAGCGCGGGGTGGGTCGTATTTTGGGGAAATCTTTGTAGTTAAATTAGATTAGATGATAGGAAACGTGCTGATATATACTTTTATCTTTTTCATGTCAGGCACATTTGCTGAAGGGTCAAAATGAGTATAGAGATGAGCCTATGTCTATAATAATAATTTTATTATTATTCCTAAATATTAACACGTGTAAACCTTGTAGGTATTCCTATTTTTTAAAAATTATATTTATTATATTACGGGTTTCTTATAGAATAAAATTGTTGAGTTATAATTTTTATTAAGATAATTAATCCATGTAAAGGGTTATTTCTGAAAGTGATTGGTCCACGAATCACCGAAGGGTGAAAGGGCACACGAGGTTTAGAGTGAATATTTGTGGTGAGATCGGGTTAGTTGCTCATCACTGAAGTTGAGCATGACGGGGGCCCACTTTGTCGTGAGTTTTGGGCTTACGTTCCGTGCGAAACATGAGGTGAGATCTATTGGTTGCTCATCACAAAAGGCAGCGTGGCGTGACCTGTCCTAGGGGAGATAGGAGGCCACCGAGCCTGGGGCGTGTAATCGGAGGTGAGATCCGTTTGGTTGCTCATCACAGAAGTCGAGCGTGGTTGGGGCTCACTTCCCGCGGGGTGGGGTGGCCTAAGTGGCCGGGGAAGGTTATTGGGGATGAGATCCGCTTGGTTGCTCATCACAGAAGATGAGCGTTGGTTGGAGCTCGCTTCAGCGCGGGGTGGGTCGTATTTTGGGGAAATCTTTGTAGTTAAATTAGATTAGTTGATAGGAAACGTGCTGATATATACTTTTATCTTTTTCATGTCAGGCACATTTGCTGAATGGTCAAAATGAGTATAGAGATGAGCCTATGTCTATAATAATAATTTTATTATTATTCCTAAATATTAACACGTGTAAAGCTTGTAGGTTTTCCGATTTCTTAAATTTTATTTATTATATTACGGGGTTCTTATAGAATAAAATTGTTGAGTTATATTTTTTGTAAGATAATTAATCCATGTAAAGGGTTATTTCTGAAACGTGATTGGTCCACGAATCACCGAAGGGTGAAAGGGCACACGAGGTTTAGAGTGAATATTTGTGGTGAGATCGGGTTAGTTGCTCATCACTGAAGTTGAGCGTGACGGTGGCCCACTTTGTCGCGAGTTTTGGGCTGCCGTTCCGTGCGAAACATGAGGTGAGATCTATTGGTTGCTCATCACAAAAGGCAGCGTGGCGTGAGCCTGTCCTAGTTGAGATAGAAGACCAAAGAGCCTGGGGCGTGTAATCGGAGGTGAGATCCGTTTGGTTGCTCATCACAGAAGTCGAGCGTGGTTGGGGCTCACTTCCCGCGGGGCGGGATGGCCTAAGTGGCCGGGGAAGGTTATTGGGGATGAGATCCGCTTGGTTGCTCATCACAGAAGATGAGCGTTGGTTGGAGCTCGCTTCAGCGCGGGGTGGGTCGTATTTTGGGGAAATCTTTGTAGTTAAATTAGATTAGTTAATAGGAAACG
Source organism: Aphrophora alni (assembly GCA_963513935.1). Taxonomy (NCBI): domain Eukaryota; kingdom Metazoa; phylum Arthropoda; class Insecta; order Hemiptera; family Aphrophoridae; genus Aphrophora; species Aphrophora alni. The sequence goes on along the minus strand of OY740771.1, from coordinate 62,234,705 downwards.
TGCAGATATATGCACTTTTAATTTTTCATGTGAGGCACATTTTCTGTAGGGTCAAAATGAGTATAGAGATGAGTCTATGTTTATAATAATAATTTTATTATTATTCCTAAATATTAACACGTGTAAAGCTTGTAGGTATTCCGATTTTTTAAAAATTATATTTATTATATTACGGGGTTCTTATAGAATAAAATTGTTGAGTTATATTTTTTGTAAGATAATTAATCCATGTAAAGGGTTATTTCTGAAACGTGATTGGTCCACGAATCACCAAAGGGTGAAAGGGCACACGAGGTTTAGAGTGAATATTTGAGGTGAGATCGGGTTAGTTGCTCATCACTGAAGTTGAGCGTGACGGGGGCTAACTTCATCGCGAGTTTTGGGCTGCCGTTCCGTGCGAAACATGAGGTGAGATCGATTGGTTGCTCATCACAAAAGGCAGCGTGGCGTGAGCCTGTCCTAGTTGAGATAGAAGACCAAAGAGCCTGGGGCGTGTAATCGGAGGTGAGATCCGTTTGGTTGCTCATCACAGAAGTCGAGCGTGGTTGGGGATCACTTCCCGCGGGGTGGGGTGGCCTAAGTGGCCGGGGAAGGTTATTGGGGATGAGATCCGCTTGGTTGCTCATCACAGAAGATGAGCGTTGGTTGGAGCTCGCTTCGGCGCGGGGTGGCTCGTATTTTGGGGAAATCTTTGTAGTTAAATTAGATTAGTTGATAGGAAACGTGCTGATATATACTTTTATCTTTTTCATGTCAGGCACATTTGCTGAAGGGTCAAAATGAGTATAGAGATGAGCCTATGTCTATAATAATAATTTTATTATTATTCCTAAATATTAACACGTGTAAAGCTTGTAGGTATTCCGATTTTTTTTTAAATTACATTTATTATATTACGGGGTTCTTATAGAATAAAATTGTTGAGTTATATTTTTTGTAAGATAATTAATCCATGTAAAGGGTTATTTCTGAAACGTCATTGCTCCACGAATCACCGACGGGTGAAAGGGCACACGAGGTTTAGAGTGAATACTTGTGGTGAGATCGGGTTATTTGCTCATCACTGAAGTAAGCATGACGGGGGCCCACTTTGTCGCGAGTTTTGGGCTGCCGTTCCGTGCGAAACATGTTGTGAGATCTATTGGTTGCTCATCACAAAAGGCAGCGTGGCGTGAGCCTGTCCTAGGGGAGATAGGAGGCCACCGAGCCTGGGGCGTGTAATCGGAGGTGAGATCCCTTTGGTTGCTCATCACAGAAGTCGAGCGTGGTTGGGGCTCACTTCCCGCGGGGTGGGGTGGCCTAAGTGGCCGGGGAAGGTTATTGGGGATGAGATCCGCTTGGTTGCTCATCACAGAAGATGAGCGTTGGTTGGAGCTCGCTTCAGCGCGGGGTGGGTCGTATTTTGGGGAAATCTTTGTAGTAAATTAGATTAGTTGATAGGAAACGTGCTGATATATACTTTTTCATGTCAGGCACATTTGCTGAAGGGTCAAAATGAGTATACAGATGAGCCTATGTCTATAATAATAATTTTATTATTATTCCTAAATATTAACACGTGTAAAGCTTGTAGGTATTCCGATTTTTTTAAAATTATATTTATTATATTACGGGGTTCTTATAGAATAAAATTGTTGATTTATATTTTTTGTAAGATAATTAATCCATGTAAAGGGTTATTTCTGAAACGTCATTGCTCCACGAATCACCGACGGGTGAAAGGGCACACGAGGTTTAGAGTGAATATTTGTGGTGAGATCGGGTTATTTGCTCATCACTGAAGTAAGCGTGACGGGGGCCCACAATGTCGCGAGTTTTGGGCTGCCGTTCCGTGCGAAACATGAGGTGAGATCTATTGGTTGCTTATCACAAAAGGCAGCGTGGCGTGAGCCTGTCCTAGGGGAGATAGGAGGCCACCGAGCCTGGGGCGTGTAATCGGAGGTGAGATCCGTTTGGTTGCTCATCACAGAAGTCGAGCGTGGTTGGGGCTCACTTCCCGCGGGGTGGGGTGGCCTAAGTGGCCGGGGAAGGTTATTGGGGATGAGATCCGCTTGGTTGCTCATCACAGAAGATGAGCGTTGGTTGGAGCTCGCTTTAGCGCGGGGTGGATCGTATTTTGGGGAAATCTTTGTTGTTAAATTAGATTAGTTGTAATGGAAACGTGCAGATATATGCACTTTTAATTTTTCATGTGAGGCACATTTGCTGTAGGGTCAAAATGAGTATAGAGATGAGTCTATGTCTATAATAATAATTTTATTATTATTCCTAAATATTAACACGTGTAAAGCTTGTAGGTATTCCGATTTCTTAAATTATATTTATTATATTACGCGGTTCTTATAGAATAAAATTGTTGAGTTATATTTTTTGTAAGATAATTAATCCATGTAAAGGGTTATTTCTGAAACGTGATTGGTCCACGAATCACCAAAGGGTGAAAGGGCACACGAGGTTTAGAGTGAATATTTGAGGTGAGATCGGGTTAGTTGCTCATCACTGAAGTTGAGCGTGACGGGGGCTAACTTCATCGCGAGTTTTGGGCTGCCGTTCCGTGCGAAACATGAGGTGAGATCGATTGGTTGCTCATCACAAAAGGCAGCGTGGCGTGAGCCTGTCCTAGTTGAGATAGAAGACCAAAGAGCCTGGGGCGTGTAATCGGAGGTGAGATCCGTTTGGTTGCTCATCACAGAAGTCGAGCGTGGTTGGGGATCACTTCCCGCGGGGTGGGGTGGCCTAAGTGGCCGGGGAAGGTTATTGGGGATGAGATCCGCTTGGTTGCTCATCACAGAAGATGAGCGTTGGTTGGAGCTCGCTTCGGCGCGGGGTGGCTCGTATTTTGGGGAAATCTTTGTAGTTAAATTAGATTAGTTGATAGGAAACGTGCTGATATATACTTTTATCTTTTTCATGTCAGGCACATTTGCTGAAGGGTCAAAATGAGTATAGAGATGAGCCTATGTCTATAATAATAATTTTATTATTATTCCTAAATATTAACACGTGTAAAGCTTGTAGGTATTCCGATTTTTTTTTAAATTACATTTATTATATTACGGGGTTCTTATAGAATAAAATTGTTGAGTTATATTTTTTGTAAGATAATTAATCCATGTAAAGGGTTATTTCTGAAACGTCATTGCTCCACGAATCACCGACGGGTGAAAGGGCACACGAGGTTTAGAGTGAATACTTGTGGTGAGATCGGGTTATTTGCTCATCACTGAAGTAAGCATGACGGGGGCCCACTTTGTCGCGAGTTTTGGGCTGCCGTTCCGTGCGAAACATGTTGTGAGATCTATTGGTTGCTCATCACAAAAGGCAGCGTGGCGTGAGCCTGTCCTAGGGGAGATAGGAGGCCACCGAGCCTGGGGCGTGTAATCGGAGGTGAGATCCCATTGGTTGCTCATCACAGAAGTCGAGCGTGGTTGGGGCTCACTTCCCGCGGGGTGGGGTGGCCTAAGTGGCCGGGGAAGGTTATTGGGGATGAGATCCGCTTGGTTGCTCATCACAGAAGATGAGCGTTGGTTGGAGCTCGCTTCAGCGCGGGGTGGGTCGTATTTTGGGGAAATCTTTGTAGTAAATTAGATTAGTTGATAGGAAACGTGCTGATATATACTTTTTCATGTCAGGCACATTTGCTGAAGGGTCAAAATGAGTATACAGATGAGCCTATGTCTATAATAATAATTTTATTATTATTCCTAAATATTAACACGTGTAAAGCTTGTAGGTATTCCGATTTTTTTAAAATTATATTTATTATATTACGGGGTTCTTATAGAATAAAATTGTTGATTTATATTTTTTGTAAGATAATTAATCCATGTAAAGGGTTATTTCTGAAACGTCATTGCTCCACGAATCACCGACGGGTGAAAGGGCACACGAGGTTTAGAGTGAATATTTGTAGTGAGATCGGGTTATTTGCTCATCACTGAAGTAAGCGTGACGGGGGCCCACAATGTCGCGAGTTTTGGGCTGCCGTTCCGTGCGAAACATGAGGTGAGATCTATTGGTTGCTTATCACAAAAGGCAGCGTGGCGTGAGCCTGTCCTAGGGGAGATAGGAGGCCACCGAGCCTGGGGCGTGTAATCGGAGGTGAGATCCGTTTGGTTGCTCATCACAGAAGTCGAGCGTGGTTGGGGCTCACTTCCCGCGGGGTGGGGTGGCCTAAGTGGCCGGGGAAGGTTATTGGGGATGAGATCCGCTTGGTTGCTCATCACAGAAGATGAGCGTTGGTTGGAGCTCGCTTTAGCGCGGGGTGGATCGTATTTTGGGGAAATCTTTGTTGTTAAATTAGATTAGTTGTAATGGAAACGTGCAGATATATGCACTTTTATTTTTTCATGTGAGGCACATTTGCTGTAGGGTCAAAATGAGTATAGAGATGAGTCTATGTCTATAATAATAATTTTATTATTATTCCTAAATATTAACACGTGTAAAGCTTGTAGGTATTCCGATTTCTTAAATTATATTTATTATATTACGCGGTTCTTATAGAATAAAATTGTTGAGTTATATTTTTTGTAAGATAAATAATCCATGTAAAGGGTTATTTCTGAAACGTGATTGGTCCACGAATCACCGAAGGGTGAAAGGGCACACGAGGTTTAGAGTGAATATTTGTGGTGAGATCGGGTTAGTTGCTCATCACTGAAGTTGAGCGTGACGGGGGCTAACTTCATCGCGGGTTTTGGGCTGCCTTTCCGTGCGAAACATGAGGTCAGATCGATTGGTTGCTCATCACAAAAGGCAGCGTGGCGTGAGCCTGTCCTAGGGGAGATAGGAGGCCACCGAGCCTGGGGCGTGTAATCGGAGGTGAGATCAGTTTGGTTGCTCATCACAGAAGTCGAGCGTGGTTGGGGCTCACTTCCCGCGGGGTGGGGTGGCCTAAGTGGCCGGGGAAGGTTATTGGGGATGAGATCCGCTTGGTTGCTCATCACAGAAGATGAGCGTTGGTTGGAGCTCGCTTCAGCGCGGGGTGGGTCGTATTTTGGGGAAATCTTTGTAGTTAAATTAGATTAGTTGATAGGAAACGTGCTGATATATACTTTTTCATGTCAGGCACATTTGCTGAAGGGTCAAAATGAGTATATAGATGAGCCTATGTCTATAATAATAATTTTATTATTATTCCTAAATATTAACACGGGTAAAGCTTGTAGGTATTCCGATTTTTTTAAAATTATATTTATTATATTACGGGGTTCTTATAGAATAAAATTGTTGAGTTATATTTTTTGTAAGATAATTAATCCATGTAAAGGGTTATTTCTGAAATGTCATTGCTCCACGAATCACCGACGGGTGAAAGGGCACACGAGGTTTAGAGTGAATATTTGTGGTGATATCGGGTTATTTGCTCATCACTGAAGTAAGCGTGACGGGGGCCCACTTTGTCGCGAGTTTTGGGCTGCCGTTCCGTGCGAAACATGAGGTGAGATCTATTGGTTGCTCATCACAAATGGCAGCGTGGCGTGAGCCTGTCCTAGGGGAGATAGGAGGCTACCGAGCCTGGGGCGTGTAATCGGAGGTGAGATCCGTTTGGTTGCTCATCACAGAAGTCGAGCGTGGTTGGGGCTCACTTCCCGCGGGGTGAGGTGGCCTAAGTGGCCGGGGAAGGTTATTGGGGATGAGATCCGCTTGGTTGCTCATCACAGAAGATGAGCGTTGGTTGGAGCTCGCTTCAGCGCGGGGTGGGTCTTATTTTAGGGAAATCTTTGTAGTTAAATTAGATTAGTTGATAGGAAACGTGTTGATATATACTTTTATCTTTTTCATGTCAGGCACATTTGCTGAAAGGTCAAAATGAGTATAGAGATGAGCCTATGTCTATAATAATAATTTTATTATTATTCCTAAATATTACCACGTGTAAAGCTTGTAGGTATTCCGATTTTTTTAAAATTATATTTATTATATTATGGGTTTCTTATAGAATAAAATTGTTGAGTTATAATTTTTATTAAGATAATTAATCCATGTAAAGGATTATTTCTGAAACGTGATTGGTCCACGAATCACCAAAGGGTGAAAGGGCACACGAGGTTTATAGTGAATATTTGAGGTGAGATCGGGTTAGTTGCTCATCACTGAAGTTGAGCGTGACGGGGGCTAACTTCATCGCGAGTTTTGGGCTGCCGTTCCGGGCGAAACATGAGGTGAGATCGATTGGTTGCTTATCACAAAAGGCAGCGTGGCGTGAGCCTGTCCTAGGGGAGATAGGAGGCCACCGAGCCTGGGGCGTGTAATCGGAGGTGAGATCCGTTTGGTTCCTCATCACAGTAGTCGAGCGTGTTTGGGGCTCACTTCCCGCGGGGTGGGGTTGCCTAAGTGGCCGGGGAAGGTTATTGGGGATGAGATCCGCTTGGTTGCTCATCACAGAAGATGAGCGTTGGTTGGAGCTCGCTTCAGCGCGGGGTGGGTCGTATTTAGGGGATATCTTGAAGTTAAATTAGATTAGTTGATAGGAAACGTGCAGATATATGCACTTTTAATTTTTCATGTGATGCACATTTGCTGTAGGGTCAAAATGAGTATAGAGATGAGTCTATGTCTATAATAATAATTTTATTATTATTCCTAAATATTAACACGTGTAAAGCTTGTAGGTATTCCGATTTTTTTAAAATTATATTTATTATATTACGGGGTTCTTATTGAATAAAATTGTTGAGTTATATTTTTTGTAAGATAATTAATCCATGTAAAGGGTTATTTCTGAAACGTGATTGGTCCACGAATCACCAAAGGGTGAAAGGGCACACGATGTTTAGAGTGAATATTTAAGGTGAGATCGGGTTAGTTGCTCATCACTGAAGTTGAGCGTGACGGGGGCCCACTTTATTGCGAATTTAGGGCTGCCGTCCCGTGCGAAACATGAGGTGAGATCGATTGGTTGCTCATCACAAAAGGCAGCGTGGCGTGAGCCTGTCCTAGGGGAGATAGGAGGCCACAGAGCCTGGGGCGTGTAATCGGAGGTGAGATCCGTTTGGTTGCTCATCACAGAAGTCGAGCGTGGTTGGGGCTCACTTCCCGCGGGGTGGGGTGGCCTAAGTGGCCGGGGAAGGTTATTGGGGATGAGATCCGCTTGGTTGCTCATCACAGAAGATGAGCGTTGGTTGGAGCTCGCTTCAGCGCGGGGTGGGTCGTATTTTGGGGAAATCTTTGTAGTTAAATTAGATTAGATGATAGGAAACGTGCTGATATATACTTTTATCTTTTTCATGTCAGGCACATTTGCTGAAGGGTCAAAATGAGTATAGAGATGAGCCTATGTCTATAATAATAATTTTATTATTATTCCTAAATATTAACACGTGTAAACCTTGTAGGTATTCCTATTTTTTAAAAATTATATTTATTATATTACGGGTTTCTTATAGAATAAAATTGTTGAGTTATAATTTTTATTAAGATAATTAATCCATGTAAAGGGTTATTTCTGAAAGTGATTGGTCCACGAATCACCGAAGGGTGAAAGGGCACACGAGGTTTAGAGTGAATATTTGTGGTGAGATCGGGTTAGTTGCTCATCACTGAAGTTGAGCATGACGGGGGCCCACTTTGTCGTGAGTTTTGGGCTTACGTTCCGTGCGAAACATGAGGTGAGATCTATTGGTTGCTCATCACAAAAGGCAGCGTGGCGTGACCTGTCCTAGGGGAGATAGGAGGCCACCGAGCCTGGGGCGTGTAATCGGAGGTGAGATCCGTTTGGTTGCTCATCACAGAAGTCGAGCGTGGTTGGGGCTCACTTCCCGCGGGGTGGGGTGGCCTAAGTGGCCGGGGAAGGTTATTGGGGATGAGATCCGCTTGGTTGCTCATCACAGAAGATGAGCGTTGGTTGGAGCTCGCTTCAGCGCGGGGTGGGTCGTATTTTGGGGAAATCTTTGTAGTTAAATTAGATTAGTTGATAGGAAACGTGCTGATATATACTTTTATCTTTTTCATGTCAGGCACATTTGCTGAATGGTCAAAATGAGTATAGAGATGAGCCTATGTCTATAATAATAATTTTATTATTATTCCTAAATATTAACACGTGTAAAGCTTGTAGGTTTTCCGATTTCTTAAATTTTATTTATTATATTACGGGGTTCTTATAGAATAAAATTGTTGAGTTATATTTTTTGTAAGATAATTAATCCATGTAAAGGGTTATTTCTGAAACGTGATTGGTCCACGAATCACCGAAGGGTGAAAGGGCACACGAGGTTTAGAGTGAATATTTGTGGTGAGATCGGGTTAGTTGCTCATCACTGAAGTTGAGCGTGACGGTGGCCCACTTTGTCGCGAGTTTTGGGCTGCCGTTCCGTGCGAAACATGAGGTGAGATCTATTGGTTGCTCATCACAAAAGGCAGCGTGGCGTGAGCCTGTCCTAGTTGAGATAGAAGACCAAAGAGCCTGGGGCGTGTAATCGGAGGTGAGATCCGTTTGGTTGCTCATCACAGAAGTCGAGCGTGGTTGGGGCTCACTTCCCGCGGGGCGGGATGGCCTAAGTGGCCGGGGAAGGTTATTGGGGATGAGATCCGCTTGGTTGCTCATCACAGAAGATGAGCGTTGGTTGGAGCTCGCTTCAGCGCGGGGTGGGTCGTATTTTGGAGAAATCTTTGTAGTTAAATTAGATTAGTTAATAGGAAACGTGCAGATATATGCACTTTTAATTTTTCATGTGAGGCACATTTTCTGTAGGGTCAAAATGAGTATAGAGATGAGTCTATGTTTATAATAATAATTTTATTATTATTCCTAAATATTAACACGTGTAAAGCTTGTAGGTATTCCGATTTTTTAAAAATTATATTTATTATATTACGGGGTTCTTATAGAATAAAATTGTTGAGTTATATTTTTTGTAAGATAATTAATCCATGTAAAGGGTTATTTCTGAAACGTGATTGGTCCACGAATCACCAAAGGGTGAAAGGGCACACGAGGTTTAGAGTGAATATTTGAGGTGAGATCGGGTTAGTTGCTCATCACTGAAGTTGAGCGTGACGGGGGCTAACTTCATCGCGGGTTTAGGCTGACGTTCCGTGCGAAACATGAGGTGAGATCGATTGGTTGCTCATCACAAAAGGCAGCGTGGCGTGACCTGTCCTAGGGGAGATAGGAGGCCACCGAGCCTGGGGCGTGTAATCGGAGGTGAGATCCGTTTGGTTGCTCATCACAGAAGTCGAGCGTGGTTGGGGCTCACTTCGCGCGGGGTAGGGTGGCCTAAGTGGCCGGGGATGGTTATTGGGGATAAGATCCGCTTGGTTGCTCATCACAGAAGATGAGCGTTGTTTGGAGCTCGCTTCAGCGCGGGGTGGGTCGTATTTTGGGGAAATCTTTGTAGTTAAATTAGATTAGTTGATAGGAAACGTGCTGATATATACTTTTATCTTTTTCATGTCAGGCACATTTACTGAAGGGTCAAAATGAGTATAGAGATGAGTCTATGTCTATAATAATAATTTTATTATTATTCCTAAATATTAACATGTGTAAAGCTTGTAGGTATTCCGATTTTTTAAAAATTATATTTATTATAATACGGGTTTCTTATAGAATAAAATTGTTGAGTTATATTTTTTTAAGATAATTAATCCATGTAAAGGGTTATTTCTGAAACGTGATTGGTCCACGAATCACCGAAGGGTGAAAGGGCACACGAGGTTTAGAGTGAATATTTGTAGTAAGATCGGGTTAGTTGCTTATCACTGAAGTAAGCGTGACGGGGGCCCACTTTGTCGCGAGTTTTGGGCTGCCGTCCCGTGCGAAATATGAGGTGAGATCGATTGGTTGCTCATCACAAAAGGCAGCGTGGCGTGAGCCTGTCCTAGGGGAGATAGGAGGTCACCGAGCCTGGGGCGTGTAATCGGAGGTGAGATCCGTTTGGTTGCTCATCACAGAAGTCGAGCGTGGTTGGGGCTCTCTTTCCGCGGGGTGGGGTGGCCTAAGTGGCCGGGGAAGGTTATTGGGGATGAGATCCGCTTGGTTGCTCATCACAGAAGATGAGCGTTGGTTGGAGCTCGCTTCAGCGCAGGGTGGGTCGTATTTTGGGGAAATCTTTTTAGTTAAATTAGATTAGTTGATAGGAAACGTGCAGATATATGCACTATTAATTTTTCATGTGAGGCACATTTGCTGAAGGGTCAAAATGAGTATAGAGATGAGTCTATGTCTATAATAATAATTTTATTATTATTCCTAAATATTAACATGTGTAAAGCTTGTAGGTATTCCGATTTTTTAAAAATTATATTTATTATAATACGGGTTTCTTATAGAATAAAATTGTTGAGTTATATTTTAATAAGATAATTAATCCATGTAAAGGGTTATTTCTGAAACGTGATTGGTCCACGAATCACCGAAGGGTGAAAGGGCACACGAGGTTTAGAGTGAATATTTGTGGTAAGATAGGGTTAGTTGCTTATCACTGTTGTAAGCGTGACGGGGGCCCACTTTGTCGCGAGTTTTGGGCAGCTGTCCCGTGCGAAATATGAGGTGAGATCGATTGGTTGCTCATCACAAAAGACAGCGTGGCGTGAGCCTGTCCTAGGGGAGATAGAAGGCCACCGAGCCTGGGGCGGGTAATCGGAGGTGAGATCCGTTTGGTTGCTCATCATAGAAGTCGAGCGTGGTTGGGGCTCACTTCCCTCGGGGAGGGGTGGCCTAAGTGGCCGGGGAAGGTTATTGGGGATGAGATCCGCTTGGTTGCTCATCACAGAAGATGAGCGTTGGTTGGAGCTCGCTTCAGCGCGGGGTGGGTCGAATTTTGGGGAAATCTTTGTAGTTAAATTAGATTAGATGATAGGAAACGTGCTGATATATACTTTTATCTTTTTCATGTCAGGCACATTTGCTGAAGGGTCAAAATGAGTATAGAGATGAGCCTATGTCTATAATAATAATTTTATTATTATTCCTAAATATTAACACGTGTAAAGCTTGTAGGTATTCCGATTTTTTAAAAATTATATTTATTATATTACGGGTTTCTTATAGAATAAAATTATTGAGTTATAAATTTTATTAAGATATTAATCCATGTAAAGGGTTATTTCTGAATCGTGATTGGTCCACGAATCACCGAAGGGTGAAAGGGCACCGAGGTTTAGAGTGAATATTTGAGGTGAGTTCGGGTTAGTTGCTCATCACTGAAGTTGAGCGTAACGGGGGCTAACTTCATCGCGAGTTTTGGGCTGCCGTTCCATGCGAAACATGAGGTGAGATCTATTGGTTGCTCATCACAAAAGGCAGCGTGGCGTGAGCCTGTCCTAGGGGAGATAGGAGGCCACCGAGCCTGGGGCGTGTAATCGGAGGTGAGATCCGTTTGGTTGCTCATCACAGAAGTCGAGCGTGGTTGGGGCTCACTTCCCGCGGGGTGGGGAGGCCTAAGTGGCCGGGGAAGGTTATTGGGGATGAGATCCGCTTGGTTGCTCATCACAGAAGATGAGCGTTGGTTGGAGTTCGCTTCAGCGCGGGGTGGGTCGTATTTTGGGGAAATCTTTGTAGTTAAATTAGATTAGTTGTTAGGAAACGTGCTGATATATACTTTTATCTTTTTCATGTCAGGCACATTTGCTGAAGGGTCAAAATGAGTATAGAGATGAGCCTATGTCTATAATAATAATTTTATTATTATTCCTAAATATTACCACGTGTAAAGCTTGTAGGTATTCCGATTTTTTTAAAATTATATTTATTATATTATGGGTTTCTTATAGAATAAAAATGTTGAGTTATAATTTTTATTAAGATAATTAATCCATGTAAAGGATTATTTCTGAAACGTGATTGGTCCACGAATCACCAAAGGGTGAAAGGGCACACGAGGTTTAGAGTGAATATTTGATGTGAGTTCGGGTTATTTGCTCATCACTGAAGTTGAGCGTGACGGGGGCTAACTTCATCGCGAGTTTTGGGCTGCCGTTCCGTCCGAAACATGAGGTGAGATCGATTTGTTGCTCATCACAAAAGGCAGAGTGGCGTGAGCCTGTCCTAGGGGAGATAAGAGGCCACCGAGCCTGGGGCGTGTAATCGGAGGTGAGATCCGTTTGGTTGCTCATCACAGAAGTCGAGCGTGGTTGGGGCTCACTTCCCGCAGGGTGGGGTGGCCTAAGTGGCCGGGGAAGGTTATTGGGGATGAGATCCGCTTGGTTGCTCATCAAAGAAGATGAGCGTTGGTTGGAGCTCGCTTCAGCGCAGGGTGGGTCGTATTTTGGGGAAATCTTTGTAGTTAAATTAGATTAGTTGATAGGAAACGTGCAGATATATGCACTATTAATTTTTCATGTAAAGCACATTTGCTGAAGGGTCAAAATGAGTATAGAGATGAGTCTATGTCTATAATAATAATTTTATTATTATTAATAACTATTAATTACCTTATTTAGAGGTGATGAGGTCGAACAATCCTTATGTAGATATGATTACTATATCTTCTTCATATGACGCGTTTCGACTATTATTCAGTCATTATCAAATAAATATACAAAAACAAACTCATAAACAACACAAAACACACGTTCAAGGTTTTCACATTTAAAATCACTTTACACAATTTAAAAACTTTATACATGTGCACACGGATGACGCGCGTTGCCGGTGACCGTTCTCGATAACGTTCGATCGTCAATTGAATTAATAGGTAGTCACGCGATAAGGGTCTCCGTTGTTGAGAAGGGGTACACAGTTCTATACGTCATGAACCGCAATTATTGTTCTTAACACTATCGATTAGGTCAAAAATGGTGTGAGAATGAAACTGTAGTTTATTATTGAGTAAGTGGTCAGGGTTGTTTTTTTGCATTTTATAAATATTGAACTCCTCTAACGTGTTCATTAACGGACCTTTATTGCAGTGGTGTAGTATTCTTAGATTAGTGTTAATGTCCGTGTAATTATGATTAGTATCTATTAAATGTTCAGTGAATTTGGAGTCAATTTTTTTGGTGGTGGGTCTTTTGGAAGAAGGAATGTGTTCTTTAAAACGGGTTTTAAACGTGCGTCCGGTTTGGCCTATGTATTTTTTCGGACAATCGTTGCACGATAGCTGGTAAATTATTATTATTCCTAAATATTAACACGTGTAAAGCTTGTAGGTATACCGATTTTTTTAAAATTATATTTATTATATTACGGGTTTCTTATAGAATAAAAAAGTTGAGTTATAATTTTTATTAAGGTAATTAATCCATGTAAAGGGTTATTTCTGAAACGTGATTGGTCCACGAATCACCGAAGGGTGAAAGGGCACACGAGGTTTAGAGTGAATATTTGTGGTGAGATCGGGTTAGTTACTCATCACTGATGTTGAGCGTGAGGGGAGGCTACCTTCATCGCGGGTTTTGGGCTGCCGTTCCGTGCGAAACATGAGGTGAGATCGATTGGTTGCTTATCACAAAAGGCAGCGTGGCGTGAGCCTGTCCTAGGGGAGATAGGAGGCAACCGAGCCTGGGGCGTGTAATCGGAGGTGAGATCCGTTTGGTTGCTCATCACAGAAGTCGAGCGTGGTTGGGGCTCACTTCCCGCGGGGCGGGGTGGCCTAAGTGGCCGGGGAAGGTTATTGGGGATGAGATCCGCTTGGTTGCTCATCACAGAAGATGAGCGTTGGTTGGAGCTCGCTTCAGCGCGGGGTGGGTCGTATTTTGGGGAAATCTTTGTAGTTAAATTAGATTAGTTAATAGGAAACGTGCAGATATATGCACTTTTAATTTTTCATGAGAGGCACATTTGCTGTAGGGTCAAAATGAGTATAGAGATGAGTCTATGTTTATAATAATAATTTTATTATTATTCCTAAATATTAACACGTGTAAAGCTTGTAGGTATTCCGATTTTTTTAAAATTATATTTATTATATTACGGGGTTCTTATAGAATAAAATTGTTGAGTTATATTTTTTGTAAGATAATTAATCCATGTAAAGGGTTATTTCTGAAACGTGATTGGTCCACGAATCACCAAAGGGTGAAAGGGCACACGAGGTTTAGAGTGAATATTTGAGGTGAGATCGGGTTAGTTGCTCATCACTGAAGTTGAGCGTGACGGGGGCTAACTTCATCGCGAGTTTTGGGCTGCCGTTCCGTGCGAAACATGAGGTGAGATCGATTGGTTGCTCATCACAAAAGGCAGCGTGGCGTGAGCCTGTCCTAGGGGAGATAGAGGCCACCGAGCCTGGGGCGTGTAATCGGAGGTGAGATCCGTTTGGTTGCTCATCACAGAAGTCGAGCGTGGTTGGGGCTCACTTCCCGCGGGGTGGGGTGGCCTAAGTGGCCGGGGAAGGTTATTGGGGATGAGATCCGCTTGGTTGCTCATCACAGAAGATGAGCGTTGGTTGGAGCTCGCTTTAGCGCGGGGTGGGTCGTATTTTGGGGAAATCTTTGTAGTTAAATTAGATTAGTTGTAATGGAAACGTGCAGATATATGCACTTTTAATTTTTCATGTGAGGCACATTTGCTGTAGGGTCAAAATGAGTATAGAGATGAGTCTATGTCTATAATAATAATTTTATTATTATTCCTAAATATTAACACGTGTAAAGCTTGTAGGTATTCCGATTTTTTAAAATTATATTTATTATATTACGGGTTTCTTATAGAATAAAATTGTTGAGTTATAATTTTTATTAAGATAATTAATCCATGTAAAGGGTTATTTCTGAAACGTGATTGGTCCACGAATCACCAAAGGGTGAAAGGGCACACGAGGTTTAGAGTGAATATTTGAGGTGAGATCGGGTTAGTTGCTCATCACTGAAGTTGAGCATGACGGGGGCTAACTTCATCGCGAGTTTTGGGCTGCCGTTCCGTGCGAAACATGAGGTGAGATCTATTGGTTGCTCATCACAAAAGGCAGCGTGGCGTGAGCCTGTCCTAGGGGAGATAGGAGGCCACCGAGCCTGGGGCGTGTAATCGGAGGTGAGATACGTTTGGTTGCTCATCACAGAAGTCGAGCGTGGTAGGGCTCACTTCCCGCGGGGTGGGGTGGCCTAAGTGGACGGGGAAGGTTATCGGTGATGAGATCCTCTTGGTTGCTCATCACAGAAGATGAGCGTTGGTTGGAGCTCGCTTCAGCGCGGGGTGGGTCGTATTTTGGGGAAATCTTTGTAGTTAAATTAGATTAGTTGATAGGAAACGTGCTGATATATACTTTTATCTTTTTCATGTCAGGCACATTTGCTGAAGGGTCAAAATGAGTATAGAGATGAGCCTATGTCTATAATAATAATTTTATTATTATTCCTAAATATTAACACGTATAAAGCTTGTAGGTATTCCTATTTTTTAAAAATTATATTTATTATATTACGGGGTTCTTATAGAATAAAATTGTTGAGTTATATTTTTTGTAAGATAATTAATCCATGTAAAGGGTTATTTCTGAAACGTGATTGGTCCACGAATCACCGAAGGGTGAAAGGGCACACGAGGTTTAGAGTGAATATTTGTGGTGAGATCGGGTTAGTTGCTCATCACTGAAGTTGAGCGTGACGGGGGCCCACTTTGTCGCGAGTTTTGGGCTGCCGTCCCGTGCGAAATATGAGGTGAGATCGATTGGTTGCTCATCACAAAAGGCAGCGTGGCGTGAGCCTGTCCTAGGGGAGATAGGAGGCCACCGAGCCTGGGGCGTGTAATCGGAGGTGAGATCCGTTTGGTTGCTCATCACAGAAGTCGAACGTAATTGGGGCTCACTTCCCGCGGGGTAGGGTGGCCTAAGTGGCCGGGGATGGTTATTGGGGATAAGATGCGCTTGGTTGCTCATCACAGAAGATGAGCGTTGTTTGGAGCTCGCTTCAGCGCGGGGTGGGTCGTATTTTGGGGAAATCTTTGTAATTAAATTAGATTAGTTGATAGGAAACGTGCTGATATATACTTTTATCTTTTTCATGTCAGGCTCATTTACTGAAGGGTCAAAATGAGTATAGAGATGAGTCTATGTCTATAATATTAATTTTATTATTATTCCTAAATATTAACATGTGTAAAGCTTGTAGGTATTCCGATTTTTTAAAAATTATATTTATTATAATACGGGTTTCTTATAGAATAAAATTGTTGAGTTATATTTTTTTAAGATAATTAATCCATGTAAAGGGTTATTTCTGAAACGTGATTGGTCCACGAATCACCGAAGGGTGAAAGGGCACACGAGGTTTAGAGTGAATATTTGTAGTGAGATCGGGTTAGTTGCTTATCACTGAAGTAAGCGTGACGGGGGCCCACTTTGTCGCGAGTTTTGGGCTGCCGTCCCGTGCGAAATATGAGGTGAGATCGATTGGTTGCTCATCACAAAAGGCAGCGTGGCGTGAGCCTGTCCTAGGGGAGATAGAAGGCCACCGAGCCTGGGGCGTGTAATTGGAGGTGAGATCCGTTTGGTTGCTCATCACAGAAGTCGAGCGTGGTTGGGGCTCACTTCCCGCGGGGAGGGGTGGACTAAGTGGCCGGGGAAGGTTATTGGGGATGAGATCCGCTTGGTTGCTCATCACAGAAGATGAGCGTTGGTTGGAGCTCGCTTCAGCGCGGGGTGGGTCGAATTTTGGGGAAATCTTTGTAGTTAAATTAGATTAGATGATAGGAAACGTGCTGATATATACTTTTATCTTTTTCATGTCAGGCACATTTGCTGAAGGGTCAAAATGAGTATAGAGATGAGTCTATGTCTATAATATTAATATTATTATTATTCCTAAATATTAACACGTGTAAAGCTAGTAGGTATTCCGATTTTTTAAAAATTATATTTATTATAATACGGGTTTCTTATAGAATAAAATTGTTGAGTTATAATTTTTATTAAGATAATTAATCCATGTAAAGGATTATTTCTGAAACGTGATTGGTCCACGAATCACCAAAGGGTGAAAGGGCACACGAGGTTTAGAGTGAATATTTGATCTGAGTTCGGGTTAGTTGCTCATCACTGAAGTTGAGCGTGACGGGGGCTAACTTCATCGCGAGTTTTGGGCTGCCGTTCCGTGCGAAACATGAGGTGAGATCGATTTGTTGCTCATCACAAAAGGCAGCGTGGCGTGAGCCTGTCCTAGGGGAGATAGGAGGTCACCGAGCCTGGGGCGGGTAATCGGAGGTGAGATCCGTTTGGTTGCTCATCACAGAAGTCGAGCGTGGTTGGGGCTCACTTCCCGCGGGGTGGGGAGGCCTAAGTGGCCGGGGAAGGTTATTGGGGATGAGATCCGCTTGGTTGCTCATCACAGAAGATGAGCGTTGGTTGGAGCTCGCTTCAGCGCGGGGTGGGTCGTATTTTGGGGAAATCTTTGAAGTTAAATTAGATTAGTTGATAGGAAACGTGCAGATATATGCACTATTAATTTTTCATGTGAGGCACATTTGCTGTAGGGTCAAAATGAGTATAGAGATGAGTCTATGTCTATAATAATAATTTTATTATTATTCCTAAATATTAACACGTGTAAAGCTTGTAGGTATTATGATTTTTTTTAAATTATATTTATTATATTATGGGTTTCTTATAGAATAAAATTGTTGAGTTATAATTTTTATTAAGATAATTAATCCATGTAAAGGGTTTTTTCTAAAACGTGATTGGTCCACGAATCACCGAAGGGTGAAAGGGCACACGAGGTTTAGAGTAAATATTTGTAGTGAGATCGGGTTAGTTACTCATCACTGATGTTGAGCGTGACGGGGGCTACCTTCATCGCGGGTTTTGGGCTGCCGTTCCGTCCGAAACATGAGGTGAGATCGATTGGTTGCTTATCACAAAAGGCAGCGTGGCGTGAGCCTGTCCTAGGGGAGATAGGAGGCAACCGAGCCTGGGGCGTGTAATCGGAGGTGAGATCCGTTTGGTTGCTCATCACAGAAGTCGAGCGTGGTTGGGGCTCACTTCCCGCGGGGTGGGGTGGCCTAAGTGGCCGGGGAAGGTTATTGGGGATGAGATCCGCTTGGTTGCTCATCACAGAAGATGAGCGTTGGTTGGAGCTCGCTTCAGCGCGGGGTGGGTCGTATTTTGGGGAAATCTTTGTAGTTAAACTAGATGATACTTTAATTCAGGTTATAAATAAACTATCACCTCAGGGTAACATACCACACATCACAAGACCTTAACCACCACCAAAGTCCACCACACAGTCATGATCAAAAAACTTTCTCATTACATAGCCCATATCCACTTATGGACCATACATAACGTATACACTACAAATATTAATTATTGTTCATTCACGAGATTGTTACCCGTATAATTTTCTTATAAATAAACAGTGAATATAACTTCTTTATGAAAGTGTCTTGCTAAAAATACAATGTCTAAAGAATATTATGAAAAAGAACTTCAATGTATTTATGGTGCTGCAATTTTTAATGGTTATCAAAAAGAAACAATAGATATTATAATTTAAAAAATCTAAATTAAAAAAAAATTAAGGAATCAAGAAGTACTATTATGGGCAGTACGCTTCGACAATGGTGGGTAAAAACTGCATTTGCTCCTCCATTGTTAAATGTTGTAAAAAAAATCACTAAACTAATATGCAAATTTGAATATAGCAATGTCAGCCGAAAACAATCTTTGTAAAATTTTGGGAAATCCAAAAGATAAAAATAAAGAAGAATATAAATCAGGAATTTATTATATAAATTGTAAAATATGTCTGAAAAAGTATATAGGCCAAACAAAACGATATGTCAGGATAAGAGCAAAAGAACATATTGCCCACTTCAAATATAATAGGCCTGATAAATCAGCTATGGCTAAACATTGTTTAGAAGAAAAACATTACTTCAAAGTAGAAAACTCTGTGTTATTGAAAAATATTACTAAATTGAAAACAATAGATGGATCGGAAACTTTTTATATTAACAAGTACCATAATATAACTGTTAATAACTGAATTAGGCCCGATATAAAATTATATTTCAAAGTAATATATTAAATGTAGTGTTATATATAAGATTAGTTATGAATATTGTATTAGTTAGATGTTAACTTTAAGCTATTTAGATTGAAGCTAGGCACTTATTAACACCTTAATATTAGAAGGTAGGTTTAGGCCATGCCCCCTTTAGTTTTGTATAAATACGGGGGTTGGTGCAGTGCTGGTTTAGTTATAGTTCTGTTATTGTTATTGTAGTTCATGTATCACTGAGGATGGTGACTTTGTCAGTGAAACACATTTGATTGAAAAAACATAGTTTTTGTGAGATTTTATGTTCTACATACTTTTAAACTTAAGATAAATTGTATTGTACTATATTATTAGAATTTTGTATTAATAAACATCAGTCACATATTTATATTTCATCCATTTCATTTATAGTGTCTTGCAACTTCATTTAACTCATCATTTTTCTCTACAGTTGTGTAGCTTATTATGTCCTACCTTGTTTTTATATAGCTGCTAAATGGGAACTAAATATGATGATGTTACCTAATGTCATCTAATATAATGATCAGTTGGATAATTATGTTTAGTTTATCTCCATTATTTTATGAATACCTTAAGATGTCTTTTCCTTTTTCTAAGGTATTATAACAAATTAAATAAATCTTTGTTGTCCCCTTGTAAAACACAGCTGCTGTAAAAGTGTCACAGTTGAGCATGACCAAAGAGCACTCTGAACATCATTTAGATATTTTGAGCTGTATGACATAGCAAAATCAATTTGTAGAACACTGGTATTACTTGTTTTTGCTTAATCAAGATCAAAATCTTGTTGCTGGATTCGCTTTACGTTAACATGATTCAGCATTTGAGGAAGACCAGCAATAATTGATTGAAATATATCTTATACAGTAGTTTCATTAGCGCTCAGTTTAAATCTTCCATTCCTTGAAAGTAGCTTTGGGTTCTGGATTACTTGGTCGGAGCATTAATTTCCAATTGCTACATATAGGCTATTGCATTCATTTTTCCAACAAAGATAGTTTAACCTGTCATCGCAAAGCATTTTATTCTAAAACTCATTTGAATAGTTATATTGTGGAGGAAGTGCACTTAATTTTAAATGAAGTTTTAATGAATCTTACACAGGAATTGATGAGCTGGGGTGTCTTTATTTAGCATCACATAGGCCTACTTTGACTGTCACAACCATCCATGAAATATTAAAAAAATACACTCATTAAAACTGTAAGGCTTTTTAAAATACCAATATGGCAATCGCTACCGCGACACCTAATGGTCACTCTGGGCAACAATAAACTTAGATGTCAAAGCTGAAATATCGCGACTTCGATCAGAAATTAATAAATTAATATTATTTCTCTATATTTTAGACCGGTATTAACTATATAAGAATTGTTGCAAATTGTTCATTCTCCACAGGAAAATTATTAAAGAGACATGATACGGCTATACAAATAAATATTTTAACTTTCAAATGCCCACCATCCTCGATTCTAGACCGCCCTCCCGTATAAAGTATAATAGTACGAGAATATAAAGACTGAAAAATAAATAAATAATACCATTGTACCAAGCACAATATTTTATATCTTGAAGCTTGTATGTCGCTTTAAAACTTTATTTAAATGTATGCTTGTTATTTAGTTACATGTGTTCATTACTATTTAATTTGTAAATAAACCAAGAAAATCTGTTTTCATCGTATCTTCACATATATGTTTTTATTATTTTCAGATAACTAATTTAATTTCCTTAAAACTTAAGTAAAGTCAGATCAATATTGCTTTATGTTAAATATCATCCTTATTATTATTCTCCCTTAATTGGTTAATTTGGAATATGGATGGTTATTAAAAAAAAAGGCTAAATTCAGTTTCTTATTTTCTAGGTTCAGACATTAATAAATAATAAGATATGATGTTATATTAACATAATAACATTATTTTATTAGAACTTAACATACAATATTGGATAACAATTTGTTAAGATTTAACTCTCTCTTAGAGTTCATGAAATTTGCAATAAAGTTTGTAGTATAGGCCTCTAGGCTTAGCTCAATTTAGCAGAACACTTGGACTCAAATAATACAATATTAATTAGGCTAGATCTCGGGGTAGGCACTCGGCTGGCATGGTTGTGTTATACAAGTATATAACGCATAAATAAATTGAAAAATTGGAATGATTAAAATTCTAAAAATAATTAATTAAAGTTTATCAGTATACAAGAAATGTTGAATTGATAGTTTTGAAGTAAATACAGGCCTTAGAATTTGGCAAATGTTTAGAAAAGTTAATTAACAGAGTATACCATGCTCTGTACAGTTCACACTGACTCTAATCACTCATTTAGACACATATTATAAAAGAAAACTTTGGATGTTTAGATTGTATTCTGTATTGTCTGGTCTCTACAATGCTACTATAAGATTTCTTTAAACCATGGCGCCTCGTTGTGTTGCAGAGCGGTATTTTTCTATTTTCAGTTAGATCGTTTGTTGAAACGGTTGGAGTTCTTCCGCGGCACCATAAGTACCGTTTTTTTTTCTTCTTTTCTGACCATTGGCAATTTGGGGTTTTAATAATCATTTCTTGCATTCATATTGTTGTTTTGTATCAATTTGTTTATTAATTACAAATTATTTAACTAATTTAAGGGTGATTTAGAGACCGCGTACATACATATCAGCTGATCTATCTTAGTACAAGGTTGACTACATCAGCCGGCATAATGCCGGTGTTTACACTTTAACTCATCTCTTCCTCCTCAATATTTTACAATGTTTGCAATTAAAACTAACAGATGTTTTTGCATACAAATAATTTATAAGTAGTGGTATCTTAGAGTAATAATTTACAGTCTGATCGTTCTATTTAGTACTTCGAAATATGGTTACATATATTTTGGAGAATGGCCGTAGGCCGTTTTCGTGTTTAACATTGCAATTTCACTGTTCCTTATAAGTAGTGATTTGCTTTTAAATAAAGTTTGGGATCTTATGAAATGATTTTAAATAAAGATATGTGATGTTATGGTTGTGTAGTGGTGTGGTTAATTTGTGTGTCAGCGTCTAAATTTCGAATGTTTACAATTTAGAGATAAGCCTATCTTACGTCTGCTTTAGGAATGATTTGTTTTGCAATTCAATGAATATGGGTGGTTTATTAATAATAGGTTGTATATATATGTCCGCTATTAATACTTATGAATGTAGATCGTTGTATTCTATGCTTAATTATCCAAATCGTCTATTTTTCATTTGACTTAGGTTATGTTCTTATTGGTTAATTTAGGCTAACTATCCTAACCTGTTGCATAAGTTATTGATGTAATTTGTGCTGTTATAATGCCCTTCAAACTGATTTTGATGAGGGTACTGAATCCAAAATCATTTTGTGAATCACAAATAACATCTTTAATCTATTATTAGTTAAGATATTGTATATTATATGAAATGTGTTAAATAACTTTATTAAATAGTTTATTTCTGTAGTTTTCTCAATTACCCTATATTAATAAGACTTCCTACAGTCTTATATTTTGGTTGTTATTGTCTATTACTTATACAATCATACAAAAAAGAATTCTTGATCTTATTATTCATTGAGATGATAAATGAGTTTTCGTTAAAGATGAAAGTTTTCAGCCATACTCGTAAAATATTAAGTTTTAATCTATTTTCTCATCTGGAATTACTGACAACCAATTAATTGACTACATATATAAATTGCGAGCCTTGTAATGTACCTCCATTAATTATTATTGGTCCATATTATTAGTGTTATTTTTACTTTTATTATTTGTACATATTAATAAATTAATAAAATATTGAAATCCTATAAGTAGCAGGCCTATATTATATGAAATTCTATAGGACAACCAGAAACACCGTAACATTGCTGTTATACATTTCAATTAAACAGTACCGCTTATAATTTTAATCGGAAAATAGTACCCTAGATTTCATCACTCGTCCCAATAGTGTAATTCAATTCACGTACGAAATATTCCCATGTTCGGCTTCGATTCGACCATGAATTGTATCGGAACGGACTTTTGTTACTAGAAATAAACGGTTTTTTTTTGCAGCATACTGCAAAACATTTAAAGAACTAAAATAAGTAGTAGAAAAAGGGTTGTTTTGACCTATGTAGTACTTATCAAAAAAGGTTTGTTTTCACCTAAGACGTTGTCAATCAAGTTATGCTAAATCAGCCCGTCATACATATCCAATCTGCTGTTATTTCGGTCGTAGGACATCATTTTTCATGCACTAAAAACAGCTGATTTGGATGCTCTATTATGAAAAGCTACATTATATCTTAAAATAGTTAGGTGTAAAGGTGACGTGAAAACACACAATAACTTCTAGTCTTCTATTCTATTCTATTCTAAATAATATGCAGTTTTATTTATTATTATTTGGCATTTTGATTAGTACTGTATCTCGTTATAGGAAATACTTGTACGCCTATTCATTTTTTACTGAATATGTTTTTATTCGATTTGTATTAGACATGTTTGTTGTGTAAAAAAGTATTTGGTAGTGTTTGATGTTACTAAAAATATGTAGCATTATGGGTGTACCAATTAGCCGAGGTTGCATAGTCATTCTTGACATACGGTATCCTTGAAAAGTTCATAGTAAATTGAAAATCATTCCTAAATTCTGTTTAAATTCGCTATTAATTATTATAAATATTTGTAGTGTTAAATAAATGAACAAATTTTTAGTGATTGTTAAGGCAACAAATAATAAACTCCATGGTTACACCATTCACAGTGTATTTAAAATAATAGTTGTTCGAAATTTTGGAATATGACATTGATTTAATTATGTGCGTGTTAAACCTCGGGAAGTTCAAAGTAAAACGTAAGTATATTAATGCTAAAGCTTATTTTAACACTAATACCTGTAATTGCAATTTTGGTATATGTAAAACTCA
Organism: Aphrophora alni; assembly: GCA_963513935.1. Lineage (NCBI taxonomy): Eukaryota > Metazoa > Arthropoda > Insecta > Hemiptera > Aphrophoridae > Aphrophora > Aphrophora alni. Next base: position 62,210,877 of record OY740771.1, on the reverse strand, counting down.
ATGTATTGGATTAATACATGTCCACCTTAAATCCAGGATTAAAAACCATGACATTCACGGAACATAGACTATTTTTCCGTGATGTAAAAGGAGTTGAGAAGGGACATTTTACAAATTCGACTTCTAATGGGATTGAAATTGGAAACTATCTTAGGCTTATGAGTTATCTACTTCCTTCTATTCTACTTTATCTATTCAAATACCTTAAAATATAGTTTAACCTAAGTCCTATTACTAATCAACTACTGCAACACAGAGTATAACAGTGGGTTTTCATAACCTTAAAATCATCATACTTTAACTCTGTTTAAAATTTATTTCAATTTTGTGCATAATACTTTTTTTCATAAATAACATATTTTTATGTTTGCATGGTCTTTTAATGATCAGATATTTTATAGAAGACAAATATTTGTTTTGAAGAATGTCATATTTTTGATAGGCAAGCTATTTTTTCGTCGCAAAATTGTATATTTAAATAAGTATTAAGATATCTATACAACTCCAAATTTAAGGCTAGATAGAAAAAACTCGAAAAGCAGATCTCACGAAAATTACGTTTACTTAATCAAACGCGTTTCAACGACAAAGTCGCCATCCTCGGTGATAGGCCTACGTGAGCTACAATAATGAACTATAACTAAACACAAGTAGTGTTTGAGTTTTTCTTTCTATCTAATATTATCTCACAAGTCACGTTCAATATTTATTTATAGGCTAAACTTAAAACTGTAAATGTGTAAGGTTTAATTACTAAATGATTTTCAGAAGTATTTTACTATTTATAACTGTCAGTTGATTATGGCCTCTACTTTAAAATTGAAGTCTGCATATAGCCTACATATTGTCTGTGATGATGAACACTGCTATTCTAGAAGTTTACCAGTGAAACATATTTTAGAATCTCGGTGTGTGTATATCATATCAATGACAATCAAAGATGGCAGCTATTTAGATGTTAACTGAAACTGTATAAATTTTGGGCTAATTTAATTATGTTCACAATCTTTATATTAATAGGCAAGCTCAAAGCTTCTTACATTTTTAGAACTAAATTAGTCTGTTTAAGAATTTTTTGAATTATGCATTTTTGTAGCACTTATTTCTATGCAACAAGTTTACTGTGACACTTTTAGCAAAAATTACCCATATGTAATTCAATTCAATTAGTGAAATCCATATGGGACATTTCATGAATATTACGATGCAGTAATGATTAGAGATAAGTTCTAATAACTGATTTAACTGTTTGTGATGTAAATATTATAAGGTTTTTTGTATTTTAAATTATTTGTTTTGTTTAATTTAGGGCTGAACCACTCTTCCATACCTGCTTGAACTTCATTCATTACTTCAGAATCTTGAGCATCTCTTCTGACTCGGCAAGTTACGAATAATGTTAATTTAGCTAGGTTATGTTTGTTAGCTCTAATCTGTTGGAAATCCTTTCATTATTCTGTTATCAGCCCTGACTTTTTACTTATCCACTTATTATCGCCACACCACAATAGACCGATTTAATTTAATTTATGTTCTTGAATTATATTTGTAATAATAATCATATGTTTTTAATCGAGGTGAATCAAACATAATATTGCTACAGGATTTATATAGAGAAAATAAATCAACCTTTAGAAGATCTTAGGTCCTTTGGGGATCCAATGTTTACGGAAAACATCCATGCCGTACAAGTCTTATGTATTGCCTATAACTAAGGCAATTGCTTTCTTTCAACCAGGTTGCTAAAATTACACAGAAAATATCACGGATTTGTTAAGTGAACGATGAGGAAGTTGAAGTTGGATGAGAAGGGTGGTGACAAACACAAGGCAATTTAAAAATATTTACTTTATATTTTAAAGTTTTCAAACAATTGGCAGTAAAAATTCAAATGGTGGTAAAACTTTTTTATTTTTATCAAAATGGTTCACCAAAATATAAAAATTGCGTCTAGAGAAGGAATAACCTTTGCTTTAGTTCTTTCTTTTTAAACAAATCTTAAAAATTCTTCTTTAAGATTCACTGGCTTATATATTACTTTTAAATTCATTGATTATATCTTGAGCATAATTTACTTGAGACACATGTTTAGGTTTTGTAGGTAGTTTGAATGTGGTTAAGTTATAATGCATTTGTATTTCCTCACGTATCCCAAATAACAAATGATGTTATTTGTAGACTAGCAAATTAGGAGGATTTAATTCTGTATATATGTTAACGGATCCTGAAGTTTAATGCATATAGTTTTTAAAAGACTTAATACATGTTATTTGTTTAAATCTTTCATTAATTGAATACTATAATCTCTAATAAATCAACTGCTTGACTGCTATTCTAAACAAATTGTACAACTGAAAGACAGTTTCTTATTAAATGACATAGAGAGTCAGTTGTTTAGTTTTAAATTTAATTTACGCGAGTTTTTAAATTTTTAATTTAATGAATACCATTCTTTCCACACTAAAGGTCGAAGGACCATCATAACCTCGACAAAATTTAAACATCCAATATTCCACTACCTAATCATGTAAAATATTCAGCATAATTTTTTTTAAATTGTATTATTTTTAATTTTCAAAGCGTTTGGAGTAGAATTAAGGACGTAACCATCAACCATGTTACCTCTAGAGCTCTAAAATGCCCAAGTTTTTATTTAGTATCCTTTAGTTATCCTTAGTCTTCGCTTTCTCGCATAGGTAGTTTATTTCATCACATAGTGTAACTGACTTTAATATATACTTTAAAATTGTTTTTTTTACTGCATGTTCTTTCTATCTTGAACTGTTTACTAGACACGTAAAACCTTCGCTTATTCTTCAAATAATGTCTACTGACGTTAAAGAAGCTTCATTTTTTTTTTTTTTTTTTTTTTTTTTTGTAACACGTTAACAGTTCTTGAACTGTGTTGATATAATGGAACTGATTTCTTGCTTTTCACACTCTTCTCTGAAATTCAAATGAATAAAAATATACAAAACTTACAATAAGGACTGTCTTTTGGTGAAAAAAGTAATCATTTCAACTTTAGGAACTAATGTTGTCGACAAATTTACTTTTACTTTTCTATCTCTTTTAAAGGGAACTTAACGGTGTTTGCACAAAAAATGTCCACATCACCAACTCTCAAATAAAGTGTTCCTGGTCCTTAACATTTACACCTTTAATATTCACAAAATCTATTTTACTTTATGAGTGTATTTTTATAGCATTTGACCGATATTCTTTAAATACTCGTCCAAATAACTTTTGAAATATAATAACGTTAATTTGCCATTATTATTGATGGAGATTCCTTTCACATATTTAAAGATTGCTCCGCGTTATTTTTTATTCATAACTCTACATTAGATAGATTTTTTCTTTACTCTTTACTTCAGATGAGTTAATGTTCAACTACTGTATAATGCATAGAACCAATGACTACATAATGTTCATAATGTCCATTACCAATGTTCATTGATAGAACGGAACATTACGTGAGAGTTGAGGTATACGGTCGTTTGGGGGGTTTGGGGGTTGTTAGTAGAACATATTACGTACCTGTAATAAACTTATCACAAAACAGAAGTGGCCTAGCTACAGTGGAGAAGGTTCGTGAGCTGGATTCTCCTACAAAGTTTCATATCATGAATTGTTGTGAACTAAATAAAATAAAATAGATAATATTCTGTTAGAATAATTAACTTCTAAATAAGGGCGTCACGTTATTTTATTTATTAAAAGTACTGTTGAAGATTTTGCGATTTTAAAGATTAACATTAATATTATCTTTTACTACTGGCTAAGACAACGAGAAAACCAAGGTTATCAACAAAATTGTTTGCAGGTAGTATAATAAATTCGACTTCAACGCATTTATAGAATTTAACTTTCTTTAATTATTTATAACATTGAGTTTTAAAATCTTTTACAATATAAAATCAAGTATTGTCCAAATCTGATGCACTTTATACTTATACACTAACGTCTTAACCTACTACTTATTCTAAGTACATAGTTAAAATAAAATTCTAATTCTACCATGTCTTAACCTAAATAAAGAAATAAGAGTGCATCATATTTTTACTTTTAATTTTTTTTTACTTTTAATTTATTATTATAAAATTGCTCCGGCTAACTGAAATGTATTATTTTATTTATTTTTATTTATTTTCTCTTTACGGGTTCGTGAGGTTCTTAGGTGACTATAATTTACATATAAAATAGAATTTGGTGGTAGTTTATTTGATTGAGATTGTCCATTAATTTTTTACTTATCGCTTGGAAGTTTTTCACTGCTCCGATGTTCCTGGTTCCGTGCACGTGGTTCCCGTGTAGACTGCCAGTAGATGGATCGATTTGCCTTGATCTTTTCGACGAATCTTCTTTCTTCTTACACTTATTTCTCACTCACTTTCGTGACGACGATTACTTTAATTTATTGTATTAATATTCCTGTTCAAACACTTTTATAACGACGCAAATTTATCACACACTTCTTGACGACGATTACTTTTAAACTTATAACCACGATTATCTTTTAAACTTATAACCACGATTATCTTTGAAACTATTCTTTGGAGATTATTATTAATACTTATACAAAAAAAAACGACGCAGATACTATTTTATTTTGACGTTTGATCTCGGCTAAATCTTTCACAATCGATCTTCTTTTCTACTAAAGAAACACTTGCTCCAGAACTCTCTCCTTCAATCAGTAACAACCAACAAGAACGAACCTCGTGCGCCTCTCTTCCACCCCTATTATAGGTTCTAATTTCAAACGCTTTCTTCCGATCCTCTTCCTTCATTGGCTTATTGTAAATCTTGTACGTTACTTCGAGACTGATGCAATTTATTTCATTGGTCCATTTCAAACATTTTCGGTTGAAGGCATTGACTTTTGGAATGGTTTATTTGACTTTTTGAGATATGTGACTAATGTTAGAATAGTTTTTCTAGCTGTCAATCCTTTCAACTCTTTACAATTTATGGCCTGCCGAGCACTGACCTTTTGGGAGCCCTCTATTTCGTTATAGTAGGGTTCAAATGAATTTGAGCTTTTGTTTGCTAAAGAACTAAAACAAATATAATATCTCTCTAGAATGCAAATACAAAAACAAAACATAACAATACCTTGACAACAAAAGAAAAACTTTGAAGAAAGAAAAAAAAATAATAAACAAGATCTGCCTGGGACTTAATGGTACACTCAGTTCTATAACTTATAATTTAAAAGTTGTTATTTTCAAATATTAATTACCTTAAAAATAAAAGTACATATATACAAGATATATTTAAAAAAAAAAAACTTATTACAAAACAAGATAAAATAACTATAAAGTTAAAATAACTTCTTTACTATTGCAAACCCATAAGCATGCTTGATGACGTCATCGTAAAATAACTGATTGTAATAAAACCAATTTTATAAACAAGAGTTTTGAAATAGGGCCCTTTACTAAATTTAACTTTATCATTTCAAGAAGAACATAGTTTGATCCTTTTTTTATACTTTTACTTTTTTTTTTTTTTTTTAATAAATTACAAAAGAATAAACAAAACAATAAATTATAGTCTGTTTCAAATCTAGCCGATATTTTTCTGTTAAGATTTCATTAATCAATATTAAATAATGGTCAATGTCAAAAATTACAAAACAAAATAATCGTCATTTAAACAGTTTCTTTATGTAAGATTGTTTGTCTTTTTTTTTTCTATCGTTAACTGAACTAAAAAAACCTGTATGTAGCGATGTGACGAAGCTTGTTCCAAATTGTCCGTGAGAGTCCCACGATGTCAGCTAGCGCACTAGTAGGAGCGTGTATATATCGGCGAGAAACAAGTTCGCAATATTAACATAAAACTTAATGTCTTTATTTGAGTATAACAACACTCAAAAGAACAACATGGTACAACGTAAACTCGAAATTTTCAGCACAAGATGAAATAATATTAAGTTCCCGATTCTACGGAATAAAACTTGTCCAACAAACATAAAAACAGTTTTCTTTTTCTTTCACTTCGCTCTAAAGTGTAATATAAAACGTCGATAGTCGTTCACAATTTAACAAATATAACACTTTATTTTAAATCCAACCGACTTGCTCACGTAAGTTCAAGTTTAGTTGTACACACAATTTATCGGCGAACCAAACACAGCTGCAGTCTAGACCTCACTCTGCCTAAACACACAACGTCCAACTCAATCAGCTGATAACCTATCGCAAACAAACTAATCGCAACCACTCACTGTCTATAAGCAAACGTAGGCTACAGTCACAGTGGGACGTTAAAGATTATTTTTAAATTTATTTAATATGAACCATTTAAAGCATGAGACGTAATACGTCTCAGACACTGTAAATATTTCTTCCTTGTTTTCTGTATTTCAATGTCTGCAGATAGCTGTTGGGGTGCAAACCCTTTCTTTTACAACGAAAACCTATCTAATTTTCGAAAATGTGGTTGCATTATTTCGGGAGTGGGGGTTTAGAACCAGAGGAACTCTTACTTTACGGTTACGTCTCTGGAAGGAGCCAATAGAGGGATCGACAACTAAAGTGTTGGATCGTAATGTAATGGGTTCGGAACTAAGAAAAATATATAAAAAGAAAAGTGCATAAGGCATATATATATGGCATAAAATAAGTGTTATAAATGCTCAAATTTAAAAGAACTAGAATAAGGCACTTATTAGGTTTGAAGTTGATAAAAGTAAATACATGGGTTAGAACTCAGGCTGATGATAATCAAATGAAATAAAATAGTGGAAAATCATAGATAATAAAAACTAAGTTTAAAATTGCACTAGAACAAAAAGTGTAATAAAATTGTATGATGTGACAAAAACAAAACGTAAAGTGGAAATATTTCGTCAGAGAAGTAGGAATTAGTAAAGAAAAGAACACAAAATTGTGTCTAAAAATTTGATCAAGAAGGAAAATTTAATTAATTAATATAGATATTGATGATGTTATTACAGTGGAAGATAAACTTGAAATGTTGTTAGAAAAATTACCACCAAGTAATAAAGTAGAAGAATGCAGTACTTTACACAGACTAGTTTGTGATCGAATAAGTTCTGATGGTTTTAAATAGGATGGAACGTGGTTAAAAGACTGATTTTGGTGGAACGGTTAAGACATTAGAGAATGGTTAAGCACAGTTATTAAATTGAATAAAGGCAAAAATATTTAAATGAGTATTGGAGAAAATTTATAATTTCATGGGATTGAATTATTTGTTTGTATTTAAATAATTAGAGAAAAATAAATCTTTCTGGTTCTGCATTAAAATTTGCATGCAAGGATATAACCATAAAAATTAAGATAATGTTCACTCAAGCAGAAAAATTAAGAAATTTAGAATTATAAGGTCAAGCACTGAAATCATAGATTTTTAATAGAATACCAAAGACCTGTTTGAATTTGTTTCTTTCACCTACTGAATGTTTTACATTACATAATGTTATATGACTTAATTCGGATATTATATAACTCCAATATTATTGAGATTACAGACATTTTAAATTACTTTTTTTTTCAAGTGTCAGATGTTATAAACTTTACCTTGACGGCATTACTAAAGCATTAAAAAAAGAATCCTTTCCAAATTTATTATTTCTTGACCCGACCACCCACAACGAAGTCATAAATAAATTTTAAAATACTAAACTTATAGGTTTGATTGGTTTTCCTATATTTATATTAAAAGCTTCTTCGCATGTTATTGCGAAGCTAATATCCTTTTTAACTAATTAATCATTAGAACATGGTGTTTTCTCAGAAAAAACTAAAACATACACTTAGATAGCCTATTCTTTAAAAAACCGATAAGGTCAAAGGTCGACATTGTTAATAATTAATGGTTAAGGGCCTATAGCTCTCTTACCAGTAATGGCTAAAATATTTGAGGAACTAATACTGACAAGAGTTTTACCTTTCTGTCTTTTTTTATGAAAATATTTTAACAGAACATCAGTTTGGTTTCAGAAAAAGGTTGTCTACAGAATCTGGTCTTTATGAACTAGTCGAGTGTATAGTTTGTTCGATCGACAGAAGAGGTTATGCCATACGTGGACTCGTTATTAAGCGGGAAGGAAACAAAGATTACTATATACGGACACTCGTTTTGTTTCGGACAATTAATTCGAGAGGGGTTACCTTGGATCCAATATTGTAAACTGTGCTGTTTTAATTCTATGTAAATGATTTATCGTGGGGTTTTCTTGGATTCAATATTGTAAACTGTACTGTTTTTAATCTATGTAAATGATTTTTCGAGGGGTTTTCTTGGATTCAATATTGTAAACTGTACTGTTTTAATTCTATGTAAATAATTTATTGAGGGGTTTCCTTGGATCCAATATTGTAACCTGTACTGTTTTTAGTATGTGTAAATGATTTACAATGTAATTTAGGTGAAACTAAAGCTTTACTATTATTTGCTGATGGCATCAGTCTAACCATAATGGCTGAAGATTGGTTTTCAGTTATCGGTTTAAAATTAAACACAAGTAAAACGCAATTATTCATTTTATGAACCATTTAGTAACTCCAGCTAATTCTGCTAAATATTTGGGAATGACACTCGATGCAAAGCTCCACTGGAAAGAACACGTCAAAAAGAAAAATATCGAATTAAACACGCAATTTAGAATATTAACTGGTTAATAGGGAGAAACTCAGATTTAGACCTACACAACAAACTGCTTCTATACAAGCAAATACTGAAGTCAGTATGGACCTATGGAATCCAGCTGTGGGGCTCTACAAAAAAACACTAATATAAAAGTAATTCAAACTTTCCAGAACAAAGTCCTGCGAAGTATTGTAAAGGCTCCGTGGTTCGTTCGCAATGACAGTCTTCATAGTGACCTTAGGATAAACACTGTCTCAGAGGAAATCAAAAGATTTGCAGAGAAACACAAACAAAGACTTCTACAGCACGAGAACAAGGAAAAAGCTTGCTTGTTAGACAACTCTGGTGAGACCCGTCGCTTGAAAAGGACGAAGCCTCTAGAACATTGCAATGAGAAAGTGTAACAAATTACACATGAACAGAGTGTGCGTTAATCAGGAGTCCATCGGTGGGTGATACTCCAACAAACGGAGACATTAGTATTAAATGTATATTACTAGATAGGCTCTTATTGCCTAGTTGTAATTCTGTAATAATAAAAATAAAAAAATTAAAAAAAAAATTCATTTTAGTTCAAAATGGAAAAGAAATAATTTATGTCTTTGCCTTAAAAAAAAAATTATTGCAAGTGAAGACTCTTAAAAACTCCTGTTAGTGTTATTGATGTGAAATTAAACCGAAAGTACATTTTCATTGCAATGGAAATAAAGTTTAATTCACAGTCTATAAAAATTGTCTGTACATATAAAAAATAAATAAATAAAAATTAAAACAGAATAATTTCTTATTTATAATATAGATGTTAATAAAATTGTTGAGTTATATTTTTTTTAAGATAATTAATCCATGTAATACAGGGTTATTTCTGAAACGTGATTGGTCCACGAATCACCGAAGGGTGAAAGGGCACACGAGGTTTAGAGTGAATATTTGTGGTGAGATCGGGTTAGTTGCTCATCACTGAAGTTGAGCGTGACGGTGGCCCACTTCGTCGCGAGTTTTGGGCTGCCGTTCCGTGCGAAACATGAGGTGAGATCGATTGGTTGCTCATCACAAAAGGCAGCGTGGCGTGACCTGTCCTAGGGGTGATAGGAGGCCACCGAGCCTGGGGCGTGTAATCGGAGGTGAGATCCGTTTGGTTGCTCATCACAGAAGTCGAGCGTGGTTGGGGCTCACTTCCCGCGGGGTGGGGTGGCCTAAGTGGCCGGGGAAGGTTATTGGGGATGAGATCCGCTTGGTTGCTCATCACAGAAGATGAGCGTTGGTTGGAGCTCGCTTCAGCGCGGGGTGGGTCGTATTTTGGGGAAATCTTTGTAGTTAAATTAGATTAGTTGATAGGAAACGTGCTGATATATGCACTTTTAATTTTTCATGTGAGGCACATTTGCTGTAGGGTCAAAATGAGTATAGAGATGAGTCTATGTCTATAATAATAATTTTATTATTATTCCTAAATATTAACACGTGTAAAGCTTGTAGGTATTCCGATTTTTTTAAAATTATATTTATTATATTACGGGGTTCTTATAGAATAAAATTGTTGAGTTATATTTTTTGTAAGATAATTAATCCATGTAAAGGGTTATTTCTGAAACGTGATTGGTCCACGAATCACCAAAGGGTGAATTGGCACACGAGGTTTAGAGTGAATATTTGAGGTGACATCGGGTTAGTTGCTCATCACTGAAGTTGAGCGTGACGGGGGCTAACTTCATCGCGAGTTTTGGGCTGCCGTTCCGTGCGAAACATGAGGTGAGATCGATTGGTTGCTCATCACAAAAGGCAGCGTGGCGTGACCTGTCCTAGGGGAGATAGGAGGCCACCGAGCCTGGGGCGTGTAATCGGAGGTGAGATCCGTTTGGTTGCTCATCACAGAAGTCGAGCGTGGTTGGGGCTCACTTCCCGCGGGGTGGGGTGGCCTAAGTGGCCGGGGAAGGTTATTGGGGATGAGATCCGCTTGGTTGCTCATCACAGAAGATGAGCGTTGGTTGGAGCTCGCTTCAGCGCGGGGTGGGTCGTATTTTGGGGAAATCTTTGTAGTTAAATTAGATTAGTTGATAGGAAACGTGCAGATATATGCACTTTTAATTTTTCATGTGAGGCACATTTGCTGTAGGGTCAAAATGAGTATAGAGATGAGTCTATGTCTATAATAATAATTTTATTATTATTCCTAAATATTAACACGTGTAAAGCTTGTAGGTATTCCGATTTTTTTAAAATTATATTTATTATATTACGGGGTTCTTATAGAATAAAATTGTTGAGTTATATTTTTTGTAAGATAATTAATCCATGTAAAGGGTTATTTCTGAAACGTGATTGGTCCACGAATCACCAAAGGGTGAATGGGCACACGAGGTTTAGAGTGAATATTTGGGTGAGATCGGGTTAGTTGCTCATCACTGAAGTTGAGCGTGACGGGGGCTAACTTCATCGCGAGTTTTGTTTCTGCCGTTCCGTGCGAAACATGAGGTAAGATCGATTGGTTGCTCATCACAAAAGGCAGCGTGGCGTGACCTGTCCTAGGGGAGATAGGAGGCCACCGAGCCTGGGGCGTGTAATCGGAGGTGAGATCCGTTTGGTTGCTCATCACAGAAGTCGAGCGTGGTTGGGGCTCACTTCCCGCGGGGTGGGGTGGCCTAAGTGGCCGGGGAAGGTTATTGGGGATGAGATCCGCTTGGTTGCTCATCACAGAAAATGAGCGATGGTTGGACCTCGCTTCAGCGCGGGCTGGGTCGTATTTTGGGGAAATCTTTGTAGTTAAATTAGATTAGATAATAGGAAAAGTGCAGATATATGCACTATTAATTTTTCATGTCGGGCACATTTGCTGAAGGGTCAAAATGAGTATAGAGATGAGTATATGTCTATAATAATAATTTTATTATTATTCCTAAATATTAACACGTGTAAAGCTTGTAGGTATTCCGATTTTTGAAAAATTATATTTATTATATTACGGGTTTCTTATAGAATAAAATTGTTGAGTTATATTTTTTTAAAGATATTTAATCCATGTAAAGTGTTATTTCTGAAACGTGATTGGTCCACGAATCACCGAATGGTGACAGGGCCACGAGGTTTAGAGTGAATATTTGTGGTGAGATCGGGTTAGTTGCTCATCACTGAAGTTGAGCGTGACAGGGGCCCACTTCGTCGCGAGTTTTGGGCTGCCGTTCCGTGCGAAACATGAGGTGAGATCGATTGGTTGCTCATCACAAAAGGCAGCGTGACGAGAGCCTGTCCTAGTTGAGATAGAAGACCAAAGAGCCTGGGGCGTGTAATCGGAGGTGAGATCCGTTTGGTTGCTCATCACAGAAGTCGAGCGTGGTTGGGGCTCACTTCCCGCGGGGTGGGGTGGCCTAAGTGGCCGGGGAAGGTTATTGGGGATGAGATCCGCTTGGTTGCTCATCACAGAAAATGAGCGTTGGTTGGAGCTCGCTTCAGCGCGGGGTGGGTCGTATTTTGGGGAAATCTTTGTAGTTAAATTAGATTAGTTGATAGGAAACGTGCAGATATATGCACTATTAATTTTTCATGTGAGGCTCATTTGCTGTAGGGTCAAAATGAGTATAAATATGAGTCTATGTCTATAATAATAATTTTATTATTATTCCTAAATATTAACACGTGTAAAGCTTGTGGTATTCCGATTTTTTTTTAATTATATTTATTATATTACGGGTTTCTTATAGAATAAAATTGTTGAGTTATAATTTTTATTAAGATAATTAATCAATGTAAAGGGTTATTTCTGAAACGTGATTGGTCCACGAATCACCGAAGGGTGAATAGGCACACGAGGTTTAGAGTGAATATTTGTGGTGAGATCGGGTTAGTTACTCATCACTGATGTTGAGCGTGACGGGGGCTACCTTCATCGCGGGTTTTGTGCTGCCGTTCCGTGCGAAACATGAGGTGAGATCGATTGGTTGCTTATCACAAAAGGCAGCGTGGCGTGAGCCTGTCCTAGGGGAGATAGGAGGCAACCGAGCCTGGGGCGTGTAATCGGAGGTGAGATCCGTTTGGTTGCTCATCACAGAAGTCGAGCGTGGTTGGGGCTCACTTCCCGCGGGGTGGGGTGGCCTAAGTGGCCGGGGAAGGTTATTGGGGATGAGATCCGCTTGGTTGCTCATCACAGAAGATGAGCGTTGGTTGGAGCTCGCTTCAGCGCGGGGTGGGTCGTATTTTGGGGAAATCTTTGTAGTTAAATTAGATTAGTTGATAGGAAACGTGCTGATATATACTTTTATCTTTTTCATGTCAGGCACATTTGCTGAAGCGTCAAAATGAGTATAGAGATGAGCCTATGTCTATAATAATAATTTAATTATTATTCCTAAATATTAACACGTGTAAAGCTTGTAGGTATTCCGATTTTTTTAAAATTATATTTATTATATTAAGGGGTTCTTATAGAATAAAATTGTTGAGTTATATTTTTTGTAAGATAATTAATCCACGTAAAGGGGTATTTCTGAAACGTCATTGCTCCACGAATCACCGACGGGTGAAAGGGCACACGAGGTTTAGAGTGAATATTTGTGGTGAGATCGGGTTAGTTGCTCATCACTGAAGTTGAGCGTGACGGGGGCTAACTTCATCGCGGGTTTTGGGCTGCCTTTCCGTGCGAAACATGAGGTGAGATCGATTGGTTGCTTATCACAAAAGGCAGCGTGGCGTGAGCCTGTCCTAGAGGAGATAGGAGGCCACCGAGCCTGGGGCGTGTAATCGGAGGTGAGATCCGTTTGGTTGCTCATCACAGAAGTCGAGCGTGGTTGGGGCTCACTTCCCGCGGGGTGGGGTGGCCTAAGTGGCCGGGGAAGGTTATTGGGGATGAGATCCGCTTGGTTGCTCATCACAGAAGATGAGCGTTGGTTGGAGCTCGCTTCAGCGCGGGGTGGGTCGTATTTTGGGGAAATCTTTGTAGTTAAATTAGATTAGTTGATAGGAAACGTGCTGATATATACTTTTATCTTTTTCATGTCAGGCACATTTGCTGAAGGGTCAAAATAAGTATAGAGATGAGCCTATGTCTATAATAATAATTTAATTATTATTCCTAAATATTAACACGTGTAAAGCTTGTAGGTATTCCGATTTTTTTAAAATTATATTTATTATATTACGGGGTTCTTATAGAATAAATTTGTTGAGTTATATTTTTTGTAAGATAATTAATCCACGTAAAGGGTTATTTCTGAAACGTCATTGCTCCACGAATCACCGACGGGTGAAAGGGCACACGAGGTTTAGAGTGAATATTTGTGGTGAGATCGGGTTATTTGCTCATCACTGAAGTAAGCGTGACGGTGGCCCACTTTGTCGCGAGTTTTGGGCTGCCGTTCCGTGCGAAACATGAGGTGAGATCTATTGGTTGCTCATCACAAAAGGCAGTGTGGCGTGAGCCTGTCCTAGGGGAGATAGGAGGCCACCGAGCCTGGGGCGTGTAATCGGAGGTGAGATCCGTTTGGTTGCTCATCACAGAAGTCGAGCGTGGTTGGGGTTCACTTCTTGCGGGGTGGGGTGGCCTAAGTGGCCGGGGAAGGTTATTGGGGATGAGATCCGCTTGGTTGCTCATCACAGAAGATGAGCGTTGGTTGGAGCTCGCTTCAGCGCGGGGTGGGTCGTATTTTGTAGAAATCTTTGTAGTTAAATTAGATTAGTTGATAGGAAACGTGTTGATATATACTTTTATCTTTTTCATGTCAGGCACATTTGCTGAAGGGTCAAAATGAGTATAGAGATGAGCCTATGTCTATAATAATAATTTTATTATTATTCCTAAATATTACCACGTGTAAAGCTTGTAGGTATTCCGATTTTTTAAAAATTATATTTATTATATTACGGGGTTCTTATAGAATAAAATTGTTGAGTTATATTTTTTGTAAGATAATTAATCCATGTAAAGGGTTATTTCTGAAACGTCATTGCTCCACGAATCACCGACGGGTGAAAGGGCACACGAGGTTTAGAGTGAATATTTGTGGTGAGATCGGGTTATTTGCTCATCACTGAAGTAAGCATGACGGGGGACCACTTTGTCGCGAGTTTTGGGCTGCCGTTCCGTGCGAAACATGAGGTGAGATCTATTGGTTGCTCATCACAAAAGGCAGCGTGGCGTGAGCCTGTCCTAGGGGAGATAGGGACCACCGAGCCTGGGGCGTGTAATCGGATGTGAGATCCGTTTTGTTGCTCATCACAGAAGTCGAGTGTGGTTGGGGCTCACTTCCCGCGGGGTGGGGTGGCCTACGTGGCCGGGGAAGGTTATTGGGGATGAGATCCGCTTGGTTGCTCATCACAGAAGATGAGCGTTGGTTGGAGCTCGCTTCAGCGCGGGGTGGGTCGTATTTTGGGGAAATCTTTGTAGTTAAATTAGATTAGTTGATAGGAAACGTGCAGATATATGCACTTTTAATTTTTCATGTGAGGCACATTTGCTGTAGGGTCAAAATGAGTATAGAGATGAGTCTATGTCTATAATAATAATTTTATTATTATTCCTAAATATTAACACGTGTAAAGCTTGTAGGTATTCCGATTTTTTTAAAATTATATTTATTATATTACGGGTTTCTTATAGAATAAAATTGTTGAGTTATAATTTTTATTAAGATAATTAATCCATGTAAAGGGTTATTTCTGAAACGTGATTGGTCCACGAATCACCGACGGGTGAAAGGGCACACGAGGTTTAGAGTGAATATTTGTGGTGAGATCGGGTTAGTTACTCATCACTGATGTTGAGCGTGACGGGGGCTACCTTCATCGCGGGTTTTGGGCTGCCGTTCCGTGCGAAACATGAGGTGAGATCGATTGGTTGCTTATCACAAAAGGCAGCGAACGTGAGCCTGTCCTAGGGGAGATAGGAGGCAACCGAGCCTGGGGCGTGTAATCGGAGGTGAGATCCGTTTGGTTGCTCATCACAGAAGTCGAGCGTGGTTGGGGCTCACTTCCCGCGGGGTGGGGTGGCCTAAGTGGCCGGGGAAGGTTATTGGGGATGAGATCCGCTTGGTTGCTCATCACAGAAGATGAGCGTTGGTTGGAGCTCGCTTCAGCGCGGGGTGGGTCGTATTTTGGGGAAATCTTTGTAGTTAAATTAGATTAGTTGATAGGAAACGTGCTGATATATACTTTTATCTTTTTCTTGTCAGGCACATTTGCTGAAGGGTCAAAATAAGTATAGAGATGAGCCTATGTCTATAATAATAATTTAATTATTATTCCTAAATATTAACACGTGTAAAGCTTGTAGGTATTCCGATTTTTTTTAAATTATATTTATTATATTACGGGGTTCTTATAGAATAAATTTGTTGAGTTATATTTTTTGTAAGATAATTAATCCACGTAAAGGGTTATTTCTGAAACGTCATTGCTCCACGAATCACCGACGGGTGAAAGGGCACACGAGGTTTAGAGTGAATATTTGTGGTGAGATCGGGTTAGTTGCTCATCACTGAAATTGAGCGTGACGGGGGCTAACTTCATCGCGGGTTTTGGGCTGCCTTTCCGTGCGAAACATGAGGTGAGATCGATTGGTTG
The DNA here is from genome assembly GCA_963513935.1 of Aphrophora alni. Classification (NCBI taxonomy): domain Eukaryota; kingdom Metazoa; phylum Arthropoda; class Insecta; order Hemiptera; family Aphrophoridae; genus Aphrophora; species Aphrophora alni. The sequence continues at coordinate 62,194,701 of OY740771.1, read as the reverse complement.
CTTATCACAAAAGGCAGCGTGGCGTGAGCCTGTCCTAGAGGAGATAGGAGGCCACCGAGCCTGGGGCGTGTAATCGGAGGTGAGATCCGTTTGGTTGCTCATCACAGAAGTCGAGCGTGGTTAGGGCTCACTTCCCGCGGGGTGGGGTGGCCTAAGTGGCCGGGGAAGGTTATTGGGGATGAGATCCGCTTGGTTGCTCATCACAGAAGATGAGCGTTGGTTGGAGCTCGCTTCAGCGCGGGGTGGGTCGTATTTTGGGGAAATCTTTGTAGTTAAATTAGATTAGTTGATAGGAAACGTGCTGATATATACTTTTATCTTTTTCTTGTCAGGCACATTTGCTGAAGGGTCAAAATAAGTATAGAGATGAGCCTATGTCTATAATAATAATTTAATTATTATTCCTAAATATTAACACGTGTAAAGCTTGTAGGTATTCCGATTTTTTTAAAATTATATTTATTATATTACGGGGTTCTTATAGAATAAATTTGTTGAGTTATATTTTTTGTAAGATAATTAATCCACGTAAAGGGTTATTTCTGAAACGTCATTGCTCCACGAATCACCGACGGGTGAAAGGGCACACGAGGTTTAGAGTGAATATTTGTGGTGAGATCGGGTTATTTGCTCATCACTGAAGTAAGCGTGACGGTGGCCCACTTTGTCGCGAGTTTTGGGCTGCCGTTCCGTGCGAAACATGAGGTGAGATCTATTGGTTGCTCATCACAAAAGGCAGTGTGGCGTGAGCCTGTCCTAGGGGAGATAGGAGGCCACCGAGCCTGGGGCGTGTAATCGGAGGTGAGATCCGTTTGGTTGCTCATCACAGAAGTCGAGCGTGGTTGGGGCTCACTTCCCGCGGGGTGGGGTGGCCTAAGTGGCCGGGGAAGGTTATTGGGGATGAGATCCGCTTGGTTGCTCATCACAGAAGATGAGCGTTGGTTGGAGCTCGCTTCAGCGCGGGGTGGGTCGTATTTTGGGGAAATCTTTGTAGTTAAATTAGATTAGTTGATAGGAAACGTGCAGATATATGCACTTTTAATTTTTCATGTGAGGCACATTTGCTGTAGGGTCAAATGAGTATAGAGATGAGTCTATGTCTATAATAATAATTTTATTATTATTCCTAAATATTAACACGTGTAAAGCTTGTAGGTATTACGATTTTTTTAAAATTATATTTATTATATTACGGGTTTCTTATAGAATAAAATTGTTGAGTTATAATTTTTATTAAGATAATTAATCCATGTAAAGGGTTATTTCTGAAACGTGATTGGTCCACGAATCACCGAAGGGTGAAAGGGCACACGAGGTTTAGAGTGAATATTTGTGGTGAGATCGGGTTAGTTGCTCATCACTGAAGTTGAGCGTGACGGGGGCTAACTTCATCGCGGGTTTTGGGCTGCCTTTCCGTGCGAAACATGAGATGAGATCGATTGGTTGCTTATCACAAAAGGCAGCGTGGCGTGAGCCTGTCCTAGAGGAGATAGGAGGCCACCGAGCCTGGGGCGTGTAATCGAAGGTGAGATCCGTTTGGTTGCTCATCACAGAAGTCGAGCGTGGTTGGGGTTCACTTCCCGCGGGGTGGGGTGGCCTAAGTGGCCGGAGAAGGTTATTGGGGATGAGATCCGCTTGGTTGCTCATCACAGAAGATGAGCGTTGGTTGGAGCTCGCTTCAGCGCGGGGTGGGTCGTATTTTGTAGAAATCTTTGTAGTTAAATTAGATTAGTTGATAGGAAACGTGTTGATATATACTTTTATCTTTTTCATGTCAGGCACATTTGCTGAAGGGTCAAAATGAGTATAGAGATGAGCCTATGTCTATAATAATAATTTTATTATTATTCCTAAATATTACCACGTGTAAAGCTTGTAGGTATTCCGATTTTTTAAAAATTATATTTATTATATTACGGGGTTCTTATAGAATAAAATTGTTGAGTTATATTTTTTGTAAGATAAATAATCCATGTAAAGGGTTATTTCTGAAACGTCATTGCTCCACGAATCACCGACGGGTGAAAGGGCACACGAGGTTTAGAGTGAATATTTGTGGTGAGATCGGGTTATTTGCTCATCACTGAAGTAAGCATGACGGGGGACCACTTTGTCGCGAGTTTTGGGCTGCCGTTCCGTGCGAAACATGAGGTGAGATCTATTGGTTGCTCATCACAAAAGGCAGCGTGGCGTGAGCCTGTCCTAGGGGAGATAGGGACCACCGAGCCTGGGGCGTGTAATCGGATGTGAGATCCGTTTTGTTGCTCATCACAGAAGTCGAGCGTGGTTGGGGCTCACTTCCCGCGGGGTGGGGTGGCCTAAGTGGCCGGGGAAGGTTATTGGGGATGAGATCCGCTTGGTTTCTCATCACAGAAGATGAGCGTTGGTTGGAGCTCGCTTCAGCGCGGGGTGGGTCGTATTTTGGGGAAATCTTTGTAGTTAAATTAGATTAGTTGATAGGAAACGTGCAGATATATGCACTTTTAATTTTTCATGTGAGGCACATTTGCTGTAGGGTCAAAATGAGTATAGAGATGAGTCTATGTTTATAATAATAATTTTATTATTATTCCTAAATATTAACACGTGTAAAGCTTGTAGGTATTCCGATTTTTTTTAAATTATATTTATTATATTACGGGTTTCTTATAGAATAAAATTGTTGAGTTATAATTTTTATTAAGATAATAATTAATCCATGTAAAGGGTTATTTCTGAAACGTGATTGGTCCACGAATCACCGACGGGTGAAAGGGCACACGAGGTTTAGAGTGAATATTTGTGGTGAGATCGGGTTAGTTACTCATCACTGATGTTGAGCGTGACGGGGGCTACCTTCATCGCGGGTTTTGGGCTGCCGTTCCGTGCGAAACATGAGGTGAGATCGATTGGTTGCTTATCACAAAAGGCAGCGTGGCGTGAGCCTGTCCTAGGGGAGATAGGAGGCAACCGAGCCTGGGGCGTGTAATCGGAGGTGAGATCCGTTTGGTTGCTCATCACAGAAGTCGAGCGTGGTTGGGGCTCACTTCCCGCGGGGTGGGGTGGCCTAAGTGGCCGGGGAAGGTTATTGGGGATGAGATCCGCTTGGTTGCTCATCACAGAAGATGAGCGTTGGTTGGAGCTCGCTTCAGCGCGGGGTGGGTCGTATTTTGGGGAAATCTTTGTAGTTAAATTAGATTAGTTGATAGGAAACGTGCAGATATATGCACTTTTAATTTTTTATGTGAGGCACATTTGCTGTAGGGTCAAAATGAGTATAGAGATGAGTCCATGTCTATAATAATAATTTTATTATTATTCCTAAATATTAACACGTGTAAAGCTTGTAGGTATTCCGATTTTTTTAAAATTATATTTATTATATTACGGGGTTCTTATAGAATAAAATTGTTGAGTTATATTTTTTGTAAGATAATTAATCCATGTAAAGGGTTATTTCTGAAACGTGATTGGTCCACGAATCACCAAAGGGTGAATGGGCACACGAGGTTTAGAGTGAATATTTGAGGTGAGATCGGGTTAGTTGCTCATCACTGAAGTTGAGCGTGACGGGGGCTAACTTCATCGCGAGTTTTGTTTCTGCCGTTCCGTGCGAAACATGAGGTAAGATCGATTGGTTGCTCATCACAAAAGGCAGCAAGGCGTGAGCCTGTCCTAGGTGAGATAGGAGGCAACCGAGCCTGGGGCGTGTAATCGGAGGTGAGATCCGTTTAGTTGCTCATCACAGAAGTCGAGCGTGGTTGGGGCTCACTTCCCGCGGGGTGGGGTGGCCTAAGTGGCCGGGGAAGGTTATTGGGGATGAGATCCGCTTGGTTGCTCATCACAGAAGATGAGCGTTGGTTGGAGCTCGCTTCAGCGCGGGGTGGGTCGTATTTTGGGGAAATCTTTGTAGTTAAATTAGATTAGTTGATAGGAAACGTGCAGATATATGCACTTTTAATTTTTCATGTGAGGCACATTTGCTGTAGGGTCAAAATGAGTATAGAGATGAGTCTATGTCTATAATAATAATTTTATTATTATTCCTAAATATTAACACGTGTAAAGCTTGTAGGTATACCTATTTTTTTAAAATTATATTTATTATATTAAGGGTTTCTTATAGAATAAAATTGTTGAGTTATAATTTTTATTAAGATAATTAATCCATGTAAAGGGTTATTTCTGAAACGTGATTGGTCCACGAATCATCGAAGGGTGAAAGGGCACACGAGGTTTAGAGTGAATATTTGTGGTGAGATCGGGTTAGTTGCTCATCACTGAAGTTGAGCGTGACGGGGGATAACTTCATCGCAGGTTTTGGGCTGCCGTTCCGTGCGAAACATGAGGTGAGATCTATTGGTTGCTCATCACAAAAGGCAGCGTGGCGTGAGCCTGTCCTAGGGGAGATAGGGACCACCGAGCCTGGGGCGTGTAATCGGATGTGAGATCCGTTTTGTTGCTCATCACAGAAGTCGAGCGTGGTTGGGGCTCACTTCCCGCGGGGTGGGGTGGCCTACGTGGCCGGGGAAGGTTATTGGGGATGAGATCCGCTTGGTTGCTCATCACAGAAGATGAGCGTTGGTTGGAGCTCGCTTCAGCGCGGGGTGGGTCGTATTTTGGGGAAATCTTTGTAGTTAAATTAGATTAGTTGATAGGAAACGTGCTGATATATACTTTTATCTTTTTCATGTCAGGCACATTTGCTGAAGGGTCAAAATGAGTATAGAGATGAGCCTATGTCTATAATAATAATTTAATTATTATTCCTAAATATTAACACGTGTAAAGCTTGTAGGTATTCCCATTCTTTTAAAATTATATTTATTATATTACGGGGTTCTTATAGAATAAAATTGTTGAGTTATATTTTTTGTAAGATAATTAATCCACGTAAAGGGTTATTTCTGAAACGTCATTGCTCCACGAATCACCGACGGGTGAAAGGGCACACGAGGTTTAGAGTGAATATTTGTGGTGAGATCGGGTTATTTGCTCATCACTGAAGTAAGCGTGACGGTTTCCCACTTGTCGCAAGTTTTGGGCTGCCGTCCCGTGCGAAACGTGAGGTGAGATCGATTAGTTGCTCATCACAAAAGGCAGCGTGGTGTGGGCCTGTCCTAGGGGAGATTGAAGGCCACCGATCCTGGGGCGTGTAATCGGAGGTGAGATCCGTTTGGTTGCTCATCACAGAAGTCGATCGTGGTTGGGGCTCACTTCCCGCGGGGTGGGGTGGCCTAAGTGGCCGGGGAAGGTTATTGGGGATGAGATCCGCTTGGTTGCTCATCACAGAAGATGAGCGTTGTTTGGAGCTCGCTTCAGCGCGGGGTGGGTCGTATTTTGGGGAAAGCTTTGTAGTTAAATTAGATTAGTTGATAGGAAACGTGCAGATATATGCACTTTTAATTTTTCATGTGAGGCACATTTGCTGTAGGGTCAAAATGAGTATAGAGATGAGTCTATGTCTATAATAATAATTTTATTATTATTCCTAAATATTAACACGTGTAAAGCTTGTAGGTATTACGATTTTTTTAAAATTATATTTATTATATTACGGGTTTCTTATAGAATAAAATTGTTGAGTTATAATTTTTATTAAGATAAATTAATCCATGTAAAGGGTTATTTCTGAAACGTGATTGGTCCACGAATCACCGAAGGGTGAAAGGGCACACGAGGTTTAGAGTGAATATTTGTGGTGAGATCGGGTTAGTTGCTCATCACTGAAGTTGAGCGTGACGGGGGCTAACTTCATCGCGGGTTTTGGGCTGCCTTTCCGTGCGAAACATGAGGTGAGATCGATTGGTTGCTTATCACAAAAGGCAGCGTGGCGTGAGCCTGTCCTAGAGGAGATAGGAGGCCAACGAGCCTGGGGCGTGTAATCGAAGGTGAGATCCGTTTGGTTGCTCATCACAGAAGTCGAGCGTGGTTGGGGTTCACTTCCCGCGGGGTGGGGTGGCCTAAGTGGCCGGGGAAGGTTATTGGGGATGAGATCCGCTTGGTTGCTCATTACAAAAGATGAGCGTTGGTTGGAGCTCGCTTCAGCGCGGGGTGGGTCGTATTTTGTAGAAATCTTTGTAGTTAAATTAGATTAGTTGATAGGAAACGTGCAGATATATGCACTATTAATTTTTCATGTGAGGCACATTTGCTGTAGGGTCAAAATGAGTATAGAGATGAGTCTATGTCTATAATAATAATTTTATTATTATTCCTAAATATTAACACGTGTAAAGCTTGTAGGTATTCTGATTTCTTAAATTATATTTATTATATTACGGGGTTCTTATAAAATAAAATTGTTGAGTTATATTTTTTGTAAGATAATTAATCCATGTAAAGGGTTATTTCCGAAACGTGATTGGTCCACGAATCACCGAAGGGTGAAAGGGCACACGAGGTTTAGAGTGAATATTTGTGGTGAGATCGGGTTAGTTGCTCATCACTGAAGTTGAGCGTGACGGGGGCTAACTTCATCGCGGGTTTTGGGCTGCCTTTCCGTGCGAAACATGAGGTGAGATCGATTGGTTGCTCATCACAAAAGGCAGCGTGGCGTGAGCCTGTCCTAGGGGAGATAGAGGCCACCGAGCCTGGGGCGTGTAATCGGATAGATCCGTTTGGTTGCTCATCACAGAAGTCGAGCGTGGTTGGGGCTCACTTCCCGCGGGGTGGGGTGGCCTAAGTGGCCGGGGAAGGTTATTGGGGATGAGATCCGCTTGGTTGCTCATCACAGAAGATGAGCGTTGGTTGGAGCTCGCTTCAGCGCGGGGTGGGTCGTATTTTGGGGAAATCTTTGTAGTTAAATTAGATTAGTTGATAGGAAACGTGCTGATATATACTTTTATCTTTTTCATGTCAGGCACATTTGCTGAAGGGTCAAAATGAGTATAGAGATGAGCCTATGTCTATAATAATAATTTTATTATTATTCCTAAATATTAACACGTGTAAAGCTTGTAGGTATTCCCATTTTTTTAAAATTATATTTATTATATTACGGGGTTCTTATAGAATAAAATTGTTGAGTTATATTTTTTGTAAGATAATTATTCCACGTAAAGGGTTATTTCTGAAACGTCATTGCTCCACGAATCACCGACGGGTGAAAGGGCACACGAGGTTTAGAGTGAATATTTGTGGTGAGATCGGGTTATTTGCTCATCACTGAAGTAAGCGTGACGGTTTCCCACTTGTCGCAAGTTTTGGGCTGCCGTCCCGTGCGAAACGTGAGGTGAGATCGATTGGTTGCTCATCACAAAAGACAGCGTGGTGTGGGCCTGTCCTAGGGGAGATTGAAGGCCACCGATCCTGGGGCGTGTAATCGGAGGTGAGATCCGTTTGGTTGCTCATCACAGAAGTCGAGCGTGGTTGGGGCTCACTTCCCGCGGGGTGGGGTGGCCTAAGTGGCCGGGGAAGGTTATTGGGGATGAGATCCGCTTGGTTGCTCATCACAGAAGATGAACGTTGGTTGGAGCTCGCTTCAGCGCGGGGTGGGTCGTATTTTGGGGAAATCTTTGTAGTTAAATTAGATTAGTTGATAGGAAACGTGCAGATATATGCACTTTTAATTTTTCATGTGAGGCACATTTGCTGTAGGGTCAAAATGAGTATAGAGATGAGTCTATGTCTATAATAATAATTTTATTATTATTCCTAAATATTAACACGTGTAAAGCTTGTAGGTATACCTATTTTTTTAAAATTATATTTATTATATTAAGGGTTTCTTATAGAATAAAATTGTTGAGTTATAATTTTTATTAAGATAATTAATCCATGTAAAGGGTTATTTCTGAAACGTGATTGGTCCACGAATCATCGAAGGGTGAAAGGGCACACGAGGTTTAGAGTGAATATTTGTGGTGAGATCGGGTTAGTTGCTCATCACTGAAGTTGAGCGTGACGGGGGATAACTTCATCGCAGGTTTTGGGCTGCCGTTCCGTGCGAAACATGAGGTGAGATCTATTCGTTGCTCATCACAAAAGGCAGCGTGGCGTGAGCCTGTCCTAGGGGAGATAGGGACCACCGAGCCTGGGGCGTGTAATCGGATGTGAGATCCGTTTTGTTGCTCATCACAGAAGTCGAGCGTGGTTGGGGCTCACTTCCCGCGGGGTGGGGTGGCCTACGTGGCCGGGGAAGGTTATTGGGGATGAGATCCGCTTGGTTGCTCATCACAGAAGATGAGCGTTGGTTGGAGCTCGCTTCAGCGCGGGGTGGGTCGTATTTTGGGGAAATCTTTGTAGTTAAATTAGATTAGTTGATAGGAAACGTGCTGATATATACTTTTATCTTTTTCATGTCAGGCACATTTGCTGAAGGGTCAAAATGAGTATAGAGATGAGCCTATGTCTATAATAATAATTTAATTATTATTCCTAAATATTAACACGTGTAAAGCTTGTAGGTATTCCCATTCTTTTAAAATTATATTTATTATATTACGGGGTTCTTATAGAATAAAATTGTTGAGTTATATTTTTTGTAAGATAATTAATCCACGTAAAGGGTTATTTCTGAAACGTCATTGCTCCACGAATCACCGACGGGTGAAAGGGCACACGAGGATTAGAGTGAATATTTGTGGTGAGATCGGGTTATTTGCTCATCACTGAAGTAAGCGTGACGGTTTCCCACTTGTCGCAAGTTTTGGGCTGCCGTCCCGTGCGAAACGTGAGGTGAGATCGATTGGTTGCTCATCACAAAAGGCAGCGTGGTGTGGGCCTGTCCTAGGGGAGATTGAAGGCCACCGATCCTGGGGCGTGTAATCGGAGGTGAGATCCGTTTGGTTGCTCATCACAGAAGTCGATCGTGGTTGGGGCTCACTTCCCGCGGGGTGGGGTGGCCTAAGTGGCCGGGGAAGGTTATTGGGGATGAGATCCGCTTGGTTGCTCATCACAGAAGATGAGCGTTGGTTGGAGCTCGCTTCAGCGCGGGGTGGGTCGTATTTTGTAGAAATCTTTGTAGTTAAATTAGATTAGTTGATAGGAAACGTGCAGATATATGCACTTTTAATTTTTCATGTGAGGCACATTTGCTGTAGGGTCAAAATGAGTATAGAGATGAGTCTATGTCTATAATAATAATTTTATTATTATTCCTAAATATTAACACGTGTAAAGCTTGTAGGTATTACGATTTTTTTAAAATTATATTTATTATATTACGGGTTTCTTATAGAATAAAATTGTTGAGTTATAATTTTTATTAAGATAAATTAATCCATGTAAAGGGTTATTTCTGAAACGTGATTGGTCCACGAATCACCGAAGGGTGAAAGGGCACACGAGGTTTAGAGTGAATATTTGTGGTGAGATCGGGTTAGTTGCTCATCACTGAAGTTGAGCGTGACGGGGGCTAACTTCATCGCGGGTTTTGGGCTGCCTTTCCGTGCGAAACATGAGGTGAGATCGATTGGTTGCTTATCACAAAAGGCAGCGTGGCGTGAGCCTGTCCTAGAGGAGATAGGAGGCCACCGAGCCTGGGGCGTGTAATCGAAGGTGAGATCCGTTTGGTTGCTCATCACAGAAGTCGAGCGTGGTTGGGGTTCACTTCCCGCGGGGTGGGGTGGCCTAAGTGGCCGGGGAAGGTTATTGGGGATGAGATCCGCTTGGTTGCTCATCACAGAAGATGAGCGTTGGTTGGAGCTCGCTTCAGCGCGGGGTGGGTCGTATTTTGTAGAAATCTTTGTAGTTAAATTAGATTAGTTGATAGGAAACATGCAGATATATGCACTATTAATTTTTCATGTGAGGCACATTTGCTGTACGGTCAAAATGAGTATAGAGATGAGTCTATGTCTATAATAATATTTTATTATTATTCCTAAATATTAACACGTGTAAAGCTTGTAGGTATTCTGATTTCTTAAATTATATTTATTATATTACGGGGTTCTTATAGAATAAAATTGTTGAGTTATATTTTTTGTAAGATAATTAATCCATGTAAAGGGTTATTTCTGAAACGTGATTGGTCCACGAATCACCGAAGGGTGAAAGGGCACACGAGGTTTAGAGTGATTATTTGTGGTGAGATCGGGTTAGTTGCTCATCACTGAAGTTGAGCGTGACGGGGGCTAACTTCATCGCGGGTTTTGGGCTGCCTTTCCGTGCGAAACATGAGGTGAGATCGATTGGTTGCTCATCACAAAAGGCAGCGTGGCGTGAGCCTGTCCTAGGGGAGATAGGAGGCCACCGAGCCTGGGGCGTGTAATCGGAGGTGAGATCCGTTTGGTTGCTCATCACAGAAGTCGAGCGTGGTTGGGGCTCACTTCCCGCGGGGTGGGGTGGCCTAAGTGGCCGGGGAAGGTTATTGGGGATGAGATCCGCTTGGTTGCTCATCACAGAAGATGAGCGTTGGTTGGAGCTCGCTTCAGCGCGGGGTGGGTCGTATTTTGGGGAAATCTTTGTAGTTAAATTAGATTAGTTGATAGGAAACGTGCAGATATATGCACTTTTAATTTTTCATGTGAGGCACATTTGCTGTAGGGTCAAAATGAGTATAGAGATGAGTCTATGTCTATAATAATAATTTTATTATTATTATTAAATATTAACACGTGTAAAGCTTGTAGGTATTCCGATTTTTTTAAAATTATATTTATTATATTACGGGTTTCTTATAGAATAAAATTGTTGAGTTATAATTTTTATTAAGATATTTAATCCATGTAAAGGGTTATTTCTGAAACGTGATTGGTCCACGAATCACCGAAGGGTGAATAGGCACACGAGGTTTAGAGTGAATATTTGTGGTGAGATCGGGTTAGTTACTCATCACTGATGTTGAGCGTGACGGGGGCTACCTTCATCGCGGGTTTTGGGCTGCCGTTCCGTGCGAAACATGAGGTGAGATCGATTGGTTGCTTATCACAAAAGGCAGCGTGGCGTGAGCCTGTCCTAGGGGAGATAGGAGGCAACCGAGCCTGGGGCGTGTAATCGGAGGTGAGATCCTTTGGTTGCTCATCACAGAAGTCGAGCGTGGTTGGGGCTCACTTCCCGCGGGGTGGGGTGGCCTAAGTGGCCGGGGAAGGTTATTGGGGATGAGATCCGCTTGGTTGCTCATCACAGAAGATGAGCGTTGGTTGGAGCTCGCTTCATCGCGGGGTGGGTCGTATTTTGGGGAAATCTTTGTAGTTAAATTAGATTAGTTGATAGGAAACGTGCAGATATATGCACTTTTAATTTTTCATGTGAGGCACATTTGCTGTAGGGTCAAAATGAGTATAGAGATGAGTCTATGTCTATAATAATAATTTTATTATTATTCCTAAATATTAACACGTGTAAAGGTTGTAGGTATTCCGATTTTTTTTAAATTATATTTATTATATTACGGGTTTCTTATAGAATAAAATTGTGAGTTATATTTTTTGTAAGATAATTAATCCACGTAAAGGGTTATTTCTGAAACGCCATTGCTCCACGAATCACCGACGGGTGAAAGGGCACACGAGGTTTAGAGTGAATATTTGTGGTGAGATCGGGTTATTTGCTCATCACTGAAGTAAGCGTGACGGTGGCCCACTTTGTCGCGAGTTTTGGGCTGCCGTTCCGTGCGAAACATGAGGTGAGATCTATTGGTTGCTCATCACAAAAGGCAGTGTGGCGTGAGCCTGTCCTAGGGGAGATAGGAGGCCACCGAGCCTGGGGCGTGTAATCGGAGGTGAGATCCGTTTGGTTGCTCATCACAGAAGACGAGCGTGGTTGGGGCTCACTTCCCGCGGGGTGGGGTGGCCTAAGTGGCCGGGGAAGGTTATTGGGGATGAGATCCGCTTGGTTGCTCATCACAGAAGATGAGCGTTGGTTGGAGCTCGCTTCAGCGCGGGGTGGGTCGTATTTTGGGGAAATATTTGTAGTTAAATTAGATTAGTTGATAGGAAACGTGCAGATATATGCATTTTAAATTTTTCATGTGAGGCACATTTGCTGTAGGGTCAAAATGAGTATAGAGATGAGTCTATGTCTATAATAATAATTTTATTATTATTCCTAAATATTAACACGTGTAAAGCTTGTAGGTATTACGATTTTTTTTAAATTATATTTATTATATTACGGGTTTCTTATAGAATAAAATTGTTGAGTTATAATTTTTATTAAGATAATTAATCCATGTAAAGGGTTATTTCTGAAACGTGATTGGTCCACGAATCACCGAAGGGTGAAAGGGCACACGAGGTTTAGAGTGAATATTTGTGGTGAGATCGGGTTAGTTGCTCATCACTGAAGTTGAGCGTGACGGGGGCTAACTTCATCGCGGGTTTTGGGCTGCCTTTCCGTGCGAAACATGAGGTGAGATCGATTGGTTGCTTATCACAAAAGGCAGCGTGGCGTGAGCCTGTCCTAGAGGAGATAGGAGGCCACCGAGCCTGGGGCGTGTAATCGAAGGTGAGATCCGTTTGGTTGCTCATCACAGAAGTCGAGCGTGGTTGGGGTTCATTCCCGCGGGGTGGGGTGGCCTAAGTGGCCGGGGAAGGTTATTGGGGATGAGATCCGCTTGGTTGCTCATCACAGAAGATGAGCGTTGGTTGGAGCTCGCTTCAGCGCGGGGTGGGTCGTATTTTGTAGAAATCTTTGTAGTTAAATTAGATTAGTTGATAGGAAACGTGCAGATATATGCACTATTAATTTTTCATGTGAGGCACATTTGCTGTAGGGTCAAAATGAGTATAGAGATGAGTCTATGTCTATAATAATAATTTTATTATTATTCCTAAATATTAACACGTGTAAAGCTTGTAGGTATTCTGATTTCTTAAATTATATTTATTATATTACGGGGTTCTTATAGAATAAAATTGTTGAGTTATATTTTTTGTAAGATAATTAATCCATGTAAAGGGTTATTTCTGAAACGTGATTGGTCCACGAATCACCGAAGGGTGAAAGGGCACACGAGGTTTAGAGTGAATGTTTGTGGTGAGATCGGGTTAGTTGCTCATCACTGAAGTTGAGCGTGACGGGGGCTAACTTCATCGCGGGTTTTGGGCTGCCTTTCCGTGCGAAACATGAGGTGAGATCGATTGGTTGCTCATCACAAAAGGCAGCGTGGCGTGAGCCTGTCCTAGGGGAGATAGGAGGCCACCGAGCCTGGGGCGTGTAATCGGAGGTGAGATCCGTTTGGTTGCTCATCACAGAAGTCGAGCGTGGTTGGGGCTCACTTCCCGCGGGGTGGGGTGGCCTAAGTGGCCGGGGAAGGTTATTGGGGATGAGATCCGCTTGGTTGCTCATCACAGAAGATGAGCGTTGGTTGGAGCTCGCTTCAGCGCGGGGTGGGTCGTATTTTGGGGAAATCTTTGTAGTTAAATATGATTAGTTGATAGGAAACGTGCAGATATATGCACTTTTAATTTTTCATGTGAGGCACATTTGCTGTAGGGTCAAAATGAGTATAGAGATGAGTCTATGTCTATAATAATAATTTTATTATTATTATTAAATATTAACACGTGTAAAGCTTGTAGGTATTCCGATTTTTTTTAAATTATATTTATTATATTACGGGTTTCTTATAGAATAAAATTGTTGAGTTATAATTTTTATTAAGATAATTAATCCATGTAAAGGGTTATTTCTGAAACGTGATTGGTCCACGAATCACCGAAGGGTGAATAGGCACACGAGGTTTAGAGTGAATATTTGAGGTGAGATCGGGTTAGTTGCTCATCACTGAAGTTGAGCGTGACGGGGGCTAACTTCATCGCGAGTTTTGGGCTGCCTTTCCGTGCGAAACATGAGGTGAGATCGATTGGTTGCTCATCACAAAAGGCAGCGTGGCGTGACCTGTCCTAGGGGAGATAGGAGGCCACCGAGCCTGGGGCGTGTAATCGGAGGTGAGATCCGTTTGGTTGCTCATCACAGAAGTCGAGCGTGGTTGGGGCTCACTTCCCGCGGGGTGGGGTGGCCTAAGTGGCCGGGGAAGGTTATTGGGGATGAGAGCCGCTTGGTTGCTCATCACAGAAGATGAGCGTTGGTTGGAGCTCGCTTCAGCGCGGGGTGGGTCGTATTTTGGGGAAATCTTTGTAGTTAAATTAGATTAGTTGATAGGAAACGTGCTGATATATACTTTTATCTTTTTCATGTCAGGCACATTTGCTGAAGGGTCAAAATGAGTATAGAGATGAGCCTATGTCTATAATAATAATTTAATTATTATTCCTAAATATTAACACGTGTAAAGCTTGTAGGTATTCCCATTTTTTAAAAATTATATTTATTATATTACGGGGTTCTTATAGAATAAAATTGTTGAGTTATATTTTTTGTAAGATAATTAATCCACGTAAAGGGTTATTTCTGAAACGTCATTGCTCCACGAATCACCGACGGGTGAAAGGGCACACGAGGTTTAGAGTGAATATTTGTGGTGAGATCAGGTTATTTGCTCATCACTGAAGTAAGCGTGACGGTGGCCCACTTGTCGCAAGTTTTGGGCTGCCGTCCCGTGCGAAACGTGAGGTGAGATCGATTGGTTGCTCATCACAAAAGGCAGCGTGGTGTGGGCCTGTCCTAGGGGAGATCGAAGGCCACCGATCCTGGGGCGTGTAATCGGAGGTGAGATCCGTTTGGTTGCTCATCACAGAAGTCGAGCGTGGTTGGGGCTCACTTCCCGCGGGGTGGGGTGGCCTAAGTGGCCGGGGAAGGTTATTGGGGATGAGATCCGCTTGGTTGCTCATCACAGAAGATGAGCGTATGTTGGAGTTCGCTTCAGCGCGGGGTGGGTCGTATTTTGGGGAAATCTTTGTAGTTAAATTAGATTAGTTGTTAGGAAACGTGCTGATATATACTTTTATCTTTTTCATGTCATGCACATTTGCTGAAGGGTCAAAATGAGTATAGAGATGAGCCTATGTCTATAATATTAATTTTATTATTATTCCTAAATATTAACACGTGTAAAGCTTGTAGGTATTACGATTTTTTTTAAATTATATTTATTATATTACGGGTTTCTTATAGAATAAAATTGTTGAGTTATAATTTTTATTAAGATAATTAATCCATGTAAAGGGTTATTTCTGAAACGTGATTGGTCCACGAATCACCGAAGGGTGAAAGGGCACACGAGGTTTAGAGTGAATATTTGTGGTGAGATCGGGTTAGTTGCTCATCACTGAAGTTGAGCGTGACGGGGGCTAACTTCATCGCGGGTTTTGGGCTGCCTTTCCGTGCGAAACATGAGGTGAGATCGATTGGTTGCTTATCACAAAAGGCAGCGTGGCGTGAGCCTGTCCTAGAGGAGATAGGAGGCCACCGAGCCTGGGGCGTGTAATCGAAGGTGAGATCCGTTTGGTTGCTCATCACAGAAGTCGAGCGTGGTTGGGGTTCACTTCCCGCGGGGTGGGGTGGCCTAAGTGGCCGGGGAAGGTTATTGGGGATGAGATCCGCTTGGTTGCTCATCACAGAAGATGAGCGTTGGTTGGAGCTCGCTTCAGCGCGGGGTGGGTCGTATTTTGTAGAAATCTTTGTAGTTAAATTAGATTAGTTGATAGGAAACGTGCAGATATATGCACTATTAATTTTTCATGTGAGGCACATTTGCTGTAGGGTCAAAATGAGTATAGAGATGAGTCTATGTCTATAATAATAATTTTATTATTATTCCTAAATATTAACACGTGTAAAGCTTGTAGGTATTCTGATTTCTTAAATTATATTTATTATATTACGGGGTTCTTATAGAATAAAATTGTTGAGTTATATTTTTTGTAAGATAATTAATCCATGTAAAGGGTTATTTCTGAAACGTGATTGGTCCACGAATCACCGAAGGGTGAAAGGGCACACGAGGTTTAGAGTGAATGTTTGTGGTGAGATCGGGTTAGTTGCTCATCACTGAAGTTGAGCGTGACGGGGGCTAACTTCATCGCGGGTTTTGGGCTGCCTTTCCGTGCGAAACATGAGGTGAGATCGATTGGTTGCTCATCACAAAAGGCAGCGTGGCGTGAGCCTGTCCTAGGGGAGATAGGAGGCCACCGAGCCTGGGGCGTGTAATCGGAGGTGAGATCCGTTTGGTTGCTCATCACAGAAGTCGAGCGTGGTTGGGGCTCACTTCCCGCGGGGTGGGGTGGCCTAAGTGGCCGGGGAAGGTTATTGGGGATGAGATCCGCTTGGTTGCTCATCACAGAAGATGAGCGTTGGTTGGAGCTCGCTTCAGCGCGGGGTGGGTCGTATTTTGGGGAAATCTTTGTAGTTAAATATGATTAGTTGATAGGAAACGTGCAGATATATGCACTTTTAATTTTTCATGTGAGGCACATTTGCTGTAGGGTCAAAATGAGTATAGAGATGAGTCTATGTCTATAATAATAATTTTATTATTATTATTAAATATTAACACGTGTAAAGCTTGTAGGTATTCCGATTTTTTTTAAATTATATTTATTATATTACGGGTTTCTTATAGAATAAAATTGTTGAGTTATAATTTTTATTAAGATAATTAATCCATGTAAAGGGTTATTTCTGAAACGTGATTGGTCCACGAATCACCGAAGGGTGAATAGGCACACGAGGTTTAGAGTGAATATTTGAGGTGAGATCGGGTTAGTTGCTCATCACTGAAGTTGAGCGTGACGGGGGCTAACTTCATCGCGAGTTTTGGGCTGCCTTTCCGTGCGAAACATGAGGTGAGATCGATTGGTTGCTCATCACAAAAGGCAGCGTGGCGTGACCTGTCCTAGGGGAGATAGGAGGCCACCGAGCCTGGGGCGTGTAATCGGAGGTGAGATCCGTTTGGTTGCTCATCACAGAAGTCGAGCGTGGTTGGGGCTCACTTCCCGCGGGGTGGGGTGGCCTAAGTGGCCGGGGAAGGTTATTGGGGATGAGAGCCGCTTGGTTGCTCATCACAGAAGATGAGCGTTGGTTGGAGCTCGCTTCAGCGCGGGGTGGGTCGTATTTTGGGGAAATCTTTGTAGTTAAATTAGATTAGTTGATAGGAAACGTGCTGATATATACTTTTATCTTTTTCATGTCAGGCACATTTGCTGAAGGGTCAAAATGAGTATAGAGATGAGCCTATGTCTATAATAATAATTTAATTATTATTCCTAAATATTAACACGTGTAAAGCTTGTAGGTATTCCCATTTTTTTAAAATTATATTTATTATATTACGGGGTTCTTATAGAATAAAATTGTTGAGTTATATTTTTTGTAAGATAATTAATCCACGTAAAGGGTTATTTCTGAAACGTCATTGCTCCACGAATCACCGACGGGTGAAAGGGCACACGAGGTTTAGAGTGAATATTTGTGGTGAGATCAGGTTATTTGCTCATCACTGAAGTAAGCGTGACGGTGGCCCACTTGTCGCAAGTTTTGGGCTGCCGTCCCGTGCGAAACGTGAGGTGAGATCGATTGGTTGCTCATCACAAAAGGCAGCGTGGTGTGGGCCTGTCCTAGGGGAGATCGAAGGCCACCGATCCTGGGGCGTGTAATCGGAGGTGAGATCCGTTTGGTTGCTCATCACAGAAGTCGAGCGTGGTTGGGGCTCACTTCCCGCGGGGTGGGGTGGCCTAAGTGGCCGGGGAAGGTTATTGGGGATGAGATCCGCTTGGTTGCTCATCACAGAAGATGAGCGTATGTTGGAGTTCGCTTCAGCGCGGGGTGGGTCGTATTTTGGGGAAATCTTTGTAGTTAAATTAGATTAGTTGTTAGGAAACGTGCTGATATATACTTTTATCTTTTTCATGTCATGCACATTTGCTGAAGGGTCAAAATGAGTATAGAGATGAGCCTATGTCTATAATATTAATTTTATTATTATTCCTAAATATTAACACGTGTAAAGCTTGTAGGTATTCCCATTTTTTTTAAATTATATTTATTATATTACGGGGTTCTTATAGAATAAAATTGTTGAGTTATATTTTTTGTAAGATAATTAATCCATGTAAAGGGTTATTTCTGAAACGTGATTGGTCCACGAATCACCGAAGGGTGAAAGGGCACACGAGGTTTAGAGTGAATATTTGTGGTGAGATCGGGTTAGTTGCTTATCACTGAAGTAAGCGTGACGGGGGCCCGCTTTATCGCGAGTTTTGGGCTGCCGTTCCGTGCGAAACATGAGGTGAGATCTATTGGTTGCTCATCACAAAACGCAGCGTGGCGTGAGCCTGTCCTAGGGGAGATAGGAGGCCACCGAGCCTGGGGCGTGTAATCGGAGGTGAGATCCGTTTGGTTGCTCATCACAGAAGTCGAGCGTGGTTGGGGCTCACTTCCCGCGGGGTGGGGTGGCCTAAGTGGCCGGGTAAGGTTATTGGGGATGAGATCCGCTTGGTTGCTCATCACAGAAGATGAGCGTTGGTTAGAGCTCGCTTCAGCGCGGGGTGGGTCGTATTTTGGGGAAATCTTTGTAGTTAAATTAGATTAGTTGATAGGAAACGTGCAGATATATATGCACTATTAATTTTTCATGTGAGGCACATTTGCTGAAGGGTCAAAATGAGTATAGAGATGAGTCTATGTCTATAATAATAATTTTATTATTATTATTAAATATTAACACGTGTAAAGCTTGTAGGTATTCCGATTTTTTTTAAATTATATTTATTATATTACGGGTTTCTTATAGAATAAAATTGTTGAGTTATAATTTTTATTAAGATAATTAATCCATGTAAAGGGTTATTTCTGAAACGTGATTGGTCCACGAATCACCGAAGGGTGAATAGGCACACGAGGTTTAGAGTGAATATTTGTGGTGAGATCGGGTTAGTTACTCATCACTGATGTTGAGCTTGACGGGGGCTACCTTCATCGCGGGTTTTGGGCTGCCGTTCCGTGCGAAACATGAGGTGAGATCGATTGGTTGCTTATCACAAAAGGCAGCGTGGCGTGAGCCTGTCCTAGGGGAGATAGGAGGCAACCGAGCCTGGGGCGTGTAATCGGAGGTGAGATCCTTTGGTTGCTCATCACAGAAGTCGAGCGTGGTTGGGGCTCACTTCCCGCGGGGTGGGGTGGCCTAAGTGGCCGGGGAAGGTTATTGGGGATGAGATCCGCTTGGTTGCTCATCACAGAAGATGAGCGTTGGTTGGAGCTCGCTTCAGCGCGGGGTGGACGTATTTTGGGGAAATCTTTGTAGTTAAATTAGATTAGTTGATAGGAAACGTGCAGATATATGCACTTTTAATTTTTCATGTGAGGCACATTTGCTGTAGGGTCAAAATGAGTATAGAGATGAGTCTATGTCTATAATAATAATTTTATTATTATTCCTAAATATTAACACGTGTAAAGCTTGTAGGTATTCCGATTTTTTTAAAATTATATTTATTATATTACGGGGTTCTTATAGAATAAAATTGTTGAGTTATATTTTTTGTAAGATAATTATTCCATGTAAAGGGTTATTTCTAAAACGTGATTGGTCCACGAATCACCAAAGGGTGAAAGGGCAAACGAGGTTTAGAGTGAATATTTGAGGTGAGATCGGGTTAGTTGCTCATCACTGAAGTTGAGCGTGACGGGGGCTAACTTCATCGCGAGTTTTGGGCTGCCGTTCCGTGCGAAACATGAGGTGAGATCGATTGGTTGCTCATCACAAAAGGCAGCGTGGCGTGACCTGTCATAGGGGAGATAGGAGGCCACCGAGCCTGGGGCGTGTAATCGGAGGTGAGATCCGTTTGGTTGCTCATCACAGAAGTCGAGCGTGGTTGGGGCTCACTTCCCGCGGGGTGGGGTGGCCTAAGTGGCCGGGGAAGGTTATTGGGGATGAGATCCGCTTGGTTGCTCATCACAGAAGATGAGCGTTGGTTGGAGCTCGCTTCAGCGCGGGGTGGGTCGTATTTTGGGGAAATCTTTGTAGTTAAATTAGATTAGTTGATAGGAAACGTGCTGATATATACTTTTATCTTTTTCATGTCAGGCACATTTGCTGAAGGGTCAAAATGAGTATAGAGATGAGCCTATGTCTATAATAATAATTTAATTATTATTCCTAAATATTAACACGTGTAAAGCTTGTAGGTATTCCCATTTTTTTAAAATTATATTTATTATATTACGGGGTTCTTACAGAATAAAATTGTTGAGTTATATTTTTTGTAAGATAATTAATCCACGTAAAGGGTTATTTCTGAAACGTCATTGCTCCACGAATCACCGACGGGTGAAAGGGCACACGAGGTTTAGAGTGAATATTTGTGGTGAGATCGGGTTATTTGCTCATCACTGAAGTAAGCGTGACGGTGGCCCACTTGTCGCAAGTTTTGGGCTGCCGTCCCGTGCGAAACGTGAGGTGAGATCGATTGGTTGCTCATCACAAAAGGCAGCGTGGTGTGGGCCTGTCCTAGGGGAGATTGAAGGCCACCGATCCTGGGGCGTGTAATCGGAGGTGAGATCCGTTTGGTTGCTCATCACAGAAGTCGAGCGTGGTTGGGGCTCACTTCCCGCGGGGAGGGGTGGCCTAAGTGGCCGGGGAAGGTTATTGGGGATGAGATCCGCTTGGTTGCTCATCACAGAAGATGAGCGTTGGTTGGAGCTCGCTTCAGCGCGGGGTGGGTCGAATTTTGGGGAAATCTTTGTAGTTAAATTAGATTAGTTGATAGGAAACGTGCAGATATATGCACTTTTAATTTTTCATGTGAGGCACATTTGCTGTAGGGTCAAAATGAGTATAGAGATGAGTCTATGTCTATAATAATAATTTTATTATTATTCCTAAATATTAACACGTGTAAAGCTTGTAGGTATTACGATTTTTTTAAAATTATATTTATTATATTACGGGTTTCTTATAGAATAAAATTGTTGAGTTATAATTTTTATTAAGATAATTAATCCATGTAAAGGGTTATTTCTGAAACGTGATTGGTCCACGAATCACCGAAGGGTGAAAGGGCACACGAGGTTTAGAGTGAATATTTGTGGTGAGATCGGGTTAGTTGCTCATCACTGAAGTTGAGCGTGACGGGGGCTAACTTCATCGCCGGTTTTGGGCTGCCTTTCCGTTTCTTATAGAATAAAATTGTTGAGTTATAATTTTTATTAAGATAATTAATCCATGTAAAAGGTTATTTCTGAAACGTGATTGGTCCACGAATCACCGAATGGTGAATAGGCACACGAGGTTTAGAGTGAATATTTGTGGTGAGATCGGGTTAGTTACTCATCACTGAAGTTGAGCGTGACGGGGGCTAACTTCATCGCGAGTTTTGGGCTGCCGTTCCGTGCGAAACATGAGGTGAGATTGATTGGTTGCTCATCACAAAAGGCAGCGTGGCGTGACCTGTCCTAGGGGAGATAGGAGGCCACCGAGCCTGGGGCGTGTAATCGGAGGTGAGATCCGTTTGGTTGCTCATCACAGAAGTCGAGCGTGGTTGGGGCTCACTTCCCGCGGGGTGGGGTGGCCTAAGTGGCCGGGGAAGGTTATTGGGGATGAGATCCGCTTGTTTGCTCATCACAGAAGATGAGCGTTGGTTGGAGCTCGCTTCAGCGCGGGGTGGGTCGTATTTTGGGGAAATCTTTGTAGTTAAATTAGATTAGTTGATAGGAAACGTGCTGATATATACTTTTATCTTTTTCATGTGAGGCACATTTGCTGTAGGGTCAAAATGAGTATAGAGATGAGCCTATGTCTATAATATTAATTTTATTATTATTCCTAAATATTAACACGTGTAAAGCTTGTAGGTATTCCCATTTTTTTAAAATTATATTTATTATATTACGGGGTTCTTATAGAATAAAATTGTTGAGTTATATTTTTTGTAAGATAATTAATCCATGTAAAGGGTTATTTCTGAAACGTGATTGGTCCACGAATCACCGAAGGGTGAAAGGGCACACGAGGTTTAGAGTGAATATTTGTGGTGAGATCGGGTTAGTTGCTTATCACTGAAGTAAGCGTGACGGGGGCCCGCTTTATCGCGAGTTTTGGGCTGCCGTTCCGTGCGAAACATTAGGTGAGATCTATTGGTTGCTCATCACAAAAGGCAGCGTGGCGTGAGCCTGTCCTAGGGGAGATAGGAGGCCACCGAGCCTGGGGCGTGTAATCGGAGGTGAGATCCGTTTGGTTGCTCATCACAGAAGTCGAGCGTGGTTGGGGCTCACTTCCCGCGGGGTGGGGTGGCCTAAGTGGCCGGGGAAGGTTATTGGGGATGAGATCCGCTTGGTTGCTCATCACAGAAGATGAGCGTTGGTTGGAGCTCGCTTCAGCGCGGGGTGGGTCGTATTTTGCGGAAATATTTGTAGTTAAATTAGATTAGTTGATAGGAAATGTGCAGATATATATGCACTATTAATTTTTCATGTGAGGCACATTTGCTGAAGGGTCAAAATGAGTATAGAGATGAGTCTATGTCTATAATAATAATTTTATTATTATTCCTAAATATTAACATGTGTAAAGCTTGTAGGTATTCCGATTTTTTAAAAATTATATTTATTATAATACGGGTTTCTTATAGAATAAAATTGTTGAGTTATATTTTTTGTAAGATAATTAATCCATGTAAAGGGTTATTTCTGAAACGTGATTACGATTACGATTACGATTAAAGATGGGGTGGAGACCCTCTTCAAGAAGGTCTCCCTGCACGTCAACCATCGGCTTATTGTGCCCCCTATGTACCGTTCCTGATAGACTATAACCCTGTTCCTCGAACGAGCTTCAGGATTTTCTCCACCAAGTACGTGTCCTCCTCATCTCCTGGTTGCAGGATACCAAAGAGCTCCCTCCTTCTGCGCTCCAGCATCCCACAATCGAATATG
The DNA here is from genome assembly GCA_963513935.1 of Aphrophora alni. Taxonomy (NCBI): domain Eukaryota; kingdom Metazoa; phylum Arthropoda; class Insecta; order Hemiptera; family Aphrophoridae; genus Aphrophora; species Aphrophora alni. The sequence continues at coordinate 62,172,003 of OY740771.1, read as the reverse complement.
ATGTGTCTTGCTGATTCCACGGCCTGCTGGCAGAGCCGACAGCTTTGGTCGCCTTCAAAGACTCCCACTGTTGCAAGATGTTTCCTGAACTGACCATGTCCAGTGATAAGTCCTACTGCTCTTTTAAGCTGTAGCCTGTCTAACTTGATCAACGACTTCGTAAGGTTGTTACTAGGTCCGTTGATTAGCTGTTTACTCTGTGTGAGCCCTGGAGTCCTATGCCATCTCTTGCGTAGCTCTTCCTTGGCCCAGTTGTTAACTGCGCTTTTAGCCATGTTGCGGCTGATACAGCACATTGGTTCTGGCCCCATGAAGGGTGTGGATGCTCCTTTCTTAGCGAGGGTATCTGCCATCTCATTACCTTGGATGCCACGATGACCTGGCACCCATCTTAATTCCACCATGTTCCTTGTGGAGAGTTTCTTTAGTGTTGAGAGGCAGTCCTTCACCAATTTCGAAGTGATTAGTACTGAGTCTAGCGCTTTAAGTGCTGCTTGACTGTCAGAAAGAATGAGGATTTGTCTGTCTCGAAGGCCTTTTGACAAACCCAAATGGGCACAAGCAGTGATAGCTAGTATCTCTGCTTGAAATACCGTACAGTGCGTCCCAAGACTCACACTAATGTTAGTCCTTGGTGATGAGCTGTATACTCCATAACCTGAGTTTCCTTCCATAAGTGACCCATCCGTGTACCAGACAAGAGTCCCTCTGGAAGAACCCGGTTTGTTGTTTCCTTCCCAGTCTTCCCGGTTACCTAAGGTTACCGTGAAGGGTCTGTTGAAGACATACTCAGTGTGCATTGCGTCTGGCACCATGTCTAACACCGAGTTTTTAAGTACGGTGTCAACTATGTCAGAGTGTCCTGCTCCAGGCAAGCCCTTCCGCCACTCATTAACACACGTCAGTCTATAGGCGGATTTCCTTGCCTCTGACATTATGTAAATGTCAAGAGGCGGGAGTCCGAGAAGAACCTCCAGAGCAGCTGTTGGGCTGCTTCTGAAAGCTCCAGTTATACACAAGCATGCAAGTCTTTGCAGGCTTGTTAGTTTGCTTCCTGCAGTGGTTTGGCATGATTTCTTCCACCAGACCACCGCTCCGTATGTAATTTGGGGTCTGATCACTGCTTCATATAGCCAAAGGGCTATGTGAGGCTTAAGTCCCCAGGTAGTACCAATAAAGCGTCTGGCTGTCATTAGCGCCCATTTCGCCTTATGTATTAAGTTGTCCAGATGTACGTTCCATGTCAGCTTTTGATCAAGGATTACTCCAAGATATTTTGCCGACATGGACATATTCATCCGTGTGTTGTCCATGGATATCCTATCCAGGGCTGTCAAGTTTCTCCTCCTAGTGAAGGGAACTATGGTGGTTTTGCTTGGGTTGACGTTGAGGCCTTCCCTTGCGCACCACAACTTTACCTGTCTCAGATTACTGTTCATGATATCCGAGACAGTGTAGTCACTTTTTCCAATGACCAAGATTGCTATGTCATCTGCATAGCCTTGGATGTATGTTCGTGTTTGGCTAATTGCCGTAAGGAGATCATCCACCACCATGCTCCACAATAGAGGTGATAGAACACCTCCCTGTGGGCAACCTCTTGTGGCAGCGACCTCCAGCGAATTACCAAGCAGGGAGCTTTGAATGCGTCTGCTTGTTAGCATTGAATGAACCCATCTTGTTACAGCCGGGTTCACCTCTCGCTCTTTCAGTCTGCGCACTATTGATCCAAATAAAGTATTGTCAAATGCACCTTCTATGTCCAAGAAGGCGCACAGTGCTATTTCCTTCCTTTCCAGTGTGTCCTCGATCCTGCCCACAAGATTATGTAGAGCAGACTCACAGGATTTACCAGGTTGGTAGGCATGTTGATTGCGATGAAGAGGTGTCCCTAAGAGCACCCCTTCCCTAATGTGTCTCTCAACCAACCTCTCCAATGTTTTCAACAGAAACGAGGATAGGCTGATAGGTCGATAAGCTTTGGCGTCACAATAGCTTGCTTTGCCACGCTTAGGAATAAACATAACTCTGCTGACCCTCCACGCCTGCGGAATGTAGCCATATGCTACGCTGGCTCTGGATAGCTTGCAGATCAGTTGTATCAAGGCGTCAGGTCCCTCCTGCAATAATGCAGGATAGATCCCGTCTCCGCCTGGTGATTTAAACGGGCTAAATTTGTTTATAGCCCATTTTAGTTTAGAAATAGTGACAATTTTCCTGGCTATCTTCCAGTCTGCCCGGGATGCCCTTGGCCAAGGGCTGTCCCCAGCTAGACTTAGACCGCCGTCCATATTGTCACTACTTGTGCAACCAGGGAAGTGAGTTTCAAGTAGTAACTTGAGCGTCTCTTCCGCTGTTTTGGTGTACTCTCCTGTTGGTTTCCGCAAGGTGCCTACAGGATTGTAAGGTTTAGAAGCCATAACTTGTTGCAGTCTTGCTGCCTCCTTTTGGCTGTTCACTTTTTGGGTGAATGCCTTCCAGGAATCAAGCTTAGCTTTTTTAATAGCTTTGCTGTATGTGGTGAGAGCTAAATGATACTCCCTCCAATCACCGCTCCGCTTAGAGGCATTGAAAAGCCTTCTTATTTGTTTCCTTTTGCGACCGAGATCCTGTAACCACCATCTTGTGTTAGGTCCACCTGATCTCGTCCGCAGAGGACAGTTATCCTGATAGCAGTCCATGATGGCATCCTGAAGCGAGGACGCCACCCTGTCTACATCCGGAAATGTTGCAATGTCTCCTTGCATGGACCCAAGTACCGTCGACAGTTGGTCTGAATAGGACCCCCAGTCCGTCGACCACGGGTCTCGAAAGAGAGATTGGATGGTTGATGCCTCTAGATGAAACATTATACATTTGTGATCTGAGAGGGAGGCCTCTGTTGAAACATGCCAGTTCCCAATCAGTTTTGCAATATTTTCTGTACAAAAAGTAATGTCTATAACCTGGCTCCTGATTTTGTTAGAGAAGGTCGGTGTATTTCCTGCATTAACAATTTGTAAGTTATTAGACAAGAGAAAATCAAATAATGACTCACCCCTTGTATTAGTGTCAGTGCTGCCCCAGCCTAGGCGATGATAAGCGTTAGCATCACATCCCACCAGAAGCTGCTGCCGCCTGACAGTAGTTGACTCCACCAGGAGTTCTAGATCCCTAGATGGAGGAGGAGTTCTGGCGTCATAGGGTAGGTAGACGGAGCTAAAAATTGGACCATCCTTTTCCTTCCCATTGCGCCAGTAAATCATCACCGTAGTGATGTCTCTAGAACAGAAATCCATTAGGGGCAAGCATTGCAAACCTGACCTTACAAGTATGCAGGTTCGGTTATTATTAATAGTATTGCAGTGTATAAGCTTACCTTTTGCATCGCCTAGTCCGGCAATCCGGCCTCGGTGGAGCCAGGGCTCCTGGACCAGAGCCAGGTCGATGTTGGACCTAATGAAGGTCTGACAGAAGGAGGCCGAAGCCGCCTTACTGTGATGAAGGTTTACCTGTAGGACCCTCAGCATTGTCTTTTCCTGACAAGAAGACAAGAGAGACTTGCCAGAGACATGCGCCTTTTTCCACCTCCATATCCCCAGACTTCGAGCCCTGCTCATTGGCGGGCCCCCGTCCGGAGTCAGGAGGTGTTGGTTTTTCTTGATTTTGGATCAGTCCCGCATGCTCTGGGGCCGCTACTGATCCTGGGTTTGCGGCTGAGCATCCAGCTGGTGGCTGGTACCCTGCCGTTGTTTGTATAGAATTATTTTTGGGGTTCTTCATAGAGATCCCACGAGTAATGCAGGGTTCTAAAAGGTCCACCACACAGAGCCCGCATATGTTGTAAGGCTAAATTGAAACCGGAGGTCGCCTGGTATCCGGAGTCCGCATACTAGAGTCTAAGCTCCCCCTTAGACACGCATCCTTCGGCATATGCAGTTCCACCTTGGATTGGGTCCACAGATTGTGGGGATAGTGGGAATTAAGAATAAATGAACGTCCACAAGAGCCTCAAGCTTCTTGGGACAGAAGACAGAAGAGAGATAGGACAGATTATAGAGAGGTCAAAGAATGGTTGACGACCTCATTTTGGTTGGGGTGGTGAAAAGAAGAGGCAGGAGGGGAAGGGAGGGGGGTAAGACGTCTCATGCTTTAGCCGCCTTCGGTGCCGCCATCCGGCAAAGCATCAGGCCACACCGAAAACGTTGCCCATCCTGTACCGCGGGGAGGCGCATGAGTCCGCTCTTGCTGCCACCATCTGCATCCCCGGACCGAGGACCGCCTTCCAGCAGAAAGCCTTCCAGCAGAAAGATCCGAGGGTGCAGATTATGGCTGCTTCACAGGACTCTGAAACGTGATTGGTCCACGAATCACCGAAGGGTGAAAGGGCACACGAGGTTTAGAGTGAATATTTGTGGTGAGATCGGGTTAGTTGCTTATCACTGAAGTAAGCGTGACGGGGGCCCGCTTTATCGCGAGTTTTGGGCTGCCGTTCCGTGCGAAACATGAGGTGAGATCTATTGGTTGCTCATCACAAAAGGCAGCGTGGCGTGGGCCTATCCTAGGGGAGATAGGAGGCCACCGAGCCTGGGGCGTGTAATCGGAGGTGAGATCCGTTTGGTTGCTCATCACAGAAGTCGAGCGTGGTTGGGGCTCACTTCCCGCGGGGAGGGGTGGCCTAAGTGGCCGGGGAAGGTTATTGGGGATGAGATCCGCTTGGTTGCTCATCACAGAAGATGAGCGTTGGTTGGAGCTCGCTTCATCGCGGGGTGGGTCGAATTTTGGGGAAATCTTTGTAGTTAAATTAGATTAGATGATAGGAAACGTGCTGATATATACTTTTATCTTTTTCAAGTCAGGCACATTTGCTGAAGAGTCAAAATGAGTATAGAGATGAGTCTATGTCTATAATAATAATTTTATTATTATTCCTAAATATTAACACGTGTAAAGCTTGTAGGTATTCCGATTTTTTAAAAAATTATATTTATTATATTATGGGTTTCTTATAGGATAAAATTGTTGAGTTATAATTTTTATTAAGATAATTAATCCATGTAAAGGGTTATTTCTAAAACGTGATTGGTCCACGAATCACCAAAGGGTGAAAGGGCACACGAGGTTTAGAATGAATATTTGAGGTGAGATCGGGTTAGTTGCTCATCACTGAAGTTGAGCGTGACGGGGGCTAACTTCATCGCGAGTTTTTAGCTGCCGTTCCGTGCGAAACATGAGGTGAGATCGATTGGTTGCTCATCACAAAAGGCAGCGTGGCGTGAGCCTGTCCTAGGGGAGATAGGAGGCCACCGAGCTTGGGGCGTGTAATCGGAGGTGAGATCCGTTTGGTTGCTCATCACAGAAGTCGAGCGTGGTTGGGGCTCACTTCCCGCGGGGTGGGGTGGCCTAAGTGGCCGGGGAAGGTTATTGGGGATGAGATCCGCTTGGTTGCTCATCACAGAAGATGAGCGTTGGTTGGAGCTCGCTTCAGCGCGGGGTGGGTCGTATTTTGGGGAAATCTTTGTAGTTAAATTAGATTAGTTGATAGGAAACGTGCTGATATATACTTTTATCTTTTTCATGTCAGGCACATTTGCTGAAGGGTCAAAATGAGTATAGAGATGAGTCTATGTATATAATAATAATTTTATTATTATTCCTAAATATTAACACGTGTAAAGTTTGTAGGTAATCAATTTTTTAAAAATTATATTTATTATATTATGGGTTTCTTATAGAATAAAATTGTTGAGTTAGAATTTTTATTAAGATAATTAATCCATGTAAAGGGTTATTTCTGAAACGTGATTGGTCCACGAATCACCGAAGGGTGAAAGGGCAAACGAGGTTTAGAGTGACTATTTGTGGTGAGATCGGGTTAGTTGCTCATCACTAAAGTTGAGCATGACGGGGGTTAACTTCGTCGCGAGTTTTGGGCTGCCGTTCCGTGCAAATCATAAGGTGAGATCGATTGGTTGCTCATCACAAAAGGCAGCGTGGCGTGAGCCTGTCCTAAGTGAGATAGAAGGCCACCGAGCCTGGGGCGTGTAATCGGAGGTGAGATCCTTTTGGTTGTTCATCACAGAAGTCGAGCGTAGTTGGGGCTTACACTTCCCGCGGGGAGGGGTGGCCTAAGTGGCCGGGGAAGGTTATTGGGGATGAGATCCGCTTGGTTGCTCATCACAGAAGATGAGCGTTGGTTGTAGCTCGCTTCAGCGCAGGGTGGGTCGTATTTTGGGGAAATCTTTGAAGTTAAATTAGATTAGTTATTAGGAAACGTGCTGATATATACTTTTATCTTTTTCATGTCAGGCACATTTGCTGAAGGGTCAAAATGAGTATAGAGATGAGTCTATGTCTATAATAATATATTTATTATTATTCCTAAATATTAACTTGTGTAAAGCTTGTAGGTACTCTGATTTTTTTAAATTATATTTATTATAATACGGGTTTCTTATAGAATAAAATTGTTGAGTTATATTTTTTTAAAGATAATTAATCAATGTAAAGGGTGTTTTCTGAAACGTGATTGGTCCACGAGTCACGGAAGGATGAAAGGGCACACGAGGTTTAGAGTGAATACTTGTGGTGAGATCGGGTTATTTGCTCATCACTAAAGTAAGCGTGACGGGGGCCCACTTTGTCGCGAGTTTTGGGCTGCCCTTCCGTGCGAAACATGAGGTGAGATCTATTGGTTGCTCATCACAAAAGGCAGCGTGGCGTGAGCCTGTCCTAGGGGAGATAGGAGGCCACCGAGCCTGGGGCGTGTAATCGGAGGTGAGATCCGTTTTGTTGCTCATCACAGAAGTAAGCGTGGTTGGGGCTCTCTTCCCGCGGGGTGGGGTGGCCTAAGTGGCCGGGGAAGGTTATTGGGGATGAGATCCGCTTGGTTGCTCATCACAGAAGATGAGCGTTGGTTGGAGCTCGCTTCAGCGCGGGGTGGACGTATTTTGGGGAAATCTTTGTAGTTAAATTAGATTAGTTATTAGGAAACGTGCTGATATATACTTTTATCTTTTTCATGTCAGGCACATTTGCTGAAGGGTTAAAATGAGTAGAGAGATGAGCCTATGTCTATAATAATAATTTTATTATTATTCCTAAATATTAACACGTGTAAAGCTTGTAGGTATTCCGATTTTTTAAAAATTATATTTATTATAATACGGGTTTCTTATAGAATAAAATTGTTGAGTTTTATTTTTTTAAGATAATTAATCCATGTAAAGGGTTATTACTGAAACGTGATTGGTCCACGAATCACCGAAGGGTGAAAGGGCACACGAGGTTTAGAGTGAATATTTGTGGTGAGATCGGGTTAGTTGCTTATCACTGAAGTAAGCGTGACGGGGGCCCACTTTGTCGCAAGTTTTAGGCTGCCGTCCCGTGCGAAACATGAGGTGAGATCGATTGGTTGCTCATCACAAAAGGCAGCGTGGCGTGAGCCTGTCCTAGGGGAGATAGAAGGCCACCGATCCTGGGGCGTGTAATCGGAGGTGAGATCCGTTTGGTTGCTCATCACAGAAGTCGAGCGTGGTTGGAGCTCACTTCCCGCGGGGAGGGGTGGCCTAAGTGGCAGGGGAAGGTTATTGGGGATGAGATCCGCTTGGTTGCTCATCACAGAAGATGAGCGTTGGTTGGAGCTCGCTTCAGCGCGGGGTGGGTCGTATTTTGGGGAAATCTTTGTAGTTAAATTAGATTAGTTGTAAGGAAACGTGCTGATATATGCACTATTAATTTTTCATGTGAGGCACATTTGCTGAAGGGTCAAAATGAGTATAGAGATGAGTCTATGTCTAAAATAATAATTTTATTATTATTCCTAAATATTAACATGTGTAAAGCTAGTAGGTATTCCGATTTTTTAAAAATTATATTTATTATAATACGGGTTTCTTATAGAATAAAATTGTTGAGTTATATTTTTTTAAGATAATTATTCCATGTAAAGGGTTATTTCTGAAACGTGATTGGTCCACGAATCACCGAAGGGTGAAAGGGCACACGAGGTTTAGAGTGAATATTTGTGGTAAGATAGGGTTAGTTGCTTATCACTGAAGTAAGCGTGACGGGGGCCCACTTTGTCGCGAGTTTTGGGCTGGCGTCCCGTGCGAAATATGAGGTGAGATCGATTGGTTGCTCATCACAAAAGGCAGCGTGGCGTGAGCCTGTCCTAGGAGAGATAGAAGGCCACCGATCCTGGGGCGTGTAATCGGAGGTGAGATCCGTTTGGTTGTTCATCACAGAAGTCGAGCGTGGTTGGAGCTCACTTCCCGCGGGGAGGGGTGGCCTAAGTGGCCGGGGAAGGTTATTGGGGATGAGATCCGCTTGGTTGTCCATCACAGAACATGAGCGTTGGTTGGAGCTCGCTTCAGCGCGGGGTGGGTCGTATTTGTGGATATCTTTGTAGTTAAATTAGATTAGTTGATAGGAAACGTGCAGATATATGCACTATTAATTTTTATAGTCAGGCACATTTGCTGAAAGGTCAAAATGAGTATAGAGATGAGTCTATGTTTATAATAATAATTTTATTATTATTCCTAAATATTAACTTGTGTAAAGCTTGTAGGTATTCCGATTTTTTAAAAATTATATTTATTATATTATGGGTTTCTTATAGAATGAAAATGATGAATTATATTTTTCTTAGGATAATTAATGCATGTAAAGGGTTATTTCTGAATCGTGATAGGTCCACGTATCACCGAAGGGTGAAAGGGCACACTAGGGTTGGGGTGAATATTAGTGGTGCGATCGGCTTAGTTTCTCATCACTAAAGTAAGCGTGACGGGGGCCCACTTTGTCGCGAGTTTTGGGCTGCCCTTCCGTGCGAAACATGAGGTGAGATCTATTGGTTGCTCATCACAAAAGGCAGCGTGGCGTGAGCCTGTCCTAGGGGAGATAGGAGGCCACCGAGCCTGGGGCGTGTAATCGGAGGTGAGATCCGTTTTGTTGCTCATCACAGAAGTAAGCGTGGTTGGGGCTCTCTTCCCGCGGGGTGGGGTGGCCTAAGTGGCCGGGGAAGGTTATTGGGGATGAGATCCGCTTGGTTGCTCATCACAGAAGATGAGCGTTGGTTGGAGCTCGCTTCAGCGCGGGGTGGACGTATTTTGGGGAAATCTTTGTAGTTAAATTAGATTAGTTGTAAGGAAACGTGCTGATATATGCACTATTAATTTTTCATGTGAGGCACATTTGCTGAAGGGTCAAAATGAGTATAGAGATGAGTCTATGTCTAAAATAATAATTTTATTATTATTCCTAAATATTAACATGTGTAAAGCTAGTAGGTATTCCGATTTTTTAAAAATTATATTTATTATAATACGGGTTTCTTATAGAATAAAATTGTTGAGTTATATTTTTTTAAGATAATTATTCCATGTAAAGGGTTATTTCTGAAACGTGATTGGTCCACGAATCACCGAAGGGTGAAAGGGCACACGAGGTTTAGAGTGAATATTTGTGGTAAGATAGGGTTAGTTGCTTATCACTGAAGTAAGCGTGACGGGGGCCCACTTTGTCGCGAGTTTTGGGCTGGCGTCCCGTGCGAAATATGAGGTGAGATCGATTGGTTGCTCATCACAAAAGGCAGCGTGGCGTGAGCCTGTCCTAGGAGAGATAGAAGGCCACCGATCCTGGGGCGTGTAATCGGAGGTGAGATCCGTTTGGTTGTTCATCACAGAAGTCGAGCGTGGTTGGAGCTCACTTCCCGCGGGGAGGGGTGGCCTAAGTGGCCGGGGAAGGTTATTGGGGATGAGATCCGCTTGGTTGTCCATCACAGAACATGAGCGTTGGTTGGAGCTCGCTTCAGCGCGGGGTGGGTCGTATTTTGGGGAAATCTTTGTAGTTAAATTAGATTAGTTGTAAGGAAACGTGCTGATATATGCACTATTAATTTTTCATGTGAGGCACATTTGCTGAAGGGTCAAAATGAGTATAGAGATGAGTCTATGTCTAAAATAATAATTTTATTATTATTCCTAAATATTAACATGTGTAAAGCTAGTAGGTATTCCGATTTTTTAAAAATTATATTTATTATAATACGGGTTTCTTATAGAATAAAATTGTTGAGTTATATTTTTTTAAGATAATTATTCCATGTAAAGGGTTATTTCTGAAACGTGATTGGTCCACGAATCACCGAAGGGTGAAAGGGCACACGAGGTTTAGAGTGAATATTTGTGGTAAGATAGGGTTAGTTGCTTATCACTGAAGTAAGCGTGACGGGGGCCCACTTTGTCGCGAGTTTTGGGCTGGCGTCCCGTGCGAAATATGAGGTGAGATCGATTGGTTGCTCATCACAAAAGGCAGCGTGGCGTGAGCCTGTCCTAGGAGAGATAGAAGGCCACCGATCCTGGGGCGTGTAATCGGAGGTGAGATCCGTTTGGTTGTTCATCACAGAAGTCGAGCGTGGTTGGAGCTCACTTCCCGCGGGGAGGGGTGGCCTAAGTGGCCGGGGAAGGTTATTGGGGATGAGATCCGCTTGGTTGTCCATCACAGAACATGAGCGTTGGTTGGAGCTCGCTTCAGCGCGGGGTGGGTCGTATTTGTGGATATCTTTGTAGTTAAATTAGATTAGTTGATAGGAAACGTGCAGATATATGCACTATTAATTTTTATAGTCAGGCACATTTGCTGAAAGGTCAAAATGAGTATAGAGATGAGTCTATGTTTATAATAATAATTTTATTATTATTCCTAAATATTAACTTGTGTAAAGCTTGTAGGTATTCCGATTTTTTAAAAATTATATTTATTATATTATGGGTTTCTTATAGAATGAAAATGATGAATTATATTTTTCTTAGGATAATTAATGCATGTAAAGGGTTATTTCTGAATCGTGATAGGTCCACGTATCACCGAAGGGTGAAAGGGCACACTAGGGTTGGGGTGAATATTAGTGGTGCGATCGGCTTAGTTTCTCATCACTGAAGTTGAGCGTGACGGGGGCTAACTTCGTCGCGAGTTTTGGGCTCCCGTTCCGTGCGAAACATGAGGTGAGATCGATTGGTTGCTCATCACAAAAGGCAGCGTGGCGTGAGCCTGTACTAGGGGAGATAGGAAGCCACCGAGCCTGGGGCGTGTAATCGGAGGTGAGATCCGTTTGGTTGCTCATCACAGAAGTCGAGCGTGGTTGGGGCTCACTTCAAGCGGGGAGGGGTGGCCTAAGTGGCCGGGGAAGGTTATTGGGGATGAGATCCGCTTGGTTGCTCATCACAGAAGATGAGCGTTGGTTGGAGCTCGCTTCAGCGCGGGGTGGGTCGTATTTTGGGGAAATCTTTGTAGTTAAATTAGATTAGTTGATAGGAAACGTGCTGATATATACTTTTATCTTTTTCATGTCAGGCACCTTTGCTGAAGGGTCAAAATGAGTATAGAGATGAGCCTATGTCTATAATAATAATTTTATTATTATTCCTAAATATTAACTGATTATTATTAATATTATTTGATCTAATCATTTCGAAATTTGGTCAAGTGTGGCTTCTATGGACTCGAAAGGATTTGGTTGCCATCTCTCCAAAAATGACGGTTCATGAATTATTAATAAAGAAGACAAAAAATCGATCATCGGGCTGTTAAAAATTACGTAATTTCTCAACATTTGCTCAACCGATTCCGTTCAAATATTAGCGTAACGTGAAGAATAATTCCCCAAATCCGTTTGAATAATCGCAATAAACCAAAAAAAATTAAATAAAACTTGACCGCTGTCAATATAAGCTTGCATACATGTCAGATGATACATACATACGAAGCAATTTTAGGGCCTTTTTAAATATATAAATATTATTGCATTTTTCTTGTTTACGTCTTGTATTTCCATCATAATAAGTAATAATAAATAATAATAAGTATACTATTATAATATAATGGAAATCTACAAGTTTGTATGAGAGATTAGATTGTTATGTTGTATTGAAGCTCTTCGAGTCTTGGACATTGCTTCACGGAGAATAGTGGTATACATCTGGGTTTCGACCGGACGCAGCGCATCTTAAAATGACAATTAATTTATTGTACTCTGATTATTACCTGAAAGCAACTGTGCCTAGTGGGTTGTAGTCTATTTTTTAACAACTGGATTGTACCAAATTATTCCTTGTTTGTTCCTTTATCCTCAGCATAAATTTAATTATTTAAGATGTTAACTTTCGGACCATTTTTGTTCAATAACAATCATGTACAATGAATAATAATAAATCCTTATATACTATATACATACTAAATTTGACAAAAATTAAATTCACAATCCGGATTCAGGAGAATTTGTTTTCTTCTTATTATAAATAAAGTTATAATGAAATTTATATATTTACACAAAAAAGGGGGAAAAAAACAAAAAAAATTTGTCAGAAACAATAGTATTATGGTCTACGTACAAATTACCTGTAGGATTGATACTTAGTAAACGCCTAAATACAATATTAACTAATAAATCTTTATTGTTATTTATTTTTAATTTATTCAATATAATATATACACAATATTATATAAATTACAAAACAAAAAATGAAAAAAAAGTGTGTCTGAAACAGATAAAGCAAAACATGTATCCTAAGAAAATGGAGCCAATTTAGAGACTCCATAAGTATAAAGTTATATAAAAAACAGAATTTTCAAATATCAACCAGAGTTGTAAGCAAATAAACTAAATTGGTGTGCTTACAATAAATATAAATACAAAATACAAATAAAACCTTTCCTGATATCTAAACTTTAGCATTTTATTACATGTAAACTCAAATAAATATTCTACGCTCTTTTATTTTATTTGAAATTTATTTATATTATTTAAATTTACTAAAATAACATTAATTTTTGATAACTCTCTTATTTTTGATTTTAGAAAGCACGACCATACATATGTTAAAACTGCAGAAAATGCACTGTGTGAGACATTATAGGGTATACAGATAAAACTATATTCTCCAATACATCTTTTTTTTTTCTTTTTTTTTTTTTTTTAGTTGGTCGTTATATTTATATTTCTTAACCATTTTTTCGTACGATTTGTAAAAGTCAAAATTTAATTTCTAAATAGTTTTCTACAGATACTTAACATATTAACACCCGGAATATTCCGGGTGTTTATTAAGTATGGAACCACTTTGATATTTAGATGTAATGAAAGCAAAATTATTATTAAAATATTTAAAAATATTATATTTTAATTATTTGCAAGTTTATTGGCCATTAGTACCTATCTCATTATTGTTGACTATATGCCTTCACTGGGGGACGGCCAATGAGCCGCCAGAGCCGAAGCTCTAACAATTTCCTTTTCAGAAGTCGATAGTGCTGCGATGGTCTACCGGTGTCAGGGTTTCCCCTAATAATACGGCCGGCACGCGACACGTCTTCTTCGTCAGGCGATGGTCCGATGTGGTGAACAAGAGGTAGGCAGGCAGGTGGTCTTCAGAAATTAGTCGTGTTGGTGTTAAACAGGGCACTAGGGCAAACTTCCTCATCTTACTCGTCAGCCTGAGTGTATAGAGGGAGAAGTGATGCGGTGTAGTGCAGATCTCCCGGAGGAGAAGTGTTGAACTGATCAACTGGTCCCCCGGGGGAGAAGTGTTGAACTGATCTACTGGTCCCCCGGGGGAGAAGTGTTGATGGTCTCTGCTAGTCTCCCGTAGGAGAAGTGTTGAACTGATCTACTGGTCCCCCGGGGGAGAAGTGTTGAACTGATCTACTGGTCCCCCGGGGGAGAAGTGTTGATGGTCTCTGCTAGTCTCCCGTAGGAGAAGTGTTGAGGTGATCGACTGCTCTCTCGGAGGAGAAGTGGATGTAGTGCGAAGCTCTTCTCGGCAGGTCTCCCGGAGTAAAAGTGTTGATGGTCTCTGCTAGTCTCCCGTAGGAGAAGTGTTGAACTGATCAACTGGTCCCCCGGGGGAGAAGTGTTGATGGTCTCTGCTAGTCTCCCGTAGGAGAAGTGTTGAACTGATCAACTGGTCCCCCGGGGGAGAAGTGTTGATGGTCTCTGCTAGTCTCCCGTAGGAAAAGTGTTGAGGTGATCGACTGCTCTCTCGGAGGAGAAGTGGATGTAGTGCGAAGCTCTTCTCGGCAGGTCTCCCGGAGTAAAAGTGTTGATGGTCTCTGCTAGTCTCCCGTAGGAGAAGTGTTGAACTGATCTACTGGTCCCCCGGGGGAGAAGTGATGATGTGATCTACTGGTCTCCCGGAGGAGAGGTGATCCTGCGATCTACTGGTCTCCCGGAGGAGAAGTGATTGGCCGGGGAACTGATGTGGCGGTCTAGTGCGCGTATGTTGGCAGTATCAAGCACTCTTAGCAGATAGAGATTAGCTAACACTGTTCTAGTTATGTGAACGTATCAAGCACTCTTAGCAGATAGAGATTAGCTAACACTGTTCTAGTTAGGTGAACGTATCAAGCACTCTTAGCAGATAGAGATTAGCTAACACTGTTCTAGTTATGTGAACGTATCAAGCACTCTTAGCAGATAGAGATTAGCTAACACTGTTCTAGTTATGTGATCGTATCAAGCACTCTTAGCAGATAGAGATTAGCTAACACTGTTCTAGTTAGGTGAACGTATCAAGCACTCTTAGCAGATAGAGATTAGCTAACACTGTTCTAGTTAGGTGAACGTATCAAGCACTCTTAGCAGATAGAGATTAGCTAACACTGTTCTAGTTAGGTAAACGTATCAAGCACTCTTAGCAGATAGAGATTAACTAACACTGTTCTAGTTAGGTGAACGTATCAAGCACTCTTAGCGGATAGAGATTAGCTACACTGTTCTATTTAGGTGAACGTATCAAGCACTCTTAGCAGATAGAGATTAGCTAACACTGTTCTAGTTAGGTGAACGTATCAAGCACTCATAGCAGATAGAGATTAGCTATCACTGTTCTAGTTAGGTGAACGTATCAAGCACTCTTAGCAGATAGAGATTAGCTAACACTGTTCTAGTTAGGTGAACGTATCAAGCACTCTTAGCAGATAGAGATTAGCTACACTGTTCTATTTAGGTGAACGTATCAAGCACTCTTAGCAGATAGAGATTAGCTAACACTGTTCTAGTTAGGTGAACGTATCAAGCACTCTTAGCAGATAGAGATTAACTAACACTGTTCTATTTAGGTGAACGTATCAAGCACTCTTAGCAGATAGAGATTAGCTAACACTGTTCTAGTTAGGTGAACGTATCAAGCACTCATAGCAGATAGAGATTAGCTATCACTGTTCTAGTTAGGTGAACGTATCAAGCACTCTTAGCAGATAGAGATTAGCTAACACTGTTCTAGTTAGGTGAACGTATCAAGCACTCTTAGCAGATAGAGATTAGCTACACTGTTCTATTTAGGTGAACGTATCAAGCACTCTTAGCAGATAGAGATTAGCTAACACTGTTCTAGTTAGGTGAACGTATCAAGCACTCTTAGCAGATAGAGATTAGCTACACTGTTCTATTTAGGTGAACGTATCAAGCACTCTTAGCAGATAGAGATTAGCTAATACTGTTCTAGTTAGGTGAACGTATCAAGCACTCTTAGCAGATAGAGATTAGCTACACTGTTCTGTTTAGGTGAACGTATCAAGCACTCTTAGCAGATAGAGATTAGCTAACACTGTTCTAGTTAGGTGAACGTATCAAGCACTCTTAGCAGATAGAGATTAGCTATCACTGTTCTAGTTAGGTGAACGTATCAAGCACTCTTAGTAGATAGAGATTAGCTATCACTGTTCTAGTTAGGTGAACGTATCAAGCACTTTTAGCAGATAGAGATTAGCTATCACTGTTCTAGTTAGGTGAACGTATCAAGCACTCTTAGCAGATAGAGATTAGCTAACACTGTTTTAAAATTTTGACCGACCGTCATTTTTGATAGGTTGATTCTTTTGAAACGCGGTTTGCGGAATTAATCTCTATGCTACTAGAGGTTTAAAAGGATGTACCCCTCGACATAGGCTTGCACAAAAGATTTTTACCATATCCTTCATGGGCCGTCCCTCAATCAAGATATATAGCCAACAATTATGTCAAAAGGTAAGTCATAATGGTCAATATACAATCACAGATTTTTTATTTTTTGCTTACACTATCTCAAAATATATCAATCTGTTTCCAAGCTTAATAAACACCCTGTATAATATGTAATTATAGTGTATTTTGTTTTTAGTGAGCCAAGTTCGATGTGAAAATACTCCAATGGGGAGGTTTGTGGTCATTTCACACTCTCGTTTTTTGAGAGGAAGATCACAAAATCTATAATTTCTGTATTTAAAATTCGCCAACGTAAAACCTTTCATAAAATGTGAGAAAACCGCATTATCCGAGCAGTAAATGGTTTCGGTCTGTTAGTAGAGCTTTGTAGGCGTGCCCAACAAGCACCCGGACATTCTTTGGAGTGAATTAATCAGCCGTGGTAATATATAAAGTACATCCATTTACAAGAAGTCGAGCTTCATTTGATAGCACAGAAACAGATTCACGTGTTGTATTATATTGCTTTAATTGGTTTTAATTTCTCACTTTATAGATTGTAATTCGGCAAAATTTAGGTTGAGATTTTTGTGAAAAAATTCATTTTAGACCTAAATGAGTTAACAAACTGTGTGTGTTTGTTAACAGTAACTTCTCTAAAAATAATATTGTTTCCAAATGTTTTATGGAGCTCAATTTATGGACGTAGCTCACAATTGGAAGATATCAACTGTTAAATAATAATCTATTCTACGTATATCTTTCATTCGAATAATTATTTCTTTTTTTTTAATCCATTTTCTCAAAAACAAAACTAACCGTGACTAGGCCTACTGTCGTTCTAACTTCTAAATTGCAATCAACTATCAATTTAAAGGCCTACACCTACACAAAGTTTTCATCTCATCCTCGGCTTACATTATAAAAATATAATCGTAGGTTTGCAGCTTTTTCTACAAATTTTAGTGAGCTCTCTTGGTAAATGGTAAAGTATGTATTATTTGCAGTTCGTCAAAAAATCTTATAATTTTTAATCCAATAGTTTTGAAATGATGGCTATTTATTTTTTGTTTCTTTGTAATTTAACAGTAAAAATTTTATATCGCTGCCATTTTGAAACCATAAATGAAAATTGTGAGATTTTTTAACTACAAATTAATGGTATAAAACGTTGTGAAAAATTTAGTATCGATATCTCTATTCGTTCTGGAGTTTCTGGATTTGGGCACTTCTTTCAAATTTATAAATCATCTATGTATAAAAAAACAGGGATTTTCTCAACAAAGATTCAATCTTTTTTACGACTACGATTGTTATTGAAGAAATTGACGACAGACGAGAAAAAGCGGTGTATAGACTAGACTCTTTTGATATTCCCAATCAACTTCCGAAATTTGGCATAACATATTTTATGCACAGTCTCTTTGTATAATAATAATTATTATTATTATTATTATCTTTTTTTATCCACTGTGAAATTTTTAAGACCATTTATTTATTGTTAGTTTTAATGTTACCCCTTATCAATTGCTCTTCTACAATTAGTATAACATTTATTTTCTATGATACTATCTCTAGAAATATTTTTGCCAGAAACTCCATGCAATATCTTCTTTCAATCAGTTATATAATGTAGAAGCTAGAGTATCTACAGATATACACAAATAAATACAAATACAAACATCATAAAAAAAAGGAATAAAAACTATGTCTGAAGTTAATTATTTTGTAAAAACTTACATATCCAAAACTACGCCTTGTTAGTGTAATAACAAAATTAGGCAAAATAAATTTTATTTTGTTCAAAAATGTGAATGCAAAATCAAAACTAAGGTTAGGATTTTCATTGTGATCATAATACGACTTCGTTGTTCATTGTTGTCTGTAGCATAGACGATTTGTTCCAAGTGACGATTATCAAACTTTTTTTTTTTAATCTAGAAACGATACCTGAACCAAGGTACTTCTTTCAAATTTATAAATCACCCACATATAAAAAAAGTAATTTCTCAGCAGATTCAATTTATATATATATATATATATATATATTACTACAATTCTCTGACTAGGTAGGCGCAGCGCATTCTATTGTATAATTGTGAAACAAACGTCAAACTTTAAATATTCTGTATGTTTTCGCCATCTAACGGTACTTTCTAAAACATTTAACTACCTAATCAGAGTACGATTGTATTAAGTGAAAATTATTTTATTTTATAAATTATTAATACTAAAAACAAAAGTGCAGGTTTATAACTAAAACTAATGTGCCAAACCACAAGAATATTAATGTTTGTGAAAATATTTTTGGAAACACTACCAATTTGATAAATATAGAATTCCAAATTCCAAATTATATGTGAACTGTAATTTTCTTTTCCTTGAAATTCAGCATATTTGAGTTTAGTTCATAACTCTATACATTTCATGAAAATTTACTAGAGTTACCTCTGACCGATTTTTTTATAAACCGGTATTTTTGGAAACATTGTTTTGGAGTTGATTTGATCCTCATGAGTTACAATTTGAACAAATTGATCTTTTTTTTTTTTACCTTTTGAAAATAATGTATGTCTACAATATAACCAGAAACATTTAAGATTAACATGTTCATTAAAGTAATTAAAATGAATTTTTAAATATAACACATTTAATACACCAGGTGACCCAAAAACTCCCAACTCTAAATTTCTAACTACTGAATACAAAAAATCCACTTTTAGGTAACTTTATAAGACTAAAGAAACTAACTTTTAGCATTCTCATACCCCCAAAGCTGAGATTTTCATTGGTAACTCATAAGTTTTAAATAGTAACCCACATCTAGTATCAAACAATTAGACAAAAACTATATCAATCAAAGGTTGCTCCTATACAACCTCTATCTAAGTTGGTTGCTATAAGCCAATTGAAATTTAAAATACAGGGTATTTATAAAAGAACTCCTTGATTTAAAGTTTTATTAGTACACAGTAAAGTTAAATTAATAGTTATTAAACCTATATATTATTAAAGAGAAAGTTCTCAAGTTTTGTTTTTTTTTTCATACCTAATAAAGTTCTATATGAGCACCATTTGTTGCCCTGGCTACGTCTAAACGATATTCAGTTTCTTTCCAGGTATTCAGCAGCATATCAGGCGTGACGGATGCTACAGCTTCAACAATCCTCTCCCTCAGATGAGCAATGTCAACGATCTTCTCGGAATACTCAATGTTTTTTACATTTCCCCAAAGGAAATAATCTAGTGGAGTCAGATCTGGGCTCCTTGGTGGCCATGCAAGTGGCCCACATCTACCGATCAACCTATTAGGAAAACGCAAGTTCAACGCATCACGGACACGGTTGCTGTAGTAAGGTGGTGCGCCATCTTGCTGGAAGAAAATTGGTCCTTTTTCTTATTCAATATCATCTATTGGTGGGAAAACGTATAGTCCTAACATATCACAATAAATATTCCCATTAATTGTCTTCTCTGAGAAGATGAAAGGTCCGACGATACGATCATGCATCAATCCACACCAAACATTGACTTTGGGCGAGTCTCGCTGATGTTCTATTAATTTATTCATGCGGTGGCTCTGACCCCCAAATCCTACAATTGTGTCGATTGACAGACCCACTTACGTGAAAATGTAGTCTCATCAGAAAACATGACATTTTCCAGGAAGTTCTCATTTTCTTCAATGCTGTCCAAAATGAAGACTGCAAAATCGACTCTTTTCACTTTGTCAGTGATCTTGATTTCATGCAGAAATTGAATATTATACGCACGTAATTTAAGCCTCTTTCGCACCACTTTATACACAGTAGACTTAGGTATTCCCAACTCCAAACTTCGTCTTGCCAGTGACTTTTTAGGGCTACGAGTACAAGACGTACGGATTCGTTCCACATTCTGTTCAGAGACTGAAGGCCTACCCGGTGACATCCCTTTAACCCTAGATCTGGCAAAACTTAGCAATGTTTATTTTCTTCGTTTGTTAAAAATTAATAAAATATATTATTTTTACACAAAACCAAACTTATAAGATATCATTTTCTCAGAAAGATGCATAGAATTCATCTATGTAATAATTTTTTTTTTTTTTTTTTTTTTTTTTACGGTTTTGGAGTAAGTAGGCTATGTTAGATGTCAAAAAATTAAGTTAATATTTTTCAGAAAAACCTGTATCTTCCTAAATCAATAGCTTACCACCTTTTTCTAAGAGTACAAAAGTTTTGTGTAATATTTGTGAATATATTAAGAAATATATATATATTGTTACATTTTCTAAATTATTAAAATTAAAAAATATTTTACGAAAAAGGGTAAATTGATCATTTTTTTTCTTTCTAAAATTCACAAAAAATAGTAATATATTAAGTTGTATATTAGGTATGTATTAGTAAAATATATAGCTTAGGTTGATGTACAAGTGTCTTGAGTCCTCATACCCCAACAATGTAATTTAAGGTTCACACAAATAAGACAGTAAATTTTGTTGTTTTTAGAATTTTAAAAGTTTATTGTTTCAAAATTATTTTAACTTCTGTGAAGATTGTGATATAAAAGTTAATTAATTATGGTTATTTTTAACAATTATTATCTGGTTTAACAAACATATTTGAAAAGAATAATTACATATTTTGGTGCAGCACCTTTTTCCTATTATTTTCTAGTACAGAACAGAAGACTACTAAAATAACTATTTACCTTTTGAATTTTCTATATTTTGTTATTATTTCAAGGATGAATCTAGAAATGACCTAGTGATCTTGATTGTGAGAAACAGATTTGAATGTTTAAAATAGTTTCAATCTTTGTTACTTGAAACAGCGCTTCCTTTTATATTGTTTGAAGAGTTTGTAAAAATTAATCTAGGTAGCAGCACATTACTAATTAGAATTGGGAAAATAAATCTTCACAGAAAGATATCGGCAGAAAAGTGGGGACTCAAATAAATGTTTATTATTTATATAATAATATAAATAATTAACTGAGTAAAAAATAACTTTTGACAAAATTAGTCTTGTTTCACAATAAAATGAAAGTTGATAACAAAATTATACATATATTATAACAGTATTTATTTTTAACAAGTTTCCTAATCTTGTAATTTTGGGAAAAGATGTTAGATTGAGCTATCACAAAGTAAAAATAAATTAGTAGGTTTTATTTTAGTAAGGTAGCATAAATTGGCAATATATCTTCTATATAGATTCATTTTAATTTAAAATATACTTGTACAGTGAAAAATTTGTGAAGTAAATTGTACATACAATTTTTTAATTTAAATTGACTGTTGATGGACATAGTTCTAAGTTACTGCCACTTCGCAGAATGAAATGTCACATGAAAGATTTTCACTTGCATTGAGGCCGGAACAATTTGTCTTCAGAACCAAAACTGCAATCGCTTAAAATGTTTGAACACAAAACTGACGACTTCAACCAAAACTGCTCAACCACAAGGACCACTTATTGGGTCTGTACTGTGTATCATATACATCAATGACAATCCAACACTTAAAAACAGCAATGTGGCCATATATGCAGATGACACTACAATATCCACACAGTCATGCCAATTATAAATGATATACAGTATGTACCAAAAAGCACTAAATACCTTAAAAGCCATTGGTCAAAGCTTGGAGAGTGAAAGTGAATGTGTCCAAGTGCCAGGAACTGTTGCTTTCCAAATGTTGTGCATGCACTCACGACAAATCTCTATTCTTATTAAAAGAAAACTGCAAATTTATTCCTTAGAGTCTAGTTATAATAATCATAAATATAATAGTTACCATAAAATATATAGGTTATATAGATGTTAAAATGTAATAATTATGGAAAATGACAAATTTGTTCATTTGGGTATAGAATTAGCGAGATAGATAAAGAAAACCTCTACTTTTTTTCATCACTTCTTGAAGATCAGGTTGATGACTGAGCACTTTAACTCATTAAAATTTGAATGCATTTACTTCTTTTGAAAAAACTAGTTTACACAAATAAGATGTATAAAAAGGAAGCTTTTAATGTTTTTTTTAGCTAGTTGATTTTGAACATTCTTATAAACTATAACCAAAATTCAATATTTTTTTCACTCTGATAAATAGATTTTAAAACTCAGTAGTCCTCCTCTTATTTATTAGGATAAGAGACATCTTCAATTTTGTAAATGTATTTCTTATCCTATCAGTATTATTGTAATCGTTGATTTCAATAGGAAAATTTTTCACACTGTTGTTGCTAAGATCTCCACATGCTCAGATACTTCTCATTTTACTAGCACAATATTTTTTTAAAGAAGATTCTAATAATTCTTTTAGAATTAGAAACTGTGTAGAAGAGTGTTTCACTACACGTTATGACCAGATTTGAAACTGCTTAATAATGGCATTGATCTTGTCTTTAATATGAAAAATGTCTAGATAATTTCCTAACTCAAATTAAGAACATTCTGATGTTTAAATACATCAGGTAAATAATCATGAAAAATCAGAGGGCAAATCTTAAAATTTGAGTCCAGAAAAAACATGCCCATTTCATCTCGCACTTAAAAAAATTGTTGAAGAACCTTTCCTAGAGACAACCAACAGACTTCGATGTGAAGAAGACGTTGAACATGATCGAACTCCATATTACATCAATAAGCCGTGAATGCAGGACAAGCGATGTTATGTGATTTATTATTTTAACTACTTCTCCAAAGTTTCCTTCATTAATTGTGGAAGATGTTTAACCACCTAAGTCTCTCGACAAATACAATAACGAGTTTGTTTAATATGTGAAGCAACTCACTCTTCCCAAAAGCCCTATTTTATAACCCAACATGAACATAGCACCACCTGTGGTTGCACCAACACACTTCTACCATTTGATACCATGTTTAGTAAAAAACTGGTTGATTGTATTGAAATCGTCTTCTCCTTGGGTATGCATAAATTCACAAACATACAAAAAATGCTCGAACAATTGCTTTTCCGATATGAAGCAAACAAAAGTAAGTTTGAGAAATGAACAAACAATAACCAAAAGATACCACAGGATATAAATTCTTTTAATAATAATAAATACATGTTTCATAATAATACCTTCCGTTTTTATGAAGTCTAACTTATATATTTTTTACTAGGCTATATAGTACTAGTTTTGTTTAATCGAGTTATGTTTACAACTGGAAGAAAAGTAAAGGCAAATGTTTACAACAGATATGTTTAAAAATGTAAAATACATGCTCCCTTTATAATGTTGCAAAAATATGTTTTTTCCTTGTAGAACCAAATCTTTACAAATTATGATATTAATCAAAAACTATAAAAACTCTATTCTAAAAGTTACAGAGCTGAAATTTTAACCACACGTTCCTTATATCATAAAATCTGTAGTACAGTACATCAGTCTTCCAAAAGTAAATAGTTCAAGAATTATTATTATATTAAAAAACATTTGCAAAACTAATGACAGCGACCCTGACCTTTCTACTTGACCGATTTACATGCGGGTTGTACCAAAATAAAGGCTAGCGGTCCTATATATGTGCAGGTTTTATTTATATTTTGAAAATATTTATGTTAATTGGGTCAAAAATTGAAAATAAACTTTTCTTATGGAGATTTAACATAGGGAAGAAATTTAAAGCTTATGACATCGAGCCTGACCATACTACTGGACCGATTTACACATGGTTGGTACCAAATGAAAGGTAATTGTCTGTATATTTGCCCATTTTTTTTTTATTTCAGCTATTACCCCACTAAATTTTGTAAAAATTGAAATTAAAATCTATTATAGCAATTTAACATGGGGTAAAATCTTAAGCCTATTCCGAGTGAGATCTGGAGTTCTATTGGACCAATTTACGTGCGGATTGTGTTAAATGAAAGGTAATTAACTCTATATATTTGCCCATTTGCCTGAAAAGTTTACTATTTCTTAATTTAGTATTCTAAAAAAGTAATTAAAATATTTTCTATTCATTAATATTGTTTTTACTCATCAGCTGAATATAACAGCACAGATCAGCTGGTTATAAAAAAAAAACAAATGTTTTGTTATCCTAACATGGTTTGTTTGTGTTGTAATTTACTTCATTTAAGTAGGTAGTGGTGATTAAATGTGTAGAATTGTGTTTCTTAGTACATAATAAATAACATATTTAATTTTATAGATGGTTTATTATACTTGGTAAATTTTTGTTTGGTTAGCATTGCTTGATTACAACCACGTTCATGACTACGTATAAACATTTTGACATAACTCCAATTATTGGAGATGGAAACTGTTTATTCAGAAGTGTTTCCTATTATTTATATGGACATTTAGAAAATCATTATGATATTCGATTAGAGTGCGTTAGTAACGTAATGAAACAATGGCATCGATGCAGTGATTACATAATAGGCGATCCGACATACGGACAAAACTTTAATCAGCTGAATTCCATATATTATTTAAAGTTTTGGTAATTTCAAAAGTGTAATTGAGACACCACAATCAAGCGAAATTACAAAAAAAAAATAAATAAAAAAAAATTAAAAAATAAAAAATGCCCGAGAAAACCCACGCTCACTGGTCGTGGGGAACGGTCAAGATCCAAACAATCCAACCAAACTGGTTCTACTGTTGATAAAATAATGCAAGAAATAGACCCTCCATCTTCGTTAGCAGCTATTAATGAAACAAACTATTAAAAAATATTGCAGCAATTAAAAAGAAACGTCCAAGAAAACCCACCCTCACCGGTCATCTAGAAGGAAATTTTAGGGAGAACATTCGCCAGTACAACAATGCAATGTCTTTTGCTTCATTCGGTGCACAAATTAACCTTCCACCAAAATATGGTCCTTACTGATTTAAAATTCATGGTATAACTCCTCTCATTTCACCTTTGTATGCTGAGAATAAAGAAAACAGTTCATATGGCCAACATTACATTCTCGACTTTGACAAAGCTAATGAAATCAGACTATTAAACGGTTAACTGATTTCAACGGTTGAATAAGATGCCATCAACCATTCTAAGTCGATTAAAATTTTAATTTGTTGCATATTATCAAAATTTTACATATAAATAATTTAGCTATACAAAATATATTTTTATCCCAATCTCCCTCTACTAATCATTTATAATTTTCAGATTTATTAAAAACTAATAAATTCAATATGAAGACCTCCTTATTATGAGCAAAGCAAGCACGCGGCGCTTTGCGCTGCACAGGGATTGTCTAGTAATTTCCTATAAAATAATATGTAATGAAAAATAAAAAATAATTTTTACACTAAAAAATAGAAAGGTAAAGTTACAAGTATACCACAGTTGAATTAAAACAACAATCACATTCACAACACTGGAGCAATAAGTTCATCTCTATGGTTTCAAAATCATTTTTAACCTAGTACCCAAAATGGCTCATTGGTTTGATTTTATAAAAGCTTGTAAGTGTTTATTAATAATAGAATTAAATAATGAATTATTTTAGTAAGGTTTTACAACACTGACAGATATATTGTAGACTGAAGGCTGTAGCTGTCATTTATATTGTAAAACCTTGAAATAACATAATAATTTATTATTATGAATAATAATTACTACTTTATGGTTTTTGAGGTGGAAGTGAATATTTAGTGTAGGATTCTGTTATTATCAATTACCTACAACTCAAAAGTTATTTTAAAACTATACACAGTTATAAACATAACCATTAGGTTTTGCTATTCTTAAAAATAACAGTAGACCTTTATAATTAATTTCATAAGAATACAAACATGTACCTTATATAATTTCTTGGTATTACAGCACTTTAAGGGCTTTACCTTATAATGATTCTGCACTGTTTCTATCTAAGCCTATATCTTGTATTCATTCACCAGTCTCTAATACCCATCCTTCCTAAATTCCCTTCCACTGGATCCTACCATTGTTTTCTTGGTCCTCTGACATTCTCTTCACTTGCAGTATATGTTTTGTTTATCTACTTCAAAGTTTTACTAAATTTTGTTCTTTAAAATGTGTCCATCTTGTAATCTCTACCCTTTAACTTCCAATACCAAACTAGAGAACTAATAGCTCATCACTTATTTTAAACTATAATTAACCATCACCATAACTTGATAGTATTTTCTTATCTGAAATGGCCATCAACCATACAAAAAAATTCTGTATTCAGGGATTTAGCATTTTGGTGCCCCTAGGCCCAATATTTTTATCCGCCCCCTAGTCTCGTTAAAGTTACTTCGCCAAAAACCTTTATTAAAAAATTATATCAGGCCTATATATTAATTGCTTAAACACCACTCCACGATGCAATTTTACCATTGCAAGTTTTTTGAAAAATGGTTTAACTTTACCAACAATTATTTGTTCAAATGAACTTCAAAATCAGAATGATTTTTTTGTAATCAATTCAAAAAATATTTTAAGTTATGGCTATTTATTTTTATATCTAGATATTTAAAAAAAAATATTTCTCTCTGCCGTGTGCCCCCTGGGAGCTTGCGCCCATAGGCCCTGGTCTATTGGGAAATCCGGCTCTGTCTGTATTATGTCATAAGCTATTATTAGGTCTACATTAATTCTGTGTTATCTTGATACTTTAATTCAGGTTATAAATAAACTATCACCTCAGGGTAACATACCACACATCACAAGACCTTAACCAACACCAAAGTCCACCACACAGTCATGATCAAAAAACTTTCTCATTACATAGCCCATATCCACTTATGGACCAGACATAACGTATACACTACAAATATTAACTATTGTTCATTCACGAGATTGTTACCCGTATAATTTTCTTATAAATAAACAGTGAATATAACTTCTTTATGAAAGTGTCTTGCTAAAAATACAATGTCTAAAGAATATTATGAAAAAGAACTTCAATATATTTATGGTGCTGCAATTATTAATGGTTATCAAAAAGAAACAATAGATATTATAATTTAAAAAATCTAAATTAAAAAAAAGTAAAGGAATCAAGAAGTACTATTATGGGCAGTACGCTTCGACAATGGTGGGTAAAAACTGCATTTGCTCCTCCATTGATAAATGTTGTAAAAAAATCACTAAACTAATATGCAAATTTGAATATAGCAATGTCAGCCGAAAACAATCTTTGTAAAATTTTGGGAAATCCAAAAGATAAAAATAAAGAAGAATATAAATCAGGAATTTATTATATAAATTGTAAAATATGTCTGAAAAAGTATATAGGCCAAACAAAACGAAATGTCAGGATAAGAGCAAAAGAACATATTGCCCACTTCAAATATAATAGGCCTGATAAATCAGCTATGGCTAAACATTGTTTAGAAGAAAAACATTACTTCAAAGTAGAAAACTCTGTGTTATTGAAAAATGTTACTAGATTGAAAACAATAGATGGATCGGAAACTTTTTATATTAACAAGTACCATAATATAACTGTTAATAACTGAATTAGGCCCGATATAAAATTATATTTCAAAGTAATATATTAAATGTAGTGTTAGATATAAGATTAGTTATGAATATTGTATTAGTTAGATGTTAACTTTAAGCTATTTAGATTGAAGCTAGGCACTTATTAACACCTTAATATTAGAAGGTAGGTTTAGGCCATGCCCCCTTTAGTTTTGTATAAATACGGGGGTTGGTGCAGTGCTGGTTTAGTTATAGTTCTGTTATTGTTATTGTAGTTCATGTATCACTGAGGATGGTGACTTTGTCAGTGAAACACATTTGATTGAAAAAACATAGTTTTTGTGAGATTTTATGTTCTACATACTTTTAAACTTAAGATAAATTGTATTGTACTATATTATTAGAATTGTGTATTAATAAACATCAGTCACATATTTCTATTTCATCCATTTCATTTATAGTGTCTTGCAACTTCATTTAACTCATCATTTTTCTCTACAGTTTTGTAGCTTATTATGTCCTACCTTGTTTTTATATAGCTGCTAAATGGGAACTAAATATGATGATGTTACCTAATGTCATCTAATATAATGATCAGTTGGATAATTTTGTTGAGTTTATCTCCATTATTTTATGAATACCTTAAGATGTCTTTTCCTTTTTCTTGGGTATTATAACAAATTAAATAAATCTTTGTTGTCCCCTTGTAAAACACAGCTGCTGTAAAAGTGTCACAGTTGAGCATGACCAAAGAGCACTCTGAACTTCATTTAGATATTTTGAGCTGTATGACATAGCAAAATCAATTTGTAGATCACTGGTATTACTTGTTTTTGCTTAATCAAGATCAAAATCTTGTTGCTGGATTCGCTTTACGTTAACATGATTCAGCATTTGAGGAAGACCAGCAATAATTGATTGAAATATATCTTATACAGTAGTTTCATTAGCGCTCAGTTTAAATCTTCCATTCCTTGAAAGTAGCTTTGGGTTCTGGATTACTTGGTCGGAGCATTAATTTCCAATTGCTACATATAGGCTATTGCATTCATTTTTCCAACAAAGAGAGTTTAACCTGTCATCGCAAAGCAATTTATTCTAAAACTCATTTGAATAGTTATATTGTGGAGGAAGTGCACTTAATTTTAAATGAAGTTTTAATGAATCTTACACAGGCATTGATGAGCTGGGGTGTCTTTCATTAGCATCACATAGGCCTACTTTGACTGTCAAAACCATCCATGAAATATTAAAAAAATACCCTCATTAAAACTGTAAGGCTTTTTTAAAACACCAATATGGCAATCGCTACCGCGACACCTAATGGTCACTCTGGGCAACAATAAACTTAGATGTCAAAGCTGAAATATCGCGACTTCGATCAGAAATTAATAAATTAATATTATTTCTCTATATTTTAGACCGGTATTAACTATATAAGAATTGTTGCAAATTGTTCATTCTCCACAGGAAAATTATTAAAGAGACATGATACGGTTATACAAATAAATATTTTAACTTTCAAATGCCCACCATCCTCGATTCTAGACCGCCCTCCCGTATAAAGTATAATAGTACGAGAATATAAAGACTGAAAAATAAATAATAAATACCATTGTACCAAGCACAATATTTTATATCTTGAAGCTTGTATGTCGCTTTAAAACTTTATTTAAATGTATGCTTGTTATTTAGTTACATGTGTTCATTACTATTTAATTTGTAAATAAACCAAGAAAATCTGTTTTCATCGTATCTTCACATATATGTTTTTATTATTTTCAGATAACTAATTTAATTTCCTTAAAACTTAAGTAAAGTCAGATCAATATTGCTTTTATATTAAATATCATCCTTATTATTATTCTCCCTTAATTGGTTAATTTGGAATATGGATGGTTATTAAAAAAAAAGGCTAAATTCAGTTTCTTATTTTCTAGGTTCAGACATTAATAAATAATAAGATATGATGTTATATTAATATAATAACATTATGTTATTAGAACTTAACATACAATATTGGATAACAATTTGTTAAGATTTAACTCTCTCTTAGAGTTCATGAAATTTGCAATAAAGTTTGTAGTATAGGCCTCTAGGCTTAGCTCAATTTAGCAGAACACTTGGACTCAAATAATACAATATTAATTAGGCTAGATCTCGGGGTAGGCACTCGGCTGGCATGGTTGTGTTATACAAGTATAACGCATAAATAAATTGAAAAATTGGAATGATTAAAATTCTAAAAATAATTAATTAAAGTTTATCAGTATACAAGAAATGTTGAATTGATAGTTTTGAAGTAAATACAGGCCTTAGAATTTGGCAAATGTTTAGAAAAGTTAATTAACAGAGTATACCATGCTCTGTACAGTTCACACTGACTCTAATCACTCATTTAGACACATATTATAAAAGAAAACTTTGGATGTTTAGATTGTCTTCTGTATTGTCTGGTCTCTACAATGCTACTATAAGATTTCTTTAAACCATGGCGCCTCGTTGTGTTGCAGAGCGGTATTTTTCTATTTTCAGTTAGATCGTTTGTTGAAACGGTTGGAGTTCTTCCGCGGCAGCATATAGTACCGTTTTTTTTCTTCTTTTCTGACCATTGGCAATTTGGGGTTTTAATAATCATTTCTTGCATTCATATTGTTGTTTTGTATCAATTTGTTTATTAATTACACATTATTTAACTAATTTAAGGGTGATTTAGAGACCGCGTACATACATATCAGCTGATCTATCTTAGTACAAGTTGACTACATCAGCCGGCATAATGCCGGTGTTTACACTTTAACTCATCTCTTCCTCCTCAATATTTTACAATGTTTGCAATTAAAACTAACAGATGTTTTTGCATACAAATAATTTATAAGTAGTGGTATCTTAGAGTAATAATTTACAGTCTGATCGTTCTATTTAGTACTTTGAAATATGGTTACATATATTTTGGAGAATGGCCGTAGGCCGTTTTCGTGTTTAACATTGCAATTTCACTGTTCCTTATAAGTAGTGATTTACTTTTAAATAAAGTTTGGGATCTTATGAAATGATTTTAAATAAAGATATGTGATGTTATGGTTGTGTAGTGGTGTGGTTAATTTGTGTGTCAGCGTCTAAATTTCGAATGTTTACAATTTAGAGATAAGCCTATCTTACGTCTGCTTTAGGAATGATTTGTTTTGGAATTCAATGAATATGGGTGGTTTATTAATAATAGGTTGTATATATATGTCCGCTATTAATACTTATGAATGTAGATCGTTGTATTCTATGCTTAATTATCCAAATCGTCTATTTTTCATTTGACTTAGGTTATGTTGTTATTGGTTAATTTAGGCTAACTATCCTAACCTGTTGCATAAGTTATTTATGTAATTTGTGCTGTTATAATGCCCTTCAAACTGATTTTGATGAGGGTACTGAATCCAAAATCATTTTGTGAATCACAAATAACATCTTTAATCTATTATTAGTTAAGATATTGTATATTATATGAAATGTGTTAAATAACTTTATTAAATAGTTTATTTCTGTAGTTTTCTCAATTACCCTATATTAATAAGACTTCCTACAGTCTTATATTTTGGTTGTTATTGTCTATTACTTTTACATACAAAAAAGAATTCGTGTTCTTATTATTTATTGAGATGATAAATGAGTTTTCGTTAAGGATGAAAGTTTTCAGCCATACTCGTAAAATATTAAGTTTTAATCTATTTTCTCATCTGGAATTACTGACAACCAATTAATTGACTACATATATAAATTGCGAGCCTTGTAATGTACCTCCATTAATTATTATTGGTCCATATTATTAGTGTTATTTTTACTTTTATTATTTGTACATATTAATAAATTAATAAAATATTGAAATCCTATAAGTAGCAGGCCTATATATGAAATTCTATAGGACAACCAGAAACACCGTAACATTGCTGTTATACATTTCAATTAAACAGTACCGCTTATAATTTTAATCGGAAAATAGTACCCTAGATTTCATCACTCGTCCCAATAGTGTAATTCAATTCACGTACGAAATATTCCCATGTTCGGCTTCGATTTGACCATGAATTGTATCGGAACGGACTTTTGTTACTAG
The DNA here is from genome assembly GCA_963513935.1 of Aphrophora alni. Taxonomy (NCBI): domain Eukaryota; kingdom Metazoa; phylum Arthropoda; class Insecta; order Hemiptera; family Aphrophoridae; genus Aphrophora; species Aphrophora alni. Next base: position 62,140,561 of record OY740771.1, on the reverse strand, counting down.
AAATAAACGGTTTTTTTTGCAGCATACTGCAAAACATTTAAAGAACTAAAATAAGTAGTAGAAAAAGGGTTGTTTTGACCTATGTAGTACTTATCAAAAAAGGTTTGTTTTCACCTAAGACGTTGTCAATCAAGTTATGCTAAATCAGCCCGTCATACATATCCAATCTGCTGTTATTTCGGTCGTAGGACATCATTTTTCATGAACTAAAAACAGCTGATTTGGATGCTCTATTATGAAAAGCTACATTATATCTTAAAATAGTTAGGTGTAAAGGTGACGTGAAAACACACAATAACTTCTAGTCTTCTATTCTATTCTATTCTAAATAATATGCAGTTTTATTTATTATTATTTGGCATTTTGATTAGTACTGTATCTCGTTATAGGAAATACTTGTACGCCTATTCATTTTTTACTGAATATGTTTTTATTCGATTTGTATTAGACATGTTTGTTGTGTAAAAAAGTATTTGGTAGTGTTTGATGTTACTAAAAATATGTAGCATTATGGGTGTAGCAATTAGCCGAGGTTGCATAGTCATTCTTGACATACGGTATCCTTGAAAAGTTCATAGTAAATTGAAAATCATTCCTAAATTCTGTTTAAATTCGCTATTAATTATTATAAATATTTGTAGTGTTAAATAAATGAACAAATTTTTAGTGATTGTTAAGGCAACAAATAATAAACTCCATGGTTACACCATTCACAGTGTATTTAAAATAATAGTTGTTCGAAATTTTGGAATATGACATTGATGTAATTATGTGCGTGTTAAACCTCGGGAAGTTCAAAGTAAAACGTAAGTATATTAATGCTAAAGCTTATTTTAACACTAATACCTGTAATTGCAATTTTGGTATATGTAAAACTCAATGTATTGGATTAATACATGTCCACCTTAAATCCAGGATTATAAACCATGACATTCACGGAAAATAGACTATTTTTCCGTGATGTAAAAGGAGTTGAGAAGGGACATTTTACAAATTCGACTTCTAATGGGATTGAAATTGGAAACTATCTTAGGCTTATGAGTTATCTACTTCCTTCTATTCTACTTTATCTATTCAAATACCTTAAAATATAGTTTAACCTAAGTCCTATTACTAATCAACTACTGCAACACAGAGTATAACAGTGGGTTTTCATAACCTTAAAATCATCATACTTTAACTTTGTTTAAAATATATTTCGATTTTGTGCATAACACTTTTTTTTCATAAATAACATATTTTTATGTTTACATGGTCTTTTAATGATCAGATATTTTATAGAAGACAAATATTTGTTTTGAAGAATGTCATATTTTTGATAGGCAAGCTATTTTTTCGTCGCAAAATTGTATATTTAAATAAGTATTAAGATATCTATACAACTCCAAATTTAAGGCTAGATAGAAAAAAACTCGAAAACCAGATCTCACGAAAATTACGTTTACTTAATCAAACGCGTTTCAACGACAAAGTCGCCATCCTCGGTGATAGGCCTACATGAGCTACAATAATGAACCATAACTAAACACAAGTAGTGTTTGAGTTTTTCTTTCTATCTAATATTATCTCACAAGTCACGTTCAATATTTATTTATAGGCTAAACTTAAAACTGTATATGTGTAAGGTTTAATTACTAAATGATTTTCAGAAATATTTTACTATTTATAACTGTCAGTTGATTATGGCCTCTACTTTGAAATTGAAGTCTGCATATAGCCTACATATTGTCTGTGATGATGAACACTGCTAATCTAGAAGTTTACCAGTGAAACATATTTTAGAATCTCGGTGTGTGTATATCATATCAATGACAATCAAAGATGGCAGCTATTTAGATGTTAACTGAAACTGTATAAATTTTGGGCTAATTTAATTATGTTCACAATCTTTATATTAATAGGCAAGCTCAAAGCTTCTTACATTTTTAGAACTAAATTAGTCTGTTTAAGAATTTTTTGAATTATGCATTTTTGTAGCACTTATTTCTATGCAACAAGTTTACTGTGACACTTTTAGCAAAAATTACCCATATGTAATTCAATTCAATTAGTGAAATCCATATGGGACATTTCATGAATATTACGATGCAGTAATGATTAGAGATAAGTTCTAATAACTGATTTAACTGTTTGTGATGTAAATATTATAAGGTTTTTTGTATTTTAAATTATTTGTTTTGTTTAATTTAGGGCTGAACCACTCTTCCATACCTGCTTGAACTTCATTCATTACTTCAGAATCTTGAGCATCTCTTCTGACTCGGCAAGTTACAAATAATGTTAATTTAGCTAGTTTATGTTTGTTAGCTCTAATCTGTTGGAAATCCTTTCATTATTCTGTTATCAGCCCTGACTTTTTACTTATCCACTTATTATCGCCACACCACAATAGACCGATTTAATTTAATTTATGTTCTTGCATTATATTTGTAATAATAATCATATGTTTTTAATCGAGGTGAATCAAACATAATATTGCTACAGGATTTTTATATAGAGAAAATAAATCAACCTTTAGAAGATCTTAGGTCCTTTGGGGATCCAATGTTTACGGAAAACATCCATGCCGTACAAGTCTTATGTATTGCCTATAACTAAGGCAATTGCTTTCTTTCAACCAGGTTGCTAAAATTACACAGAAAATATCACGGATTTGTTAAGTGAACGATGAGGAAGTTGAAGTTGGATGAGAAGGGTGGTGACAAACACAAGGCAATTTAAAAATATTTACTTTATATTTTAAAGTTTTCAAACAATTGGCAGTAAAAATTCAAATGGTGGTAAAACTTTTTTATTTTTATCAAAATGGTTCACCAAAATATAAAAATTGCGTCTAGAGAAGGAATAACCTTTGCTTTAGTTCTTTCTTTTTAAACAAATCATAAAAATTCTTCTTTAAGATTCAGTGGCTTATATATTACTTTTAAATTCATTGATTATATCTTGAGCATAATTTACTTGAGACACATGTTTAGGTTTTGTAGGTAGTTTGAATTTGGTTAAGTTATAATGCATTTGTATTTCCTCACGTATCCCAAATAACAAATGATGTTATTTGTAGACTAGCAAATTAGGAGGATTTAATTCTGTATATATGTTAACGGATCCTGAAGTTCAATGCATATAGTTTTTAAAAGACTTAATACATGTTATTTGTTTAAATCTTTCATTAATTGAATACTATAATCTCTAATAAATCAACTGCTTGACTGCTATTCTAAACAAATTGTACAACTGAAAGACAGTTTCTTATTAAATGACATAGAGAGTCAGTTGTTTAGTTTTAAATTTAATTTACGCGAGTTTTTAAATTTTTAATTTAATGAATACCATTCTTTCCACACTAAAGGTCGAAGGACCATCATAACCTCGACAAAATTTAAACATCCAATATTCCACTACCTAATCATGTAAAATATTCAGCATAATTTTTTTTAAATTGTATTATTTTTAATTTTCAAAGCGTTTGGAGTAGAATTAAGGACGTAACCATCAACCATGTTACCTCTAGAGCTCTAAAATGCCCATGTTTTTATTTAGTATCCTTTAGTTATCCTTAGTCTTCGCTTTCTCGCATAGGTAGTTTATTTCATCACATAGTGTAACTGACTTTAATATATACTTTAAAATTGTTTTTTTTACTGCATGTTCTTTCTATCTTGAACTGTTTACTAGACACGTAAAACCTTCGCTTATTCTTCAAATAATGTCTACTGACGTTAAAGAAGCTTCATTTTTTTTTTTTTTTTTTTTTTTGTAACACGTTAACAGTTCTTGAACCGTGTTGATATAATGGTACTGATTTCTTGCTTTTCACACTCTTCTCTGAAATTCAAATGAATAAAAATATACAAAACTTACAATAAGGACTGTCTTTTGGTGAAAAAAGTAATCATTTCAACTTTAGGAACTAATGTTGTCGACAAATTTACTTTTACTTTTCTATCTCTTTTAAAGGGAACTTAACGGTGTTTGCACAAAAAATGTCCACATCACCAACTCTCAAATTAAAGTGTTCCTGGTCCTTAACATTTACACCTTTAATATTCACAAAATCTATTTTACTTTATTAGTATATTTTTATAGCATTTGACCGATATTCTTTAAATACTCGTCCAAATAACTTTTGAAATATAATAACGTTAATTTGCCATTATTATTGATGGAGATTCCTTTCACATATTTAAAGATTGCTCCGCGTTATTTTTTATTCATGACTCTACATTAGATAGATTTTTTCTTTACTCTTTACTTCAGATGAGTTAATGTTCAACTGCTGTATAATGCATAGAACCAATGACTACATAATGTTCATAATGTCCATTACCAATGTTCATTGATAGAACGGAACATTACGTGAGAGTTGAGGTATACGGTCGTTTGGGGGTTTGGGGGTTGTTAGTAGAACTTATTACGTACCTGTAATAAACTTATCACAAAACAGAAGTGGCCTAGCTACAGTGGAGAAGGTTCGTGAGCTGTATTCTCCTACAAAATTTCATATCATGAATTCTTGTGAACTAAATAAAATAAAATAGATAATATTCTGTTAGAATAATTAACTTCTAAATAAGGGCGTCACGTTATTTTATTTATTAAAAGTACTGTTGAAGATTTTGCAATTTTTAAGATTAACATTAATATTATCTTTTACTACTGGCTAAGACAACGAGAAAACCAAGGTTATCAACAAACTTGTTTGCAGGTAGTATAATAAATTCGACTTCAACGCATTTATAGAATTTAACTTTCTTTAATTATTTATAACATTGAGTTTTAAAATCTTTTACAATATAAAATCAAGTATTGTCCAAATCTGATGCACTTTATACTTATACACTAACGTCTTAACCTACTACTTATTCTAAGTACATAGTTAAAATAAAATTCTAATTCTACCATGTCTTAACCTAAATAAAGAAATAAGAGTGCATCATATTTTTACTTTTAATTTTTTTTTACTTTTAATTTATTATTATAAAATTGCTCCGGCTAACTGAAATGTATTATTTTATTTATTTTTATTTATTTTCTCTTTACGGGTTCGTGAGGTTCTTAGGTGACTATAATTTACATATAAAATAGAATTTGGTGGTAGTTTATTTGATTGAGATTGTCCATTAATTTTTTACTTATCGCTTGGACGTTTTTCAGTGCTCCGATGTTCCTGGTTCCGTGCACGTGGTTCCCGTGTAGACTGCCAGTAGATGGATCGATTTGCCTTGATCTTTTCGACGAATCTTCTTTCTTCTTACACTTATTTCTCACTCACTTTCGTGACGACGATTACTTTAATTTATTGTATTAATATTCCTGTTCAAACACTTTTATAACGACGCAAATTTATCACACACTTCTTGACGACGATTATCTTTTAAACTTATAACGACGATTATCTTTTAAACTATTCTTTGGAGATTATTATTAAGCCCATTTACAAAACCTGTTAAATCCATTTTTTAAAATTTTACATGAATAAAAAAAAACGTATATAAATTAAACCAGTAAAGATAGAACTATCACAGTTTTTTTTTAAATGTAAAAAAATCATACTTCTTACTTAATTACAGAATAATAATGTAGCTTTTATAGACAAATATTTATTTACATATTTAGTTTGGATTTAACAGGTTTTGCACAAGTATTTATAAATAACAGGTTTTGGCACTGTACTGTTGGCCATTTGCAAATTTGTTTCAGTTCCAAACCCTGTTATATACTAGTAGGTCTACAATTAGGTGTAAATTATTATTATTATTCATTATTAAATAATAATAAAATTTTGTTTACTATCAGTCTATTTAATTTTAATAAATATAAAAAATTTAAAATATAGGCCTAGCCTATATATTTCAATAGATTTGAGTTAAAATTTTTGTTTTTTATAATACAGGTTTTTGTATTATACAAAAAAAAAACGACGCAGATACTATTTTATTTTGACGTTTGAACTCGGCTAAATCTTTCACAATCGATCTTCTTTTCTACTAAAGAAACACTTTCTCCAGAACTCTCTCCTTCAATCAGTAACAACCAACAAGAACGAACCCCGTGCGCCTCTCTTCCACCCCTATTATAGGTTCTAATTTCAAACGCTTTCTTCCGATCCTCTTCCTTCATTGGCTTATTGTAAATCTTGTACGTTACTTCGAGACTGATGCAATTTATTTCATTGGTCCATTTCAAACATTTTCGGTTGAAGGCATTGACTTTTGGAATGGTTTATTTGACTTTTTGAGATCTGTGACTAATGTTAGAATAGTTTTTCTAGCTGTCAATCCTTTCAACTCTTGACAATTTATGGCCTGCCGAGCACTGACCGTTTGGGAGCCCTCTATTTCGTTATAGTAGGGTTCAAATGAATTTGAGCTTTTGTTTGCTAAAGAACTAAAACAAATATAATATCTCTCTAGAATGCAAATACAAAAACAAAACATAACAATACCTTGACAACAAAAGAAAAACTTTGAAGAAAGAAAAAAAAATAATAAACAAGATCTGCCTGGGACTTAATGGTACACTCAGTTCTATAACTTATAATTTAAAAGTTATTTTCAAATATTAATTACCTTAAAAATAAAAGTACATATATACAAGATATATTAAAAAAAAAAACTTATTACAAAACAAGATAAAATAACTATAAAGTTAAAATAACTTCTTTACTATTGCAAACCCATAAGCATGCTTGATGACGTCATCGTAAAATAACTGATTGTAATAAAACCAATTTTATAAACAAGAGTTTTGAAATAGGGCCCTTTACAAAATTTAACTTTATCATTTCAAGAAAAACATAGTTTGATCCTTTTTTTATACTTTTACTTTTTTTTTTTTTTTATTAAATTACAAAAGAATAAACAAAACAATAAATTATAGTCTGTTTCAAATCTAGCCGATATTTTTCTGTTAAGATTTCATTAATCAATATTAAATAATGGTCAATGTCAAAAATTACAAAACAAAATAATCGTCATTTAAACAGTTTCTTTATGTAAGATTGTTTGTCTTTTTTTTTCTATCGTTAACTGAACTAAAAAAACCTGTATGTAGCGATGTGACGAAGCTTGTTCCAAATTGTCCGTGAGAGTCCCACGATGTCAGCTAGCGCACTAGTAGGAGCGTGTATATATCGGCGAGAAACAAGTTCGCAATATTAACATAAAACTTAATGTCTTTATTTGAGTATAACAACACTCAAAAGAACAACATGGTACAACGTAAACTCGAAATTTTCAGCGCAAGATGAAATAATATTAAGTTCCCGATTCTACGGAATAAAACTTGTCCAACAAACATAAAAACAGTTTTCTTCTTCTTTCACTTCGCTCTAAAGTGTAATATAAAACGTCGATAGTCGTTCACAATTTAACAAATATAACACTTTATTTTAAATCCAACCGACTTGCTCACGTAAGTTCAAGTTTAGTTGTACACACAATTTATCGGCGAACCAAACACAGCTGCAGTCTAGACCTCACTCTGCCTAAACACACAACGTCCAACTCAATCAGCTGATAACCTATCGCAAACAAACTAATCGCAACCACTCACTGTCTATAAGCAAACGTAGGCTACAGTCACAGTGGGACGTTAAAGATTATTTTTAAATTTATTTAACATGAACCATTTAAAGCATGAGACGTAATACGTCTCAGACACTGTAAATATTTCTTCCTTGTTTTCTGTATTTCAATGTCTGCAGATAGCTGTTGGGGTGCAAACCCTTTCTTTTACAACTAAAACCTATCTAATTTTCGAAAATGTGGTTGCATTATTTCGGGAGTGGGGGTTTAGAACCAGAGGAACTCTTACTTTACGGTTACGTCTCTGGAAGGAGCCAATAGAGGGATCGACAACTAAAAAGTGTTGGATCGTAATGTAATGGGTTCGGAACTAAGAAAAATATATAAAAAGAAAAGTGCAGAAGGCATATATATATGGCATAAAATAAGTGTTATAAATGCTCAAATTTAAAAGAACTAGAATAAGGCACTTATTAGGTTTGAAGTTGATAGAAGTAAATACATGGGTTAGAACTCAGGCTGATGATAATCAAATGAAATAAAATAGTGGAAAATCATAGATTATAAAAACTAAGTTTAAAATTGCACTAGAACAAAAAGTGTAATAAAATTGTATGATGTGACAAAAACAAAACGTAAAGTGGAAATATTTCGTCAGAGAAGAAGGAATTAGTAAAGAAAAGAACACAAAAATGTGTCTAAAAATTTTATCAAGAAGGAAAATTTAATTAATTAATATAGATATTGATGATGTTATTACAGTGGAAGATAAACTTGAAATGTTGTTAGAAAAATTACCACCAAGTAATAAAGTAGAAGAATGCAGTACTTTACACAGACTAGTTTGTGATCGAATAAGTTCTGATGGTTTTAAATAGGATGGAACGTGGTTAAAAGACTGATTTTGATTGAACGGTTAAGACATTAGAGAATGGTTAAGCACAGTTATTAAATTAAATAAAGGCAAAAATATTTAAATGAGTATTGGAGAAAATTTATTATTTCATGGGATTGAATTATTTGTTTGTATTTAAATAATTAGAGAAAAATAAATCTTTCTGGTTCTGCATTAAAATTTGCATGAAAGGATATAACCATAAAAATTAAGATAATGTTCACTCAAGCAGAAAAATTAAGAAATTTAGAATTATAAGGTCAAGCACTGAAATCATAGATTTTTAATAGAATACCAAAGACCTGTTTGAATTTGTTTCTTTCACCTACTGAATGTTTTACATTACATAATGTTATATGACTTAATTCGGATATTATATAACTCCAATATTATTGAGATTACAGACATTTTAAATAACTTTTTTTTTCAAGTGTCAGATGATATAAACGTTACCTTGACGGCATTACTAAAGCATTAAAAAAAGAATCCTTTCCAAATTTATTATTTCTTGACCCGACCACCCACAACGAAGTCATAAATAAATTTTAAAATACTAAACTTATAGGTTTGATTGGTTTTCCTATATTTATATTAAAAGCTTCTTCGCATGTTATTGCGAAGCTAATATCCTTTTTAACTAATTAATCATTAGAACATGGTGTTTTCTCAGAAAAAACTAAAACATACACTTAGATAGCCTATTCTTTAAAAAACCGATAAGGTCGACATTGTTAATAATTAATGGTTAAGGGCCTATAGCTCTCTTACCAGTAATGGCTAAAATATTTGAGGAACTAATACTGACAAGAGTTTTACCTTTCTGTCTTTTTTTATGAAAATATTTTAACAGAACATCAGTTTGGTTTCAGAAAAAGGTTGTCTACAGAATCTGGTCTTTATGAACTAGTCGAGTGTATAGTTTGTTCGATCGACAGAAGAGGTTATGCCATACGTGGACTCGTTATTAAGCGGGAAGGAAACAAAGATTACTATATACGGACACTCGTTTTGTTTCGGACAATTAATTCGAGAGGGGTTACCTTGGATCCAATATTGTAAACTGTGCTGTTTTAATTCTATGTAAATGATTTATCGAGGGGTTTTCTTGGATTTAATATTGTAAACTGTACTGTTTTAATTCAATGTAAATGATTTATCGAGGGGTTTTCTTGGATTCAATATTGTAAACTGTACTGTTTTAATTCTATGTAAATAATTTATTGAGGGGTTTCCTTGGATCCAATATTGTAACCTGTACTGTTTTTAGTATGTGTAAATGATTTACAATGTAATTTAGGTGAAACTAAAGCTTTACTATTATTTGCTGATGGCATCAGTCTAACCATAATGGCTGAAGATTGGTTTTCACTTATCGGTTTAAAATTAAACACAAGTAAAACGCAATTATTCATTTTATGAACCATTTAGTAACTCCAGCTAATTCTGCTAAATATTTGGGAATGACACTCGGTGCAAAGCTCCACTGGAAAGAACACGTCAAAAAGAAAAAGGTCCAACAAACGGAGACATTAGTATTAAATGCATATTACTAGATAGGCTCTTATTGCCTAGTTGTAATTCTGTAATAATAAAAATAAAAAAATTAAAAAAAAAATTCATTTTAGTTCAAAATGGAAAAGAAATAATTTATGTCTTTGCCTTAAAAAAAAAATTATTGCAAGTGAAGACTCTTAAAAACTCCTGCTAGTGTTATTGATGTGAAATTAAACCGAAAGTACATTTTCATTGCAATGGAAATAAAGTTTAATTCACAGTCTATAAAAATTGTCTGTACATATAAAAAATAAATAAATAAAAATTAAAACAGAATAATTTCTTATTTATAATATAGATGTTAATAAAATTGTTGAGTTATATTTTTTTAAGATAAATAATCCAGGTAAAGGGTTATTTCTGAAACGTGATTGGTCCACGAATCACCGAAGGGTGAAAGGGCACACGAGGTTTAGAGTGAATATTTGTGGTGAGATCGGGTTAGTTGCTCATCACTGAAGTTGAGCGTGACGGTGGCCCACTTCGTCGCGAGTTTTGGGCTGCCGTTCCGTGCGAAACATGAGGTGAGATCGATTGGTTGCTCATCACAAAAGGCAGCGTGGCGTGAGCCTGTCCTAGTTGAGATAGAAGACCAAAGAGCCTGGGGCGTGTAATCGGAGGTGAGATCCGTTTGGTTGCTCATCACAGAAGTCGAGCGTGGTTGGGGCTCACTTCCTGCGGGGTGGGGTGGCCTAAGTGGCCGGGGAAGGTTATTGGGGATGAGATCCGCTTGGTTGCTCATCACAGAAGATGAGCGTTGGTTGGAGCTCGCTTTAGCGCGGGGTGGGTCGTATTTTGGGGAAATCTTTGTAGTTAAATTAGATTAGTTGTAATGGAAACGTGCAGATATATGCACTTTTAATTTTTCATGTGAGGCACATTTGCTGTGGGGTCAAAATGAGTATAGAGATGAGTCTATGTCTACAATAATAATTTTATTATTATTCCTAAATATTACCACGTGTAAAGCTTGTAGGTATTACGATTTTTTTAAAATTATATTTATTATATTACGGGTTTCTTATAGAATAAAATTGTTGAGTTATAATTTTTATTAAGATAATTAATCCATGTAAAGGGTTATTTCTGAAACGTGATTGGTCCACGAATCACCGAAGGGTGAAAGGGCACACGAGGTTTAGAGTGAATATTTGTGGTGAGATCGGGTTAGTTGCACATCACTGAAGTTGAGCGTGACGGGGGCTAACTTCATCGCGGGTTTTGGGCTGCCAATCCGTGCGAAACATGAGGTGAGATCGATTGGTTGCTCATCACAAAAGGCAGCGTGGCGTGAGCCTGTCCTAGGAGAGATAGGAGGCCACCGAGCCTGGGGCGTGTAATCGGAGGTGAGATCCGTTTGGTTGCTCATCACAGAAGTCGAGCGTGGTTGGGGCTCACTTCCCGCGGGGTGGGGTGGCCTAAGTGGCCGGGGAAGGTTATTGGGGATGAGATCCGCTTGGTGGCTCATCACAGAAGATGAGCGTTGGTTGGAGCTCGCTTCAGCGCGGGGTGGGTCGTATTTTGGGGAAATCTTTGTAGTTAAATTAGATTAGTTGATAGGAAACGTGCTGATATATATACTTTTTCATGTCAGGCACATTTGCTGAAGGGTCAAAATGAGTATACAGATGAGCCTATGTCTATAATAATAATTTTATTATTATTCCTAAATAATAACACGTGTAAAGCTTGTAGGTATTCCGATTTTTTTTAAAATTATATTTATTATACTACGGGGTTCTTATAGAATAAAATTGTTGAGTTATATTTTTTGTAAGATAATTAATCCATGTAAAGGGTTATTTCTGAAACGTCATTGCTCCACGAATCACCGACGGGTGAAAGGGCACACGAGGTTTAGAGTGAATATTTGTGGTGAGATCGGGTTATTTGCTCATCACTGAAGTAAGCGTGACGGGGGCCCACTTTGTCGCGAGTTTTGGGCTGCCGTTCCGTGCGAAACATGAGGTGAGATCTATTGGTTGCTCAACACAAAAGGCAGCGTGGCGTGAGCCAGTCCTAGGGGAGATAGGAGGCCACCGAGCCTGGGGCGTGTAATCGGAGGTGAGATCCGTTTGGTTGCTCATCACAGAAGTCGAGCGTGGTTGGGGCTCACTATCCCGCGGGGTGGGTGTGGCCTAAGTGGACGGGGAAGGTTATTGGGGATGAGATCCGCTTGGTTGCTCATCACAGAAGATGAGCGTTGGTTGGAGCTCGCTTCAGTGCGGGGTGGGTCGTATTTTGGGGAAATCTTTGTAGTTAAATTAGATTAGTTGATAGGAAACGTGTTGATATATACTTTTATCTTTTTCATGTCAGGCACATTTGCTGAAGGGTCAAAATGAGTATAGAGATGAGCCTATGTCTATAATAATAATTTTATTATTATTCCTAAATATTACCACGTGTAAAGCTTGTAGGTATTCCGATTTTTTAAAAATTATATTTATTATATTATGGGTTTCTTATAGAATAAATTTGTTGAGTTATAATTTTTATTAAGATAATTAATCCATGTAAAGGATTATTTCTGAAACGTGATTGGTCCACAAATCACCAAAGGGTGAAAGGGCACACGAGGTTTAGAGTGAATATTTGAGGTGAGATCGGGTTAGTTGCTCATCACTGAAGTTGAGCGTGACGGGGGCTAACTTCATCGCGAGTTTTGGGATGCCGTTCCGTGCGAAACATGAGGTGAGATCGATTGGTTGCTCATCACAAAAGGCAGCGTGGCGTGAGCCTGTCCTAGGGGAGATAGGAGGCCACCGAGCCTGGGGCGTGTAATCGGAGGTGAGATCCGTTTGGTTGCTCATCACAGTAGTCGAGCGTGGTTGGGGCTCACTTCCCGCGGGGTGGGGTGGCCTAAGTGGCCGGGGAAGGTTATTGGGGATTAGATCCGCTTGGTTGCTCATCACAGAAGATGAGCGTTGGTTGGAGCTCGCTTCAGCGCGGGGTGGGTCGTATTTTGGGGAAATCTTTGAAGTTAAATTAGATTAGTTGATAGGAAACGTGCAGATATGTGCACTTTTAGATTTTCATGTGAGGCACATTTGCTGTAGGGTCAAAATGAGTATAGAGATGAGTCTATGTCTATAATAATAATATTATTATTATTAGTAAATATTAACACGTGTAAAGCTTGTAGGTATTATGATTTTTTAAAAATTATATTTATTATATTACGGGTTTCTTATAGAATAAAATTGTTGAGTTATAATTTTTATTAAGATAATTAATCCATGTAAAGGGTTATTTCTGAAACGTGATTGGTCCACGAATCACCGAAGGGTGAAAGGGCACACGAGGTTTAGAGTGAATATTTGTGGTGAGATCGGGTTAGTTGCTCATCACTGAAGTTGAGCGTGACGGGGGCTAACTTCATCGCGGGTTTTGGGCTGCCTTTCCGTGCGAAACATGAGGTGAGATCGATTGGTTGCTTATCACAAAAGGCAGCGTGGCGTGAGCCAGTCCTAGGGGAGATAGGAGGCCACCGAGCCTGGGGCGTGTAATCGGAGGTGAGATCCGTTTGGTTGCTCATCACAGAAGTCGAGCGTGGTTGGGGCTCACTTCCCGCGGGGTGGGGTGGCCTAAGTGGCCGGGGAAGGTTATTGGGGATGAGATCCGCTTGGTTGCTCATCACAGAAGATGAGCGTTGGTTGGAGCTCGCTTCAGCGCGGGGTGGGTCGTATTTTGGGGAAATCTTTGTAGTTAAATTAGATTAGTTGATAGGAAACGTGCAGATATATGCACTTTTAATTTTTTATGTGAGGCACATTTGCTGTAGGGTCAAAATGAGTATAGAGATGAGTCTATGTCTATAATAATAATTTTATTATTATTCCTAAATATTAACACGTGTAAAGCTTGTAGGTATTACGATTTTTTTTAAATTATATTTATTATACCTTATTACGGGTTTCTTATAGAATAAAATTGTTGAGTTATAATTTTTATTAAGATAATTAATCCATGTAAAGAATTATTTCTGAAACGTGATTGGTCCACGAATCACCGAAGGGTGAAAGGGCACACGAGGTTTAGAGTGATTATTTGTGGTGAGATCGGGTAGTTGCTCATCACTGAAGTTGAGCGTGACGGGGGCTAACTTCATCGCGGGTTTTGGGCTGCCTTTCCGTGCGAAACATGAGGTGAGATCGATTGGTTGCGTATCACAAAAGGCAGCGTGGCGTGAGCCTGTCCTAGGGGAGATAGGAGGCCACCGAGCCTGGTGCGTGTTATCGGAGGTGAGATCCGTTTGGTTGCTTATCACAGAAGTCGAGCGTGGTTGGGGCTCACTTCCCGCGGGGTGGGGTGGCCTAAGTGGCCGGGGAAGGGTATTGGGGATGAGATCCGCTTGGTTGCTCATCACAGAAGATGAGCGTTGGTTGGAGCTCGCTTCAGCGCGGGGTGGGTCGTATTTTGGGGAAATCTTTGTAGTTAAATTAGATTAGTTGATAGGAAACGTGCTGATATATACTTTTATCTTTTTCATGTCAGGCACATGTGCTGAAGGGTCAAAATGAGTATAGAGATGAGCCTATGTCTATAATAATAATTTAATTATTATTCCTAAATATTAACACGTGTAAAGCTTGTAGGTATTCCGATTTTTTTAAAATTATATTTATTATATTACGGTGTTCTTATAGAATAAAATTGTTGAGTTATATTTTTTTTAAGATAAATAATCCACGTAAAGGGTTATTTCTGAAACGTCATTGCTCCACGAATCACCGACGGGTGAAAGGGCACACGAGGTTTAGAGTGAATATTTGTGGTGAGATCGGGTTATTTGCTCATCACTGAAGTAAGCGTGACGGTGGCCCACTTTGTCGCGAGTTTTGGGCTGCCGTTCCGTGCGAAACATGAGGTGAGATCTATTGGTTGCTCATCACAAAAGGCAGTGTGGCGTGAGCCTGTCCTAGGGGAGATAGGAGGCCACCGAGCCTGGGGCGTGTAATCGGAGGTGAGATCCGTTTGGTTGCTCATCACAGAAGTCGAGCGTGGTTGGGGCTCACTTCCCGCGGGGTGGGGTGGCCTAAGTGGCCGGGGAAGGTTATTGGGGATGAGATCCGCTTGGTTGCTCATCACAGAAGATGAGCGTTGGTTGGAGCTCGCTTCAGCGCGGGGTGGGTCGTATTTTGGGGAAATCTTTGTAGTTAAATTAGATTAGTTGATAGGAAACGTGCAGATATATGCACTATTAATTTTTCATGTGAGGCACATTTGCTGTAGGGTCAAAATGAGAATAGAGATGAGTCTATGTCTATAATAATAATTTTATTATTATTCCTAAATATTAACACGTGTAAAGCTTGTAGGTATTCCGATTTTTTTTAAATTATATTTATTATATTACGGGTTTCTTATAGAATAAAATTGTTGAGTTATAATTTTTATTAAGATAATTAATCCATGTAAAGGGTTATTTCTGAAACGTGATTGGTCCACGAATCACCGAAGGGTGAAAGGGCACACGAGGTTTAGAGTGAATATTTGTGGTAAGATAGGTGTAGTTGCTTATCACTGAAGTAAGCGTGACGGGGGCCCACTTTGTCGCGAGTTTTGGGCTGCCATCCCGTGCGAAATATGAGGTGAGATCGATTGGTTGCTCATCACAAAAGTCAGCGTGGCGTGAGCCTGTCCTAGGGGAGATAGAAGGCCACCGAGCCTGGGGCGGGTAATCGGAGGTGAGATCCGTTTGGTTGCTCATCACAGAAGTCGAGCGTGGTTGGGGCTCACTTCCCGCGGGGAGGGGTGGCCTAAGTGGCCGGGGAAGGATATTGGGGATGAGATCCGCTTGGTTGCTCATCACAGAAGATGAGCGTTGGTTAGAGCTCGCTTCAGCGCGGGGTGGGTCGAATTTTGGGGAAATCTTTGTAATTAAATTAGATTAGTTGATAGGAAACGTGCAGATATATGCACTTTTAATTTTTCATGTGAGGCACATTTGCTGTAGGGTCAAAATGAGTATAGAGATGAGTCTATGTCTATAATAATAATTTTATTATTATTCCTAAATATTAACATGTGTAAAGCTTGTAGGTATTCCGATTTTTTTAAAATTATATTTATTATATTACGGGGTTCTTATAGAATAAAATTGTTGAGTTATATTTATTGTAAGATAATTAATCCATGCAAAGGGTTATTTCTAAAACGTGATTGGTCCACGAATCACCAAAGGGTGAAAGGGCACACGAGGTTTAGAGTGAATATTTAAGGTGAGATCGGGTTAGTTGCTCATCACTGAAGTTGAGCGTGACGGGGGCTAACTTCATCGCGAGTTTTGGGCTGCCGTTCCGTGCGAAACATGAGGTGAGATCGATTGGTTGCTCATCACAAAAGGCAGCGTAACGCGACCTGTCCTAGGGGAGATAGGAGGCCACCGAGCCTGGGGCGTGTAATCGGAGGTGAGATCCGTTTGGTTGCTCATCACAGAAGTCGAGCGTGGTTGGGGCTCACTTCCCGCGGGGTGGGGTGGCCTAAGTGGCCGGGGAAGGTTGTTGGGGCTGAGATCCGCTTGGTTGCTCATCACAGAAGATGAGCGTTGGTTGGAGCTCGCTTCAGCGCGGGGTGGGTCGTATTTTGGGGAAATCTTTGTAGTTAAATTAGATTAGTTGATAGGAAACGTGCTGATATATACTTTTATCTTTTTCATGTCAGGCACATTTGCTGAAGGGTCAAAATGAGTATAGAGATGAGTCTATTTCTATAATATAATTTTATTATTATTCCTAAATATTAACATGTGTAAAGCTTGTAGGTATTCCGATTTTTTAAAAATTATATTTATTATAATACGGGTTTCTTATAGAATAAAATTGTTGAGTTATATTTTTTGTAAGATAATTAATCCATGTAAAGGGTTATTTCTGAAACGTCATTGCTCCACGAATCACCGACGGGTGAAAGGGCACACGAGGTTTAGAGTGAATATTTGTAGTGAGATCGGGTTATTTGCTCATCACTGAAGTAAGCATGACGGGGGACCATTTTGTCGCGAGTTTTGGGCTGCCGTTCCGTGCGAAACATGAGGTGAGATCTATTGGTTGCTCATCACAAAAGGCAGCGTGGCGTGAGCCTGTCCTAGGGGAGATAGGGACCACCGAGCCTGGGGCGTGTAATCGGATGTGAGATCCGTTTTGTTGCTCATCACAGAAGTCGAGCGTGGTTGGGGCTCACTTCCCGCGGGGTGGGGTGGCCTACGTGGCCGGGGAAGGTTATTGGGGATGCGATCCGCTTGGTTGCTCATCACAGAAGATGAGCGTTGGTTGGAGCTCGCTTCAGCGCGGGGTGGGTCGTATTTTGGGGAAATCTTTGTAGTTAAATTAGATTAGTTGATAGGAAACGTGCAGATATATGCACTTTTAATTTTTCATGTGAGGCACATTTGCTGTAGGGTCAAAATGAGTATAGAGATGAGTCTATGTCTATAATAATAATTTTATTATTATTCCTAAATATTATCATGTGTAAAGCTTGTAGGTATTCCGATTTTTTTAAAATTATATTTATTATATTACGGGGTTCTTATAGAATAAAATTGTTGAGTTATATTTTTTGTAAGATAATTAATCCATGCAAAGGGTTATTTCTAAAACGTGATTGGTCCACGAATCACCAAAGGGTGAAAGGGCACACGAGGTTTAGAGTGAA
This sequence comes from Aphrophora alni, assembly GCA_963513935.1. Classification (NCBI taxonomy): domain Eukaryota; kingdom Metazoa; phylum Arthropoda; class Insecta; order Hemiptera; family Aphrophoridae; genus Aphrophora; species Aphrophora alni. The sequence goes on along the minus strand of OY740771.1, from coordinate 62,122,927 downwards.
TATTTGAGGTGAGATCGGGTTAGTTGCTCATCACTGAAGTTGAGCGTGACGGGGGCTAACTTCATCGCGAGTTTTGGGCTGCCGTTCCGTGCGAAACATGAGGTGAGATCGATTGGTTGCTCATCACAAAAGGCAGCGTGGCGTGACCTGTCCTAGGGGAGATAGGAGGCCACCGAGCCTGGGGCGTGTAATCGGAGGTGAGATCCGTTTGGTTGCTCATCACAGAAGTCGAGCGTGGTTGGGGCTCACTTCCCGCGGGGTGGGGTGGCCTAAGTGGCCGGGGAAGGTTGTTGGGGCTGAGATCCGCTTGGTTGCTCATCACAGAAGATGAGCGTTGGTTGGAGCTCGCTTCAGCGCGGGGTGGGTCGTATTTTGGGGAAATCTTTGTAGTTAAATTAGATTAGTTGATAGGAAACGTGCTGATATATACTTTTATCTTTTTCATGTCAGGCACATTTGCTGAAGGGTCAAAATGAGTATAGAGATGAGCCTATGTCTATAATAATAATTTAATTATTATTCCTAAATATTAACACGTGTAAAGCTTGTAGGTATTCCGATTTTTTTAAAATTATATTTATTATATTACGGGGTTCTTATAGAATAAAATTGTTGAGTTATATTTTTTTTAAGATAATTAATCCACGTAAAGGGTTATTTCTGAAACGTCATTGCTCCACGAATCACCGACGGGTGAAAGGGCACACGAGGTTTAGAGTGAATATTTGTGGTGAGATCGGGTTATTTGCTCATCACTGAAGTAAGCGTGACGGTGGCCCACTTTGTCGCGAGTTTTGGGCTGCCGTTCCGTGCGAAACATGAGGTGAGATCTATTGGTTGCTCATCACAAAAGGCAGTGTGGCGTGAGCCTGTCCTAGGGGAGATAGGAGGCCACCGAGCCTGGGGCGTGTAATCGGAGGTGAGATCCTTTTGGTTGCTCATCACAGAAGTCGAGCGTGGTTGGGGCTCACTTCCCGCGGGGTGGGGTGGCCTAAGTGGCCGGGGAAGGTTATTGGGGATGAGATCCGCTTGGTTGCTCATCACAGAAGATGAGCGTTGGTTGGAGCTCGCTTCAGCGCGGGGTGGGTCGTATTTTGGGGAAATCTTTGTAGTTAAATTAGATTAGTTGATAGGAAACGTGCAGATATATGCACTTTTAATTTTTTATGTGAGGCACATTTGCTGTAGGGTCAAAATGAGTATAGAGATGAGTCTATTTCTATAATAATAATTTTATTATTATTCCTAAATATTAACACGTGTAAAGCTTGTAGGTATTACGATTTTTTTTAAATTATATTTATTATACTTTATTACGGGTTTCTTATTGAATAAAATTGTTGAGTTATAATTTTTATTAAGATAATTAATCCATGTAAAGGGTTATTTCTGAAACGTGATTGGTCCACGAATCACCGAAGGGTGAAAGGGCACACGAGGTTTAGAGTGATTATTTGTGGTGAGATCGGGTAGTTGCTCATCACTGAAGTTGAGCGTGACGGGGGCTAACTTCATCGCGGGTTTTGGGCTGCCTTTCCGTGCGAAACATGAGGTGAGATCGATTGGTTGCGTATCACAAAAGGCAGCGTGGCGTGAGCCTGTCCTAGGGGAGATAGGAGGTAACCGAGCCTGGTGCGTGTGTTATCGGAGGTGAGATCCTTTTGGTTGCTTATCACAGAAGTCGAGCGTGGTTGGGGCTCACTTCCCGCGGGGTGGGGTGGCCTAAGTGGCCGGGGAAGGTTATTGGGGATGAGATCCGCTTGGTTGCTCATCACAGAAGATGAGCGTTGGTTGGAGCTCGCTTCAGCGCGGGGTGGGTCGTATTTTGTAGAAATCTTTGTAGTTAAATTAGATTAGTTGATAGGAAACGTGCAGATATATGCACTATTAATTTTTCATGTGAGGCACATTTGCTGTAGGGTCAAAATGAGTATAGAGATGAGTCTATGTCTATAATAATAATTTTATTATTATTCCTAAATATTAACACGTGTAAAGCTTGTAGGTATTCCGATTTTTTTAAAATTATATTTATTATATTACGGTGTTCTTATAGAATAAAATTGTTGAGTTATATTTTTTTTAAGATAAATAATCCACGTAAAGGGTTATTTCTGAAACGTCATTGCTCCACGAATCACCGACGGGTGAAAGGGCACACGAGGTTTAGAGTGAATATTTGTGGTGAGATCGGGTTATTTGCTCATCACTGAAGTAAGCGTGACGGTGGCCCACTTTGTCGCGAGTTTTGGGCTGCCGTTCCGTGCGAAACATGAGGTGAGATCTATTGGTTGCTCATCACAAAAGGCAGTGTGGCGTGAGCCTGTCCTAGGGGAGATAGGAGGCCACCGAGCCTGGGGCGTGTAATCGGAGGTGAGATCCGTTTGGTTGCTCATCACAGAAGTCGAGCGTGGTTGGGGCTCACTTCCCGCGGGGTGGGGTGGCCTAAGTGGCCGGGGAAGGTTATTGGGGATGAGATCCGCTTGGTTGCTCATCACAGAAGATGAGCGTTGGTTGGAGCTCGCTTCAGCGCGGGGAGGGTCGTATTTTGGGGAAATCTTTGTAGTTAAATTAGATTAGTTGATAGGAAACGTGCAGATATATGCACTATTAATTTTTCATGTGAGGCACATTTGCTGTAGGGTCAAAATGAGAATAGAGATGAGTCTATGTCTATAATAATAATTTTATTATTATTCCTAAATATTAACACGTGTAAAGCTTGTAGGTATTCCGATTTTTTTTAAATTATATTTATTATATTACGGGTTTCTTATAGAATAAAATTGTTGAGTTATAATTTTTATTAAGATAATTAATCCATGTAAAGGGTTATTTCTGAAACGTGATTGGTCCACGAATCACCGAAGAGTGAAAGGGCACACGAGGTTTAGAGTGAATATTTGTGGTAAGATAGGTTTAGTTGCTTATCACTGAAGTAAGCGTGACGGGGGCCCACTTTGTCGCGAGTTTTGGGCTGCCATCCCGTGCGAAATATGAGGTGAGATCGATTGGTTGCTCATCACAAAAGTCAGCGTGGCGTGAGCCTGTCCTAGGGGAGATAGAAGGCCACCGAGCCTGGGGCGGGTAATCGGAGGTGAGATCCGTTTGGTTGCTCATCACAGAAGTCGAGCGTGGTTGGGGCTCACTTCCCGCGGGGAGGGGTGGCCTAAGTGGCCGGGGAAGGATATTGGGGATGAGATCCGCTTGGTTGCTCATCACAGAAGATGAGCGTTGGTTAGAGCTCGCTTCAGGGCGGGGTGGGTCGAATTTTGGGGAAATCTTTGTAATTAAATTAGATTAGTTGATAGGAAACGTGCAGATATATGCACTTTTAATTTTTTATGTGAGGCACATTTGCTGTAGGGTCAAAATGAGTATAGAGATGAGTCTATGTCTATAATAATAATTTTATTATTATTCCTAAATATTAACATGTGTAAAGCTTGTAGGTATTCCGATTTTTTTAAAATTATATTTATTATATTACGGGGTTCTTATAGAATAAAATTGTTGAGTTATATTTATTGTAAGATAATTAATCCATGCAAAGGGTTATTTCTAAAACGTGATTGGTCCACGAATCACCAAAGGGTGAAAGGGCACACGAGGTTTAGAGTGAATATTTAAGGTGAGATCGGGTTAGTTGCTCATCACTGAAGTTGAGCGTGACGGGGGCTAACTTCATCGCGAGTTTTGGGCTGCCGTTCCGTGCGAAACATGAGGTGAGATCGATTGGTTGCTCATCACAAAAGGCAGCGTAACGCGACCTGTCCTAGGGGAGATAGGAGGCCACCGAGCCTGGGGCGTGTAATCGGAGGTGAGATCCGTTTGGTTGCTCATCACAGAAGTCGAGCGTAGTTGGGGCTCACTTCCCGCGGGGTGGGGTGGCCTAAGTGGCCGGGGAAGGTTGTTGGGGCTGAGATCCGCTTGGTTGCTCATCACAGAAGATGAGCGTTGGTTGGAGCTCGCTTTAGCGCGGGGTGGGTCGTATTTTGGGGAAATCTTTGTAGTTAAATTAGATTAGTTGATAGGAAACGTGCTGATATATACTTTTATCTTTTTCATGTCAGGCACATTTGCTGAAGGGTCAAAATGAGTATAGAGATGAGCCTATGTCTATAATAATAATTTAATTATTATTCCTAAATATTAACACGTGTAAAGCTTGTAGGTATTCCGATTTTTTTAAAATTATATTTATTATATTACGGGGTTCTTATAGAATAAAATTGTTGAGTTATATTTTTTTTAAGATAATTAATCCACGTAAAGGGTTATTTCTGAAACGTCATTGCTCCACGAATCACCGACGGGTGAAAGGGCACACGAGGTTTAGAGTGAATATTTGTGGTGAGATCGGGTTATTAGCTCTTCACTGAAGTAAGCATGACGGGGGCCCACTTTGTCGCGAGTTTTGGGCTGCCGTTCCGTGCGAAACATGAGGTGAGATCTATTGGTTGCTCATCACAAAAGGCAGTGTGGCGTGAGCCTGTCCTAGGGGAGATAGGAGGCCACCGAGCCTGGGGCGTGTAATCGGAGGTGAGATCCGTTTGGTTGCTCATCACAGAAGTCGAGCGTGGTTGGGGCTCACTTCCCGCGGGGTGGGGTGGCCTAAGTGGCCGGGGAAGGTTATTGGGGATGAGATCCGCTTGGTTGCTCATCACAGAAGATGAGCGTTGGTTGGAGCTCGCTTCAGCGCGGGGTGGGTCGTATTTTGGGGAAATCTTTGTAGTTAAATTAGATTAGTTGATAGGAAACGTGCAGATATATGCACTATTAATTTTTCATGTGAGGCACATTTGCTGAAGGGTCAAAATGAGTATAGAGATGAGTCTATTTCTATAATATAATTTTATTATTATTCCTAAATATTAACATGTGTAAAGCTTGTAGGTATTCCGATTTTTTAAAAATTATATTTATTATAATACGGGTTTCTTATAGAATAAAATTGTTGAGTTATATTTTTTTAAGATAATTAATCCATTTAAAGGGTTATTTCTGAAACGTGATTGGTCCACGAATCACCTAAGGGTGAAAGGGCACACGAGGTTTAGAGTGAATATTTGAGGTGAGATCGGGTTAGTTGCTCATCACTGAAGTTGAGCGTGACGGGGGATAACTTCATCGCGAGTTTTGGGCTGCCGTTCCGTGCGAAACATGAGGTGAGATCGATTGGTTGCTCATCACAAAAGGCAGCGTGGCGTGACCTGTCCTAGGGGAGATAGGACGCCACCGAGCCTGGGGCGTATAATCGGAGGTCAGATCCGTTTGGTTGCTCATCACAGAATTCGAGCGTGGTTGGGGCTCACTTCCCGCGGGGTGGGGTGGCCTAAGTGGCCGGGGAAGGTTATTGGGGATGAGATTCGCTTGGTTGCTCATCACAGAAGATGAGCGTTGGTTGGAGCTCGCTTCAGCGCGGGGTGGGTCGTATTTTGGGGAAATCTTTGTAGTTAAATTATATTTGTTGATAGGAAACGTGCAGATATATGCACTTTTAATTTTTCATGTGAGGCACATTTGCTGTAGGGTCAAAATGAGTATAGAGATGAGTCTATGTCTATAATAATAATTTTATTATTATTCCTAAATATTAACACGTGTAAAGCTTGTAGGTATTCCGATTTTTTTTAAATTACATTTATTATATTACGGGGTTCTTATAGAATAAAATTGTTGAGTTATATTTTATGTAAGATAATTAATCCATGTAAAGGGTTATTTCTGAAACGTCATTGCTCCACGAATCACCGACGGGTGAAAGGGCACAAGAGGTTTAGAGTGAATATTTGTGGTGAGATCGGGTTATTTGCTCATCACTGAAGTAAGCATGACGGGGGCCCACTTTGTCGCGAGTTTTGGGCTGCCGTTCCGTGCGAAACATGAGGTCAGATCTATTGGTTGCTCATCACAAAAGGCAGCGTGGCGTGAACCTGTCCTAGGGGAGATAGGGACCACCGAGCCTGGGGCGTGTAATCGGAGGTGAGATCCGTTTTGTTGCTCATCACAGAAGTCGAGCGTGGTTGGGGCTCACTTCCCGCGGGGTGGGGTGGCCTAAGTGGCCGGGGAAGGTTATTGGGGATGAGATCCGCTTGGTTGCTCATCACAGAAGATGAGCGTTGGTTGGAGCTCGCTTCAGCGCGGGGTGGGTCGTATTTTGGGGAAATCTTTGTAGTTAAATTAGATTAGTTGATAGGAAACGTGCAGATAATGCACTTTTAATTTTTCATGTGAGGCACATTTGCTGTAGGGTCAAAATGAGTATAGAGATGAGTCTATGTCTATAATAATAATTTTATTATTATTCCTAAATATTACCACGTGTAAAGCTTGTAGGTATTACGATTTTTTTAAAATTATATTTATTATATTACGGGTTTCCTATAGAATATAATTGTTGAGTTATAGATTTTATTAAGATAATTAATCCATGTAAAGGGTTATTTCTGAAACGTGATTGGTCCACGAATCACCGAAGGGTGAAAGGGCACACGAGGTTTAGAGTGAATATTTGTGGTGAGATCGGGTTAGTTGCTCATCACTGAAGTTGAGCGTGACGGGGGCTAACTTCATCGTGGGTTTTGAGCTGCCTTTCCGTGCGAAACATGAGGTGAGATCGATTGGTTGCTTATCACAAAAGGCAGCGTGGCGTGAGCCTGTCCTAGAGGAGATAGGAGGCCACCGAGCCTGGGGCGTGTAATCGGAGGTGAGATCCGTTTGGTTGCTCATCACAGAAGTCGAGCGTGGTTGGGGCTCACTTCCCGCGGGGTGGGGTGGCCTAAGTGGCCGGGGAAGGTTATTGGGGATGAGATCCGCTTGGTTGCTCATCACAGAAGATGAGCGTTGGTTGGAGCTCGCTTCAGCGCGGGGTGGGTCGTATTTTGTAGAAATCTTTGTAGTTAAATTAGATTAGTTGATAGGAAACGTGCAGATATATGCACTATTAATTTTTCATGTGAGGCACATTTGCTGTAGGGTCAAAATGAGTATAGAGATGAGTCTATGTCTATAATAATAATATTATTATTATTAGTAAATATTAACACGTGTAAAGCTTGTAGGTATTATGATTTTTTAAAAATTATATTTATTATATTACGGGTTTCTTATAGAATAAAATTGTTTAGTTATAATTTTTATTAAGATAATTAATCCATGTAAAGGGTTATTTCTGAAACGTGATTGGTCCACGAATCACCGAAGGGTGAAAGGGCACACGAGGTTTAGAGTGAATATTTGTGGTAAGATCGGGTTAGTTGCTCATCACTGAAGTTGAGCGTGACGGGGGCTAACTTCATCGCGGGTTTTGGGCTGCCTTTCCGTGCGAAACATGAGGTGAGATCGATTGGTTGCTTATCACAAAAGGCAGCGTGGCGTGAGCCAGTCCTAGGGGAGATAGGAGGCCACCGAGCCTGGGGCGTGTAATCGGAGGTGAGATCCGTTTGGTTGCTCATCACAGAAGTCGAGCGTGGTTGGGGCTCACTTCCCGCGGGGTGGGGTGGCCTAAGTGGCCGGGGAAGGTTATTGGGGATGAGATCCGCTTGGTTGCTCATCACAGAAGATGAGCGTTGGTTGGAGCTCGCTTCAGCGCGGGGTGGGTCGTATTTTGGGGAAATCTTTGTAGTTAAATTAGATTAGTTGATAGGAAACGTGCAGATATATGCACTTTTAATTTTTTATGTGAGGCACATTTGCTGTAGGGTCAAAATGAGTATAGAGATGAGTCTATGTCTATAATAATAATTTTATTATTATTCCTAAATATTAACACGTGTAAAGCTTGTAGGTATTACGATTTTTTTTAAATTATATTTATTATACTTTATTACGGGTTTCTTATAGAATAAAATTGTTGAGTTATAATTTTTATTAAGATAATTAATCCATGTAAAGAATTATTTCTGAAACGTGATTGGTCCACGAATCACCGAAGGGTGAAAGGGCACACGAGGTTTAGAGTGATTATTTGTGGTGAGATCGGGTAGTTGCTCATCACTGAAGTTGAGCGTGACGGGGGCTAACTTCATCGCGGGTTTTGGGCTGCCTTTCCGTGCGAAACATGAGGTGAGATCGATTGGTTGCGTATCACAAAAGGCAGCGTGGCGTGAGCCTGTCCTAGGGGAGATAGGAGGCCACCGAGCCTGGTGCGTGTTATCGGAGGTGAGATCCGTTTGGTTGCTTATCACAGAAGTCGAGCGTGGTTGGGGCTCACTTCCCGCGGGGTGGGGTGGCCTAAGTGGCCGGGGAAGGGTATTGGGGATGAGATCCGCTTGGTTGCTCATCACAGAAGATGAGCGTTGGTTGGAGCTCGCTTCAGCGCGGGGTGGGTCGTATTTTGGGGAAATCTTTGTAGTTAAATTAGATTAGTTGATAGGAAACGTGCTGATATATACTTTTATCTTTTTCATGTCAGGCACATTTGCTGAAGGGTCAAAATGAGTATAGAGATGAGCCTATGTCTATAATAATAATTTAATTATTATTCCTAAATATTAACACGTGTAAAGCTTGTAGGTATTCCGATTTTTTTAAAATTATATTTATTATATTACGGTGTTCTTATAGAATAAAATTGTTGAGTTATATTTTTTTTAAGATAAATAATCCACGTAAAGGGTTATTTCTGAAACGTCATTGCTCCACGAATCACCGACGGGTGAAAGGGCACACGAGGTTTAGAGTGAATATTTGTGGTGAGATCGGGTTATTTGCTCATCACTGAAGTAAGCGTGACGGTGGCCCACTTTGTCGCGAGTTTTGGGCTGCCGTTCCGTGCGAAACATGAGGTGAGATCTATTGGTTGCTCATCACAAAAGGCAGTGTGGCGTGAGCCTGTCCTAGGGGAGATAGGAGGCCACCGAGCCTGGGGCGTGTAATCGGAGGTGAGATCCGTTTGGTTGCTCATCACAGAAGTCGAGCGTGGTTGGGGCTCACTTCCCGCGGGGTGGGGTGGCCTAAGTGGCCGGGGAAGGTTATTGGGGATGAGATCCGCTTGGTTGCTCATCACAGAAGATGAGCGTTGGTTGGAGCTCGCTTCAGCGCGGGGTGGGTCGTATTTTGGGGAAATCTTTGTAGTTAAATTAGATTAGTTGATAGGAAACGTGCAGATATATGCACTATTAATTTTTCATGTGAGGCACATTTGCTGTAGGGTCAAAATGAGAATAGAGATGAGTCTATGTCTATAATAATAATTTTATTATTATTCCTAAATATTAACACGTGTAAAGCTTGTAGGTATTCCGATTTTTTTTAAATTATATTTATTATATTACGGGTTTCTTATAGAATAAAATTGTTGAGTTATAATTTTTATTAAGATAATTAATCCATGTAAAGGGTTATTTCTGAAACGTGATTGGTCCACGAATCACCGAAGGGTGAAAGGGCACACGAGGTTTAGAGTGAATATTTGTGGTAAGATAGGTGTAGTTGCTTATCACTGAAGTAAGCGTGACGGGGGCCCACTTTGTCGCGAGTTTTGGGCTGCCATCCCGTGCGAAATATGAGGTGAGATCGATTGGTTGCTCATCACAAAAGTCAGCGTGGCGTGAGCCTGTCCTAGGGGAGATAGAAGGCCACCGAGCCTGGGGCGGGTAATCGGAGGTGAGATCCGTTTGGTTGCTCATCACAGAAGTCGAGCGTGGTTGGGGCTCACTTCCCGCGGGGAGGGGTGGCCTAAGTGGCCGGGGAAGGATATTGGGGATGAGATCCGCTTGGTTGCTCATCACAGAAGATGAGCGTTGGTTAGAGCTCGCTTCAGCGCGGGGTGGGTCGAATTTTGGGGAAATCTTTGTAATTAAATTAGATTAGTTGATAGGAAACGTGCAGATATATGCACTTTTAATTTTTCATGTGAGGCACATTTGCTGTAGGGTCAAAATGAGTATAGAGATGAGTCTATGTCTATAATAATAATTTTATTATTATTCCTAAATATTAACATGTGTAAAGCTTGTAGGTATTCCGATTTTTTTAAAATTATATTTATTATATTACGGGGTTCTTATAGAATAAAATTGTTGAGTTATATTTATTGTAAGATAATTAATCCATGCAAAGGGTTATTTCTAAAACGTGATTGGTCCACGAATCACCAAAGGGTGAAAGGGCACACGAGGTTTAGAGTGAATATTTAAGGTGAGATCGGGTTAGTTGCTCATCACTGAAGTTGAGCGTGACGGGGGCTAACTTCATCGCGAGTTTTGGGCTGCCGTTCCGTGCGAAACATGAGGTGAGATCGATTGGTTGCTCATCACAAAAGGCAGCGTAACGCGACCTGTCCTAGGGGAGATAGGAGGCCACCGAGCCTGGGGCGTGTAATCGGAGGTGAGATCCGTTTGGTTGCTCATCACAGAAGTCGAGCGTGGTTGGGGCTCACTTCCCGCGGGGTGGGGTGGCCTAAGTGGCCGGGGAAGGTTGTTGGGGCTGAGATCCGCTTGGTTGCTCATCACAGAAGATGAGCGTTGGTTGGAGCTCGCTTCAGCGCGGGGTGGGTCGTATTTTGGGGAAATCTTTGTAGTTAAATTAGATTAGTTGATAGGAAACGTGCTGATATATACTTTTATCTTTTTCATGTCAGGCACATTTGCTGAAGGGTCAAAATGAGTATAGAGATGAGTCTATTTCTATAATATAATTTTATTATTATTCCTAAATATTAACATGTGTAAAGCTTGTAGGTATTCCGATTTTTTAAAAATTATATTTATTATAATACGGGTTTCTTATAGAATAAAATTGTTGAGTTATATTTTTTGTAAGATAATTAATCCATGTAAAGGGTTATTTCTGAAACGTCATTGCTCCACGAATCACCGACGGGTGAAAGGGCACACGAGGTTTAGAGTGAATATTTGTAGTGAGATCGGGTTATTTGCTCATCACTGAAGTAAGCATGACGGGGGACCATTTTGTCGCGAGTTTTGGGCTGCCGTTCCGTGCGAAACATGAGGTGAGATCTATTGGTTGCTCATCACAAAAGGCAGCGTGGCGTGAGCCTGTCCTAGGGGAGATAGGGACCACCGAGCCTGGGGCGTGTAATCGGATGTGAGATCCGTTTTGTTGCTCATCACAGAAGTCGAGCGTGGTTGGGGCTCACTTCCCGCGGGGTGGGGTGGCCTACGTGGCCGGGGAAGGTTATTGGGGATGCGATCCGCTTGGTTGCTCATCACAGAAGATGAGCGTTGGTTGGAGGACGCTTCAGCGCGGGGTGGGTCGTATTTTGAGGAAATCTTTGTAGTTAAATTAGATTAGTTGATAGGAATCGTGCAGATATATGCACTTTTAATTTTTCATGTGAGGCACATTTGCTGTAGGGTCAAAATGAGTATAGAGATGAGTCTATGTCTATAATAATAATTTTATTATTATTCCTAAATATTATCATGTGTAAAGCTTGTAGGTATTCCGATTTTTTTAAAATTATATTTATTATATTACGGGGTTCTTATAGAATAAAATTGTTGAGTTATATTTTTTGTAAGATAATTAATCCATGCAAAGGGTTATTTCTAAAACGTGATTGGTCCACGAATCACCAAAGGGTGAAAGGGCACACGAGGTTTAGAGTGAATATTTGAGGTGAGATCGGGTTAGTTGCTCATCACTGAAGTTGAGCGTGACGGGGGCTAACTTCATCGCGAGTTTTGGGCTGCCGTTCCGTGCGAAACATGAGGTGAGATCGATTGGTTGCTCATCACAAAAGGCAGCGTGGCGTGAACCTGTCCTAGGGGAGATAGGGACCACCGAGCCTGGGGCGTGTAATCGGAGGTGAGATCCGTTTTGTTGCTCATCACAGAAGTCGAGCGTGGTTGGGGCTCACTTCCCGCGGGGTGGGGTGGCCTAAGTGGCCGGGGAAGGTTGTTGGGGCTGAGATCCGCTTGGTTGCTCATCACAGAAGATGAGCGTTGGTTGGAGCTCGCTTCAGCGCGGGGTGGGTCGTATTTTGGGGAAATCTTTGTAGTTAAATTAGATTAGTTGATAGGAAACGTGCTGATATATACTTTTATCTTTTTCATGTCAGGCACATTTGCTGAAGGGTCAAAATGAGTATAGAGATGAGCCTATGTCTATAATAATAATTTAATTATTATTCCTAAATATTAACACGTGTAAAGCTTGTAGGTATTCCGATTTTTTTAAAATTATATTTATTATATTACGGGGTTCTTATAGAATAAAATTGTTGAGTTATATTTTTTTTAAGATAATTAATCCACGTAAAGGGTTATTTCTGAAACGTCATTGCTCCACGAATCACCGACGGGTGAAAGGGCACACGAGGTTTAGAGTGAATATTTGTGGTGAGATCGGGTTATTTGCTCATCACTGAAGTAAGCGTGACGGTGGCCCACTTTGTCGCGAGTTTTGGGCTGCCGTTCCGTGCGAAACATGAGGTGAGATCTATTGGTTGCTCATCACAAAAGGCAGTGTGGCGTGAGCCTGTCCTAGGGGAGATAGGAGGCCACCGAGCCTGGGGCGTGTAATCGGAGGTGAGATCCGTTTGGTTGCTCATCACAGAAGTCGAGCGTGGTTGGGGCTCACTTCCCGCGGGGTGGGGTGGCCTAAGTGGCCGGGGTAGGTTATTGGGGATGAGATCCGCTTGGTTGCTCATCACAGAAGATGAGCGTTGGTTGGAGCTCGCTTCAGCGCGGGGTGGGTCGTATTTTGGGGAAATCTTTGTAGTTAAATTAGATTAGTTGATAGGAAACGTGCAGATATATGCACTTTTAATTTTTTATGTGAGGCACATTTGCTGTAGGGTCAAAATGAGTATAGAGATGAGTCTATTTCTATAATAATAATTTTATTATTATTCCTAAATATTAACACGTGTAAAGCTTGTAGGTATTACGATTTTTTTTAAATTATATTTATTATACTTTATTACGGGTTTCTTATAGAATAAAATTGTTGAGTTATAATTTTTATTAAGATAATTAATCCATGTAAAGAATTATTTCTGAAACGTGATTGGTCCACGAATCACCGAAGGGTGAAAGGGCACACGAGGTTTAGAGTGATTATTTGTGGTGAGATCGGGTAGTTGCTCATCACTGAAGTTGAGCGTGACGGGGGCTAACTTCATCGCGGGTTTTGGGCTGCCTTTCCGTGCGAAACATGAGGTGAGATCGATTGGTTGCGTATCACAAAAGGCAGCGTGGCGTGAGCCTGTCCTAGGGGAGATAGGAGGCCACCGAGCCTGGTGCGTGTGTTATCGGAGGTGAGATCCGTTTGGTTGCTTATCACAGAAGTCGAGCGTGGTTGGGGCTCACTTCCCGCGGGGTGGGGTGGCCTAAGTGGCCGGGGAAGGTTATTGGGGATGAGATCCGCTTGGTTGCTCATCACAGAAGATGAGCGTTGGTTGGAGCTCGCTTCAGCGCGGGGTGGGTCGTATTTTGTAGAAATCTTTGTAGTTAAATTAGATTAGTTGATAGGAAACGTGCAGATATATGCACTATTAATTTTTCATGTGAGGCACATTTGCTGTAGGGTCAAAATGAGTATAGAGATGAGTCTATGTCTATAATAATAATTTTATTATTATTCCTAAATATTAACACGTGTAAAGCTTGTAGGTATTCCGATTTTTTTTAAATTATATTTATTATATTACGGTGTTCTTATAGAATAAAATTGTTGAGTTATATTTTTTTTAAGATAAATAATCCACGTAAAGGGTTATTTCTGAAACGTGATTGGTCCACGAATCACCGAAGGGTGAAAGGGCACACGAGGTTTAGAGTGAATATTTGTGGTAAGATAGGTTTAGTTGCTTATCACTGAAGTAAGCGTGACGGGGGCCCACTTTGTCGCGAGTTTTGGGCTGCCATCCCGTGCGAAATATGAGGTGAGATCGATTGGTTGCTCATCACAAAAGTCAGCGTGGCGTGAGCCTGTCCTAGGGGAGATAGAAGGCCACCGAGCCTGGGGCGGGTAATCGGAGGTGAGATCCGTTTGGTTGCTCATCACAGAAGTCGAGCGTGGTTGGGGCTCACTTCCCGCGGGGAGGGGTGGCCTAAGTGGCCGGGGAAGGATATTGGGGATGAGATCCGCTTGGTTGCTCATCACAGAAGATGAGCGTTGGTTAGAGCTCGCTTCAGCGCGGGGTGGGTCGAATTTTGGGGAAATCTTTGTAATTAAATTAGATTAGTTGATAGGAAACGTGCAGATATATGCACTTTTAATTTTTCATGTGAGGCACATTTGCTGTAGGGTCAAAATGAGTATAGAGATGAGTCTATGTCTATAATAATAATTTTATTATTATTCCTAAATATTAACATGTGTAAAGCTTGTAGGTATTCCGATTTTTTTAAAATTATATTTATTATATTACGGGGTTCTTATAGAATAAAATTGTTGAGTTATATTTATTGTAAGATAATTAATCCATGCAAAGGGTTATTTCTAAAACGTGATTGGTCCACGAATCACCAAAGGGTGAAAGGGCACACGAGGTTTAGAGTGAATATTTAAGGTGAGATCGGGTTAGTTGCTCATCACTGAAGTTGAGCGTGACGGGGGCTAACTTCATCGCGAGTTTTGGGCTGCCGTTCCGTGCGAAACATGAGGTGAGATCGATTGGTTGCTCATCACAAAAGGCAGCGTAACGCGACCTGTCCTAGGGGAGATAGGAGGCCACCGAGCCTGGGGCGTGTAATCGGAGGTGAGATCCGTTTGGTTGCTCATCACAGAAGTCGAGCGTGGTTGGGGCTCACTTCCCGCGGGGTGGGGTGGCCTAAGTGGCCGGGGAAGGTTGTTGGGGCTGAGATCCGCTTGGTTGCTCATCACAGAAGATGAGCGTTGGTTGGAGCTCGCTTCAGCGCGGGGTGGGTCGTATTTTGGGGAAATCTTTGTAGTTAAATTAGATTAGTTGATAGGAAACGTGCTGATATATACTTTTATCTTTTTCATGTCAGGCACATTTGCTGAAGGGTCAAAATGAGTATAGAGATGAGCCTATGTCTATAATAATAATTTAATTATTATTCCTAAATATTAACACGTGTAAAGCTTGTAGGTATTCCGATTTTTTTAAAATTATATTTATTATATTACGGGGTTCTTATAGAATAAAATTGTTGAGTTATATTTTTTTTACGATAATTAATCCACGTAAAGGGTTATTTCTGAAACGTCATTGCTCCACGAATCACCGACGGGTGAAAGGGCACACGAGGTTTAGAGTGAATATTTGTGGTGAGATCGGGTTATTTGCTCTTCACTGAAGTAAGCATGACGGGGGCCCACTTTGTCGCGAGTTTTGGGCTGCTGTTCCGTGCGAAACATGAGGTGAGATCTATTGGTTGCTCATCACAAAAGGCAGTGTGGCGTGAGCCTGTCCTAGGGGAGATAGGAGGCCACCGAGCCTGGGGCGTGTAATCGGAGGTGAGATCCGTTTGGTTGCTCATCACAGAAGTCGAGCGTGGTTGGGTCTCACTTCCCACGGGGTGGGGTGGCCTAAGTGGCCGGGGAAGGTTATTGGGGATGAGATCCGCTTGGTTGCTCATCACAGAAGATGAGCGTTGGTTGGAGCTCGCTTCAGCGCGGGGTGGGTCGTATTTTGGGGAAATCTTTGTAGTTAAATTAGATTAGTTGATAGGAAACGTGCAGATATATGCACTATTAATTTTTCATGTGAGGCACATTTGCTGAAGGGTCAAAATGAGTATAGAGATGAGTCTATTTCTATAATATAATTTTATTATTATTCCTAAATATTAACATGTGTAAAGCTTGTAGGTATTCCGATTTTTTAAAAATTATATTTATTATAATACGGGTTTCTTATAGAATAAAATTGTTGAGTTATATTTTTTTAAGATAATTAATCCATTTAAAGGGTTATTTCTGAAACGTGATTGGTCCACGAATCACCAAAGGGTGAAAGGGCACACGAGGTTTAGAGTGAATATTTGAGGTGAGATCGGGTTAGTTGCTCATCACTGAAGTTGAGCGTGACGGGGGATAACTTCATCGCGAGTTTTGGGCTGCCGTTCCGTGCGAAACATGAGGTGAGATCGATTGGTTGCTCATCACAAAAGGCAGCGTGGCGTGACCTGTCCTAGGGGAGATAGGACGCCACCGAGCCTGGGGCGTATAATCGGAGGTCAGATCCGTTTGGTTGCTCATCACAGAATTCGAGCGTGGTTGGGGCTCACTTCCCGCGGGGTGGGGTGGCCTAAGTGGCCGGGGAAGGTTATTGGGGATGAGATTCGCTTGGTTGCTCATCACAGAAGATGAGCGTTGGTTGGAGCTCGCTTCAGCGCGGGGTGGGTCGTATTTTGGGGAAATCTTTGTAGTTAAATTATATTTGTTGATAGGAAACGTGCAGATATATGCACTTTTAATTTTTCATGTGAGGCACATTTGCTGTAGGGTCAAAATGAGTATAGAGATGAGTCTATGTCTATAATAATAATTTTATTATTATTCCTAAATATTAACACGTGTAAAGCTTGTAGGTATTCCGATTTTTTTTTAATTACATTTATTATATTACGGGGTTCTTATAGAATAAAATTGTTGAGTTATATTTTATGTAAGATAATTAATCCATGTAAAGGGTTATTTCTGAAACGTCATTGCTCCACGAATCACCGACGGGTGAAAGGGCACAAGAGGTTTAGAGTGAATATTTGTGGTGAGATCGGGTTATTTGCTCATCACTGAAGTAAGCATGACGGGGGCCCACTTTGTCGCGAGTTTTGGGCTGCCGTTCCGTGCGAAACATGAGGTCAGATCTATTGGTTGCTCATCACAAAAGGCAGCGTGGCGTGAACCTGTCCTAGGGGAGATAGGGACCACCGAGCCTGGGGCGTGTAATCGGAGGTGAGATCCGTTTTGTTGCTCATCACAGAAGTCGAGCGTGGTTGGGGCTCACTTCCCGCGGGGTGGGGTGGCCTAAGTGGCCGGGGAAGGTTATTGGGGATGAGATCCGCTTGGTTGCTCATCACAGAAGATGAGCGTTGGTTGGAGCTCGCTTCAGCGCGGGGTGGGTCGTATTTTGGGGAAATCTTTGTAGTTAAATTAGATTAGTTGATAGGAAACGTGCAGATAATGCACTTTTAATTTTTCATGTGAGGCACATTTGCTGTAGGGTCAAAATGAGTATAGAGATGAGTCTATGTCTATAATAATAATTTTATTATTATTCCTAAATATTACCACGTGTAAAGCTTGTAGGTATTACGATTTTTTTAAAATTATATTTATTATATTACGGGTTTCCTATAGAATATAATTGTTGAGTTATAGATTTTATTAAGATAATTAATCCATGTAAAGGGTTATTTCTGAAACGTGATTGGTCCACGAATCACCGAAGGGTGAAAGGGCACACGAGGTTTAGAGTGAATATTTGTAGTGAGATCGGGTTAGTTGCTCATCACTGAAGTTGAGCGTGACGGGGGCTAACTTCATCGTGGGTTTTGAGCTGCCTTTCCGTGCGAAACATGAGGTGAGATCGATTGGTTGCTTATCACAAAAGGCAGCGTGGCGTGAGCCTGTCCTAGAGGAGATAGGAGGCCACCGAGCCTGGGGCGTGTAATCGGAGGTGAGATCCGTTTGGTTGCTCATCACAGAAGTCGAGCGTGGTTGGGGCTCACTTCCCGCGGGGTGGGGTGGCCTAAGTGGCCGGGGAAGGTTATTGGGGATGAGATCCGCTTGGTTGCTCATCACAGAAGATGAGCGTTGGTTGGAGCTCGCTTCAGCGCGGGGTGGGTCGTATTTTGTAGAAATCTTTGTAGTTAAATTAGATTAGTTGATAGGAAACGTGCAGATATATGCACTATTAATTTTTCATGTGAGGCACATTTGCTGTAGGGTCAAAATGAGTATAGAGATGAGTCTATGTCTATAATAATAATTTTATTATTATTCCTAAATATTAACACGTGTAAAGCTTGTAGGTATTCCGATTTTTTTTAATTATATTTATTATATTACGGGTTTCTTATAGAATAAAATTGTTGAGTTATAATTTTTATTAAGATAATTAATCCATGTAAAGGTTATTTCTGAAACGTGATTGGTCCACGAATCACCGAAGGGTGAATAGGCACACGAGGTTTAGAGTGAATATTTGTGGTGAGATCGGGTTAGTTACTCATCACTGATGTTGAGCGTGACGGGGGCTACCTTCATCGCGGGTTTTGGGCTGCCGTTCCGTGCGAAACATGAGGTGAGATCGATTGGTTGCTTATCACAAAAGGCAGCGTGGCGTGAGCCTGTCCTAGGGGAGATAGGAGGCAACCGAGCCTGGGGCGTGTAATCGGAGGTGAGATCCGTTTGGTTGCTCATCACAGAAGTCGAGCGTGGTTGGGGCTCACTTCCCGCGGGGTGGGGTGGCCTAAGTAGCCGGGGAAGGTTATTGGGGATGAGAACCGCTTGGTTGCTCATCACAGAAGATGAGCGTTGGTTGGAGCTCGCTTCAGCGCGGGGTGGGTCGTATTTTGGGGAAATCTTTGTAGTTAAATTAGATTAGTTGATAGGAAACGTGCAGATATATGCACTTTTAATTTTTCATGTGAGGCACATTTGCTGTAGGGTCAAAATGAGTATAGAGATGAGTCTATGTCTATAATAATAATTTTATTATTATTCCTAAATATTAACATGTGTAAAGCTTGTAGGTATTCCGATTTTTTTAAAATTATATTTATTATATTACGGGGTTCTTATAGAATAAAATTGTTGAGTTATATTTTTTGTAAGATAATTAATCCATGCAAAGGGTTATTTCTAAAACGTGATTGGTCCACGAATCACCAAAGGGTGAAAGGGCACACGAGGTTTAGAGTGAATATTTGAGGTGAGATCGGGTTAGTTGCTCATCACTGAAGTTGAGCGTGACGGGGGCTAACTTCATCGCGAGTTTTGGGCTGCCGTTCCGTGCGAAACATGAGGTGAGATCGATTGGTTGCTCATCACAAAAGGCAGCGTGGCGTGACCTGTCCTAGGGGAGATAGGAGGCCACCGAGCCTGGGGCGTGTAATCGGAGGTGAGATCCGTTTGGTTGCTCATCACAGAAGTCGAGCGTGGTTGGGGCTCACTTCCCGCGGGGTGGGGTGGCCTAAGTGGCCGGGGAAGGTTGTTGGGGCTGAGATCCGCTTGGTTGCTCATCACAGAAGATGAGCGTTGGTTGGAGCTCGCTTCAGCGCGGGGTGGGTCGTATTTTGGGGAAATCTTTGTAGTTAAATTAGATTAGTTGATAGGAAACGTGCTGATATATACTTTTATCTTTTTCATGTCAGGCACATTTGCTGAAGGGTCAAAATGAGTATAGAGATGAGCCTATGTCTATAATAATAATTTAATTATTATTCCTAAATATTAACACGTGTAAAGCTTGTAGGTATTCCGATTTTTTTTAAATTATATTTATTATATTACGGGGTTCTTATAGAATAAAATTGTTGAGTTATATTTTTTTTAAGATAATTAATCCACGTAAAGGGTTATTTCTGAAACGTCATTGCTCCACGAATCACCGACGGGTGAAAGGGCACACGAGGTTTAGAGTGAATATTTGTGGTGAGATCGGGTTATTTGCTCATCACTGAAGTAAGCGTGACGGTGGCCCACTTTGTCGCGAGTTTTGGGCTGCCGTTCCGTGCGAAACATGAGGTGAGATCTATTGGTTGCTCATCACAAAAGGCAGTGTGGCGTGAGCCTGTCCTAGGGGAGATAGGAGGCCACCGAGCCTGGGGCGTGTAATCGGAGGTGAGATCCGTTTGGTTGCTCATCACAGAAGTCGAGCGTGGTTGGGGCTCACTTCCCGCGGGGTGGGGTGGCCTAAGTGGCCGGGGAAGGTTATTGGGGATGAGATCCGCTTGGTTGCTCATCACAGAAGATGAGCGTTGGTTGGAGCTCGCTTCGGCGCGGGGTGGGTCGTATTTTGGGGAAATCTTTGTAGTTAAATTAGATTAGTTGATAGGAAACGTGCAGATATATGCACTATTAATTTTTCATGTGAGGCACATTTGCTGAAGGGTCAAAATGAGTATAGAGATGAGTCTATTTCTATAATAATAATTTTATTATTATTCCTAAATATTAACATGTGTAAAGCTTGTAGGTATTCCGATTTTTTAAAAATTATATTTATTATAATACGGGTTTCTTATAGAATAAAATTGTTGAGTTATATTTTTTTAAGATAATTAATCCATTTAAAGGGTTATTTCTGAAACGTGATTGGTCCACGAATCACCAAAGGGTGAAAGGGCACACGAGGTTTAGAGTGAATATTTGAGGTGAGATCGGGTTAGTTGCTCATCACTGAAGTTGAGCGTGACGGGGGATAACTTCATCGCGAGTTTTGGGCTGCCGTTCCGTGCGAAACATGAGGTGAGATCGATTGGTTGCTCATCACAAAAGGCAGCGTGGCGTGACCTGTCCTAGGGGAGATAGGAGGCCACCGAGCCTGGGGCGTGTAATCGGAGGTGAGATCCGTTTGGTTGCTCATCACAGAAGTCGAGCGTGGTTGGGGCTCACTTCCCGCGGGGTGGGGTGGCCTAAGTGGCCGGGGAAGGTTATTGGGGATGAGATTCGCTTGGTTGCTCAACACAGAAGATGAGCGTTGGTTGGAGCTCGCTTCAGCGCGGGGTGGGTCGTATTTTGGGGAAATCTTTGTAGTTAAATTATATTTGTTGATAGGAAACGTGCAGATATATGCACTTTTAATTTTTCATGTGAGGCACATTTGCTGTAGGGTCAAAATGAGTATAGAGATGAGTCTATGTCTATAATAATAATTTTATTATTATTCCTAAATATTAACACGTGTAAAGCTTGTAGGTATTCCGATTTTTTTAAAATTACATTTATTATATTACGGGGTTCTTATAGAATAAAATTGTTGAGTTATATTTTATGTAAGATAATTAATCCATGTAAAGGGTTATTTCTGAAACGTCATTGCTCCACGAATCACCGACGGGTGAAAGGGCACACGAGGTTTAGAGTGAATATTTGTGGTGAGATCGGGTTATTTGCTCATCACTGAAGTAAGCATGACGGGGGCCCACTTTGTCGCGAGTTTTGGGCTGCCGTTCCGTGCGAAACATGAGGTGAGATCTATTGGTTGCTCATCACAAAAGGCAGCGTGGCGTGAGCCTGTCCTAGGGGAGATAGGAGGCCACCGAGCCTGGTGCGTGTTATCGGAGGTGAGATCCGTTTGGTTGCTTATCACAGAAGTCGAGCGTGGTTGGGGCTCACTTCCCGCGGGGTGGGGTGGCCTAAGTGGCCGGGGAAGGTTTTGGGGATGAGATCCGCTTGGTTGCTCATCAAAGAAGATGAGCGTTGGTTGGAGCTCGCTTCAGCGCGGGGTGGGTCGTATTTTGGGGAAATCTTTGTAGTTAAATTAGATTAGTTGATAGGAAACGTGCAGATATATGCACTTTTAATTTTTTATGTGAGGCACATTTGCTGTAGGGTCAAAATGAGTATAGAGATGAGTCTATGTCTATAATAATAATTTTATTATTATTCCTAAATATTAACACGTGTAAAGCTTGTAGGTATTCCGTTTTTTTATTAATTATATTTATTATATTACGGGTTTCTTATAGAATAAAATTGTTGAGTTATAATTTTTATTAAGATAATTATTCCATGTAAAGGGTTATTTCTGAAACGTGATTGGTCCACGAATCACCGAAGGGTGAATAGGCACACGAGGTTTAGAGTGAATATTTGTGGTGAGATCGGGTTAGTTACTCATCACTGAAGTTGAGCGTGACGGGGGCTACCTTCATCGCGGGTTTTGGGCTGCCGTTCCGTGCGAAACATGAGGTGAGATCGATTGGTTGCTTATCACAAAAGGCAGCGTGGCGTGAGCCTGTCCTAGGGGAGATAGGAGGCAACCGAGCCTGGGGCGTGTAATCGGAGGTGAGATCCGTTTGGTTGCTCATCACAGAAGTCGAGCGAGGTTGGGGCTCACTTCCCGCGGGGTGGGGTGGCCTAAGTGGCCGGGGAAGGTTATTGGGGATGAGATCCGCTTGGTTGCTCATCACAGAAGATGAGCGTTGGTTGGAGCTCGTTTCAGCGCGGGGTGGGTCGTATTTTGGGGAAATCTTTGTAGTTAAATTAGATTAGTTGATAGGAAACGTGCAGATATATGCACTTTTAATTTTTCATGTGAGGCAATTTGCTGTAGGGTCAAAATGAGTATAGAGATGAGTCTATGTCTATAATAATAATTTTATTATTATTCCTAAATATTAACACGTGTAAAGCTTGTAGGTATTCCGATTTTTTTAACATTATATTTATTATATTACGGGGTTCTTATAGAATAAAATTGTTGAGTTATATTTTTTGTAAGATAATTAATCCATGTAAAGGGTTATTTCTAAAACGTGATTGGTCCACGAATCACCAAAGGGTGAAAGGGCACACGAGGTTTAGAGTGAATATTTGTGGTGAGATCGGGTTATTTGCTCATCACTGAAGTAAGCGTGACGGTGGCCCACTTGTCGCAAGTTTTGGGCTGCCGTCCCGTGCGAAACGTGAGGTGAGATCGATTGGTTGCTCATCACAAAAGGCAGCGTGGTGTGAGCCTGTCCTAGGGGAGATAGAAGGCCACCGATCCTGGGGCGTGTAATCGGAGGTGAGATCCGTTTGGTTGCTCATCACAGAAGTCGAGCGTGGTTGGGGCTCACTTCCCGCGGGGAGGGGTGGCCTAAGTGGCCGGGAAAGGTTATTGGGGATGAGATCCGCTTGGTTGCTCATCACAGAAGATGAGCGTTGGTTGGAGCTCGCTTCAGCGCGGGGTGGGTCGAATTTTGGGGAAATCTTTGTAGTTAAATTAGATTAGATAATATTAAACGTGCTGATATATACTTTTATCTTTTTCATGTCAGGCACTTTTGCTGAAGGGTCAAAATGAGTATAGAGATGAGTCTATGTCTATAATAATAATTTTATTATTATTCCTAAATATTACCACGTGTAAAGCTTGTAGGTATTCCGATTTTTTTTAAATTATATTTATTATATTATGGGTTTCTTATAGAATAAAATTGTTGAGTTATAATTTTTATTAAAATAATTAATCCATGTAAAAGGTTATTTCTGAAACGTGATTGGTCCACGAATCACCAAAGGGTGAAAGGGCACACGAGGTTTAGAGTGAATATTTGAGGTGAGTTCGGGTTAGTTGCTCATCACTGAAGTTGAGCGTGACGGGGGCTAACTTCATCGCGAGTTTTGGGCTGCCGTTCCGTGCGAAACATGAGGTGAGATCGATTTGTTGCTCATCACAAAAGGCAGCGTGGCGTGAGCTTGTCCTAGGGGAGATAGGAGGCCACCGAGCCTGGGGCGTGTAATCGGAGGTGAGATCCGTTTGGTTGCTCATCACAGAAGTCGAGCGTGGTTGGGGCTCACTTCCCGCGGGGTGGGGTGGCCTAAGTGGCCGGGGAAGGTTATTGGGGATGAGATCCGCTTGGTTGCTCATCACAGAAGATGAGCGTAGGTTGGAGCTCGCTTAGGCGCAGGGTGGGTCGTATTTTGGGGAAATCTTTGTAGTTAAATTAGATTAGTTGATAGGAAACGTGCAGATATATGCACTATTAATTTTTCATGTGAGGCACATTTTCTGAAGGTTCAAAATGAGTATAGAGATGAGTCTATGTCTATAATAATAATTTTATTATTATTCCTAAATATTAACATGTGTAAAGCTAGTAGGTATTCCGATTTTTTAAAAATTATATTTATTATAATACGGGTTTCTTATAGAATAAAATTGTTGAGTTATATTTTTCTAAGATAATTAATCCATGTAATGGGTTATTTCTGAAACGTGATTGGTCCACGAATCGCCGAAGGGTGAAAGGGCACACGAGGTTTAGAGTGAATATTTGTGGTAAGATAGGTTTAGTTGCTTATCACTGAAGTAAGCGTGACGGGGGCCCACTTTGTCGCGAGTTTTTGGCTGCCGTCCCGTGCGAAATATGAGGTGAGATCGATTGGTTGCTCATCACAAAAGTCAGCGTGGCGTGAGCCTGTCCTAGGGGAGATAGAAGGCCACCGATCCTGGGGCGTGTAATCGGAGGTGAGATCCGTTTGGTTGCTCATCACAAAAGTCGAGCGTGGTTGGGGCTCACTTCCCGCGGGGAGGGGTGGCCTAAGTGGCCGGGGAAGGTTATTGGGGATGAGATCCGCTTGGTTGCTCATCACAGAAGATGAGCGTTGGTTAGAGCTCGCTTCAGCGCGGGGTGGGTCGAATTTTGGGGAAATCTTTGTAGTTAAATTAGATTAGATAATATTAAACGTGCTGATATATGCACTTTTAATTTTTCATGTGAGGCACATTTGCTGTAGGGTCAAAATGAGAATAGAGATGAGTCTATGTCTATAATAATAATTTTATTATTATTCCTAAATATTAACACGTGTAAAGCTTGTAGGTATTCCGATTTTTTTAAATTATATTTATTATATTACGGGTTTCTTATAGAATAAAATTGTTGAGTTATAATTTTTATTAAGATAATTAATCCATGTAAAGGGTTATTTCTGAAACGTGATTGGTCCACGAATCACCGAAGGGTGAAAGGGCACACGAGGTTTAGAGTGAATATTTGTGGTAAGATAGGTTTAGTTGCTTATCACTGAAGTAAGCGTGACGGGGGCCCACTTTGTCGCGAGTTTTGGGCTGCCATCCCGTGCGAAATATGAGGTGAGATCGATTGGTTGCTCATCACAAAAGTCAGCGTGGCGTGAGCCTGTCCTAGGGGAGATAGAAGGCCACCGAGCCTGGGGCGGGTAATCGGAGGTGAGATCCGTTTGGTTGCTCATCACAGAAGTCGAGCGTGGTTGGGGCTCACTTCCCGCGGGGAGGGGTGGCCTAAGTGGCCGGGGAAGGATATTGGGGATGAGATCCGCTTGGTTGCTCATCACAGAAGATGAGCGTTGGTTAGAGCTCGCTTCAGCGCGGGGTGGGTCGAATTTTGGGGAAATCTTTGTAATTAAATTAGATTAGTTGATAGGAAACGTGCAGATATATGCACTTTTAATTTTTCATGTGAGGCACATTTGCTGTAGCTTCAAAATGAGTATAGAGATGAGTCTATGTCTATAATAATAATTTTATTATTATTCCTAAATATTAACACGTGTAAAGCTTGTAGGTATTACGATTTTTTTAAAATTATATTTATTATATTACGGGTTTCTTATAGAATAAAATTGTTGAGTTATAATTTTTATTAAGATAATTAATCCATGTAAAGGGTTATTTCTGAAACGTGATTGGTCCACGAATCACCGAAGGGTGAAAGGGCACACGAGGTTTAGAGTGAATATTTGTGGTGAGATCGGGTTAGTTGCTCATCACTGAAGTTGAGCGTGACGGGGGCTAACTTCATCGCCGGTTTTGGGCTGCCTTTCCGTGCGAAACATGAGGTGAGATCCGTTTGGTTGCTCATCACAGAAGTCGAGCGTGGTTGGGGCTCACTTCCCGCGGGGTGGGGTGGCCTAAGTGGCCGGGGAAGGTTATTGGGGATGAGATCCGCTTGGTTGCTCATCACAGAAGATGAGCGTTGGTTGGAGCTCGCTTCAGCGCGGGGTGGGTCGTATTTTGGGGAAATTTTTGTATTTAAATTAGATTAGTTGATAGGAAACGTGCAGATATTTGCAATTTTAATTTTTCATGTGAGGCAGATTTGCTGTAGGGTCAAAATGAGTATAGAGATGAGTCTATGTCTATAATAATAATTTTATTATTATTCCTAAATATTAACACGTGTAAAGCTTGTAGGTATTCCGATTTTTTTAAAATTATATTTATTATATTACGGGGTTCTTATAGAATAAAATTGTTGAGTTATATTTTTTGTAAGATAATTAATCCATGTAAAGGGTTATTTCTGAAACGTGATTGGTCCACGAATCACCAAAGGGTGAAAGGGCACACGAGGTTTAGAGTGAATATTTGAGGTGAGATCGGGTTAGTTGCTCATCACTGAAGTTGAGCGTGACGGGGGCTAACTTCATCGCGAGTTTTGGGCTGCCGTTCCGTGCGAAACATGAGGTGAGATCGATTGGTTGCTCATCACAAAAGGCAGCGTGGCGTGACCTGTCCTAGGGGAGATAGGAGGCCACCGAGCCTGGGGCGTGTAATCGGAGGTGAGATCCGTTTGGTTGCTCATCACAGAAGTCGAGCGTGGTTGGGGCTCACTTCCCGCGGGGTGGGGTGGCCTAAGTGGCCGGGGAAGGTTATTGGGGATGAGATCCGCTTGGTTGCTCATCACAGAAGATGAGCGTTGGTTGGAGCTCGCTTCAGCGCGGGGTGGGTCGTATTTTGGGGAAATTTTTGTATTTAAATTAGATTAGTTGATAGGAAACGTGCAGATATTTGCAATTTAAATTTTTCATGTGAGGCAGATTTGCTGTAGGGTCAAAATGAGTATAGAGATGAGTCTATGTCTATAATAATAATTTTATTATTATTCCTAAATATTAACACGTGTAAAGCTTGTAGGTATTCCGATTTTTTTAAAATTATATTTATTATATTACGGGGTTCTTATAGAATAAAATTGTTGAGTTATATTTTTTGTAAGATAATTAATCCATGTAAAGTGTTATTTCTGAAACGTGATTGGTCCACGAATCACAGAAGGGTGAAAGGGCACACGAGGTTTAGAGTGAATATTTGTGGTGAGATCGGGTTAGTTGCTCATCACTGAAGTTGAGCGTGACGGGGGCTAACTTCATCGCGGGTTTTGGGCTGCCTTTACGTGCGAAACATGAGGTGAGATCGATTGGTTGCTTATCACAAAAGGCAGCGTGGCGTGAGCCTGTCCTAGGGGAGATAGGAGGCCACCGAGCCTGGGGCGTGTAATCGGAGGTGAGATCCGTTTGGTTGCTCATCACAGAAGTCGAGCGTGGTTGGGGCTCACTTCCCGCGGGGTGGGGTGGCCTAAGTGGCCGGGGAAGGTTATTGGGGATGAGATCCGCTTGGTTGCTCATCACAGAAGATGAGCATTGGTTGGAGCTCGCTTCAGCGCGGGGTGGGTCGTATTTTGGGAAAATCTTTGTAGATAAATTAGATTAGTTGATAGGAAACGTGCAGATATATGCACTTTTAATTTTTCATGTGAGGCACATTTGCTGTAGGGTTAAAATGAGTATAGAGATGAGTCTATGTCTATAATAATAATTTTATTATTATTCCTAAATATTAACACGTGTAAAGCTTGTAGGTATTACGATTTTTTTAAAATTATATTTATTATATTACGGGTTTCTTATAGAATAAAATTGTTGAGTTATAATTTTTATTAAGATAATTAATCCATGTAAAGGGTTATTTCTGAAACGTGATTGGTCCACGAATCACCGAAGGGTGAAAGGGCACACGAGGTTTAGAGTGAATATTTGTGGTGAGATCGGGTTAGTTGCTCATCACTGAAGTTGAGCGTGACGGGGGCTAACTTCATCGCCGGTTTTGGGCTGCCTTTCCGTGCGAAACATGAGGTGAGATCCGTTTGGTTGCTCATCACAGAAGTCGAGCGTGGTTGGGGCTCACTTCCCGCGGGGTGGGGTGGCCTAAGTGGCCGGGGAAGGTTATTGGGGATGAGATCCGCTTGGTTGCTCATCACAGAAGATGAGCGTTGGTTGGAGCTCGCTTCAGCGCGGGGTGGGTCGTATTTTGGGGAAATTTTTGTATTTAAATTAGATTAGTTGATAGGAAACGTGCAGATATTTGCAATTTTAATTTTTCATGTGAGGCAGATTTGCTGTAGGGTCAAAATGAGTATAGAGATGAGTCTATGTCTATAATAATAATTTTATTATTATTCCTAAATATTAACACGTGTAAAGCTTGTAGGTATTCCGATTTTTTTAAAATTATATTTATTATATTACGGGGTTCTTATAGAATAAAATTGTTGAGTTATATTTTTTGTAAGATAATTAATCCATGTAAAGGGTTATTTCTGAAACGTGATTGGTCCACGAATCACCAAAGGGTGAAAGGGCACACGAGGTTTAGAGTGAATATTTGAGGTGAGATCGGGTTAGTTGCTCATCACTGAAGTTGAGCGTGACGGGGGCTAACTTCATCGCGAGTTTTGGGCTGCCGTTCCGTGCGAAACATGAGGTGAGATCGATTGGTTGCTCATCACAAAAGGCAGCGTGGCGTGACCTGTCCTAGGGGAGATAGGAGGCCACCGAGCCTGGGGCGTGTAATCGGAGGTGAGATCCGTTTGGTTGCTCATCACAGAAGTCGAGCGTGGTTGGGGCTCACTTCCCGCGGGGTGGGGTGGCCTAAGTGGCCGGGGAAGGTTATTGGGGATGAGATCCGCTTGGTTGCTCATCACAGAAGATGAGCGTTGGTTGGAGCTCGCTTCAGCGCGGGGTGGGTCGTATTTTGGGGAAATTTTTGTATTTAAATTAGATTAGTTGATAGGAAACGTGCAGATATTTGCAATTTAAATTTTTCATGTGAGGCAGATTTGCTGTAGGGTCAAAATGAGTATAGAGATGAGTCTATGTCTATAATAATAATTTTATTATTATTCCTAAATATTAACACGTGTAAAGCTTGTAGGTATTCCGATTTTTTTAAAATTATATTTATTATATTACGGGGTTCTTATAGAATAAAATTGTTGAGTTATATTTTTTGTAAGATAATTAATCCATGTAAAGTGTTATTTCTGAAACGTGATTGGTCCACGAATCACAGAAGGGTGAAAGGGCACACGAGGTTTAGAGTGAATATTTGTGGTGAGATCGGGTTAGTTGCTCATCACTGAAGTTGAGCGTGACGGGGGCTAACTTCATCGCGGGTTTTGGGCTGCCTTTACGTGCGAAACATGAGGTGAGATCGATTGGTTGCTTATCACAAAAGGCAGCGTGGCGTGAGCCTGTCCTAGGGGAGATAGGAGGCCACCGAGCCTGGGGCGTGTAATCGGAGGTGAGATCCGTTTGGTTGCTCATCACAGAAGTCGAGCGTGGTTGGGGCTCACTTCCCGCGGGGTGGGGTGGCCTAAGTGGCCGGGGAAGGTTATTGGGGATGAGATCCGCTTGGTTGCTCATCACAGAAGATGAGCATTGGTTGGAGCTCGCTTCAGCGCGGGGTGGGTCGTATTTTGGGGAAATCTTTGTAGTTAAATTAGATTAGTTGATAGGAAACGTGCTGATATATACTTTTTCATGTCAGGCACATTTGCTGAAGGGTCAAAATGAGTATACAGATGAGCAAATGTCTATAATAATAATTTTATTATTATTCCTAAATATTACCACGTGTAACACTTGTAGGTATTCCGATTTTTTAAAAATTATATTTATTATATTATGGGTTTCTTATAGAATAAAATTGTTGAGTTATAATTTTTATTAAGATAATTAATCCATGTAAAGTGTTATTTCTGAAACGTGATTGGTCCACGAATCACCAAAGGGTAAAAGGGCACACGAGGTTTAGAGTGAATATTTGAGGTGAGATCGGGTTAGTTGCTCATCACTGAAGTTGAGCGTGACGGGGGCTAACTTCATCGCGAGTTTTGGGCTGCCGTTCCGTGGGAAACATGAGGTGAGATCGATTGGTTGCTCATCACAGAAGGCAGCGTGGCGTGAGTCTGTCCTAGGGGAGATAGGAGGCCACCGAGCCTGGGGCGTGTAATCGGAGGTGAGATCCGTTTGGTTGCTCATCACAGAAGTCGAGCGTGGTTGGGGCTCACTTCCCGCGGGGTGGGGTGGCCTAAGTGGCCGGGGAAGGTTATTGGGGATGAGATCCGCTTGGTTGCTCATCACAGAAGATGAGCGTTGGTTGGAGCTCGCTTCAGCGCGGGGTGTGTGTATTTTGGGGATATCTTTGTAGTTAAATTAGATTTGTTGATAGGAAACGTGCTGATATATACTTTTATCTTTTTCATGTCAGGCACATTTGCTGAAGGGTCACGAAATGAGTATAGAGATGAGCCTATGTCTATAATAATAATTTAATTATTATTCCTAAATATTAACACGTGTAAAGCTTGTAGGTATTCCGATTTTTTTAAAATTATATTTATTATATTATGGGGTTCTTATAGAATAAAATTGTTGAGTTATATTTTTTGTTAGATAATTAATCCATGTAAAGGGTTATTTCTGAAACGTCATTGCTCCACGAATCACCGACGGGTGAAAGGGCACACGAGGTTTAGAGTCAATATTTGTGGTGAGATCGGGTTATTTACCCATCACTGAAGTAAGCGTGACGGGGGCCCACTTTGTCGCGAGTTTTGGGCTGCCGTTCCGTGCGAAACTTGAGGTGAGATCTATTGGTTGCTCAACATAAAGGCAGCGTGGCGTGAGCCTGTCCTAGGGGAGATAGGAGGCCACCTAGCCTGGGGCGTGTAATCGGAGGTGAGATCCGTTTGGTTGCTCATCACAGAAGTCGAGCGTGGTTGGGGCTCACTTCCCGCGGGGTCGGGTGGCCTAAGTGGCCGGGGAGGGTTATAGGTTATGAGATCGGCTTGGTTGCTCATCACAGAAGATGAGCGTTGGTTGGAGCTCGCTTCAGCGCTGGGTGGGTCGTATTTTGGGGAAATCTTTGAAGTTAAATTAGATTAGTTGATAGGGAACGTGCAGATATATGCACTATTATTTTTCATGTGAGGCACATTTGCTGTAGGGTCAAAATGAGTATTGAGATGAGTCTATGTCTATAATAATAATTTTATTCCTAAATATTAACACGTGTAAAGCTTGTAGGTATTCCGATTTTTTTAAAATTATATTTATTATATTACGGGTTTCTTATAGAATAAAATTGTTGAGTTATAATTTTTATTAAGATAATTAATCCATGTAAAGGGTTATTTCTGAAACGTGATTGGTCCACGAATCACCGAAGGGTGAAAGGCCACACGAGGTTTAGAGGGAATATTTGTGGTAAGATCGGGTTAGTTACTCATCACTGATGTTGAGCGTGACGGGGGCTACCTTCATCGCGGGTTTTGGGCTGCCGTTCCGTGCGAAACATGAGGTGAGATCTATTGGTTGCTCATCACAAAAGGCGGTGTGGCGTGAGCCTGTCCTAGGGGAGATAGGAGGCCACCGAGCCTGGGGCGTGTAATCGGAAGTGAGATCCGTTTGGTTGCTCATCACAGAAGTCGAGCGTGGTTGGGGCTCTTTTCCCGCGGGGTGGGGTGGCCTAAGTGGCCGGGGAAGGTTATTGGGGATGAGATCCGCTTGGTTGCTCATCACAGAAGATGAGCGTTGGTTGGAGCTCGCTTCAGCGCGGGGTGGGTCGTATTTTGGGGAAATCTTTGTAGTTAAATTAGATGATACTTTAATTCAGGTTATAAATAAACTATCACCTCAGGGTAACATACCACACATCACAAGACCTTAACCACCACCAAAGTCCACCACACAGTCATGATCAAAAAACTTTCTCATTACATAGCCCATATCCACTTATGGACCATACATAACGTATACACTACAAATAATAATTATTGTTCATTCACGAGATTGTTACCCGTATAATTTTCTTATAAATAAACAGTGAATATAACTTCTTTATGAAAGTGTCTTGCTAAAAATACAATGTCTAAAGAATATTATGAAAAAGAACTTCAATATATTTATGGTGCTGCAATTTTTAATGGTTATCAAAAAGAAACAATAGATATTATAATTTAAAAAATCTAAATTAAAAAAAAATTAAGGAATCAAGAAGTACTATTATGGGCAGTACGCTTCGACAATGGTGGGTAAAAACTGCATTTGCTCCTCCATTGTTAAATGTTGTAAAAAAATCACTAAACTAATATGCAAATTTGAATATAGCAATGTCAGCCGAAAACAATCTTTGTAAAATTTTGGGAAATCCAAAAGATAAAAATAAAGAAGAATAGAAATCAGGAATTTATTATATAAATTGTAAAATATGTCTGAAAAAGTATATAGGCCAAACAAAACGAAATGTCAGGATAAGAGCAAAAGAACATATTGCCCACTTCAAATATAATAGGCCTGATAAATCAGCTATGGCTAAACATTGTTTAGAAGAAAAACATTACTTCAAAGTAGAAAACTCTGTGTTATTGAAAAATATTACTAAATTGAAAACAATAGATGGATCGGAAACTTTTTATATTAACAAGTACCATAATATAACTGTTAATAACTGAATTAGGCCCGATATAAAATTATATTTCAAAGTAATATATTAAATGTAGTGTTAGATATAAGATTAGTTATGAATATTGTATTAGTTAGATGTTAACTTTAAGCTATTTAGATTGAAGCTAGGCACTTATTAACACCTTAATATTAGAAGGTAGGTTTAGGCCATGCCCCCTTTAGTTTTGTATAAATACGGGGGTTGGTGCAGTGCTGGTTTAGTTATAGTTCTGTTATTGTTATTGTAGTTCATGTATCACTGAGGATGGTGACTTTGTCAGTGAAACACATTTGATTGAAAAAACATAGTTTTTGTGAGATTTTATGTTCTACATACTTTTAAACTTAAGATAAATTGTATTGTACTATATTATTAGAATTGTGTATTAATAAACATCAGTCACATATTTCTATTTCATCCATTTCATTTATAGTGTCTTGCAACTTCATTTAACTCATCATTTTTCTCTACAGTTTTGTAGCTTATTATGTCCTACCTTGTTTTTATATAGCTGCTAAATGGGAACTAAATATGATGATGTTACCTAATGTCATCTAATATAATGATCAGTTGGATAATTATGTTTAGTTTATCTCCATTATTTTATGAATACCTTAAGATGTCTTTTCCTTTTTCTAGGGTATTATAACAAATTAAATAAATCTTTGTTGTCCCCTTGTAAAACACAGCTGCTGTAAAAGTGTCACAGTTGAGCATGACCAAAGAGCACTCTGAACTTCATTTAGATATTTTGAGCTGTATGACATAGCAAAATCAATTTGTAGATCACTGGTATTACTTGTTTTTGCTTAATCAAGATCAAAATCTTGTTGCTGGATTCGCTTTACGTTAACATGATTCAGCATTTGAGGAAGACCAGCAATAATTGATTGAAATATATCTTATACAGTAGTTTCATTAGCGCTCAGTTTAAATCTTCCATTCCTTGAAAGTAGCTTTGGGTTCTGGATTACTTGGTCGGAGCATTCATTTCCAATTGCTACATATAGGCTATTGCATTCATTTTTCCAACAAAGAGAGTTTAACCTGTCATCGCAAAGCAATTTATTCTAAAACTCATTTGAATAGTTATATTGTGGAGGAAGTGCACTTAATTTTAAATGAAGTTTTAATGAATCTTACACAGTCATTGATGAGCTGGGGTGTCTTTCATTAGCATCACATAGGCCTACTTTGACTGTCACAACCATCCATGAAATATTAAAAAAATACACTCATTAAAACTGTAAGGCTTTTTTAAAATACCAATATGGCAATCGCTACCGCGACACCTAATGGTCACTCTGGGCAACTATAAACTTAGATGTCAAAGCTGAAATATCGCGACTTCGATCAGAAATTAATAAATTAATATTATTTCTCTATATTTTAGACCGGTATTAACTATATAAGAATTGTTGCAAATTGTTCATTCTCCAGGAAAATTATTAAAGAGACATGATACGGCTATACAAATAAATATTTTAACTTTCAAATGCCCACCATCCTCGATTCTAGACCGCCCTCCCGTATAAAGTATAATAGTACGAGAATATAAAGACTGAAAAATAAATAAATAATACCATTGTACCAAGCACAATATTTTATATCTTGAAGCTTGTATGTCGCTTTAAAACTTTATTTAAATGTATGCTTGTTATTTAGTTACATGTGTTCATTACTATTTAATTTGTAAATAAACCAAGAAAATCTGTTTTCATCGTATCTTCACATATATGTTTTTATTATTTTCAGATAACTAATTTAATAACCTTAAAACTTAAGTAAAGTCAGATCAATATTGCTTTTATGTTAAATATCATCCTTATTATTATTCTCCCTTAATTGGTTAATTTGGAATATGGATGGTTATTAAAAAAAAAAGGCTAAATTCAGTTTCTTATTTTCTAGGTTCAGACATTAATAAATAATAAGATATGATGTTATATTAACATAATAACATTATTTTATTAGAACTTAACATACAATATTGGATAACAATTTGTTAAGATTTAACTCTCTCTTAGAGTTCATGAAATTTGCAATAAAGTTTGTAGTATAGGCCTCTAGGCTTAGCTCAATTTAGCAGAACACTTGGACTCAAATAATACAATATTAATTAGGCTAGATCTCGGGGTAGGCACTCGGCTGGCATGGTTGTGTTATACAAGTATAACGCATAAATAAATTGAAAAATTGGAATGATTAAAATTCTAAAAATAATTAATTAAAGTTTATCAGTATACAAGAAATGTTGATTTGATAGTTTTGAAGTAAATACAGGCCTTAGAATTTGGCAAATGTTTAGAAAAGTTAATTAACAGAGTATACCATGCTCTGTACAGTTCACACTGACTCTAATCACTCATTTAGACACATATTATAAAAGAAAACTTTGGATGTTTAGATTGTCTTCTGTATTGTCTGGTCTCTACAATGCTACTATAAGATTTCTTTAAACCATGGCGCCTCGTTGTGTTGCAGAGCGGTATTTTTCTATTTTCAGTTAGATCGTTTGTTGAAACGGTTGGAGTTCTTCCGCGGCACCATATAGTACCGTTTTTTTTTCTTCTTTTCTGACCATTGGCAATTTGGGGTTTTAATAATCATTTCTTGCATTCATATTGTTGTTTTGTATCAATTTGTTTATTAATTACAAATTATTTAACTAATTTAAGGGTGATTTAGAGACCGCGTACATACATATCAGCTGATCTATCTTAGTACAAGGTTGACTACATCAGCCGGCATAATGCCTGTGTTTACACTTTAACTCATCTCTTCCTCCTCAATATTTTACAATGTTTGCAATTAAAACTAACAGATGTTTTTGCATACAAATAATTTATAAGTAGTGGTATCTTAGAGTAATAATTTACAGTCTGATCGTTCTATTTAGTACTTCGAAATATGGTTACATATATTTTGGAGAATGGCCGTAGGCCGTTTTCGTGTTTAACATTGCAATTTCACTGTTCCTTATAAGTAGTGATTTGCTTTTAAATAAAGTTTGGGATCTTATGAAATGATTTTAAATAAAGATATGTGATGTTATGGTTGTGTAGTGGTGTGGTTAATTTGTGTGTCAGCGTCTAAATTTCGAATGTTTACAATTTAGAGATAAGCCTATCTTACGTCTGCTTTAGGAATGATTTGTTTTGCAATTCAATGAATATGGGTGGTTTATTAATAATAGGTTGTATATATATGTCCGCTATTAATACTTATGAATGTAGATCGTTGTATTCTATGCTTAATTATCCAAATCGTCTATTTTTCATTTGACTTAGGTTATGTTGTTATTGGTTAATTTAGGCTAACTATCCTAACCTGTTGCATAAGTTATTTATGTAATTTGTGCTGTTATAATGCCCTTCAAACTGATTTTGATGAGGGTACTGAATCCAAAATCATTTTGTGAATCACAAATAACATCTTTAATCTATTATTAGTTAAGATATTGTATATTAGATGAAATGTGTTAAATAACTTTATTAAATAGTTTATTTCTGTAGTTTTCTCAATTACCCTATATTAATAAGACTTCCTACAGTCTTATATTTTGGTTGTTATTGTCTATTACTTTTACATGCAAAAAAGAATTCGCGTTCTTATTATTCATTGAGATGATAAATGAGTTTTCGTTAAGGATGAAAGTTTTCAGCCATACTCGTAAAATATTAAGTTTTAATCTATTTTCTCATCTGGAATTACAGACAACCAATTAATTGACTACATATATAAATTGCGAGCCTTGTAATGTACCTCCATTAATTATTATTGGTCCATATTATTAGTGTTATTTTTACTTTTATTATTTGTACATATTAATAAATTAATAAAATATTGAAATCCTATAAGTAGCAGGCCTATATATGAAATTCTATAGGACAACCAGAAACACCGTAACATTGCTGTTATACATTTCAATTAAACAGTACCGCTTATAACTTTAATCGGGAAATAGTACCCTAGATTTCATCACTCGTCCCAATAGTGTAATTCAATTCACGTACGAAATATTCCCATGTTCGGCTTCGATTCGACCATGAATTGTATCGGAACGGACTTTTGTTACTAGAAATAAACGGTTTTTTTTGCAGCATACTGCAAAACATTTAAAGAACTAAAATAAGTAGTAGAAAAATGGTTGTTTTGACCTATGTAGTACTTATCAAAAAAGGTTTGTTTTCACCTAAGACTTTGTCAATCAAGTTATGCTAAATCAGCCCGCCATACATATCCAATCTGCTGTTATTTCGGTCGTAGGACATCATTTTTCATGCACTAAAAACAGCTGATTTGGATGCTCTATTATGAAAAGCTACATTATATCTTAAAATAGTTAGGTGTAAAGGTGACGTGAAAACACACAATAACTTCTAGTCTTCTATTCTATTCTATTCTAAATAATATGCAGTTTTATTTATTATTATTTGGCATTTTGATTAGTACTGTATCTCGTTATAGGAAATACTTGTACGCCTATTCATTTTTTACTGAATATGTTTTTATTCGATTTGTATTAGACATGTTTGTTGTGTAAAAAAGTATTTGGTAGTGTTTGATGTTACTAAAAATATGTAGCATTATGGGTGTAGCAATTAGCCGAGGTTGCATAGTCATTCTTGACATACGGTATCCTTGAAAAGTTCATAGTAAATTGAAAATCATTCCTAAATTCTGTTTAAATTCGCTATTAATTATTATAAATATTTGTAGTGTTAAATAAATGAACAAATTTTTAGTGATTGTTAAGGCAACAAATAATAAACTCCATGGTTACACCATTCACAGTGTATTTAAAATAATAGTTGTTCGAAATTTTGGAATATGACATTGATTTAATTATGTGCGTGTTAAACCTCGGGAAGTTCAAAGTAAAACGTAAGTATATTAATGCTAAAGCTTATTTTAACACTAATACCTGTAATTGCAATTTTGGTATATGTAAAACTCAATGTATTGGATTAATACATGTCCACCTTAAATCCAGGATTATAAACCATGACATTCACGGAACATAGACTATTTTTCCGTGATGTAAAAGGAGTTGAGAAGGGACATTTTACAAATTCGACTTCTAATGGGATTGAAATTGGAAACTATCTTAGGCTTATGAGTTATCTACTTCCATCTATTCTACTTTATCTATTCAAATACCTTAAAATATAGTTTAACCTAAGTCCTATTACTAATCAACTACTGCAACACAGAGTATAACAGTGGGTTTTCATAACCTTAAAATCATCATCATACTTTAACTCTGTTTAAAATATATTTCGATTTTGTGCATAACACTTTTTTTTCATAAATAACATATTTTTATGTTTACATGGTCTTTTAATGATCAGATATTTTATAGAAGACAAATATTTGTTTTGAAGAATGTCATATTTTTGATAGGCAAGCTATTTTTTCGTCGCAAAATTGTATATTTAAATAAGTATTAAGATATCTATACAACTCCAAATTTAAGGCTAGATAGAAAAAAACTCGAAAACCAGATCTCACGAAAATTACGTTTACTTAATCAAACGCGTTTCAACGACAAAGTCGTCATCCTCGGTGATAGGCCTACATGAGCTACACTAATGAACTATAACTAAACACAAGTAGTGTTTGAGTTTTTCTTTCTATCTAATATTATCTCACAAGTCACGTTCAATATTTATTTATAGGCTAAACTTAAAACTGTAAATGTGTAAGGTTTAATTACTAAATGATTTTCAGAAGTATTTTACTATTTATAACTGTCAGTTGATTATGGCCTCTACTTTAAAATTGAAGTCTGCATATAGCCTACATATTGTCTGTGATGATGAACACTGCTATTCTAGAAGTTTACCAGTGAAACATATTTTAGAATCTCGGTGTGTGTATATCATATCAATGACAATCAAAGATGGCAGCTATTTAGATGTTAACTGAAACTGTATAAATTTTGGGCTAATTTAATTATGTTCACAATCATTATATTAATAGGCAAGCTCAAAGCTTCTTACATTTTTAGAACTAAATTAGTCTGTTTAAGAATTTTTTGAATTATGCATTTTTGTAGCACTTATTTCTATGCAACAAGTTTACTGTGACACTTTTAGCAAAAATTACCCATATGTAATTCAATTCAATTAGTGAAATCCATATGGGACATTTCATGAATATTACGATGCAGTAATGATTAGAGATAAGTTCTAATAACTGATTTAACTGTTTGTGATTTAAATATGATAAGGTTTTTTGTATTTTAAATTATTTGTTTTGTTTAATTTAGGGCTGAACCACTCTTCCATACCTGCTTGAACTTCATTCATTACTTCAGAATCTTGAGCATCTCTTCTGACTCTGCAAGTTACGAATAATGTTAATTTAGCTAGTTTATGTTTGTTAGCTCTAATCTGTTGGAAATCCTTTCATTATTCTGTTGTCAGCCCTGACTTTTTACTTATCCACTTATTATCGCCACACCACAATAGACCGATTTAATTTAATTTATGTTCTTGCATTATATTTGTAATAATAATCATATGTTTTTAATCGAGGTGAATCAAACATAATATTGCTACAGGATTTTTATATAGAGAAAATAAATCAACCTTTAGAAGATCTTAGGTCCTTTGGGGATCCAATGTTTACGGAAAACATCCATGCCGTACAAGTCTTATGTATTGCCTATAACTAAGGCAATTGCTTTCTTTCAACCAGGTTGCTAAAATTACACAGAAAATATCACGGATTTGTTAAGTGAACGATGAGGAAGTTGAAGTTGGATGAGAAGGGTGGTGACAAACACAAGGCAATTTAAAAATATTTACTTTATATTTTAAAGTTTTCAAACAATTGGCAGTAAAAATTCAAATGGTGGTAAAACTTTTTTATTTTTATCAAAATGGTTCACCAAAATATAAAAATTGCGTCTAGAGAAGGAATAACCTTTGCTTTAGTTCTTTCTTTTTAAACAAATCATAAAAATTCTTCTTTAAGATTCAGTGGCTTATATATTACTTTTAAATTCATTGATTATATCTTGAGCATAATTTACTTGAGACACATGTTTAGGTTTTGTAGGTAGTTTGAATGTGGTTAAGTTATAATGCATTTGTATTTCCTCACGTATCCCAAATAACAAATAATGTTATTTGTAGACTAGCAAATTAGGAGGATTTAATTCTGTTTATATGTTAACGGATCCTGAAGTTCAATGCATATAGTTTTTAAAAGACTTAATACATGTTATTTGTTTAAATCTTTCATTAATTGAATACTATAATCTTTAATAAATCAACTGCTTGACTGCTATTCTAAACAAATTGTACAACTGAAAGACAGTTTCTTATTAAATGACATAGAGAGTCAGTTGTTTAGTTTTAAATTTACTTTACGCGAGTTTTTAAATTTTTAATTTAATGAATACCATTCTTTCCACACTAAAGGTCGAAGGACCATCATAACCTCGACAAAATTTAAACATCCAATATTCCACTACCTAATCATGTAAAATATTCAGCATCATTTTTTTTAAATTGTATTATTTTTAATTTTCAAAGCGTTTGGAGTAGAATTAAGGACGTAACCATCAACCATGTTACCTCTAGAGCTCTAAAATGCCCATGTTTTTATTTAGTATCCTTTAGTTATCCTTAGTCTTCGCTTTCTCGCATAGGTAGTTTATTTCATCACATAGTGTAACTGACTTTAATATATACTTTAAAATTGTTTTTTTTACTGCATGTTCTTTCTATCTTGAACTGTTTACTAGACACGTAAAACCTTCGCTTATTCTTCAAATAATGTCTACTGACGTTAAAGAAGCTTCATTTTTTTTTTTTTTGTAACACGTTAACAGTTCTTGAACCGTGTTGATATAATGGTACTGATTTCTTGCTTTTCACACTCTTCTCTGAAATTCAAATGAATAAAAATATACAAAACTTACAATAAGGACTGTCTTTTGGTGAAAAAAGTAATCATTTCAACTTTAGGAACTAATGTTGTCGACAAATTTACTTTTACTTTTCTATCTCTTTTAAAGGGAACTTAACGGTGTTTGCACAAAAAATGTCCACATCACCAACTCTCAAATTAAAGTGTTCCTGGTCCTTAACATTTACACCTTTAATATTCACAAAATCTATTTTACTTTATTAGTATATTTTTATAGCATTTGACCGATATTCTTTAAATACTCGTCCAAATAACTTTTGAAATATAATAACGTTAATTTGCCATTATTATTGATGGAGATTCCTTTCACATATTTAAAGATTGCTCCGCGTTATTTTTTATTCATGACTCTACATTAGATAGATTTTTTTCTTTACTCTTTACTTCAGATGAGTTAATGTTCAACTGCTGTATAATGCATAGAACCAATGACTACATAATGTTCATAATGTCCATTACCAATGTTCATTGATAGAACGGAACATTACGTGAGAGTTGAGGTATACGGTCGTTTGGGGGGTTTGGGGGTTGTTAGTAGAACATATTACGTACCTGTAATAAACTTATCACAAAACAGAAGTGGCCTAGCTACAGTGGAGAAGGTTCGTGAGCTGTATTCTCCTACAAAGTTTCATATCATGAATTGTTCTGAACTAAATAAAATAAAATAGATAATATTCTGTTAGAATAATTAACTTCTAAATAAGGGCGTCACGTTATTTTATTTATTAAAAGTACTGTTGAAGATTTTGAGATTTTTAAGATTAACATTAATATTATCTTTTACTATTGGCTAAGACAACGAGAAAACCAAGGTTATCAACAAACTTGTTTGCAGGTAGTATAATAAATTCGACTTCAACGCATTTATAGAATTTAACTTTCTTTAATTATTTATAACATTGAGTTTTAAAATCTTTTACAATATAAAATCAAGTATTGTCCAAATCTGATGCACTTTATACTTATACACTAACGTCTTAACCTACTACTTATTCTAAGTACATAGTTAAAATAAAATTCTAATTCTACCATGTCTTAACCTAAATAAAGAAATAAGAGTGCATCATATTTTTACTTTTAAATTTTTTTTACTTTTAATTTATTATTATAAAATTGCTCCGGCTAACTGAAATGTATTATTTTATTTATTTTTATTTATTTTCTCTTTACGGGTTCGTGAGGTTCTTAGGTGACTATAATTTACATATAAAATAGAATTTGGTGGTAGTTTATTTGATTGAGATTGTCCATTAATTTTTTACTTATCGCTTGGAAGTTTTTCAGTGCTCCGATGTTCCTGGTTCCGTGCACGTGGTTCCCGTGTAGACTGCCAGTAGATGGATCGATTTGCCTTGATCTTTTCGACGAATCTTCTTTCTTCTTACACTTATTTCTCACTCACTTTCGTGACGACGATTACTTTAATTTATTGTATTAATATTCCTGTTCAAACACTTTTATAACGACGCAAATTTATCACACACTTCTTGACGACGATTACTTTTAAACTTATAACGACGATTATCTTTTAAACTTATAACGACGATTATCTTTTAAACTATTCTTTGGAGATTATTATTAATACTTATACAAAAAAAAACGACGCAGATACTATTTTATTTTGACGTTTGAACTCCGCTAAATCTTTCACAATCGATCTTCTTTTCTACTAAAGAAACACTTTCTCCAGAACTCTCTCCTTCAATCAGTAACAACCAACAAGAACGAACCCCGTGCGCCTCTCTTCCACCCCTATTATAGGTTCTAATTTCAAACGCTTTCTTCCGATCCTCTTCCTTCATTGGCTTATTGTAAATCTTGTACGTTACTTCGAGACTGATGCAATTTATTTCATTGGTCCATTTCAAACATTTTCGGTTGAAGGCATTGACTTTTGGAATGGTTTATTTGACTTTTTGAGATCTGTGACTAATGTTAGAATAGTTTTTCTAGCTGTCAATCCTTTCAACTCTTTACAATTTATGGCCTGCCGAGCACTGACCTTTTGGGAGCCCTCTATTTCGTTATAGTAGGGTTCAAATGAATTTGAGCTTTTGTTTGCTAAAGAACTAAAACAAATATAATATCTCTCTAGAATGCAAATACAAAAACAAAACATAACAATACCTTGACAACAAAAGAAAAACTTTGAAGAAAGAAAAAAAAATAATAAACAAGATCTGCCTGGGACTTAATGGTACACTCAGTTCTATAACTTATAATTTAAAAGTTATTTTCAAATATTAATTACCTTAAAAATAAAAGTACATATATACAAGATATATTAAAAAAAAAAAACTTATTACAAAACAAGATAAAATAACTATAAAGTTAAAATAACTTCTTTACTATTGCAAACCCATAAGCATGCTTGATGACGTCATCGTAAAATAACTGATTGTAATAAAACCAATTTTATAAACAAGAGTTTTGAAATAGGGCCCTTTACAAAATTTAACTTTATCATTTCAAGAAAAACATAGTTTGATCCTTTTTTTATACTTTTACTTTTTTTTTTTTTTTTATTAAATTCCAAACAATAAACAAAACAATAAATTATAGTCTGTTTCAAATCTAGCCGATATTTTTCTGTTAAGATTTCATTAATCAATATTAAATAATGGTCAATGTCAAAAATTACAAAACAAAATAATCGTCATTTAAACAGTTTCTTTATGTAAGATTGTTTGTCTTTTTTTTTCTATCGTTAACTGAACTAAAAAAACCTGTATGTAGCGATGTGACGAAGCTTGTTCCTAATTGTCCGTGAGAGTCCCACGATGTCAGCTAGCGCACTAGTAGGAGCGTGTATATATCGGCGAGAAACAAGTTCGCAATATTAACATAAAACTTAATGTCTTTATTTGAGTATAACAACACTCAAAAGAACAACATGGTACAACGTAAACTCGAAATTTTCAGCGCAAGATGAAATAATATTAAGTTCCCGATTCTACGGAATAAAACTTGTCCAACAAACATAAAAACAGTTTTCTTTTTCTTTCACTTCGCTCTAAAGTGTAATATAAAACGTCGATAGTCGTTCACAATTTAACAAATATAACACTTTATTTTAAATCCAACCGACTTGCTCACGTAAGTTCAAGTTTAGTTGTACACACAATTTATCGGCGAACCAAACACAGCTGCAGTCTAGACCTCACTCTGCCTAAACACACAACGTCCAACTCAATCAGCTGATAACCTATCGCAAACAAACTAATCGCAACCACTCACTGTCTATAAGCAAACGTAGGCTACAGTCACAGTGGGACGTTAAAGATTATTTTTAAATTTATTTAACATGAACCATTTAAAGCATGAGACGTAATACGTCTCAGACACTGTAAATATTTCTTCCTTGTTTTCTGTATTTCAATGTCTGCAGATAGCTGTTGGGGTGCAAACCCTTTCTTTTACAACTAAAACCTATCTAATTTTCGAAAATGTGGTTGCATTATTTCGGGAGTGGGGGTTTAGAACCAGAGGAACTCTTACTTTACGGTTACGTCTCTGGAAGGAGCCAATAGAGGGATCGACAACTAAAGTGTTGGATCGTAATGTAATGGGTTCGGAACTAAGAAAAATATATAAAAAGAAAAGTGCAGAAGGCATATATATATGGCATAAAATAAGTGTTATAAATGCTCAAATTTAAAAGAACTAGAATAAGGCACTTATTAGGTTTGAAGTTGATAAAAGTAAATACATGGGTTAGAACTCAGGCTGATGATAATCAAATGAAATAAAATAGTGGAAAATCATAGATTATAAAAACTAAGTTTAAAATTGCACTAGAACAAAAAGTGTAATAAAATTGTATGATGTGACAAAAACAAAACGTAAAGTGGAAATATTTCGTCAGAGAAGAAGGAATTAGTAAAGAAAAGAACACAAAAATGTGTCTAAAAATTTGATCAAGAAGGAAAATTTAATTAATTAATATAGATATTGATGATGTTATTACAGTGGAAGATAAACTTGAAATGTTGTTAGAAAAATTACCACCAAGTAATAAAGTAGAAGAATGCAGTACTTTACAAAGACTAGTTTGTGATGGAATAAGTTCTGATGGTTTTAAATAGGATGGAACGTGGTTAAAAGACTGATTTTGGTGGAACGGTTAAGACATTAGAGAATGGTTAAGCACAGTTATTAAATTAAATAAAGGCAAAAATATTTAAATGAGTATTGGAGAAAATTTATTATTTCATGGGATTGAATTATTTGTTTGTATTTAAATAATTAGAGAAAAATAAATCTTTCTGGTTCTGCATTAAAATTTGCATGAAAGGATATAACCATAAAAATTAAGATAATGTTCACTCAAGCAGAAAAATTAAGAAATTTAGAATTATAAGGTCAAGCACTGAAATCATAGATTTTTAATAGAATACCAAAGACCTGTTTGAATTTGTTTCTTTCACCTACTGAATGTTTTACATTACATAATGTTATATGACTTAATTCGGATATTATATAACTCCAATATTATTGAGATTACAGACATTTTAAATAACTTTTTTTTTCAAGTGTCAGATGATATAAACGTTACCTTGACGGCATTACTAAAGCATTAAAAAAAGAATCCTTTCCAAATTTATTATTTCTTGACCCGACCACCCACAACGAAGTCATAAATAAATTTTAAAATACTAAACTTATAGGTTTGATTGGTTTTCCTATATTTATATTAAAAGCTTCTTCGCATGTTATTGCGAAGCTAATATCCTTTTTAACTAATTAATCATTAGAACATGGTGTTTTCTCAGAAAAAACTAAAACATACACTTAGATAGCCTATTCTTTAAAAAACCGATAAGGTCGACATTGTTAATAATTAATGG
Source organism: Aphrophora alni (assembly GCA_963513935.1). Lineage (NCBI taxonomy): Eukaryota > Metazoa > Arthropoda > Insecta > Hemiptera > Aphrophoridae > Aphrophora > Aphrophora alni. Next base: position 62,077,984 of record OY740771.1, on the reverse strand, counting down.
TTAAGGGCCTATAGCTCTCTTACCAGTAATGGCTAAAATATTTGAGGAACTAATACTGACAAGAGTTTTATATTTCTGTCTTTTTTTATGAAAATATTTTAACAGAACATCAGTTTGGTTTCAGAAAAAGGTTGTCTACAGAATCTGGTCTTTATGAACTAGTCGAGTGTATAGTTTGTTCGATCGACAGAAGAGGTTATGCCATACGTGGACTCGTTATTAAGCGGGAAGGAAACAAAGATTACTATATACGGACACTCGTTTTGTTTCGGACAATTAATTCGAGAGGGGTTACCTTGGATCCAATATTGTAAACTGTGCTGTTTTAATTCTATGTAAATGATTTATCGAGGGGTTTTCTTGGATTTAATATTGTAAACTGTACTGTTTTAATTCAATGTAAATGATTTATCGAGGGGTTTTCTTGGATTTAATATTGTAAACTGTACTGTTTTAATTCTATGTAAATAATTTATTGAGGGGTTTCCTTGGATCCAATATTGTAACCTGTACTGTTTTTAGTATGTGTAAATGATTTACAATGTAATTTAGGTGAAACTAAAGCATTACTATTATTTGCTGATGGCATCAGTCTAACCATAATGGCTGAAGATTGGTTTTCAGTTATCGGTTTAAAATTAAACACAAGTAAAACGCAATTATTCATTTTATGAACCATTTAGTAACTCCAGCTAATTCTGCTAAATATTTGGGAATGACACTCGACGCAAAGCTCCACTGGAAAGAACACGTCAAAAAGAAAAAGGTCGAATTAAACATGCAATTTAGAAAATTAACTGGTTAATAGGGAGAAACTCAGATTTAGACCTACACAACAAACTGCTTCTATACAAGCAAATACTGAAGTCAGTATGGACCTATGGAATCCAGCTGTGGGGCTCTACAAAAAAACACTAATATAAAAGTAATTCAAACTTTCCAGAACAAAGTCCTGCGAAGTATTGTAAAGGCTCCGTGGTTCGTTCGCAATGACAGTCTTCATAGTGACCTTAGGATAAACACTGTCTCAGAGGAAATCAAAAGATTTGCAGAGAAACACAAACAAAGACTTCTACAGCACGAGAACAAGGAAATAGCTTGCTTGTTAGACAACTCTGGTGAGACCCGTCGCTTGAAAAGGACGAAGCCTCTAGAACATTGCAATGAGAAAGTGTAACAAATCACACATGAACAGAGTGTGAGTTAATCAGGAGTCCATCGGTGGGTGATACTCCAACAAACGGAGACATTAGTATTAAATGTATATTACTAGATAGGCTCTTATTGCCTAGTTGTAATTCTGTAATAATAAAAATAAAAAAATTTAAAAAAAAAATTCATTTTAGTTCAAAATGGAAAAGAAATAATTTATGTCTTTGCCTTAAAAAAAAAATTATTGCAAGTGAAGACTCTTAAAAACTCCTGCTAGTGTTATTGATGTGAAATTAAACCGAAAGTACATTTTCATTGCAATGGAAATAAAGTTTAATTCACAGTCTATAAAAATTGTCTGTACATATAAAAAATAAATAAATAAAAATTAAAACAGAATAATTTCTTATTTATAATATAGATGTTAATAAAATTGTTGAGTTATATTTTTTTAAGATAATTAATCCATGTAAAGGGTTATTTCTGAAACGTGATTGGTCCACGAATCACCGAAGGGTGAAAGGGCACACGAGGTTTAGAGTGAATATTTGTGGTGAGATCGGGTTAGTTGCTCATCACTGAAGTTGAGCGTGACGGTGGCCCACTTCGTCGCGAGTTTTGGGCTGCCGTTCCGTGCGAAACATGAGGTGAGATCGATTGGTTGCTCATCACAAAAGGCAGCGTGGCGTGAGCCTGTCCTAGTTGAGATAGAAGACCAAAGAGCCTGGGGCGTGTAATCGGAGGTGAGATCCGTTTGGTTGCTCATCACAGAAGTCGAGCTTGGTTGGGGCTCACTTCCCGCGGGGTGGGGTGGCCTAAGTGGCCGGGGAAGGTTATTGGGGATGAGATCCGCTTGGTTGCTCATCACAGAAGACGAGCGTTGGTTGGAGCTCGCTTTAACGCGGGGTGGGTCGTAATTTGGGGAAATCTTTGTAGTTAAATTAGATTAGTTGTAATGGAAACGTGCAGATATATGCACTTTTAATTTTTCATGTGAGGCACATTTGCTGTAGGGTCAAAATGAGTATAGAGATGAGTATATGTCTATAATAATAATTTTATTATTATTCCTAAATATTAACACGTGTAAAGCTTGTAGGTATTCCGATTTTTGAAAAATTATATTTATTATATTACAGGTTTCTTATAGAATAAAATTGTTGAGTTATATTTTTTTAAAGATATTTAATCCATGTAAAGTGTTATTTCTGAAACGTGATTGGTCCACGAATCACCGAAGGGTGAAAGGGCACACGAGGTTTAGAGTGAATATTTGTGGTGAGATCGGGTTAGTTGCTCATCACTGAAGTTGAGCGTGACAGGGGCCCACTTCGTCGCGAGTTTTGGGCTGCCGTTCCGTGCGAAACATGAGGTGAGATCGATTGGTTGCTCATCACAAAAGGCAGCGTGACGTGAGCCTGTCCTAGTTGAGATAGAAGACCAAAGAGCCTGGGGCGTGTAATCGGAGGTGAGATCCGTTTGGTTGCTCATCACAGAAGTCGAGCGTGGTTGGGTCTCACTTCCCGCGGGGTGGGGTGGCCTAAGTGGCCAGGGAAGGTTATTGGGTATGAGATCCGCTTGGTTGCTCATCACAGAAGATGAGCGTTGGTTGGAGCTCGCTTCGGCGCGGGGTGGCTCGTATTTTGGGGAAATCTTTGTAGTTAAATTAGATTAGTTGATAGGAAACGTGCTGATATATACTTTTATCTTTTTCATGTGAGGCACATTTGCTGAAGGGTCAAAATGAGTATAGAGTTGAGCCTATGTCTATAATAATAATTTTATTATTATTCCTAAATATTAACACGTGTAAAGCTTGTAGGTATTCCGATTTTTTTAAAATTACATTTATTATATTACGGGGTTCTTATAGAATAAAATTGTTGAGTTATATTTTTTTTAAGATAATTAATCCATGTAAAGGGTTATTTCTGAAACGTGATTGGTCCACGAATCACCAAAGGGTGAAAGGGCACACGAGGTTTAGAGTGAATATTTGAGGTGAGATCGGGTTAGTTGCTCATCACTGAAGTTGAGCCTGACGGGGGCTAACTTCATCGCGAGTTTTGGGCTGCCGTTCCGTGCGAAACATGAGGTGAGATCGATTGGTTGCTCATCACAAAAGGCAGCGTGGCGTGACCTGTCCTAGGGGAGATAGGAGGCCACCGAGCATGGGGCGTGTAATCGGAGGTGAGATCCGTTTGGTTGCTCATCACAGAAGTCGAGCGTGGTTGGGGCTCACTTCCCGCGGGGTGGGGTGGCCTAAGTGGCCGGGGAAGGTTATTGGGGATGAGATCCGCTTGGTTGCTCATCACAGAAGATGAGCGTTGGTTGGAGCTCGCTTCAGCGCGGGGTGGGTCGTATTTTGGGGAAATCTTTGTAGTTAAATTAGATTAGATAATAGGAAACGTGCAGATATATGCACTATTAATTTTTCATGTCGGGCACATTTGCTGAAGGGTCAAAATGAGTATAGAGATGAGTATATGTCTATAATAATAATTTTATTATTATTCCTAAATATTAACACGTGTAAAGCTTGTAGGTATTCCGATTTTTGAAAAATTATATTTATTATATTACGGGTTTCTTATAGAATAAAATTGTTGAGTTATATTTTTTTAAAGATATTTAATCCATGTAAAGTGTTATTTCTGAAACGTGATTGGTCCACGAATCACCGAAGGGTGAAAGGGCACACGAGGTTTAGAGTGAATATTTGTGGTGAGATCGGGTTAGTTGCTCATCACTGAAGTTGAGCGTGACAGGGGCCCACTTCGTCGCGAGTTTTGGGCTGCCGTTCCGTGCGAAACATGAGGTGAGATCGATTGGTTGCTCATCACAAAAGGCAGCGTGACGTGAGCCTGTCCTTGTTGAGATAGAAGACCAAAGAGCCTGGGGCGTGTAATCGGAGGTGAGATCCGTTTGGTTGCTCATCACAGAAGTCGAGCGTGGTTGGGTCTCACTTCCCGCGGGGTGGGGTGGCCTAAGTGGCCGGGGAAGGTTATTGGGTATGAGATCCGCTTGGTTGCTCATCACAGAAGATGAGCGTTGGTTGGAGCTCGCTTCGGCGCGGGGTGGCTCGTATTTTGGGGAAATCTTTGTAGTTAAATTAGATTAGTTGATAGGAAACGTGCTGATATATACTTTTATCTTTTTCATGTCAGGCACATTTGCTGAAGGGTCAAAATGAGTATAGAGTTGAGCCTATGTCTATAATAATAATTTTATTATTATTCCTAAATATTAACACGTGTAAAGCTTGTAGGTATTCCGATTTTTTTAAAATTACATTTATTATATTACGGGGTTCTTATAGAATAAAATTGTTGAGTTATATTTTTTGTAAGATAATTAATCCATGTAAAGGGTTATTTCTGAAACGTCATTGCTCCACGAATCACCGACGGGTGAAAGGACACACGAGGTTTAGAGTGAATATTTCTGGTGAGATCGGGTTATTTGCTCATCACTGAAGTAAGCATGACGGGGGCCCACTTTGTCGCGAGTTTTGGGCTGCCGTTCCGTGCGAAACATGAGGTGAGATCTATTGGTTGCTCATCACAAAAGGCAGCGTGGCGTGAGCCTGTCCTAGGGGAGATAGGAGGCCACCGAGCCTGGGGCGTGTAATCGGAGGTGAGATCCGTTTGGTTGCTCATCACAGAAGTCGAGCGTGGTTGGGGCTCACTTCCCGCGGGGTGGGGTGGCCTAAGAGGCCGGGGAAGATTATTGGGGATGAGATCCGCTTGGTTGCTCATCATAGAAGATGAGCGTTGGTTGGAGCTCGCTTTAGCGCGGGGTGGGTCGTATTTTGGGAAAATCTTTGTAGATAAATTAGATTAGTTGATAGGAAACGTGCAGATATATGCACTTTTAATTTTTCATGTGAGGCACATTTGCTGTAGGGTTAAAATGAGTATAGAGATGAGTCTATGTCTATAATAATAATTTTATTATTATTCCTAAATATTAACACGTGTAAAGCTTGTAGGTATTATGATTTTTTTAAAATTATATTTATTATATCACGGGTTTCTTATAGAATAAAATTGTTGAGTTATAATTTTTATTAAGATAATTAATCCATGTAAAGGGTTATTTCTGAAACGTGATTGGTCCACGAATCACCGAAGGGTGAAAGGGCACACGAGGTTTAGAGTGAATATTTGTGGTGAGATCGGGTTAGTTGCTCATCACTGAAGTTGAGAGTGACGAGGGCTAACTTCATCGCGGGTTTTGGGCTGCCTTTCCGTGCGAAACATGAGGTGAGATCGATTGGTTGCTTATCACAAAAGGCTACGTGGCGTGAGCCTGTCATAGGGGAGATAGGAGGCCACCGAGCCTGGGGCGTGTAATCGGAGGTGAGATCCGTTTGGTTGCTCATCACAGAAGTCGACGTGGTTGGGGCTCACTTCCCGCGGGGTGGGGTGGCCTAAGTAACCGGGGAAGGTTATTGGGGATGAGATCCGCTTGGTTGCTCATCACAGAAGATGAGCGTTGGTTGGAGCTCGCTTCAGCGTGGGGTGGGTCGTATTTTGGGGAAATCTTTGTAGTTAAATTAGATTAGTTGATAGGAAACGTGCTGATATATACTTTTATCTTTTTCATGTCAGGCACATTTGCTGAAGGGTCAAAATGAGTATAGAGTTGAGCCTATGTCTATAATAATAATTTTATTATTATTCTTAAATATTAACACGTGTAAAGCTTGTAGGTATTCCGATTTTTTTAAAATTACATTTATTATATTACGGGGTTCTTATAGAATAAAATTGTTGAGTTATATTTTTTGTAAGATAATTAATCCATGTAAAGGGTTATTTCTGAAACGTCATTGCTCCACGAATCACCGACGGGTGAAAGGGCACACGAGGTTTAGAGTGAATATTTCTTATGAGATCGGGTTATTTGCTCATCACTGAAGTAAGCATGACGGGGGCCCACTTTGTCGCGAGTTTTGGGCTGCCGTTTCGTGCGAAACATGAGGTCAGATCTATTGGTTGCTCATCACAAAAGGCAGCGTGGCGTGAGCTTGTCCTAGGGGAGATAGGAGGCCACCGAGCCTGGGGCATGTAATCGGAGGTGAGATCCGTTTGGTTGCTTATCACAGAAGTCGAGCGTGGTTGGGGCTCACTTCCCGCGGGGTGGGGTGGCCTAAGTGGCCGGGGAAGGTTATTGGGGATGAGATCCGCTTGGTTGCTCATCACAGAAGATGAGCGTTGGTTGGAGCTCGCTTCAGCGCGGGGTGGGTCGTATTTTGGGAAAATCTTTGTAGATAAATTAGATTAGTTGATAGGAAACGTGCAGATATATGCACTTTTAATTTTTCATGTGAGGCACATTTGCTGTAGGATTAAAATGAGTATAGAGATGAGTCTATGTCTATAATAATAATTTTATTATTATTCCTAAATATTACCACGTGTAAAGCTTGTAGGTATTATGATTTTTTTAAAATTATATTTATTATATCACGGATTTCTTATAGAATAAAATTGTTGAGTTATAATTTTTATTAAGATAATTAATCCATGTAAAGGGTTATTTCTGAAACGTGATTGGTCCACGAATCACCGAAGGGTGAAAGGGCACACGAGGTTTAGAGTGAATATTTGTGGTGAGATCGGGTTAGTTGCTCATCACTGAAGTTGAGCGTGACGAGGGCTAACTTCATCGCGGATTTTGGGCTGCCTTTCCGTGCGAAACATGAGGTGAGATCGATTGGTTGCTTATCACAAAAGGCTACGTGGCGTGAGCCTGTCTTAGGGGAGATAGGAGGCCACCGAGCCTGGGGCGTGTAATCGGAGGTGAGATCCGTTTGGTTGCTCATCACAGAAGTCGACGTGGTTGGGGCTCACTTCCCGCGGGGTGGGGTGGCCTAAGTAACCGGGGAAGGTTATTGGGGATGAGATCCGCTTGGTTGCTCATCACAGAAGATGAGCGTTGGTTGGAGCTCGCTTCAGCGCGGGGTGGGTCGTATTTTGGGAAAATCTTTGTAGATAAATTAGATTAGTTGATAGGAAACGTGCAGATATATGCACTTTTAATTTTTCATGTGCGGCACATTTGCTGTAGGATTAAAATGAGTATAGAGATGAGTCTATGTCTATAATAATAATTTTATTATTATTCCTAAATATTACCACGTGTAAAGCTTGTAGGTATTATGATTTTTTTTAAATTATATTTATTATATCACGGATTTCTTATAGAATAAAATTGTTGAGTTATAATTTTTATTAAGATAATTAATCCATGTAAAGGGTTATTTCTGAAACGTGATTGGTCCACGAATCACCGAAGGGTGAAAGGGCACACGAGGTTTAGAGTGAATATTTGTGGTGATATCGGGTTAGTTGCTCATCACTGAAGTTGAGCGTGACGAGGGCTAACTTCATCGCGGATTTTGGGCTGCCTTTCCGTGCGAAACATGAGGTGAGATGGATTGGTTGCTTATCACAAAAGGCTACGTGGCGTGAGCCTGTCTTAGGGGAGATAGGAGGCCACCGAGCCTGGGGCGTGTAATCGGAGGTGAGATCCGTTTGGTTGCTCATCACAGAAGTCGACGTGGTTGGGGCTCACTTCCCGCGGGGTGGGGTGGCCTAAGTAACCGGGGAAGGTTATTGGGGATGAGATCCGCTTGGTTGCTCATCACAGAAGATGAGCGTTGGTTGGAGCTCGCTTCAGCGCGGGGTGGGTCGTATTTTGGGGAAATCTTTGTAGTTAAATTAGATTAGTTGATAGGAAACGTGCAGATATATGCACTTTTAATTTTTCATGTGAGGCACATTTGCTGTAAGGTCAAAATGAGTATAGAGATGAGTCTATGTCTATAATAATAATATTATTATTATTCCTAAATATTAACACGTGTAAAGCTTGTAGGTATTCCGATTTTTTTAAAATTACATTTATTATATTACGGGGTTCTTATAGAATAAAATTGTTGAGTTATATTTTTTGTAAGATAATTAATCCATGTAAAGGGTTATTTCTGAAACGTCATTGCTCCACGAATCACCGACGGGTGAAAGGGCACACGAGGTTTAGAGTGAATATTTCTGGTGAGATTGGGTTATTTGCTCATCACTGAAGTAAGCATGACGGGGGCCCACTTTGTCGCGAGTTTTGGGCTGCCGTTCCGTGCGAAACATGAGGTCAGATCGATTGGTTGCTTATCACAAAAGGCAGTGTGACGTGAGCCTGTCCTAGTTGAGATAGAAGACAAAAGAGCCTGGGGCGTGTAATATGAGGTGAGATCCGTTTGGTTGCTCATCACAGAAGTCGAGCGTGGTTGGGGCTCACTTCCCGCGGGGTGGGGTGGCCTAAGTGGCCGGTGAAGGTTATTGGGGATGAGATCCGCTTGGTATCGCATCACAGAAGATGAGCGTTGGTTGGAGCTCGCTTCGGCGCGGGGTGGCTCGTATTTTGGGGAAATCTTTGTAGTTAAATTAGATTAGTTGATAGGAAACGTGTTGATATATACTTTTATCTTTTTCATGTCAGGCACATTTGCTGAAGGGTCAAAATGAGTATAGAGATGAGCCTATGTCTATAATAATAATTTTATTATTATTCCTAAATATTACCACGTGTAAAGCTTGTAGGTATTACGATTTTTTAAAAATTATATTTATTATATTATGGGTTTCTTATAGAATAAAATTGTTGAGTTATAATTTTTATTAAGATAATTAATCCATGTAAAGGATTATTTCTGAAACGTGATTGGTCCACGAATCACCAAAGGGTGAAAGGGCACACGAGGTTTAGTGTGAATATTTGAGGTGAGATCGGGTTAGTTGCTCATCACTGAAGTTGAGCGTGACGGGGGCTAACTTCATCGCGAGTTTTGGGCTGCCGTTCCGTGCGAAACATGAGGTGAGATCGATTGGTTGCTCCTCACAAAAGGCAGCGTGGCGTGAGCCTGTCCTAGGGGAGATAGGAGGCCACCGAGCCTGGGGCGTGTAATCGGAGGTGAGATCCGTTTGGTTGCTCATCACAGAAGTCGAGCTTGGTTGGGGCTCACTTCCCGCGGGGTGGGGTGGCCTAAGTGGCCGGGGAAGGTTATTGGGGATGAGATCCGCTTGGTTGCTCATCACAGAAGATGAGCGTTGGTTGGAGCTCGCTTCAGCGTGGGGTGGGTCGTATTTTGGGGAAATCTTTGTAGTTAAATTAGATTAGTTGATAGGAAACGTGTTGATATATACTTTTATCTTTTTCATGTCAGGCACTTTTGCTGAAGGGTCAAAATGAGTATAGAGATGAGCCTATGTCTATAATAATAATTTTATTATTATTCCTAAATATTACCACGTGTAAAGCTTGTAGGTATTACGATTTTTTAAAAATTATATTTATTATATTATGGGTTTCTTATAGAATAAAATTGTTGAGTTATAATTTTTATTAAGATAATTAATCCATGTAAAGGATTATTTCTGAAACGTGATTGGTCCACGAATCACCAAAGGGTGAAAGGGCACACGAGGTTTAGTGTGAATATTTGAGGTGAGATCGGGTTAGTTGCTCATCACTGAAGTTGAGCGTGACGGGGGCTAACTTAATCGCGAGTTTTGGGATGCCGTTCCGTGCGAAACATGAGGTGAGATCGATTGGTTGCTCATCACAAAAGGCAGCGTGGCGTGACCTGTCCTAGGGGAGATAGGAGGCCACCGTGCCTGGGGCGGGTAATCGGAGGTGAGATCCGTTTGGTTGCTCATCACAGAAGTCGAGCGTGGTTGGGGCTCACTTCTTGCGGGGTGGGGTGGCCTAAGTGGCCGGGGAAGGTTATTGGGGATGAGATCCGCTTGGTTGCTCATCACAGAAGATGAGCGTTGGTTGGAGCTCGCTTCAGCGCGGGGTGGGTCGTATTTTGGGGAAATCTTTGTAGTTAAATTAGATTAGATAATAGGAAACGTGCAGATATATGCACTATTAATTTTTCATGTCGGGCACATTTGCTGAAGGGTCAAAATGAGTATAGAGATGAGTATATGTCTATAATAATAATTTTATTGTTATTCCTAAATATTAACACGTGTAAAGCTTGTAGGTATTCCGATTTTTTAAAAATTATATTTATTATATTACGGGTTTCTTATAGAATAAAATTGTTGAGTTATAATTTTTATTAAGATAATTAATCCATGTAAAGGGTTATTTCTGAAACGTGATTGGTCCACGAATCACCGAAGGGTGAAAGGGCACACGAGGTTTAGAGTGAATATTTGTGGTGAGATCGGGTTAGTTGCTCATCACTGAAGTTGAGCGTGACAGGGGCCCACTTCGTCGCGAGTTTTGGCTGCCGTTCCGTGCGAAACATGAGATGAGATCGATTGGTTGCTCATCACAAAAGGCAGCGTGACGTGAGCCTGTCCTAGTTGAGATAGAAGACCAAAGAGCCTGGGGTGTGTAATATGAGGTGAGATCCGTTTGGTTGCTCATCACAGAAGTCGAGCGTGGTTGGGGACACTTCCCGCGGGGTGGGGTGGCCTAAGTGGCCGGTGAAGGTTATTGGGGATGAGATCCGCTTGGTTGCTCATCACAGAAGATGAGCGTTAGTTGGAGCTCGCTTCGGCGCGGGGTGGCTCGTATTTTGGGGAAATCTTTGTAGTTAAATTAGATTAGTTGATAGGAAACGTGCTGATATATACTTTTATCTTTTTCATGTCAGGCACATTTGCTGAAGGGTCAAAATGAGTATAGAGATGAGCCTATGTCTATAATATTAATTTTATTATTATTCCTAAATATTAACACGTGTAAAGCTTGTAGGTATTCCGATTTTTTTTAAATTACATTTATTATATTACGGGGTTCTTATAGAATAAAATTGTTGAGTTATATTTTTTGTAAGATAATTAATCCATGTAAAGGGTTATTTCTGAAACGTCATTGCTCCACGAATCACCGACGGGTGAAAGGGCACACGAGGTTTAGAGTGAATATTTTGTGGTGAGATCGGGTTATTTGCTCATCACTGAAGTTGACCGTGACGGGGGCTAACTACATCGCGAGTTTTGGGCTGCCGTTCCGTGCGAAACATGAGGTGAGATCGATTGGTTGCTCATCACAAAAGGCAGCGTGGCGTGACCTGTCCTAGGGGAGATAGGAGGCCACCGAGCCTGGGGCGGGTAATCGGAGGTGAGATCCGTTTGGTTGCTCATCACAGAAGTCGAGCGTGGTTGGGGCTCACTTCCCGCGGGGTGGGGTGGAATAAGTGGCCGGGGAAGGTTATTGGGGATGAGATCCGCTTGGTTGCTCATCACAGAAGATGAGCGTTAGTTGGAGCTCGCTTCAGCGCGGGGTGGGTCGTATTTTGGGGAAATCTTTGTAGTTAAATTAGATTAGTTGATAGGAAACGTGCTGATATATACTTTTATCTTTTTCATGTCAGGCACATTTGCTGAAGGGTCAAAATGAGTATAGAGATGTGTCTATGTCTATAATAATAATTTTATTGTTATTCCTAAATATTAACACGTGTAAAGCTTGTAGGTATTATGATTTTTTTTTAATTATATTTATTATATTACGGGTTTCTTATAGAATAAAATTGTTGAGTTATAATTTTTATTAAGATAATTAATCCATGTAAATGGTTATTTCTGAAACGTGATTGGTCCACGAATCACAGAAAGGTGAAAGGGCACACGAGGTTTAGAGTGAATATTTGTGGTGAGATCGGGTTAGTTGCTCATCACTGAAGTTGAGCGTGACGGGGGCTAACTTCATCGCGGGTTTTGGGCTGCCTTTACGTGCGAGACATGAGGTGAGATCGAATGGTTGCTTATCACAAAAAGCAGCGTGGCGTGAGCCTGTCCTAGGGGAGATAGGAGGCCACCGAGCCGTTGGCGTGTAATCGGAGGTGAGATCCGTTTGGTTGCTCATCACAGAAGTCTAGCGTGGTTGGGGCTCACTTCCCGCGGGGTGGGGTGGCCTAAGTGGCCGGGGAAGGTTATTGGGGATGAGATCCGCTTGGTTGCTCATCACAGAAGATGAGCGTTGGTTGGAGCTCGCTTCAGCGCGGGGTGGGTCGTATTTTGGGGAAATCTTTGTAGTTAAATTAGATTAGTTGATAGGAAACGTGCAGATATATGCAGTTTTAATTTTTCATGTGAGGCACATTTGCTGTATGGTCAAAATGAGTATAGAGATGAATCTATGTCTATAATAATAATTTTATTATTATTCCTAAATATTAACACGTGTAAAGCTTGTAGGTATTCCGATTTTTTTTAAATTATATTTATTATATTACAGGTTTCTTATAGAATAAAATTGTTGAGTTATATTTTTTTAAAGATATTTAATCCATGTAAAGTATTGTTTCTAAAACGTGATTGGTCCACGAATCACCAAAGGGTGAAAGGGCACACGAGGTTTAGAGTGAATATTTGTGGTAAGATCGGGTTATTTGCTCATCACTGAAGTAAGCATGACGGGGGCCCACTTTGTCGCGAGTTTTTTGCTGCCGTTCCGTGCGAAACATGAGGTGAGATCTATTGGTTGCTCATCACAGAAGGCAGCGTGGAGTGAGCCTGTCCTAGGGGAGATAGGTGGCCACCGAGCCTGGGGCGTGTAATCGGAGGTGAGATCCGTTTGGTTGCTCATCACAGAAGTCGAGCGTTGTTGGGGCTCACTTCCCGCGGGGTGGGGTGGAATAAGTGGCCGGGGAAGGTTATTGGGGATGAGATCCGCTTGGTTGCTCATCACAGAAGATGAGCGTTGGTTGGAGCTCGCTTCAGCGCGGGGTGGGTCGTATTTTGGGGAAATCTTTGTAGTTAAATTAGATTAGTTGATCGGAAACGTGCAGATATATGCACTTTTAATTTTTCATGTGAGGCACATTTGCTGTAAGGTCAAAATGAGTATAGAGATGTGTCTATGTCTATAATAATAATTTTATTGTTATTCCTAAATATTAACACGTGTATAGCTTGTAGGTATTATGATTTTTTTAAAATTATATTTATTAAATTACGGGTTTCTTATAGAATAAAATTGTTGAGTTATAATTTTTATTAAGATAATTAATCCATGTAAAGTATTGTTTCTGAAACGTGATTGGTCCACGAATCACCAAAGGGTGAAAGGGCACACGAGGTTTAGAGTGAATATTTGTGGTGATATCGGGTTATTTGCTCATCACTGAAGTAAGCGTGACGGGGGCCCACTTTGTCGCGAGTTTAGGGCTGCCGTTCCGTGCGAAACATGAGGTGAGATCTATTGGTTGCTCATCACAAAAGGCAGTGTGGCGTGAGCCTGTCCTAGGGGAGATAGGAGGCCACCGAGCCTGGGGCGTGTAATCGGAGGTGAGATCCGTTTGGTTGCTCATCACAGAAGTCGAGCGTGGTTGGGGCTCACTTCACGCGGGGTGTGGTGGCCTAAGTGGCCGGGGAAGGTTATTGGGGATGAGATCCGCTTGGTTGCTCATCACAGAAGATGAGCGTTGGTTGGAGCTCGCTTCAGCGCGGGGTGGGTCGTATTTTGGGGAAATCTTTGTAGTTAAATTAGATTAGTTGATAGGAAACGTGCAGATATATGCACTATTAATTTTTCATGTGAGGCACATTTGCTGAAAGGTCAAAATGAGTATAGAGATGAGTCTATTTCTATAATAATAATTTTATTATTATTCCTAAATATTAACATGTGTAAAGCTTGTAGGTATTCCGATTTTTTAAAAATTATATTTATTATAATACGGGTTTCTTATAGAATAAAATTGTTGAGTTATATTTTTTTAAGATAATTAATCCATTTAAAGGGTTATTTCTGAAACGTGATTGGTCCACGAATCACCAAAGGGTGAAAGGGCACACGAGGTTTTGAGTGAATATTTGAGGTGAGATCGGGTTAGTTGCTCATCACTTAAGTTGAGCGTGACGGGGGCTAACTTTATCGCGAGTTTTGGGCTGCCGTTCCGTGCGAAACATGAGGTGAGATCGATTGGTTGCTCATCACAAAAGGCAGCGTGGCGTGAACCTGTCCTAGGGGAGATAGGGACCACCGAGCCTGGGGCGTGTAATCGGAGGTGAGATCCGTTTTGTTGCTCATCACAGAAGTCTAGCGTGGTTGGGGCTCACTTCCCGCGGGGTGGGGTGGCCTAAGTGGCCGGGGAAGGTTATTGGGGATGAGATCCGCTTGGTTGCTCATCACAGAAGATGAGCGTTGGTTGGAGCTCGCTTCAGCGCGGGGTGGGTCGTATTTTGGGGAAATCTTTGTAGTTAAATTAGATTAGTTGATAGGAAACGTGCAGATATATGCACTTTTAATTTTTCATGTGAGGCACATTTGCTGTAGGGTCAAAATGAGTATAGAGATGAGTCTATGTCTATAATAATAATTTTATTATTATTCCTAAATATTAACACGTGTAAAGCTTGTAGGTATTACGATTTTTTTAAAATTATATTTATTATATTACGGGTTTCTTATAGAATAAAATTGTTGAGTTATAATTTTTATTAAGATAATTAATCCATGTAAAGGGTTATTTCTGAAACGTGATTGGTCCACGAATCACCGAAGGGTGAAAGGGCACACGAGGTTTAGAGTGAATATTTGTGGTAAGATCGGGTTAGTTGCTCTTCACTGAAGTTGAGCGTGACGGGGGCTAACTTCATCGCGGGTTTTGGGCTGCCTTTCCGTGCGAAACATGAGGTGAGATCGATTGGTTGCTTATCACAAAAGGCAGCGTGGCGTGAGCCTGTCCTAGAGGAGATAGGAGGCCACCGAGCCTGGGGCGTGTAATCGGAGGTGAGATCCGTTTGGTTGCTCATCACAGAAGTCGAGCGTGGTTGGGGGTCACTTCCCGCGGGGTGGGGTGGCCTAAGTGGCCGGGGAAGGTTATTGGGGATGAGATCCGCTTGGTTGCTCATCACAGAAGATGAGCGTTGGTTGGAGCTCGCTTCAGCGCGGGGTGGGTCGTATTTTGTAGAAATCTTTGTAGTTAAATTAGATTAGTTGATAGGAAACGTGCAGATATATGCACTATTAATTTTTCATGTGAGGCACATTTGCTGTAGGGTCAAAATGAGTATAGAGATGAGTCTATGTCTATAATAATAATTTTATTATTATTCCTAAATATTAACACGTGTAAAGCTTGTAGGTATTCCGATTTTTTTAAAATTATATTTATTATATTACGGGGTTCTTATAGAATAAAATTGTTGAGTTATATTTTTTGTAAGATATTTAATCTATGTAAAGGGTTATTTCTGAAACGTCATTGCTCCACGAATCACCGACGGGTGAAAGGGCACACGAGGTTTAGAGTGAATATGTGTGGTGAGATCGGGTTATTTGCTCATCACTGAAGTAAGCGTGACGGGGGCCCACTTTGTCGCGAGTTTTGGGCTGCCGTTCCGTGCGAAACATGAGGTGAGATCGATTGGTTGCTCATCACAAAAGGCAGCGTGGCGTGAGCCTGTCCTAGGGGCGATAGAAGGCCACCGAGCCTGGGGCGAGTAATCGGAGGTGAGATACGTTTGGTTGCTCATCACCGAAGTCGAGCGTGGTAGGGCTCACTTCCCGTGGGGTGGGGTGGCCTAAGTGGACGGGGAAGGTTATCGGTGATGAGATCCTCTTGGATGCTCATCACAGAAGATGAGCGTTGGTTGGAGCTCGCTTCAGCGCGGGGTGGGTCGTATTTTGGGGAAATCTTTGTAGGTAAATTAGATTAGTTGATAGGAAACGTGCTGATATATACTTTTATCTTTTTCATGTCAGGCACATTTGCTGAAGGGTCAAAATGAGTATAGAGATGAGTCTATGTATATAATAATAATTTTATTATTATTCCTAAATATTAACACGTGTAAATTTTGTAGGTAATCAATTTTTTTAAAATTATATTTATTATATTATGGGTTTCTTATAGAATAAAATTGTTGAGTTAGAATTTTTATTAAGATAATTATTCCATGTAAAGGGTTATTTCTGAAACGTGTTTGGTCCACGAATCACCAAAGGGTGAAAGGGCACACGAGGTTTAGAGTGAATATTTGAGGTGAGTTCGGGTTAGTTGCTCATCACTGAAGTTGAGCGTGACAGGGGCCCACTTTGTCGCGAGTTTTGTGCTGCCGTCCCGTGCGAAATATGAGGTGAGATCGATTGGTTGCTCATCACAAAAGGCAGCGTGGCGTGAGCCTGTCCTAGGGAAGATCGAAGGCCACCGAGCCTGGGGCGGGTAATCGGAGGTGAGATCCGTTTGGTTGCTCATCACAGAAGTCGAGCGTGGTTGGGGCTCACTTCCCGCGGGGTGGGATGGCCTAAGTGGCCGGGGAAGGTTATTGGGGATGAGATCCGCTTGGTTGCTCATCACAGAAGATGAGCGTTGGTTGGAGCTCGCTTCAGCGCGGGGTGGGATGTATTTTGGGGAAATCTTTGTAGTTAAATTAGATTAGTTGATAGGAAACGTGCAGATATATGCACTTTTTATTTTTCATATGAGGCACATTTGCTGTAGGGTCAAAGTGAGTATAGAGATGAGTCTATGTCTATAATAATAATTTTATTAATATTCCTAAATATTAACATGTGTAAAGCTTGTAGGTATTCCGATTTTTTAAAAATTATATTTATTATAATACGGGTTTCCTACAGAATAAAATTGTTGAGTAATATTTTTTTTAAGATAATTAATCCATGTAAAGGGTTATTTCTAAAACGTGATTGGTCCACGAATCACCGAAGGGTGAAAGGGCACACGAGGTTAAAGTGAATATTTGTGGTGAGATCGGGTTATTTGCTCATCACTGAAGTAAGCGTGACGGGGGCCCACTTTGTCGCGAGTTTTGGGCTGCCGTTCCGTGCGAAACATGAGGTGAGATCTATTGGTTGCTCATCACAAAAGGCAGCGTGGCGTGAGCCTGCTCTAGGGGAGATAGGAGGCCACCGAGCCTGGCTCGTGTAATCGGAGGTGAGATCCGTTTGTTTGCTCATCACAGAAGTCGAGCGTGGTTGGGGCTCACTTACCGCGGGGTGGGGTGGCCTAAGTTACCGGGGAAGGTTATTGGGGATGAGATCCGCTTGGTTGCTCATCACAGAAGATGAGCGTTGGTTGGAGCTCGCTTTAGCGCGGGGTGGGTCGTATTTTGGGGAAATCTTTGTAGTTAATTTTGATTAGTTGATAGGAAACGTGCTGATATATACATTCATCTTTTTCATGTCAGGCACATTTGCTGAAGGGTCAAAATGAGTATAGAGATGAGCCTATGTCTATAATAATAATTTTATTATTATTCCTTAATATTAACACGTGTAAAGCTTGTAGGTATTCCGATTTTTTTAAAATTATATTTATTATATTACGGGGTTCTTATAGAATAAAATTGTTAAGTTATATTTTTTGTAAGATAATTAATCCATGTAAAGGGTTATTTCTGAAACGTCATTGCTCCACGAACCACCGACGGGTGAAATGGCACACGAGGTTTAGAGTGAATATTTGTGGTGAGATCGGGTTACTTGCTCATCACTGAAGTAGCGTGACGGGGGCTAACTTCATCGCGGGTTTTGGGCTGCCGTTCCGTGCGAAACATGAGGTGTGATCGATTGGTTGCTTATCACAAAAGGCAGCGTGGCGTGAGCCTGTCCTAGGGGAGATAGGAGGCCACCGAGCCTGGGGCGTGTAATCGGAGGTGAGATCCGTTTGGTTGCTCATCACAGAAGTCGAGCGTGGTAGGGCTCACTTCCCGCGGGGTGGGGTGGCCTAAGTGGCCGGGGAAGTTTATTTGGGATGAGATCCGATTGGTTGCTCATCACAGAAGATGAGGGTTTGTTGGAGCTCGCTTCAGCGCGGGGTGGGTCGTATTTTGGGGAAATCTTTGTAGTTAAATTAGATTAGTTCTGTTGATAGGAAACGTGCTGATATATACTTTTATCTTTTTCAATTCAGGCACATTTGCTGAAGGGTCAAAATAAGTATAGAGATGAGCCTATGTCTATAATAATAATTTTATTATTATTCCTAAATAATAACACGTGTAAAGCTTGTAGGTATTCCGATTTTTTAAAAATTATATTTATTATATTACGGGTTTCTTATAGAATAAAATTGTTGAGTTATAAATTTTATTAAGATATTAATCCATGTAAAGGGTTATTTCTGAAACGTCATTGCTCCACGAATCACCGACGGGTGAAAGGGCACACGAGGTTTAGAGTGAATATTTGTGGTGAGATCGTTTTATTTGCTCATCACTGAAGTAAGCGTGACGGGGGCCCACTTTGTCGCGAGTTTTGGGCTGCCGTTCCGTGCGAAACATGAGGTGAGATCTATTGGTTGCTCATCACAAAAGGCAGCGTGGCGTGAGCCTGTCCTAGGGGAGATAGGAGGCCACCGAGCCTGGGGCGTGTAATCGGAGGTGAGATCCGTTTGGTTGCTCATCACAGAAGTCGAGCGTGGTTGGGGCTCACTTCCCGCGGGGTGGGGTGGCCTAAGTGGCCGGGGAAGGTTATTGGGGATGAGATCCGCTTGGTTGCTCATCACAGAAGATGAGCGTTGGTTGGAGCTCGCTTCAGCGCGGGGTGGGTCGTATTTTGGGGAAATCTTTGTAGTTAAATTAGATTAGTTGATAGGAAACGTGCAGATATATGCACTTTTAATTTTTCATGTGAGGCACATTTGCTGAAGGGTCAAAATGAGTATAGAGATGAGTCTATGTCTACAATAATAATTTTATTATTATTCCTAAATATTAACACGTGTAAAGCTTGTAGGTATTCCGATTTTTTAAAAAATTATATTTATTATATCATGGGTTTCTTATAGAATAAAATTGTTGAGTTATAATTTTTATTAAGATAATTAATCCATGTAAAGGGTTATTTCTGAAACGTGATTGGTCCACGAATCACCGAAGGGTGAAAGGGCAAACGAGGTTTAGAGTGACTATTTGTGGTGAGATCGGGTTAGTTGCTCATCACTAAAGTTGAGCGTGACGGGGGATAACTTCGTCGCGAGTTTTGGGCTGCCGTTCCGTGCAAATCATAAGGTGAGATCGATTGGTTGCTCATCACAAAAGGAAGCGTGGCGTGAGCCTGTCCTAAGTGAGATAGAAGGCCACCGAGCCTGGGGCGTGTAATCGGAGGTGAGATCCTTTTGGTTGTTCATCACAGAAGTCGAGCGTGGTTGGGGCTTACACTTCCCGCGGGGAGGGGTGGCCTAAGTGGCCGGGGAAGGTTATTGGGGATGAGATCCGCTTGGTTGCTCATCACAGAAGATGAGCGTTGGTTGTAGCTCGCTTCAGCGCGGGGTGGGTCGTATTTTGGGGAAATCTTTGTAGTTAAATTAGATTAGATAATAGGAAACGTGCAGATATATGCACTATTAATTTTTCATGTCGGGCACATTTGCTGAAGGGTCAAAATGAGTATAGAGATGAGTCTATGTCTATAATAATATATTTATTATTATTCCTAAATATTAACTTGTGTAAAGCTTGTAGGTACTCCGATTTTTTTAAAATTATATTTATTATAATACGGGTTTCTTATAGAATAAAATTGTTGAGTTATATTTTTTTAAGATAATTAATCAATGTAAAGGGTGTTTTCTGAAACGTGATTGGTCCACGAGTCACCGAAGGGTGAAAGGGCACACGAGGTTTAGAGTGAATACTTGTGGTGAGATCGGGTTATTTGCTCATCACTGAAGTAAGCGTGACGGGGGCCCACTTTGTCGCGAGTTTTGGGCTGCCGTTCCGTGCGAAACATGAGGTGAGATCTATTGGTTGCTCATCACAAAAGGCAGCGTGGCGTGAGCCTGTCCTAGGGGAGATAGGAGGCCACCGAGCCTGGGGCGTGTAATCGGAGGTGAGATCCGTTTTGTTGCTCATCACAGAAGTAAGCGTGGTTGGGGCTCACTTCCCGCGGGGTGTGGTGGGCTAAGTGGCCGGGGAAGGTTATTGGGGATGAGATCCGCTTGGTTGCTCATCACAGAAGATGAGCGTTGGTTGGAGCTCGCTTCAGCGCGGGGTGGACGTATTTTGGGGAAATCTTTGTAGTTAAATTAGATTAGTTAATAGGAAACGTGCTGATATATACTTTTATCTTTTTCATGTCAGGCACATTTGCTGAAGGGTTAAAATGAGTAGAGAGATGAGCCTATGTCTATAATATTAATTTTATTATTATTCCTAAATATTAACACGTGTAAAGCTTGTAGGTATTCCGATTTTTTTTAAATTACATTTATTATATTACGGGGTTCTTATAGAATAAAATTGTTGAGTTATATTTTTTGTAAGATAATTAATCCATGTAAAGGGTTATTTCTGAAACGTCATTGCTCCACGAATCACCGACGGGTGAAAGGGCACACGAGGTTTAGAGTGAATATTTTGTGGTGAGATCGGGTTATTTGCTCATCACTGAAGTTGACCGTGACGGGGGCTAACTACATCGCGAGTTTTGGGCTGCCGTTCCGTGCGAAACATGAGGTGAGATCGATTGGTTGCTCATCACAAAAGGCAGCGTGGCGTGACCTGTCCTAGGGGAGATAGGAGGCCACCGAGCCTGGGGCGGGTAATCGGAGGTGAGATCCGTTTGGTTGCTCATCACAGAAGTCGAGCGTGGTTGGGGCTCACTTCCCGCGGGGTGGGGTGGAATAAGTGGCCGGGGAAGGTTATTGGGGATGAGATCCGCTTGGTTGCTCATCACAGAAGATGAGCGTTAGTTGGAGCTCGCTTCAGCGCGGGGTGGGTCGTATTTTGGGGAAATCTTTGTAGTTAAATTAGATTAGTTGATAGGAAACGTGCTGATATATACTTTTATCTTTTTCATGTCAGGCACATTTGCTGAAGGGTCAAAATGAGTATAGAGATGTGTCTATGTCTATAATAATAATTTTATTGTTATTCCTAAATATTAACACGTGTAAAGCTTGTAGGTATTATGATTTTTTTTTAATTATATTTATTATATTACGGGTTTCTTATAGAATAAAATTGTTGAGTTATAATTTTTATTAAGATAATTAATCCATGTAAATGGTTATTTCTGAAACGTGATTGGTCCACGAATCACAGAAAGGTGAAAGGGCACACGAGGTTTAGAGTGAATATTTGTGGTGAGATCGGGTTAGTTGCTCATCACTGAAGTTGAGCGTGACGGGGGCTAACTTCATCGCGGGTTTTGGGCTGCCTTTACGTGCGAAACATGAGGTGAGATCGAATGGTTGCTTATCACAAAAAGCAGCGTGGCGTGAGCCTGTCCTAGGGGAGATAGGAGGCCACCGAGCCGTTGGCGTGTAATCGGAGGTGAGATCCGTTTGGTTGCTCATCACAGAAGTCTAGCGTGGTTGGGGCTCACTTCCCGCGGGGTGGGGTGGCCTAAGTGGCCGGGGAAGGTTATTGGGGATGAGATCCGCTTGGTTGCTCATCACAGAAGATGAGCGTTGGTTGGAGCTCCCTTCAGCGCGGGGTGGGTCGTATTTTGGGGAAATCTTTGTAGTTAAATTAGATTAGTTGATAGGAAACGTGCAGATATATGCAGTTTTAATTTTTCATGTGAGGCACATTTGCTGTATGGTCAAAATGAGTATAGAGATGAATCTATGTCTATAATAATAATTTTATTATTATTCCTAAATATTAACACGTGTAAAGCTTGTAGGTATTCCGATTTTTTTTAAATTATATTTATTATATTACAGGTTTCTTATAGAATAAAATTGTTGAGTTATATTTTTTTAAAGATATTTAATCCATGTAAAGTATTGTTTCTAAAACGTGATTGGTCCACGAATCACCAAAGGGTGAAAGGGCACACGAGGTTTAGAGTGAATATTTGTGGTAAGATCGGGTTATTTGCTCATCACTGAAGTAAGCATGACGGGGGCCCACTTTGTCGCGAGTTTTTTGCTGCCGTTCCGTGCGAAACATGAGGTGAGATCTATTGGTTGCTCATCACAGAAGGCAGCGTGGAGTGAGCCTGTCCTAGGGGAGATAGGTGGCCACCGAGCCTGGGGCGTGTAATCGGAGGTGAGATCCGTTTGGTTGCTCATCACAGAAGTCGAGCGTTGTTGGGGCTCACTTCCCGCGGGGTGGGGTGGAATAAGTGGCCGGGGAAGGTTATTGGGGATGAGATCCGCTTGGTTGCTCATCACAGAAGATGAGCGTTGGTTGGAGCTCGCTTCAGCGCGGGGTGGGTCGTATTTTGGGGAAATCTTTGTAGTTAAATTAGATTAGTTGATCGGAAACGTGCAGATATATGCACTTTTAATTTTTCATGTGAGGCACATTTGCTGTAGGGTCAAAATGAGTATAGAGATGTGTCTATGTCTATAATAATAATTTTATTGTTATTCCTAAATATTAACACGTGTATAGCTTGTAGGTATTATGATTTTTTTAAAATTATATTTATTAAATTACGGGTTTCTTATAGAATAAAATTGTTGAGTTATAATTTTTATTAAGATAATTAATCCATGTAAAGTATTGTTTCTGAAACGTGATTGGTCCACGAATCACCAAAGGGTGAAAGGGCACACGAGGTTTAGAGTGAATATTTGTGGTGATATCGGGTTATTTGCTCATCACTGAAGTAAGCGTGACGGGGGCCCACTTTGTCGCGAGTTTAGGGCTGCCGTTCCGTGCGAAACATGAGGTGAGATCTATTGGTTGCTCATCACAAAAGGCAGTGTGGCGTGAGCCTGTCCTAGGGGAGATAGGAGGCCACCGAGCCTGGGGCGTGTAATCGGAGGTGAGATCCGTTTGTTGCTCATCACAGAAGTCGAGCGTGGTTGGGGCTCACTTCACGCGGGGTGTGGTGGCCTAAGTGGCCGGGGAAGGTTATTGGGGATGAGATCCGCTTGGTTGCTCATCACAGAAGATGAGCGTTGGTTGGAGCTCGCTTCAGCGCAGGGTGGGTCGTATTTTGGGGAAATCTTTGTAGTTAAATTAGATTAGTTGATAGGAAACGTGCAGATATATGCACTATTAATTTTTCATGTGAGGCACATTTGCTGAAAGGTCAAAATGAGTATAGAGATGAGTCTATTTCTATAATAATAATTTTATTATTATTCCTAAATATTAACATGTGTAAAGCTTGTAGGTATTCCGATTTTTTAAAAATTATATTTATTATAATACGGGTTTCTTATAGAATAAAATTGTTGAGTTATATTTTTTTAAGATAATTAATCCATTTAAAGGGTTATTTCTGAAACGTGATTGGTCCACGAATCACCAAAGGGTGAAAGGGCACACGAGGTTTTGAGTGAATATTTGAGGTGAGATCGGGTTAGTTGCTCATCACTTAAGTTGAGCGTGACGGGGGCTAACTTTATCGCGAGTTTTGGGCTGCCGTTCCGTGCGAAACATGAGGTGAGATCGATTGGTTGCTCATCACAAAAGGCAGCGTGGCGTGAACCTGTCCTAGGGGAGATAGGGACCACCGAGCCTGGGGCGTGTAATCGGAGGTGAGACCCGTTTTGTTGCTCATCACAGAAGTCTAGCGTGGTTGGGGCTCACTTCCCGCGGGGTGGGGTGGCCTAAGTGGCCGGGGAAGGTTATTGGGGATGAGATCCGCTTGGTTGCTCATCACAGAAGATGAGCGTTGGTTGGAGCTCGCTTCAGCGCAGGGTGGGTCGTATTTTGGGGAAATCTTTGTAGTTAAATTAGATTAGTTGATAGGAAACGTGCAGATATATGCACTATTAATTTTTCATGTGAGGCACATTTGCTGAAAGGTCAAAATGAGTATAGAGATGAGTCTATTTCTATAATAATAATTTTATTATTATTCCTAAATATTAACATGTGTAAAGCTTGTAGGTATTCCGATTTTTTAAAAATTATATTTATTATAATACGGGTTTCTTATAGAATAAAATTGTTGAGTTATATTTTTTTAAGATAATTAATCCATTTAAAGGGTTATTTCTGAAACGTGATTGGTCCACGAATCACCAAAGGGTGAAAGGGCACACGAGGTTTTGAGTGAATATTTGAGGTGAGATCGGGTTAGTTGCTCATCACTTAAGTTGAGCGTGACGGGGGCTAACTTTATCGCGAGTTTTGGGCTGCCGTTCCGTGCGAAACATGAGGTGAGATCGATTGGTTGCTCATCACAAAAGGCAGCGTGGCGTGAACCTGTCCTAGGGGAGATAGGGACCACCGAGCCTGGGGCGTGTAATCGGAGGTGAGACCCGTTTTGTTGCTCATCACAGAAGTCTAGCGTGGTTGGGGCTCACTTCCCGCGGGGTGGGGTGGCCTAAGTGGCCGGGGAAGGTTATTGGGGATGAGATCCGCTTGGTTGCTCATCACAGAAGATGAGCGTTGGTTGGAGCTCGCTTCAGCGCGGGGTGGGTCGTATTTTGGGGAAATCTTTGTAGTTAAATTAGATTAGTTGATAGGAAACGTGCAGATATATGCACTTTTAATTTTTCATGTGAGGCACATTTGCTGTAGGGTCAAAATGAGTATAGAGATGAGTCTATGTCTATAATAATAATTTTATTATTATTCCTAAATATTAACACGTGTAAAGCTTGTAGGTATTACGATTTTTTTAAAATTATATTTATTATATTACGGGTTTCTTATAGAATAAAATTGTTGAGTTATAATTTTTATTAAGATAATTAATCCATGTAAAGGGTTATTTCTGAAACGTGATTGGTCCACGAATCACCGAAGGGTGAAAGGGCACACGAGGTTTAGAGTGAATATTTGTGGTAAGATCGGGTTAGTTGCTCTTCACTGAAGTTGAGCGTGACGGGGGCTAACTTCATCGCGGGTTTTGGGCTGCCTTTCCGTGCGAAACATGAGGTGAGATCGATTGGTTGCTTATCACAAAAGGCAGCGTGGCGTGAGCCTGTCCTAGAGGAGATAGGAGGCCACCGAGCCTGGGGCGTGTAATCGGAGGTGAGATCCGTTTGGTTGCTCATCACAGAAGTCGAGCGTGGTTGGGGGTCACTTCCCGCGGGGTGGGGTGGCCTAAGTGGCCGGGGAAGGTTATTGGGGATGAGATCCGCTTGGTTGCTCATCACAGAAGATGAGCGTTGGTTGGAGCTCGCTTCAGCGCGGGGTGGGTCGTATTTTGTAGAAATCTTTGTAGTTAAATTAGATTAGTTGATAGGAAACGTGCAGATATATGCACTATTAATTTTTCATGTGAGGCACATTTGCTGTAGGGTCAAAATGAGTATAGAGATGAGTCTATGTCTATAATAATAATTTTATTATTATTCCTAAATATTAACACGTGTAAAGCTTGTAGGTATTCCGATTTTTTTAAAATTATATTTATTATATTACGGGGTTCTTATAGAATAAAATTGTTGAGTTATATTTTTTGTAAGATATTTAATCTATGTAAAGGGTTATTTCTGAAACGTCATTGCTCCACGAATCACCGACGGGTGAAAGGGCACACGAGGTTTAGAGTGAATATGTGTGGTGAGATCGGGTTATTTGCTCATCACTGAAGTTAGCGTGACGGGGGCCCACTTTGTCGCGAGTTTTGGGCTGCCGTTCCGTGCGAAACATGAGGTGAGATCGATTGGTTGCTCATCACAAAAGGCAGCGTGGCGTGAGCCTGTCCTAGGGGCGATAGAAGGCCACCGAGCCTGGGGCGAGTAATCGGAGGTGAGATACGTTTGGTTGCTCATCACCGAAGTCGAGCGTGGTAGGGCTCACTTCCCGTGGGGTGGGGTGGCCTAAGTGGACGGGGAAGGTTATCGGTGATGAGATCCTCTTGGATGCTCATCACAGAAGATGAGCGTTGGTTGGAGCTCGCTTCAGCGCGGGGTGGGTCGTATTTTGGGGAAATCTTTGTAGGTAAATTAGATTAGTTGATAGGAAACGTGCTGATATATACTTTTATCTTTTTCATGTCAGGCACATTTGCTGAAGGGTCAAAATGAGTATAGAGATGAGTCTATGTATATAATAATAATTTTATTATTATTCCTAAATATTAACACGTGTAAATTTTGTAGGTAATCAATTTTTTTAAAATTATATTTATTATATTATGGGTTTCTTATAGAATAAAATTGTTGAGTTAGAATTTTTATTAAGATAATTATTCCATGTAAAGGGTTATTTCTGAAACGTGTTTGGTCCACGAATCACCAAAGGGTGAAAGGGCACACGAGGTTTAGAGTGAATATTTGAGGTGAGTTCGGGTTAGTTGCTCATCACTGAAGTTGAGCGTGACAGGGGCCCACTTTGTCGCGAGTTTTGTGCTGCCGTCCCGTGCGAAATATGAGGTGAGATCGATTGGTTGCTCATCACAAAAGGCAGCGTGGCGTGAGCCTGTCCTAGGGAAGATCGAAGGCCACCGAGCCTGGGGCGGGTAATCGGAGGTGAGATCCGTTTGGTTGCTCATCACAGAAGTCGAGCGTGGTTGGGGCTCACTTCCCGCGGGGTGGGATGGCCTAAGTGGCCGGGGAAGGTTATTGGGGATGAGATCCGCTTGGTTGCTCATCACAGAAGATGAGCGTTGGTTGGAACTCGCTTCAGCGCGGGGTGGGATGTATTTTGGGGAAATCTTTGTAGTTAAATTAGATTAGTTGATAGGAAACGTGCAGATATATGCACTTTTTATTTTTCATATGAGGCACATTTGCTGTAGGGTCAAAGTGAGTATAGAGATGAGTCTATGTCTATAATAATAATTTTATTAATATTCCTAAATATTAACATGTGTAAAGCTTGTAGGTATTCCGATTTTTTAAAAATTATATTTATTATAATACGGGTTTCCTACAGAATAAAATTGTTGAGTAATATTTTTTGTAAGATAATTAATCCATGTAAAGGGTTATTTCTAAAACGTGATTGGTCCACGAATCACCGAAGGGTGAAAGGGCACACGAGGTTAAAGTGAATATTTGTGGTGAGATCGGGTTATTTGCTCATCACTGAAGTAAGCGTGACGGGGGCCCACTTTGTCGCGAGTTTTGGGCTGCCGTTCCGTGCGAAACATGAGGTGAGATCTATTGGTTGCTCATCACAAAAGGCAGCGTGGCGTGAGCCTGCTCTAGGGGAGATAGGAGGCCACCGAGCCTGGCTCGTGTAATCGGAGGTGAGATCCGTTTGTTTGCTCATCACAGAAGTCGAGCGTGGTTGGGGCTCACTTACCGCGGGGTGGGGTGGCCTAAGTTACCGGGGAAGGTTATTGGGGATGAGATCCGCTTGGTTGCTCATCACAGAAGATGAGCGTTGGTTGGAGCTCGCTTTAGCGCGGGGTGGGTCGTATTTTGGGGAAATCTTTGTAGTTAATTTTGATTAGTTGATAGGAAACGTGCTGATATATACATTCATCTTTTTCATGTCAGGCACATTTGCTGAAGGGTCAAAATGAGTATAGAGATGAGCCTATGTCTATAATAATAATTTTATTATTATTCCTAAATAATAACACGTGTAAAGCTTGTAGGTATTCCGATTTTTTAAAAATTATATTTATTATATTACGGGTTTCTTATAGAATAAAATTGTTGAGTTATAAATTTTATTAAGATATTAATCCATGTAAAGGGTTATTTCTGAAACGTCATTGCTCCACGAATCACCGACGGGTGAAAGGGCACACGAGGTTTAGAGTGAATATTTGTGGTGAGATCGTTTTATTTGCTCATCACTGAAGTAAGCGTGACGGGGGCCCACTTTGTCGCGAGTTTTGGGCTGCCGTTCCGTGCGAAACATGAGGTGAGATCTATTGGTTGCTCATCACAAAAGGCAGCGTGGCGTGAGCCTGTCCTAGGGGAGATAGGAGGCCACCGAGCCTGGGGCGTGTAATCGGAGGTGAGATCCGTTTGGTTGCTCATCACAGAAGTCGAGCGTGGTTGGGGCTCACTTCCCGCGGGGTGGGGTGGCCTAAGTGGCCGGGGAAGGTTATTGGGGATGAGATCCGCTTGGTTGCTCATCACAGAAGATGAGCGTTGGTTGGAGCTCGCTTCAGCGCGGGGTGGGTCGTATTTTGGGGAAATCTTTGTAGTTAAATTAGATTAGTTGATAGGAAACGTGCAGATATATGCACTTTTAATTTTTCATGTGAGGCACATTTGCTGAAGGGTCAAAATGAGTATAGAGATGAGTCTATGTCTACAATAATAATTTTATTATTATTCCTAAATATTAACACGTGTAAAGCTTGTAGGTATTCCGATTTTTTAAAAAATTATATTTATTATATCATGGGTTTCTTATAGAATAAAATTGTTGAGTTATAATTTTTATTAAGATAATTAATCCATGTAAAGGGTTATTTCTGAAACGTGATTGGTCCACGAATCACCGAAGGGTGAAAGGGCAAACGAGGTTTAGAGTGACTATTTGTGGTGAGATCGGGTTAGTTGCTCATCACTAAAGTTGAGCGTGACGGGGGATAACTTCGTCGCGAGTTTTGGGCTGCCGTTCCGTGCAAATCATAAGGTGAGATCGATTGGTTGCTCATCACAAAAGGAAGCGTGGCGTGAGCCTGTCCTAAGTGAGATAGAAGGCCACCGAGCCTGGGGCGTGTAATCGGAGGTGAGATCCTTTTGGTTGTTCATCACAGAAGTCGAGCGTGGTTGGGGCTTACACTTCCCGCGGGGAGGGGTGGCCTAAGTGGCCGGGGAAGGTTATTGGGGATGAGATCCGCTTGGTTGCTCATCACAGAAGATGAGCGTTGGTTGTAGCTCGCTTCAGCGCGGGGTGGGTCGTATTTTGGGGAAATCTTTGTAGTTAAATTAGATTAGATAATAGGAAACGTGCAGATATATGCACTATTAATTTTTCATGTCGGGCACATTTGCTGAAGGGTCAAAATGAGTATAGAGATGAGTCTATGTCTATAATAATATATTTATTATTATTCCTAAATATTAACTTGTGTAAAGCTTGTAGGTACTCCGATTTTTTTAAAATTATATTTATTATAATACGGGTTTCTTATAGAATAAAATTGTTGAGTTATATTTTTTTAAGATAATTAATCAATGTAAAGGGTGTTTTCTGAAACGTGATTGGTCCACGAGTCACCGAAGGGTGAAAGGGCACACGAGGTTTAGAGTGAATACTTGTGGTGAGATCGGGTTATTTGCTCATCACTGAAGTAAGCGTGACGGGGGCCCACTTTGTCGCGAGTTTTGGGCTGCCGTTCCGTGCGAAACATGAGGTGAGATCTATTGGTTGCTCATCACAAAAGGCAGCGTGGCGTGAGCCTGTCCTAGGGGAGATAGGAGGCCACCGAGCCTGGGGCGTGTAATCGGAGGTGAGATCCGTTTTGTTGCTCATCACAGAAGTAAGCGTGGTTGGGGCTCACTTCCCGCGGGGTGTGGTGGGCTAAGTGGCCGGGGA
This sequence comes from Aphrophora alni, assembly GCA_963513935.1. Lineage (NCBI taxonomy): Eukaryota > Metazoa > Arthropoda > Insecta > Hemiptera > Aphrophoridae > Aphrophora > Aphrophora alni. The sequence goes on along the minus strand of OY740771.1, from coordinate 62,048,519 downwards.
AGGTTATTGGGGATGAGATCCGCTTGGTTGCTCATCACAGAAGATGAGCGTTGGTTGGAGCTCGCTTCAGCGCGGGGTGGACGTATTTTGGGGAAATCTTTGTAGTTAAATTAGATTAGTTAATAGGAAACGTGCTGATATATACTTTTATCTTTTTCATGTCAGGCACATTTGCTGAAGGGTTAAAATGAGTAGAGAGATGAGCCTATGTCTATAATAATAATTTTATTATTATTCCTAAATATTAACATGTGTAAAGCTTGTAGGTATTCCGATTTTTTTTAAATTATATTTATTATATTACGGGTTTCTTATAGAATAAAATTGTTGAGTTATATTTTTTTTAAGATAATTAATCCATGTAAAGGGTTATTTCTGAAACGTGATTGGTCCACGAATCACCGAAGGGTGAGAGGGCACAAGAGGTTTAGAGTGAATATTTGTGGTGAGATCTGGTTAGTTGCTCATCACTGAAGTTGAGCGTGACGGGGGCCCACTTCGTCGCGAGTTTTGGGTTGCCGTTCCGTGTAAAACATGAGGTGAGATCGATTGGTTGCTCATCACAAAAACCTAGCGTGGCGTGAGCTTGTCCTAAGGGAGATTAGTGGCCACCGAGCCTGGGGCGTGTAATCGGAGGTGAGATCCGTTTGGTTGCTCATCACAGAAGTCGAGCGTGGTTGGGGCTCACTTCCCGCGGGGTGGGGTGGCCTAAGTGGCCGGGGAAGGTTATTGGGGATGAGATCCGCTTGGTTGCTCATCACAGAAGATGAGCGTTGGTTGGAGCTCGCTTCAGCGCGGGGTGGGTCGTATTTTGGGGAAATCTTTGTAGTTAAATTAGATTAGTTGATAGGAAACGAGCAGATATTTGCACTTTTATCTTTTTCATGTCAGGCACATTAGCTAAAGGGTTAAAATGGGTATAGAGATGAGCCTATGTCTATAATAATAATATTATTATTATTCCTAAATATTAACATGTGTAAAGCTTGTATATATTCCGATTTTTTTTAAATTATATTTATTATATTACGGGTTTCTTATAGAAAAAAATTGTTGAGTTATATTTTTTTTTAGATAATTAATCCATGTAAAGGGTTATTTCTGAAACGTGATTGGTCCACGAATCACCGAAGGTTGAAAGGGCACACGAGGTTTAGAATGAATATTTGTGGTGAGATCTGGTTAGTTGCTCATCACTGAAGTTGAGCGTGACGGGGGCCCACTTCGTCGCGAGTTTTGGGTTGCCGTTCCGTGTAAAACATGAGGTGAGATCGATTGGTTGCTCATCACAAAAACCTAGCGTGGCGTGAGCTTGTCCTAAGGGAGATTAGTGGCCACCGAGCCTGGGGCGTGTAATCGGAGGTGAGATCCGTTTGGTTGCTCATCACAGAAGTCGAGCGTGGTTGGGGCTCACTTCCCGCGGGGTGGGGTGGCCTAAGTGGCCGGGGAAGGTTATTGGGGATGAGATCCGCTTGGTTGCTCATCACAGAAGATGAGCGTTGGTTGGAGCTCGCTTCAGCGCGGGGTGGGTCGTATTTTGGGGAAATCTTTGTAGTTAAATTAGATTAGTTGATAGGAAACGAGCAGATATTTGCACTTTTATCTTTTTCATGTCAGGCACATTAGCTAAAGGGTTAAAATGGGTATAGAGATGAGCCTATGTCTATAATAATAATTTTATTATTATTCCTAAATATTAACATGTGTAAAGCTTGTATATATTCCGATTTTTTAAAAATTATATTTATTATATTACGGGTTTCTTATAGAAAAAAATTGTTGAGTTATATTTTTTTTTAGATAATTAATCCATGTAAAGGGTTATTTCTGAAACGTGATTGGTCCACGAATCACCGAAGGTTGAAAGGGCACACGAGGTTTAGAATGAATATTTGTGGTGAGATCTGGTTAGTTGCTCATCACTGAAGTTGAGCGTGACGGGGGCCCACTTCGTCGCGAGTTTAGGGCTGCCGTTCCGTGTGAAACATGAGGTGAGATCGATTGGTTGCTCATCACAAAAGCCAGCGTGGCGTGAGCCTGTCCTAGGGAGATAGGAGGCCACCGAGCCTGGGGCGTGTAATCGGAGGTGAGATCCGTTTGGTTGCTCATCACAGAAGTCGAGCGTGGTTGGGGCTCACTTCCCGCGGGGTGGGGTGGCCTAAGTGGCCGGGGAAGGTTATTGGATATGAGATCCGCTTGGTTGCTCATCACAGAAGATGAGCGTTGGTTGGAGCTCGCTTCAGCGCGGGGTGGGTCGTATTTTGGGGAAATCTTTGTAGTTAAATTAGATTAGTTGATAGGAAACGTGCAGTTATGTGCACTATTAATTTTTCATGTCAGGCACATTTGATAAAGGGTTAAAATGACTATAGAGATGAGCCTATGTCTATAATATTAATTTTATTATTATTCCTAAATATTAACACGTGTAAAGCTTGTAGGTATTCCGATTTTTTAAAAATTATATTTATTATATTATGGGTTTCTTATAAAATAAAATTGTTGAGTTATATTTTTTTTAAGATATAATCCATGTAAAGGGTTATTTCTGAAACGTGATTGGTCCACGAATCACCGAAGGGTGAAAGGGCACACGAGGTTTAGAGTGAATATTTGTGGTGAGATCTGGTTAGTTGCTCATCACTGAAGTTGAGCGTGACGGAGGCCCACTTCGTCGCGAGTTTTGGGCTGCCGTTCCGTGCGAAAAATGAGGTGAGACCGATTGGTTGCTCATCACAAAACTCAGCGTGGCGTCAGCCTGTCCTAGGGGAGATAGGAGGCCACCGAGCCTGGGGCGTGTAATCGGAGGTGAGATCCGTTTGGTTGCTCATCACAGAAGTCGAGCGTGGTTGGGGCTAACAACCCGCGAGGTGGGGTGGCCTAAGTGGCCGGGGAAGGTTATTGGGGATGAGATCCGCATGGTTGCTCATCACAGAAGATGAGCGTTGGTTGGAGCTCGCTTCAGCGCGGGGTGGGTCGTATTTTGGGGAAATCTTTGTAGTTAAATTAGACTAGTTGATAGGAAACGTGCAGATATTTGCACTTTTATCTTTTTCAAGTCAGGCACATTTACTAAAGGGTTAAAATGAGTATAGAGATGAGCCTATGTATATAATATTAATTTTATTATTATTCCTAAATAATATTAACACGGGTAAAGCTTGTAGGTATTCCGATTTTTTTAAAATTATATTTATTAAATTACGGGTTTCTTATAGAATAAAATTGTTGAGTTATATTTTTTTTAAGATAATTAATCCATGTAAAGGGTTATTTCTGAAACGTGATTGGTCCACGAATCACCGAAGGGTGAAAGGGCACCCGAGGTTTAGAGTGAATATTTGTGGTGAGATCTGGTTAGTTGCTCATCACTGAAGTTGAGCGTGACGGGGGCCCACTTCGTCGCGAGTTTTGGGCTGCCGTTTCGTGTGAAACATGAGGTGAGATCGATTGGTTGCTCATCACAAAAGCCAGCGTGGCGTGAGCTTGTCCTAAGGGAGATAGGAGGCCACCGAGCCTGGGGCGTGTAATCGGAGGTGAGATCCGTTTGGTTGCTCATCACAGAAGTCGAGCGTGGTTGGGGCTCACTTCCCGCGGGGTGGGGTGGCCTAAGTGGCCGGGGAAGGTTATTAGGGATGAGATCCGCTTGGTTGCTCATCACAGAAGATGAGCGTTGGTTGGAGCTCGCTTCAGCGCGGGGTGGGTCGTATTTTGGGGAAATCTTTGTAGTTAAATTAGATTAGTTGATAGGAAACGTGCAGTTATATACTCTATTATTTTTCATGTCAGGCACATTTGCTAAAGGGTTAAAGTGAGTATAGAGATGAGCCTATGTCTATAATAATAATTTTATTATTATTCCTAAATATTAACATGTGTAAAGCTTGTAGGTATTCCGATTTTTTTAAAATTATATTTATTATATTACGGGTTTCTTATAGAATAAAATTGTTAAGTTATATTTTTTTTTAGATAATTAATCCATGTAAAGGGTTATTTCTGAAACGTGATTGGTCCACGAATCACCGAAGGTTGAAAGGGCACACGAGGTTTAGAATGAATATTTGTGGTGAGATCTGGTTAGTTGCTCATCACTGAAGTTGAGCGTGACGGGGGCCCACTTCGTCGCGAGTTTAGGGCTGCCGTTCCGTGTGAAACATGAGGTGAGATCGATTGGTTGCTCATCACAAAAGCCAGCGTGGCGTGAGTCTGTCCTAGGGAGATAGGAGGCCACCGAGCCTGGGGCGTGTAATCGGAGGTGAGATCCGTTTGGTTGCTCATCACAGAAGTCGAGCGTGGTTGGGGCTCACTTCCCGCGGGGTGGGGTGGCCTAAGTGGCCGGGGAAGGTTATTGGGGATGAGATCCGCTTGGTTGCTCATCACAGAAGATGAGCGTTGGTTGGAGCTCGCTTCAGCGCGGGGTGGGTCGTATTTTGGGGAAATCTTTGTAGTTAAATTAGATTAGTTGATAGGAAACGTGCAGTTATATACACTATTATTTTTCATGTCAGGCATATTTGCTAAAGGGTTAAAGTGAGTATAGAGATGAGCCTATGTCTATAATAATAATTTTATTATTATTCCTAAATATTAACATGTGTAAAGCTTGTAGGTATTCCGATTTTTTTTAAATTATATTTATTATATTACGGGTTTCTTATAGAATAAAATTGTTGAGTTATATTTTTTTTAAGATAATTAATCCATGTAAAGGGTTATTTCTGAAACGTGATTGGTCCACGAATCACCGAAGGGTGAAAGGGCACCCGAGGTTTAGAATGAATATTTGTGGTGAGATCTGGTTAGTTGCTCATCACTGAAGTTGAGCGTGACGGGGGCCCACTTCGTCGCGAGTTTTGGGCTGCCGTTCCGTGTGAAACATGAGGTGAGATCGATTGGTTGCTCATCACAAAAGCCAGCGTTGCGTGAGCTTGTCCTAAGGGAGATAGGAGGCCACCGAGCCTGGGGCGTGTAATCGGAGGTGAGATCCGTTTGGTTGCTCATCACAGAAGTCGAGCGTGGTTGGGGCTCACTTCCCGCGGGGTGGGGTGGCCTAAGTGGCCGGGGAAGGTTATTAGGGATGAGATCCGCTTGGTTGCTCATCACAGAAGATGAGCGTTGGTTGGAGCTCGCTTCAGCGCGGGGTGGGTCGTATTTTGGGGAAATCTTTGTAGTTAAATTAGATTAGTTGATAGGAAACGTGCAGTTATATACACTATTATTTTTCATGTCAGGCACATTTGCTAAAGGGTTAAAGTGAGTATAGAGATGAGCCTATGTCTATAATAATAATTTTATTATTATTCCTAAATATTACCATGTGTAAAGCTTGTAGGTATTCCGATTTTTTTTAAATTATATTTATTATATTACGGGTTTCTTATAGAATAAAATTGTTAAGTTATATTTTTTTTTAGATAATTAATCCATGTAAAGGTTTATTTCTGAAACGTGATTGGTCCACGAATCACCGAAGGGTGAAAGGGCACACGAGATTTAGAATGAATATTTGTGGTGAGATCTGGTTAGTTGCTCATCACTGAAGTTGAGCGTGACGGGGGCCCACTTCGTCGCGAGTTTTGGGCTGCCGTTCCGTGCGAAAAATGAGGTGAGATCGATTGGTTGCTCATCACAAAAGCCAGCGTGGCGTGAGCCTGTCCTAAGGGAGATAGGAGGCCACCGAGCCTGGGGCGTGTAATCGGAGGTGAGATCCGTTTGGTTGCTCATCACAGAAGTCGAGCGTGGTTGGGGCTCACTTCCCGCGGGGTGGGGTGGCCTAAGTGGCCGGGGAAGGTTATTGGGGATGAGATCCGCTTGGTTGCTCATCACAGAAGATGAGCGTTGGTTGGAGCTCGCTTCAGCGCGGGGTGGGTCGTATTTTGGGGAAATCTTTGTAGTTAAATTAGATTAGTTGATAGGAAACGTGCAGTTATATACACTATTAATTTTTCATGTGAGGCACATTTGCTAAAGGGTTAAAATGAGTATAGAGATGAGCCTATGTATATAATATTAATTTTATTATTATTCCTAAATTATATTAACACGTGTAAAGCTTGTAGGTATTCCGATTTTTTTAAAATTATATTTATTATATTACGGGTTTCTTATAGAAAAAAATTGTTGAGTTATATTTTTTTTTAGATAATTAATCCATGTAAAGGGTTATTTCTGAAACGTGATTGGTCCACGAATCACCGAAGGGTGAAAGGGCACACGAGGTTTAGAGTGAATATTTGTGGTGAGATCTGGATAGTTGCTCATCACTGAAGTTGAGCGTGACAGGGGCTAACTTCGTCGCGAGTTTTGGGCTGCCGTTCCGTGCGAAACAAGAGGTAAGATCGATTGGTTGCTCATCACAAAAGGCAGCGTGGCGTGAGCCTGTCCTAAGGGAGATATTAGGCCTCCGAGCCTGAGGCGTGTAATCGGGGGTGAGATCCGTTTGGTTGCTCATCACAGAAGTCGAGCGTGGTTGGGACTCACTTCCCGCGGGGTGTGGTGGCCTAAGTGGCCGGGAAGGTTATTGGGGATAAGATCCGCTTGGTTGCTCATCACAAAACTCAGCGTGGCGTGAGCCTGTCCTAAGGGAGATAGAAGGCCACCGAGCCTGGGGCGTGTAATCGGAGGTGAGATCCGTTTGGTTGCTCATCACAGAAGTCGAGCGTGGTTGGGGCTCACTTCCCGCGGGGTGGGGTGGTCTAAGTGGCCGGGGAAGGTTATTGGGGATGAGATCCGCTTGGTTGCTCATCACAGAAGATGAGCGTTGGTTGGAGCTCGCTTCAGCGCGGGGTGGGTCGTATTTTGGGGAAATCTTTGTAGTTAAATTAGATTAGTTGATAGGAAACGTGCAGTTATGTGCACTATTAATTTTTCATGTCAGGCTCATTTGCTAAAGGGTTAAAATGAGTATAGAGATGAGCCTATGTCTATAATATTAATTTTATTATTATTCCTAAATATTAACACGTGTAAAGCTTGTAGGTATTCCGATTTTTTAAAAATTATATTTATTATATTATGGGTTTCTTATAAAATAAAATTGTTGTTATATTTTTTTTAAGATATAATCCATGTAAAGGGTTATTTCTGAAACGTGATTGGTCCACGAATCACCGAAGGGTGAAAGGGCACACGAGTTTTAGAGTGAATATTTGTGGTGAGATCTGGTTAGTTGCTCATCACTGAAGTTGAGCGTGACGGAGGCCCACTTCGTCGCGAGTTTTGGGCTGCCGTTCCGTGCGAAAAATGAGGTGAGACCGATTGGTTGCTCATCACAAAAGCCAGCGTGGCGAGAGCCTGTCCTAAGGGAGATAGGAGGCCACCGAGCCTGGGGCGTGTAATCGGAGGTGAGATCCGTTTGGTTGCTCATCACAGAAGTAGAGCGTGGTTGGGGCTCACTTTCCGCGGGGTGGGGTGGCCTAAGTGGCCGGGGAAGGTTATTGGGGATGAGATCCGCTTGGTTGCTCACAGAAGATGAGCGTTGGTTGGAGCTCGCATCAGCGCGGGGTGGGTCGTATTTTGGGGAAATCTTTGTAGTTAAATTAGATTAGTTGATAGGAAACGTGCAGTTATATACACTATTAATTTTTCATGTCAGGCACATTTGCTAAAGGGTTAAAATGAGTATAGAGATGAGCCTATGTATATAATATTATTTTTATTATTATTCCTAAATTATATTAACACGTGTAAAGCTTGTAGGTATTCCGATTTTTTAAAATTATATTTATTATATTACGGGTTTCTTATAGAATAAAATTGTTGAGTTATATTTTTTTTAAGATAATTAATCCATGTAAAGGGTTATTTCTGAAACGTGATTGGTCCACGAATCACCGAAGGGTGAAAGGGCACACGAGGTTTAGAGTGAATATTTGTGGTGAGATCTGGATAGTTGCTCATCACTGAAGTTGAGCGTGACAGGGGCTAACTTCGTCGCGAGTTTTGGGCTGCCGTTCCGTGCGAAACATGAGGTAAGATCGATTGGTTGCTCATCACAAAAGGCAGCGTGGCGTGAGCCTGTCCTAAGGGAGATATTAGGCCTCCGAGCCTGAGGCGTGTAATCGGGGTAAGATCCGTTTGGTTGCTCATCACAGAAGTCGAGCGTGGTTGGGACTCACTTCCCGCGGGGTGTGGTGGCCTAAGTGGCCGGGAAGGTTATTGGGGATAAGATCCGCTTGATTGCTCATCACAAAACTCAGCGTGGCGTGAGCCTGTCCTAAGGGAGATAGAAGGCCACCGAGCCTGGGGCGTGTAATCGGAGGTGAGATCCGTTTGGTTGCTCATCACAGAAGTCGAGCGTGGTTGGGGCTCACTTCCCGCGGGGTGGGGTGGCCTAAGTGGCCGGGGAAGGTTATTGGGGATTAGATCCGCTTGGTTGCTCATCACAGAAGATGAGCGTTGGTTGGAGCTCGCTTCAGCGCGGGGTGGGTCGTATTTTGGGGAAATCTTTGTAGTTAAATTAGATTAGTTGATAGGAAACGTGCAGTTATGTGCACTATTAATTTTTCATGTCAGGCACATTTGCTAAAGGGTTAAAATGAGTATAGAGATGAGCCTATGTCTATAATATTAATTTTATTATTATTCCTAAATATTAACACGTGTAAAGCTTGTAGGTATTCCGATTTTTTAAAAATTATATTTATTATATTATGGGTTTCTTATAAAATAAAATTGTTGAGTTATATTTTTTTTAAGATATAATCCATGTAAAGGGTTATTTCTGAAACGTGATTGGTCCACGAATCACCGAAGGGTGAAAGGGCACACGAGTTTTAGAGTGAATATTTGTGGTGAGATCTGGTTAGTTGCTCATCACTGAAGTTGAGCGTGACGGAGGCCCACTTCGTCGCGAGTTTTGGGCTGCCGTTCCGTGCGAAAAATGAGGTGAGACCGATTGGTTGCTCATCACAAAAGCCAGCGTGGCGAGAGCCTGTCCTAAGGGAGATAGGAGGCCACCGAGCCTGGGGCGTGTAATCGGAGGTGAGATCCGTTTGGTTGCTCATCACAGAAGTAGAGCGTAGTTGGGGCTCACTTCCCGCGGGGTGGGGTGGCCTAAGTGGCCGGGAAGGTTATTGGGGATGAGATCCGCTTGGTTGCTCACAGAAGATGAGCGTTGGTTGGAGCTCGCATCAGCGCGGGGTGGGTCGTATTTTGGGGAAATCTTTGTAGTTAAATTAGATTAGTTGATAGGAAACGTGCAGTTATATACACTATTAATTTTTCATGTCAGGCACATTTGCTAAAGGGTTAAAATGAGTATAGAGATGAGCCTATGTATATAATATTATTTTTATTATTATTCCTAAATTATATTAACACGTGTAAAGCTTGTAGGTATTCCGATTTTTTAAAATTATATTTATTATATTACGGGTTTCTTATAGAATAAAATTGTTGAGTTATATTTTTTTTAAGATAATTAATCCATGTAAAGGGTTATTTCTGAAACGTGATTGGTCCACGAATCACCGAAGGGTGAAAGGGCACACGAGGTTTAGAGTGAATATTTGTGGTGAGATCTGGATAGTTGCTCATCACTGAAGTTGAGCGTGACAGGGGCTAACTTCGTCGCGAGTTTTGGGCTGCCGTTCCGTGCGAAACATGAGGTAAGATCGATTGGTTGCTCATCACAAAAGGCAGCGTGGCGTGAGCCTGTCCTAAGAGAGATATTAGGCCTCCGAGCCTGAGGCGTGTAATCGGGGGTGAGATCCGTTTGGTTGCTCATCACAGAAGTCGAGCGTGGTTGGGACTCACTTCCCGCGGGGTGTGGTGGCCTAAGTGGCCGGGAAGGTTATTGGGGATAAGATCCGCTTGGTTGCTCATCACAAAACTCAGCGTGGCGTGAGCCTGTCCTAAGGGAGATAGAAGGCCACCGAGCCTGGGGCGTGTAATCGGAGGTGAGATCCGTTTGGTTGCTCATCACAGAAGTCGAGCGTGGTTGGGGCTCACTTCCCGCGGGGTGGGGTGGCCTAAGTGGCCGGGGAAGGTTATTGGGGATGAGATCCGCTTGGTTGCTCATCACAGAAGATGAGCGTTGGTTGGAGCTCGCTTCAGCGCGGGGTGGGTCGTATTTTGGGGAAATCTTTGTAGTTAAATTAGATTAGTTGATAGGAAACGTGCAGTTATGTGCACTATTAATTTTTCATGTCAGGCACATTTGCTAAAGGGTTAAAATGAGTATAGAGATGAGCCTATGTCTATAATATTAATTTTATTATTATTCCTAAATATTAACACGTGTAAAGCTTGTAGGTATTCCGATTTTTTAAAAATTATATTTATTATATTATGGGTTTCTTATAAAATAAAATTGTTGAGTTATATTTTTTTTAAGATATAATCCATGTAAAGGGTTATTTCTGAAACATGATTGGTCCACGAATCACCGAAGGGTGAAAGGGCACACGAGGTTTAGAGTGAATATTTGTGGTGAGATCTGGTTAGTTGCTCATCACTGAAGTTGAGCGTGACGGAGGCCCACTTCGTCGCGAGTTTTGGGCTGCCGTTCCGTGCGAAAAATGAGGTGAGAACGATTGGTTGCTCATCACAAAAGCCAGCGTGGCGAGAGCCTGTCCTAAGGGAGATAGGAGGCCACCGAGCCTGGGGCGTGTAATCGGAGGTGAGATCCGTTTGGTTGCTCATCACAGAAGTAGAGCGTGGTTGGGGCTCACTTCCCGCGGGGTGGGGTGGCCTAAGTGGCCGGGGAAGGTTATTGGGGATGAGATCCGCTTGGTTGCTCACAGAAGATGAGCGTTGGTTGGAGCTCGCTTCAGCGCGGGGTGGGTCGTATTTTGGGGAAATCTTTGTAGTTAAATTAGATTAGTTGATAGGAAACGTGCAGTTATATACACTATTAATTTTTCATGTCAGGCACATTTGCTAAAGGGTTAAAATGAGTATAGAGATGAGCCTATGTATATAATATTATTTTTATTATTATTCCTAAATTATATTAACACGTGTAAAGCTTGTAGGTATTCCGATTTTTTAAAAATTATATTTATTATATTACGGGTTTCTTATAGAATAAAATTGTTGAGTTATATTTTTTTTAAGATAATTAATCCATGTAAAGGGTTATTTCTGAAACGTGATTGGTCCACGAATCACCGAAGGGTGAAAGGGCACACGAGGTTTAGAATAAATATTTGTGGTGAGATCTGGTTAGTTGCTCATCACTGAAGTTGAGCGTGACGGGGGCCCACTTCGTCGCGAGTTTTGGGCTGCCGTTCCGTGAGAAACATGAGGTGAGATCGATTGGTTGCTCATCACAAAAGCCAGCGTGGCGTGAGCTTGTCCTAAGGGAGATAGGAGGCCACCGAGCCTGGGGCGTGTAATCGGAGGTGAGATCCGTTTGGTTGCTCATCACAGAATTCGAGCGTGGTTGGGGCTCACTTCCCGCGGGAGGAAGTGGACTAAGTGGCCGGGGAAGGTTATTTGGGATGAGATCCGCTTGGTTGCTCATCACAGAAGATGAGCGTTGGTTGGAGCTCGCTTCAGCGCGGGGTGGGTCGTATTTTGGGGAAATCTTTGTAGTTAAATTAGATTAGTTGATAGGAAACGTGCAGTTATATACACTATTAATTTTTCATGTCAGGCACATTTGCTAAAGGGTTAAAATGAGTATAGAGATGAGCCTATGTATATAATATTATTTTTATTATTATTCCTAAATTATATTAACACGTGTAAAGCTTGTAGGTATTCCGATTTTTTAAAAATTATATTTATTATATTACGGGTTTCTTATAGAATAAAATTGTTGAGTTATATTTTTTTTAAGATAATTAATCCATGTAAAGGGTTATTTCTGAAACGTGATTGGTCCACGAATCACCGAAGGGTGAAAGGGCACACGAGGTTTAGAATAAATATTTGTGGTGAGATCTGGTTAGTTGCTCATCACTGAAGTTGAGCGTGACGGGGGCCCACTTCGTCGCGAGTTTTGGGCTGCCGTTCCGTGAGAAACATGAGGTGAGATCGATTGGTTGCTCATCACAAAAGCCAGCGTCGCGTGAGCTTGTCCTAAGGGAGATAGGAGGCCACCGAGCCTGGGGCGTGTAATCGGAGGTGAGATCCGTTTGGTTGCTCATCACAGAATTCGAGCGTGGTTGGGGCTCACTTCCCGCGGGAGGAAGTGGACTAAGTGGCCGGGGAAGGTTATTTGGGATGAGATCCGCTTGGTTGCTCATCACAGAAGATGAGCGTTGGTTGGAGCTCGCTTCAGCGCGGGGTGGGTCGTATTTTGGGGAAATCTTTGTAGTTAAATTAGATTAGTTGATAGGAAACGTGCAGTTATATACACTATTAATTTTTCATGTCAGGCACATTTGCTAAAGGGTTAAAGTGAGTATAGAGATGAGCCTATGTCTATAATAATAATTTTATTATTATTCCTAAATATTAACATGTGTAAAGCTTGTAGGTATTCCGATTTTTTTAAAATTATATTTATTATATTACGGGTTTCTTATAGAAAAAAATTGTTGAGTTATATTTTTTTTTAGATAATTAATCCATGTAAAGGGTTATTTCTGAAACGTGATTGGTCCACGAATCACCGAAGGGTGAAAGGGCACACGAGGTTTAGAATGAATATTTGTGGTGAGATCTGGTTAGTTGCTCATCACTGAAGTTTAGCGTGACGGGGGCCCACTTCGTCGCGAGTTTAGGGCTGCCGTTCCGTGTGAAACATGAGGTGAGATCGATTGGTTGCTCATCACAAAAGCCAGCGTGGCGTGAGCCTGTCCTAGGGAGATAGGAGGCCACCGAGCCTGGGGCGTGTAATCGGAGGTGAGATCCGTTTGGTTGCTCATCACAAAAGTCGAGTGGTTGGGGTTCACTTCCCGCGGGGTGGGGTGGCCTAAGTGGCCGGGGAAGGTTATTGGGGATGAGATCCGCTTGGTTGCTCATCACAGAAGATGAGCGTTGGTTGGAGCTCGCTTCAGCGCGGGGTGGGTCGTATTTTGGGGAAATCTTTGTAGTTAAATTAGATTAGTTGATAGGAAACGTGCAGTTATTTGCACTTTAATCTTTTTCATGTCAGGCACATTTGCTAAAGGGTTAAAATGAGTATAGAGATGAGCCTATGTATATAATATTAATTTTATTATTATTCCTAAATAATATTAACACGTGTAAAGCTTGTAGGTATTCCGATTTTTTAAAATTTATATTTATTATATTACGGGTTTTTTATAGAATAAAATTGTTGAGTTATATTTTTTTTTAGATAATTAATCCATGTAAAGGGTTATTTCTGAAACGTGATTGGTCCACGAATCACCGAAGGGTGAAAGGGCACACGAGGTTTAGAATGAATATTTGTTGTGAGATCTGGTTAGTTGCTCATCACTGAAGTTGAGCGTGACGGGGGCCCACTTCGTCGCGAGTTTAGGGCTGCCGTTCCGTGTGAAACATGAGGTGATATCGATTGGTTGCTCATCACAAAAGCCAGCGTGGCGTGAGCCTGTCCTAGGGAGATAGGAGGCCACCGAGCCTGGGGCGTGTAATCGGAGGTGAGATCCGTTTGGTTGCTCATCACAGAAGTCGAGCGTGGTTGGGGCTCACTTCCCGCGGGGTGGGGTGGCCTAAGTGGCCGGGGAAGGTTATTGGGGATGAGATCCGCTTGGTTGCTCATCACAGAAGATGAGCGTTGGTTGGAGCTCGCTTCAGCGCGGGGTGGGTCGTATTTTGGGGAAATCTTTGTAGTTAAATTAGATTAGTTGATAGGAAACGTGCAGATATTTGCACTTTAATCTTTTTCATGTCAGGCACATTTGCTAAAGGGTTAAAATGAGTATAGAGATGAGCCTATGTATATAATATTAATTTTATTATTATTCCTAAATAATATTAACACGTGTAAAGCTTGTAGGTATTCCGATTTTTTAAAATTTATATTTATTATATTACGGGTTTTTTATAGAATAAAATTGTTGAGTTATATTTTTTTTAAGATAATTAATCCATGTAAAGGGTTATTTCTGAAACGTGAGTTGGTCCACTAATCACCGAAGGGTGAAAGGGCACACGAGGTTTAGAGTGAATATTTGTGGTGAGATCTGGATAGTTGCTCATCACTGAAGTTGAGCGTGACGGGGGCTAACTTCGTCGCGAGTTTTGGGCTGCCGTTCCGTGCGAAACATGAAGTGAGATCGATTGGTTGCTCATCACAAAAGGCAGCGTGGCGTGAGCCTGTCCTAAGGGAGATATTAGGCCTCCGAGCCTGAGGCGTGTAATCGGGGGTGAGATCCGTTTGGTTGCTCATCACAGAAGTCGAGCGTGGTTGGGACTCACTTCCCGCGGGGTGTGGTGGCCTAAGTGGCCGGGAAGGTTATTGGTGATAAGATCCGCTTGGTTGCTCATCACAAAACTCAGCGTGGCGTGAGCCTGTCCTAAGGGAGATAGAAGGCCACCGAGCCTGGGGCGTGTAATCGGAGGTGAGATCCGTTTGGTTGCTCATCACAGAAGTCGAGCGTGGTTGGGGTTCACTTCCCGCGGGGTGGGGTGGCCTAAGTGGCCGGGGAAGGTTATTGGGGATGAGATCCGCTTGGTTGCTCATCACAGAAGATGAGCGTTGGTTGGAGCTCGCTTCAGCGCGGGGTGGGTCGTATTTTGGGGAAATCTTTGTAGTTAAATTAGATTAGTTGATAGGAAACGTGCAGATATTTGCACTTTAATCTTTTTCATGTCAGGCACATTTGCTAAAGGGTTAAAATGAGTATAGAGATGAGCCTATGTATATAATATTAATTTTATTATTATTCCTAAATAATATTAACACGTGTAAAGCTTGTAGGTATTCCGATTTTTTAAAATTTATATTTATTATATTACGGGTTTTTTATAGAATAAAATTGTTGAGTTATATTTTTTTTTAGATAATTAATCCATGTAAAGGGTTATTTCTGAAACGTGATTGGTCCACGAATCACCGAAGGGTGAAAGGGCACACGAGGTTTAGAATGAATATTTGTTGTGAGATCTGGTTAGTTGCTCATCACTGAAGTTGAGCGTGACGGGGGCCCACTTCGTCGCGAGTTTAGGGCTGCCGTTCCGTGTGAAACATGAGGTGAGATCGATTGGTTGCTCATCACAAAAGCCAGCGTGGCGTGAGCCTGTCCTAGGGAGATAGGAGGCCACCGAGCCTGGGGCGTGTAATCGGAGGTGAGATCCGTTTGGTTGCTCATCACAGAAGTCGAGCGTGGTTGGGGCTCACTTCCCGCGGGGTGGGGTGGCCTAAGTGGCCGGGGAAGGTTATTGGGGATGAGATCCGCTTGGTTGCTCACCACAGAAGATGAGCGTTGGTTGGAGCTCGCTTCAGCGCGGGGTGGGTCGTATTTTGGAGAAATCTTTGTTGTTAAATTAGATTAGTTGATAGGAAACGTGCAGATATTTGCACTTTAATCTTTTTCATGTCAGGCACATTTGCTAAAGGGTTAAAATGAGTATAGAGATGAGCCTATGTATATAATATTAATTTTATTATTATTCCTAAATAATATTAACACGTGTAAAGCTTGTAGGTATTCTGATTTTTTAAAATTTATATTTATTATATTACGGGTTTTTTATAGAATAAAATTGTTGAGTTATATTTTTTTTAAGATAATTAATCATGTAAAGGGTTATTTCTGAAACGTGAGTTGGTCCACTAATCACCGGAGGGTGAAAGGGCACACGAGGTTTAGAGTGAATATTTGTGGTGAGATCTGGATAGTTGCTCATCACTGAAGTTGAGCGTGACGGGGGCTAACTTCGTCGCGAGTTTTGGGCTGCCGTTCCGTGCGAAACATGAGGTGAGATCGATTGGTTGCTCATCACAAAAGGCAGCGTGGCGTGAGCCTGTCCTAAGGGAGATATTAGGCCTCCGAGCCTGAGGCGTGTAATCGGGGGTGAGATCCGTTTGGTTGCTCATCACAGAAGTCGAGCGTGGTTGGGACTCACTTCCCGCGGGGTGTGGTGGCCTAAGTGGCCGGGAAGGTTATTGGGGATAAGATCCGCTTGGTTGCTCATCACAAAACTCAGCGTGGCGTGAGCCTGTCCTAAGGGAGATAGAAGGCCACCGAGCCTGGGGCGTGTAATCGGAGGTGAGATCCGTTTGGTTGCTCATCACAGAAGTCGAGCGTGGTTGGGGCTCACTTCCCGCGGGGTGGGGTGGCCTAAGTGGCCGGGGAAGGTTATTGGGGATGAGATCCGCTTGGTTGCTCATCACAGAAGATGAGCGTTGGTTGGAGCTCGCTTCAGCGCGGGGTGGGTCGTATTTTGGGGAAATCTTTGTAGTTAAATTAGATTAGTTGATAGGAAACGTGCAGTTATGTGCACTATTAATTTTTCATGTCAGGCACATTTGCTAAAGGGTTAAAATGAGTATAGAGATGAGCCTATGTATATAATATTAATTTTATTATTATTCCTAAATAATATTAACACGTGTAAAGCTTGTAGGTATTCCGATTTTTTAAAAATTATATTTATTATATTACGGGTTTCTTATAAAATAAAATTGTTGAGTTATATTTTTTTTTAGATAATTAATCCATGTAAAGGGTTATTTCTGAAACGTGATTGGTCCACGAATCACCGAAGGGTGAAAGGGCACACGAGGTTTAGAATGAATATTTGTGGTGAGATCTGGTTAGTTGCTCATCACTGAAGTTGAGCGTGACGGGGGCCCACTTCGTCGCGAGTTTAGGGCTGCCGTTCCGTGTGAAACATGAGGTGAGATCGATTGGTTGCTCATCACAAAAGCCAGCGTGGCGTGAGCCTGTCCTAGGGAGATAGGAGGCCACCGAGCCTGGGGCGTGTAATCGGAGGTGAGATCCGTTTGGTTGCTCATCACAGAAGTCGAGCGTGGTTGGGGCTCACTTCCCGCGGGGTGGGGGGGCCTAAGTGGCCGGGGAAGGTTATTGGGGATGAGATCCGCTTGGTTGCTCATCACAGAAGATGAGCGTTGGTTGGAGCTCGCTTCAGCGCGGGGTGGGTCGTATTTTGGGGAAATCTTTGTAGTTAAATTAGATTAGTTGATAGGAAACGTGCAGATATTTGCACTTTAATCTTTTTCATGTCAGGCACATTTGCTAAAGGGTTAAAATGAGTATAGAGATGAGCCTATGTATATAATATTAATTTTATTATTATTCCTAAATAATATTAACACGTGTAAAGCTTGTAGGTATTCCGATTTTTTAAAATTTATATTTATTATATTACGGGTTTCTTATAGAATAAAATTGTTGAGTTATATTTTTTTTAAGATAATTAATCCATGTAAAGGGTTATTTCTGAAACGTGAGTTGGTCCACTAATCACCGAAGGGTGAAAGGGCACACGAGGTTTAGAGTGAATATTTGTGGTGAGATCTGGATAGTTGCTCATCACTGAAGTTGAGCGTGACGGGGGCTAACTTCGTCGCGAGTTTTGGGCTGCCGTTCCGTGCGAAACATGAGGTGAGATCGATTGGTTGCTCATCACAAAAGGCAGCGTGGCGTGAGCCTGTCCTAAGGGAGATATTAGGCCTCCGAGCCTGAGGCGTGTAATCGGGGGTGAGATCCGTTTGGTTGCTCATCACAGAAGTCGAGCGTGGTTGGGGCTCACTTCCCGCGGGGTGGGGTGGCCTAAGTGGCCGGGGAAGGTTATTGGGGATGAGATCCGCTTGGTTGCTCATCACAGAAGATGAGCGTTGGTTGGAGCTCGCTACAGCGCGGGGTGGGTCGTATTTTGGGGAAATCTTTGTAGTTAAATTAGATTAGTTGATAGGAAACGTGCAGTTATATACACTATTAATTTTTCATGTCAGGCACATTTGCTAAAGGGTTAAAGTGAGTATAGAGATGAGCCTATGTCTATAATAATAATTTTATTATTATTCCTAAATATTAACATGTGTAAAGCTTGTAGGTATTCCGATTTTTTTTAAATTATATTTATTATATTACGGGTTTCTTATAGAAAAAAATTGTTGAGTTATATTTTTTTTTAGATAATTAATCCATGTAAAGGGTTATTTCTGAAACGTGATTGGTCCACGAATCACCGAAGGGTGAAAGGGCACACGAGGTTTAGAATGAATATTTGTGGTGAGATCTGGTTAGTTGCTCATCACTGAAGTTTAGCGTGACGGGGGCCCACTTCGTCGCGAGTTTAGGGCTGCCGTTCCGTGTGAAACATGAGGTGAGATCGATTGGTTGCTCATCACAAAAGCCAGCGTGGCGTGAGCCTGTCCTAGGGAGATAGGAGGCCACCGAGCCTGGGGCGTGTAATCGGAGGTGAGATCCGTTTGGTTGCTCATCACAGAAGTAGAGCGTGGTAAGGGCTCACTTCCCGCGGGGTGGGGTGGCCTAAGTGGCCGGGGAAGGTTATTGGGGATGAGATCCGCTTGGTTGCTCATCACAGAAGATGAGCGTTGGTTGGAGCTCGCTTCAGCGCGGGGTGGGTCGTATTTTGGGGAAATCTTTGTAGTTAAATTAGATTAGTTGATAGGAAACGTGCAGATATTTGCACTTTAATCTTTTTCATGTCAGGCACATTTGCTAAAGGGTTAAAATGAGTATAGAGATGAGCCTATGTATATAATATTAATTTTATTATTATTCCTAAATAATATTAACACGTGTAAAGCTTGTAGGTATTCCGATTTTTTAAAATTTATATTTATTATATTACGGGTTTTTTATAGAATAAAATTGTTGAGTTATATTTTTTTTAAGATAATTAATCCATGTAAAGGGTTATTTCTGAAACGTGAGTTGGTCCACTAATCACCGGAGGGTGAAAGGGCACACGAGGTTTAGAGTGAATATTTGTGGTGAGATCTGGATAGTTGCTCATCACTGAAGTTGAGCGTGACGGGGGCTAACTTCGTCGCGAGTTTTGGGCTGCCGTTCCGTGCGAAACATGAGGTGAGATCGATTGGTTGCTCATCACAAAAGGCAGCGTGGCGTGAGCCTGTCCTAAGGGAGATATTAGGCCTCCGAGCCTGAGGCGTGTAATCGGGGGTGAGATCCGTTTGGTTGCTCATCACAGAAGTCGAGCGTGGTTGGGACTCACTTCCCGCGGGGTGTGGTGGCCTAAGTGGCCGGGAAGGTTATTGGGGATAAGATCCGCTTGGTTGCTCATCACAAAACTCAGCGTGGCGTGAGCCTGTCCTAAGGGAGATAGAAGGCCACCGAGCCTGGGGCGTGTAATCGGAGGTGAGATCCGTTTGGTTGCTCATCACAGAAGTCGAGCGTGGTTGGGGCTCACTTCCCGCGGGGTGGGGTGGCCTAAGTGGCCGGGGAAGGTTATTGGGGATGAGATCCGCTTGGTTGCTCATCACAGAAGATGAGCGTTGGTTGGAGCTCGCTTCAGCGCGGGGTGGGTCGTATTTTGGGGAAATCTTTGTAGTTAAATTAGATTAGTTGATAGGAAACGTGCAGTTATGTGCACTATTAATTTTTCATGTCAGGCACATTTGCTAAAGGGTTAAAATGAGTATAGAGATGAGCCTATGTATATAATATTAATTTTATTATTATTCCTAAATAATATTAACACGTGTAAAGCTTGTAGGTATTCCGATTTTTTAAAAATTATATTTATTATATTACGGGTTTCTTATAAAATAAAATTGTTGAGTTATATTTTTTTTTAGATAATTAATCCATGTAAAGGGTTATTTCTGAAACGTGATTGGTCCACGAATCACCGAAGGGTGAAAGGGCACACGAGGTTTAGAATGAATATTTGTGGTGAGATCTGGTTAGTTGCTCATCACTGAAGTTGAGCGTGACGGGGGCCCACTTCGTCGCGAGTTTAGGGCTGCCGTTCCGTGTGAAACATGAGGTGAGATCGATTGGTTGCTCATCACAAAAGCCAGCGTGGCGTGAGCCTGTCCTAGGGAGATAGGAGGCCACCGAGCCTGGGGCGTGTAATCGGAGGTGAGATCCGTTTGGTTGCTCATCACAGAAGTGGAGCGTGGTTGGGGCTCACTTCCCGCGGGGTGGGGTGGCCTAAGTGGCCGGGGAAGGTTATTGGGGATGAGATCCGCTTGGTTGCTCATCACAGAAGATGAGCGTTGGTTGGAGCTCGCTTCAGCGCGGGGTGGGTCGTATTTTGGGGAAATCTTTGTAGTTAAATTAGATTAGTTGATAGGAAACGTGCAGATATTTGCACTTTAATCTTTTTCATGTCAGGCACATTTGCTAAAGGGTTAAAATGAGTATAGAGATGAGCCTATGTATATAATATTAATTTTATTATTATTCCTAAATAATATTAACACGTGTAAAGCTTGTAGGTATTCCGATTTTTTAAAATTTATATTTATTATATTACGGGTTTCTTATAGAATAAAATTGTTGAGTTATATTTTTTTTAAGATAATTAATCCATGTAAAGGGTTATTTCTGAAACGTGAGTTGGTCCACTAATCACCGAAGGGTGAAAGGGCACAGGAGGTTTAGAGTGAATATTTGTGGTGAGATCTGGATAGTTGCTCATCACTGAAGTTGAGCGTGACGGGGGCTAACTTCGTCGCGAGTTTTGGGCTGCCGTTCCGTGCGAAACATGAGGTGAGATCGATTGGTTGCTCATCACAAAAGGCAGCGTGGCGTGAGCCTGTCCTAAGGGAGATATTAGGCCTCCGAGCCTGAGGCGTGTAATCGGGGGTGAGATCCGTTTGGTTGCTCATCACAGAAGTCGAGCGTGGTTGGGGCTCACTTCCCGCGGGGTGTGGTGGCCTAAGTGGCCGGGAAGGTTATTGGGGATAAGATCCGCTTGGTTGCTCATCACAAAACTCAGCGTGGCGTGAGCCTGTCCTAAGGGAGATAGAAGGCCACCGAGCCTGGGGCGTGTAATCGGAGGTGAGATCCGTTTGGTTCCTCATCACAGAAGATGAGCGTTGGTTGGAGCTCGCTTCAGCGCGGGGTGGGTCGTATTTTGGGGAAATCTTTGTAGTTAAATTAGATTAGTTGATAGGAAACGTGCAGTTATGTGCACTATTAATTTTTTCATGTCAGGCACATTTGCTAAAGGGTTAAAATGAGTATAGAGATGAGCCTATGTATATAATATTAATTTTATTATTATTCCTAAATAATATTAACACGTGTAAAGCTTGTAGGTATTCCGATTTTTTAAAAATTATATTTATTATATTACGGGTTTCTTATAAAATAAAATTGTTGAGTTATATTTTTTTTTAGATAATTAATCCATGTAAAGGGTTATTTCTGAAACGTGATTGGTCCACGAATCACCGAAGGGTGAAAGGGCACACGAGGTTTAGAATGAATATTTGTGGTGAGATCTGGTTAGTTGCTCATCACTGAAGTTGAGCGTGACGGGGGCCCACTTCGTCGCGAGTTTAGGGCTGCCGTTCCGTGTGAAACATGAGGTGAGATCGATTGGTTGCTCATCACAAAAGCCAGCGTGGCGTGAGCCTGTCCTAGGGAGATAGGAGGCCACCGAGCCTGGGGCGTGTAATCGGAGGTGAGATCCGTTTGGTTGCTCATCACAGAAGTGGAGCGTGGTTGGGGCTCACTTCCCGCGGGGTGGGGTGACCTAAGTGGCCGGGGAAGGTTATTGGGGATGAGATCCGCTTGGTTGCTCATCACAGAAGATGAGCGTTGGTTGGAGCTCGCTTCAGCGCGGGGTGGGTCGTATTTTGGGGAAATCTTTGTAGTTAAATTAGATTAGTTGATAGGAAACGTGCAGATATTTGCACTTTAATCTTTTTCATGTCAGGCACATTTGCTAAAGGGTTAAAATGAGTATAGAGATGAGCCTATGTATATAATATTAATTTTATTATTATTCCTAAATAATATTAACACGTGTAAAGCTTGTAGGTATTCCGATTTTTTAAAATTTATATTTATTATATTACGGGTTTCTTATAGAATAAAATTGTTGAGTTATATTTTTTTTAAGATAATTAATCCATGTAAAGGGTTATTTCTGAAACGTGAGTTGGTCCACTAATCACCGAAGGGTGAAAGGGCACACGAGGTTTAGAGTGAATATTTGTGGTGAGATCTGGATAGTTGCTCATCACTGAAGTTGAGCGTGACGGGGGCTAACTTCGTCGCGAGTTTTGGGCTGCCGTTCCGTGCGAAACATGAGGTGAGATCGATTGGTTGCTCATCACAAAAGGCAGCGTGGCGTGAGCCTGTCCTAAGGGAGATATTAGGCCTCCGAGCCTGAGGCGTGTAATCGGGGGTGAGATCCGTTTGGTTGCTCATCAGAGAAGTCGAGCGTGGTTGGGGCTCACTTCCCGCGGGGTGGGGTGGCCTAAGTGGCCGGGGAAGGTTATTGGGGATGAGATCCGCTTGGTTGCTCATCACAGAAGATGAGCGTTGGTTGGAGCTCGCTTCAGCGCGGGGTGGGTCGTATTTTGGGGAAATCTTTGTAGTTAAATTAGATTAGTTGATAGGAAACGTGCAGATATTTGCACTTTAATCTTTTTCATGTCAGGCACATTTGCTAAAGGTTTCAAATGAGTATAGAGATGAGCCTATGTATATAATATTAATTTTATTATTATTCCTAAATAATATTAACACGTGTAAAGCTTGTAGGTATTCCGATTTTTTAAAATTTATATTTATTATATTACGGGTTTTTTATAGAATAAAATTGTTGAGTTATATTTTTTTTAAGATAATTAATCCATGTAAAGGGTTATTTCTGAAACGTGAGTTGGTCCACTAATCACCGGAGGGTGAAAGGGCACACGAGGTTTAGAGTGAATATTTGTGGTGAGATCTGGATAGTTGCTCATCACTGAAGTTGAGCGTGACGGGGGCTAACTTCGTCGCGAGTTTTGGGCTGCCGTTCCGTGCGAAACATGAGGTGAGATCGATTGGTTGCTCATCACAAAAGGCAGCGTGGCGTGAGCCTGTCCTAAGGGAGATATTAGGCCTCCGAGCCTGAGGCGTGTAATCGGGGGTGAGATCCGTTTGGTTGCTCATCACAGAAGTCGAGCGTGGTTGGGACTCACTTCCCGCGGGGTGTGGTGGCCTAAGTGGCCGGGAAGGTTATTGGGGATAAGATCCGCTTGGTTGCTCATCACAAAACTCAGCGTGGCGTGAGCCTGTCCTAAGGGAGATAGAAGGCCACCGAGCCTGGGGCGTGTAATCGGAGGTGAGATCCGTTTGGTTGCTCATCACAGAAGTCGAGCGTGGTTGGGGCTCACTTCCCGCGGGGTGTGGTGGCCTAAGTGGCCGGGAAGGTTATTGGGGATAAGATCCGCTTGGTTGCTCATCACAAAACTCAGCGTGGCGTGAGCCTGTCCTAAGGGAGATAGAAGGCCACCGAGCCTGGGGCGTGTAATCGGAGGTGAGATCCGTTTGGTTCCTCATCACAGAAGATGAGCGTTGGTTGGAGCTCGCTTCAGCGCGGGGTGGGTCGTATTTTGGGGAAATCTTTGTAGTTAAATTAGATTAGTTGATAGGAAACGTGCAGTTATGTGCACTATTAATTTTTCATGTCAGGCACATTTGCTAAAGGGTTAAAATGAGTATAGAGATGAGCCTATGTATATAATATTAATTTTATTATTATTCCTAAATAATATTAACACGTGTAAAGCTTGTAGGTATTCCGATTTTTTAAAAATTATATTTATTATATTACGGGTTTCTTATAAAATAAAATTGTTGAGTTATATTTTTTTAAGATAATTAATCCATGTAAAGGTTTATTTCTGAAACGTGATTGGTCCACGAATCACCGAAGGGTGAAAGGGCACACGAGGTTTAGAGTGAATATTTGTGATGAGATCTGGTTAGTTGCTCATCACTGAAGTTGAGCGTGACGGAGGCCCACTTCGTCGCGAGTTTTGGGCTGCCGTTCTGTGCGAAAAATGAGGTGAGATCGATTGGTTGCTCATCACAAAAGCCAGCGTGGCGTGAGCCTGTCCTAGGGAGATAGGAGGCCACCGAGCCTGGGGCGTGTAATCGGAGGTGAGATCCGTTTGGTTGCTCATCACAGAAGTAGAGCGTGGTTGGGGCTCACTTCCCGCGGGGTGGGGTGGCCTAAGTGGCCGGGGAAGGTTATTGGGGATGAGATCCGCTTGGTTGCTCATCACAGAAGATGAGCGTTGGTTGGAGCTCGCTTCAGCGCGGGGTGGGTCGTATTTTGGGGAAATCTTTGTAGTTAAATTAGATTAGTTGATAGGAAACGTGCAGATATTTGCACTTTAATCTTTTTCATGTCAGGCACATTTGCTAAAGGGTTAAAATGAGTATAGAGATGAGCCTATGTATATAATATTAATTTTATTATTATTCCTAAATAATATTAACACGTGTAAAGCTTGTAGGTATTCCGATTTTTTAAAATTTATATTTATTATATTACGGGTTTTTTATAGAATAAAATTGTTGAGTTATATTTTTTTTTAGATAATTAATCCATGTAAAGGGTTATTTCTGAAACGTGATTGGTCCACGAATCACCGAAGGGTGAAAGGGCACACGAGGTTTAGAATGAATATTTGTTGTGAGATCTGGTTAGTTGCTCATCACTGAAGTTGAGCGTGACGGGGGCCCACTTCGTCGCGAGTTTAGTGCTGCCGTTCCGTGTGAAACATGAGGTGAGATCGATTGGTTGCTCATCACAAAAGCCAGCGTGGCGTGAGCCTGTCCTAGGGAGATAGGAGGCCACCGAGCCTGGGGCGTGTAATCGGAGGTGAGATCCGTTTGGTTGCTCATCAGAGAAGTCGAGCGTGGTTGGGGCTCACTTCCCGCGGGGTGGGGTGGCCTAAGTGGCCGGGGAAGGTTATTGGGGATGAGATCCGCTTGGTTGCTCATCACAGAAGATGAGCGTTGGTTGGAGCTCGCTTCAGCGCGGGGTGGGTCGTATTTTGGGGAAATCTTTGTAGTTAAATTAGATTAGTTGATAGGAAACGTGCAGATATTTGCACTTTAATCTTTTTCATGTCAGGCACATTTGCTAAAGGGTTAAAATGAGTATAGAGATGAGCCTATGTATATAATAATAATTTTATTATTATTCCTAAATAATATTAACACGTGTAAAGCTTGTAGGTATTCCGATTTTTTAAAATTTATATTTATTATATTACGGGTTTTTTATAGAATAAAATTGTTGAGTTATATTTTTTTTAAGATAATTAATCCATGTAAAGGGTTATTTCTGAAACGTGAGTTGGTCCACTAATCACCGGAGGGTGAAAGGGCACACGAGGTTTAGAGTGAATATTTGTGGTGAGATCTGGATAGTTGCTCATCACTGAAGTTGAGCGTGACGGGGGCTAACTTCGTCGCGAGTTTTGGGCTGCCGTTCCGTGCGAAACATGAGGTGAGATCGATTGGTTGCTCATCACAAAAGGCAGCGTGGCGTGAGCCTGTCCTAAGGGAGATATTAGGCCTCCGAGCCTGAGGCGTGTAATCGGGGGTGAGATCCGTTTGGTTGCTCATCACAGAAGTCGAGCGTGGTTGGGACTCACTTCCCGCGGGGTGTGGTGGCCTAAGTGGCCGGGAAGGTTATTGGGGATAAGATCCGCTTGGTTGCTCATCACAAAACTCAGCGTGGCGTGAGCCTGTCCTAAGGGAGATAGAAGGCCACCGAGCCTGGGGCGTGTAATCGGAGGTGAGATCCGTTTGGTTGCTCATCACAGAAGTCGAGCGTGGTTGGGGCTCACTTCCCGCGGGGTGGGGTGGCCTAAGTGGCCGGGGAAGGTTATTGGGGATGAGATCCGCTTGGTTGCTCATCACAGAAGATGAGCGTTGGTTGGAGCTCGCTTCAGCGCGGGGTGGGTCGTATTTTGGGGAAATCTTTGTAGTTAAATTAGATTAGTTGATAGGAAACGTGCAGTTATGTGCACTATTAATTTTTCATGTCAGGCACATTTGCTAAAGGGTTAAAATGAGTATAGAGATGAGCCTATGTATATAATATTAATTTTATTATTATTCCTAAATAATATTAACACGTGTAAAGCTTGTAGGTATTCCGATTTTTTAAAAATTATATTTATTATATTACGGGTTTCTTATAAAATAAAATTGTTGAGTTATATTTTTTTTTAGATAATTAATCCATGTAAAGGGTTATTTCTGAAACGTGATTGGTCCACGAATCACCGAAGGGTGAAAGGGCACACGAGGTTTAGAATGAATATTTGTGGTGAGATCTGGTTAGTTGCTCATCACTGAAGTTGAGCGTGACGGGGGCCCACTTCGTCGCGAGTTTAGGGCTGCCGTTCCGTGTGAAACATGAGGTGAGATCGATTGGTTGCTCATCACAAAAGCCAGCGTGGCGTGGGCCTGTCCTAGGGAGATAGGAGGCCACCGAGCCTGGGGCGTGTAATCGGAGGTGAGATCCGTTTGGTTGCTCATCACAGAAGTGGAGCGTGGTTGGGGCTCACTTCCCGCGGGGTGGGGTGGCCTAAGTGGCCTAGGAAGGTTATTGGGGATGAGATCCGCTTGGTTGCTCATCACAGAAGATGAGCGTTGGTTGGAGCTCGCTTCAGCGCGGGGTGGGTCG
Source organism: Aphrophora alni (assembly GCA_963513935.1). Lineage (NCBI taxonomy): Eukaryota > Metazoa > Arthropoda > Insecta > Hemiptera > Aphrophoridae > Aphrophora > Aphrophora alni. The sequence goes on along the minus strand of OY740771.1, from coordinate 62,022,020 downwards.
TATTTTGGGGAAATCTTTGTAGTTAAATTAGATTAGTTGATAGGAAACGTGCAGATATTTGCACTTTAATCTTTTTCATGTCAGGCACATTTGCTAAAGGGTTAAAATGAGTATAGAGATGAGCCTATGTATATAATATTAATTTTATTATTATTCCTAAATAATATTAACACGTGTAAAGCTTGTAGGTATTCCGATTTTTTAAAATTTATATTTATTATATTACGGGTTTCTTATAGAATAAAATTGTTGAGTTATATTTTTTTTAAGATAATTAATCCATGTAAAGGGTTATTTCTGAAACGTGAGTTGGTCCACTAATCACCGAAGGGTGAAAGGGCACACGAGGTTTAGAGTGAATATTTGTGGTGAGATCTGGATAGTTGCTCATCACTGAAGTTGAGCGTGACGGGGGCTAACTTCGTCGCGAGTTTTGGGCTGCCGTTCCGTGCGAAACATGAGGTGAGATCGATTGGTTGCTCATCACAAAAGGCAGCGTGGCGTGAGCCTGTCCTAAGGGAGATATTAGGCCTCCGAGCCTGAGGCGTGTAATCGGGGGTGAGATCCGTTTGGTTGCTCATCACAGAAGTCGAGCGTGGTTGGGGCTCACTTCCCGCGGGGTGTGGTGGCCTAAGTGGCCGGGAAGGTTATTGGGGATAAGATCCGCTTGGTTGCTCATCACAAAACTCAGCGTGGCGTGAGCCTGTCCTAAGGGAGATAGAAGGCCACCGAGCCTGGGTCGTGTAATCGGAGGTGAGATCCGTTTGGTTCCTCATCACAGAAGATGAGCGTTGGTTGGAGCTCGCTTCAGCGCGGGGTGGGTCGTATTTTGGGGAAATCTTTGTAGTTAAATTAGATTAGTTGATAGGAAACGTGCAGTTATGTGCACTATTAATTTTTCATGTCAGGCACATTTGCTAAAGGGTTAAAATGAGTATAGAGATGAGCCTATGTATATAATATTAATTTTATTATTATTCCTAAATAATATTAACACGTGTAAAGCTTGTAGGTATTCCGATTTTTTTAAAATTATATTTATTATATTACGGGTTTCTTATAAAATAAAATTGTTGAGTTATATTTTTTTTTAGATAATTAATCCATGTAAAGGGTTATTTCTGAAACGTGATTGGTCCACGAATCACCGAAGGGTGAAAGGGCACACGAGGTTTAGAATGAATATTTGTGGTGAGATCTGGTTAGTTGCTCATCACTGAAGTTGAGCGTGACGGGGGCCCACTTCGTCGCGAGTTTAGGGCTGCCGTTCCGTGTGAAACATGAGGTGAGATCGATTGGTTGCTCATCACAAAAGCCAGCGTGGCGTGAGCCTGTCCTAAGGAGATAGGAGGCCACCGAGCCTGGGGCGTGTAATCGGAGGTGAGATCCGTTTGGTTGCTCATCACAGAAGTGGAGCGTGGTTGGGGCTCACTTCCCGCGGGGTGGGGTGGCCTAAGTGGCCGGGGAAGGTTATTGGGGATGAGATCCGCTTGGTTGCTCATCACAGAAGATGAGCGTTGGTTGGAGCTCGCTTCAGCGCGGGGTGGGTCGTATTTTGGGGAAATCTTTGTAGTTAAATTAGATTAGTTGATAGGAAACGTGCAGATATTTGCACTTTAATCTTTTTCATGTCAGGCACATTTGCTAAAGGGTTAAAATGAGTATAGAGATGAGCCTATGTATATAATATTAATTTTATTATTATTCCTAAATAATATTAACACGTGTAAAGCTTGTAGGTATTCCGATTTTTTAAAATTTATATTTATTATATTACGGGTTTCTTATAGAATAAAATTGTTGAGTTATATTTTTTTTAAGATAATTAATCCATGTAAAGGGTTATTTCTGAAACGTGAGTTGGTCCACTAATCACCGAAGGGTGAAAGGGCACACGAGGTTTAGAGTGAATATTTGTGGTGAGATCTGGATAGTTGCTCATCACTGAAGTTGAGCGTGACGGGGGCTAACTTCGTCGCGAGTTTTGGGCTGCCGTTCCGTGCGAAACATGAGGTGAGATCGATTGGTTGCTCATCACAAAAGGCAGCGTGGCGTGAGCCTGTCCTAAGGGAGATATTAGGCCTCCGAGCCTGAGGCGTGTAATCGGGGGTGAGATCCGTTTGGTTGCTCATCACAGAAGTCGAGCGTGGTTGGGGCTCACTTCCCGCGGGGTGTGGTGGCCTAAGTGGCCGGGAAGGTTATTGGGGATAAGATCCGCTTGGTTGCTCATCACAAAACTCAGCGTGGCGTGAGCCTGTCCTAAGGGAGATAGAAGGCCACCGAGCCTGGGGCGTGTAATCGGAGGTGAGATCCGTTTGGTTCCTCATCACAGAAGATGAGCGTTGGTTGGAGCTCGCTTCAGCGCGGGGTGGGTCGTATTTTGGGGAAATCTTTGTAGTTAAATTAGATTAGTTGATAGGAAACGTGCAGTTATGTGCACTATTAATTTTTCATGTCAGGCACATTTGCTAAAGGGTTAAAATGAGTATAGAGATGAGCCTATGTATATAATATTAATTTTATTATTATTCCTAAATAATATTAACACGTGTAAAGCTTGTAGGTATTCCGATTTTTTAAAAATTATATTTATTATATTACGGGTTTCTTATAAAATAAAATTGTTGAGTTATATTTTTTTAAGATAATTAATCCATGTAAAGGTTTATTTCTGAAACGTGATTGGTCCACGAATCACCGAAGGGTGAAAGGGCACACGAGGTTTAGAGTGAATATTTGTGGTGAGATCTGGTTAGTTGCTCATCACTGAAGTTGAGCGTGACGGAGGCCCACTTCGTCGCGAGTTTTGGGCTGCCGTTCCGTGCGAAAAATGAGGTGAGATCGATTGGTTGCTCATCACAAAAGCCAGCGTGGCGTGAGCCTGTCCTAAGGGAGATACTAGGCCACCGAGCCTGGGGCGTGTAATCGGAGGTGAGATCCGTTTGGTTGCTCTTCACAGAAGTCGAGCGTGGTCGGGGCTCACTTCCCGCGGGGTGGGGTGGCCTAAGTGGCCGGGGAAGGTTATTGGGGATGAGATCCGCTTGGTTGCTCATCACAGAAGATGAGCGTTGGTTGGAGCTCGCTTCAGCGCGGGGTGGGTCGTATTTTGGGGAAATCTTTGTAGTTAAATTAGATTAGTTGATAGGAAACGTGCAGATATTTGCACTTTAATCTTTTTCATGTCAGGCACATTTGCTAAAGGGTTAAAATGAGTATAGAGATGAGTCTATGTCTATAATAATAATTTTATTATTATTCCTAAATATTAACATGTGTAAAGCTTGTAGGTATTCCGATTTTTTTAAAATTATATTTATTATATTACGGGTTTCTTATAGAATAAAATTGTTGAGTTATATTTTTTTTAAGATAATTAATCCATGTAAAGGGTTATTTCTGAAACGTGATTGGTCCACGAATCACCGAAGGGTGAAAGGTCACACGAGGTTTAGAATGAATATTTGTGGTGAGATCTGGTTAGTTGCTCATCACTGAAGTTGAGCGTGACGGGGGCCCACTTCGTCGCGAGTTTTGGGCTGCCGTTCCGTGTGAAACATGAGGTGAGATCGATTGGTTGCTCATCACAAAAGGCAGTGTGGCGTGATCCTGTCCTAGGGGAGATAGGAGGCCACCGAGCCTAGGGCGTGTAATCGGAGGTGAGATCCGTTTGGTTGCTCATCACAGAAGTCGAGCGTGGTTGGGGCTCACTTCCCGCGGGGTGGGGTGGCCTAAGTGGCCGGGGAAGGTTATTGGGGATGAGATCCGCTTGGTTGCTCATCACAGAAGATGAGCGTTGGTTGGAGCTTGCTTCAGCGCGGGGTGGGTCGTATTTTGGGGAAATCTTTGTAGTTAAATTAGATTAGTTGATAGGAAACGTGCAGATATTTGCACTTTAATCTTTTTCATGTCAGGCACATTTGCTAAAGGGTTAAAATGAGTATAGAGATGAGTCTATGTCTATAATAATAATTTTATTATTATTCCTAAATATTAACATGTGTAAAGCTTGTAGGTATTCCGATTTTTTTAAAATTATATTTATTATATTACGGGTTTCTTATAGAATAAAATTGTTGAGTTATATTTTTTTTAAGATAATTAATCCATGTAAAGGGTTATTTCTGAAACGTGATTGGTCCACGAATCACCGAAGGGTGAAAGGTCACACGAGGTTTAGAATGAATATTTGTGGTGAGATCTGGTTAGTTGCTCATCACTGAAGTTGAGCGTGACGGGGGCCCACTTCGTCGCGAGTTTTGGGCTGCCGTTCCGTGTGAAACATGAGGTGAGATCGATTGGTTGCTCATCACAAAAGGCAGTGTGGCGTGATCCTGTCCTAGGGGAGATAGGAGGCCACCGAGCCTAGGGCGTGTAATCGGAGGTGAGATCCGTTTGGTTGCTCATCACAGAAGTCGAGCGTGGTTGGGGCTCACTTCCCGCGGGGTGGGGTGGCCTAAGTGGCCGGGGAAGGTTATTGGGGATGAGATCCGCTTGGTTGCTCATCACAGAAGATGAGCGTTGGTTGGAGCTTGCTTCAGCGCGGGGTGGGTCGTATTTTGGTTATTTCGGTTATTTCCTTTTTAAACTAAAAAATGTCTTTGAAATTTTCAACAAAGAATTTGATCTTATATTGGAACCATGATATTATGATTCGACAAACATATTTTGACAGATAACTCGATTTTTTTAAAGATGATTTGAATGGCCCAGAGGGTGGGCCACAAAAATGTTGCATAGCCCAAGACCCACTTTGACCACCCTTGGCACATAGGCTTATTAAAATTACTAGTAGGCAGTATTTGCCTGAATATAGTTGTTAAAATATTTTTGCATGTTTATGTACTCTAAGTATCAGATGCACCAAGACTTTGATCATCCAGTATTACATCCACACATTTTATGATGTATAAATATTTCAATTTTAACATATATTTGCTTTGAACTTTTACAGAACTCAAGGATAAATAAAATAAAGCAAAAGCTTAAAGTTTCAAATAGCTACAATTTTTTCGCCTTGCATCATCATCGGGCAACTGATAATTTACAGGTATAGACAATTATTTTAACATAAGTAACAGGAAACTGAAATACAAGAGAGAAATCGGGAAAGGTAGGGGGGGTTGACCTAGCAGGTAGATAAAGGTTAATAAACTATGTTACGGATGGGTTTTAGAAGAGGTGACGAATTTAATACAATTTGGTCATTTAAGTTGAGAATAAGTTAATTATACCTGTAAATTATCAGTTGCCCGATGATGCCGCAAGGCGAAACAATTGTAGCTCATTTATATATTAAAAATTATTTGAAACTTTAAGCTTTTGCTTTATTTTATCCTTGAATATGGAGTTTCAACAAGAAATATCTGCTATTATGTTAAAGTTTTACAGAACTCCCTGAATTTTACATAACTAATCAAATTCCCATCCCTATGAGGTTTACATTGACAGAAGCCTCTATACAAAGAAAATGAGTTTTCCCCAGACTTTTTTTTTAACTTGACATTATTAATCATTTTAATTAAGAGTTGACAACAACAAAATTTGCATTGTAAAACTTTATCAATGTCATTTTGTAAGTTCAGCATTTTGAACAACAATAACTTGAATATTCACTGTAAATTCTTAAGGAAATGACTCATAAAGCTGACAAAAAAGGGGCTTTTCTCGCCAAACTAATAGCTGTCCCAACATTGTAGGATTGTGCATTCATTCATGAAAGAGAACAGTGAAAAAGAATACATTTGCATTACTTGTAGACACAGATAGATTAGATAAATATGTAAACACTTTGTACAATCAGTCAGGCAACAATGCAACCTCTCTTTTGATCTCTCTCCTCAGGCTCTCTATGGGAAAGGAGAATTCACCCTCTTCTTCTTTTATTTTGATGTTAGGGATAAAATATCTTTCCCTACAGACACAATGTGAGACTTAATACTGTGTAATTTAACTTGAAAAATGGAAGGAGGGCCCATGTAAAATAAGCGGTGGTTGGAAGCTAACAAAATCTTTTTCCTTTTTCGTGTAATTATTAAATCTTAATAAGGGTAAAATATTAATAAATTAAAAATTTTGTTCTGTTAGTTTCAACTTTATAAATCTTTTAAACTATAGTTTTCATATACTCAATTCTGATGTTTTATACATTTACGTTAAAATAATTTCAACATTAAAAGATTTCAAAAACAGTTTTTACTATACCGAGCTAATGCAAATAATTCAATACTTACCCTCGTAAATTTTTTAAAACATCCAATTTTAAGATGTTGGGCATATGGTTGAAGAAGATATACACATTTGAAAGGTGCTCTACAAAGCATGTCCAATTTTTCGGTAAACTAGATGGTATAGAGAACGGATGGTTAGGAAGAACATGATCAGAGCAAAAAAGTGTTTGGCACAGCGGTTAAGATAATAAAGAAATCCGTGATGTCAAGATCGGCTAGCAAATCACAGAGCAAGGAAGGGACTCTCATCTTGAGATCAGCCCTCAGACAACAAATGGGGTGGTGGAATGAAAAATTGTGTTTTTCAAAAGGAGAAGATATTGCCCAGAACAGTGAGAAAAGAAGATGAGTCAAAGTGGAAGATAAATGTAGACCGATTTCTACTGAACTGAAGTTTCAATTATAGCAGTACATCACTGCTCACCTTCGCCACTCTTATTACCCTGGACTTGCAGCCATCCAACATTCACACAATGTTTTATTATGTTAGACTAAGAAGAACATTTACATTTGCAATACAGCACACACAAGTTTTAATTGTGTCAACTATGCGAGAAGTAGCACAGTGTAACAAACTGTAGAAACTAAAACCAAGATTTTACTTTTAAAATGTTAACAAATAAAATTTACCACACAAATGGTACTACCATTAAAGCATTGTAAAAATAAATTTGTATTTATACGGGACCAAAGTCTGTTTATTCTATACTTACAAATTTAATTTATTTGATCTCTAATTATAGAAATTTTATTCTTCACTAACCTAAGTTTTGGTTAAGGTTATAAATGAATTGATGCAATCAGTACAACTTTGTTAATGTTGTATTTGATAGAAATAACAAGATAAAATCCCAAATATTATTCTAGTTTTAGTTGTATAACTTATATTTAACAAATATTTCAGATAAGAAAAATATTGCTTGTGGATTAATAAATTCAACAAGTATTAATAATGTTAAGTAATGATTATAAGACATTGAAATATGCCCATATTTTACACAGCCCTCATTTAAATAATAATACCCCTTAATTGAACTAATGTCATTTATATTATATATTGTTCATTTGTGTAGATTAATACTAAATGAAAATTAAAATGAATTGTGTAGTTTAATTTTTGTGTTGCCAACAAAAATGAATAAAAATAGAACATAATACCAACTTAGCAAACATAGATTTAAACCAAAATTACTTATTTAAAGATATTACATTCAGAGGCCATAATGTTTGATGTTTCAGATTAGTTCAAGTTACTTCAATATTATTGCTATAAATTTGGATGAAAATCGGACAATAACTAAAGACTATTATTACAGAAAAGATTACAAAAACAAGTCAACCTTTTTTGTAAGAGACAACTGACATTCTTCAAGATAATGAAAATAAAATAGGGAACTACATACTGGATTTCATAACAATCCATTTAAAAGCGAAGGTACAAAATGAGTATACGAAATACACACTAGATTTAATACATTTTCATTAATATCATAACAACTAAGAAAGCTAAAAAACGAAATAAGGAATCAAACAGCTCAGTTTTACATTCTCCTTTATTTGAACAAAAACCAGAAAACTTTGTGTAGTTATGTACATAAAAATTGTCACATCTGCAGACAAAAATTATTATATCCCACAAATGATTTTTGTAGATAAGATACATGTTCAAGCTACGATAAAAACATATTTTTCAGTAAAGTTTTAGTAAAATAATATAAATTGTTACCTCTGATTATACACTCATACTTATAAACTATATGAGAATTCGATCAACCTATCACAATTATAGTCTTTAGGAGCTTGATAATTATTTCATGCTTGAGTATTGAAATTATTTAAAATATTTACATAAAGTTTTGTTTTTGAACAAGATGTATATAATTATTATGTAATTCTATAAAGTTATTACAAGAGTTATGCAACAATTTCATTAAATTAATAAATTAAGGTAATAGTTGTATATAATATCTAATTAAGTAGTTAAAAATAATTTAATTAGATTCTAGTTGAAATATTTCACAAGTTGTTTGATTTTGTTTTAATTCAATACTAAGACTGAACAAATTAGGTATTAATACCAAAACAAAATGATTTCAAGATAGAATAAAAAACTTGTAACAAACCGTGTTAAAGGCACATTTAATCTTATACTAAACATACAGTAACAAAATTTAAGGTAATACCAAAAGTTATTACATTAAATCTGAATCAAATATTAATAAGTTTTGTTTATGACACTGTAGGTTATAATTATTTCATTTGATAAAACTACAACTTACTTTGTTCTAAAATTAATACCATAAGTTATTATTTGACATGTAATCTGTATCAAACATTAAGAAGCTTTGTCTATGACACTGTCAGTTATAGTTTTATTTGATGAAACTATAGTTTTGTTATAAAATTGGACTTTTTGTCAAAGTGTTTTAGTGGTTAAATATGTTATAAATAATCTCGCTGGTGTACTTTTAAAATACAAATATTTTTATAAGAAAAATTACATAATTACATAAAAGTTAAAATTGAAAACATTTTACTACATATATGATATATTTTAACCATTTAAATAACAGATATTTTATAAATTACATAAAATCAACACTATCAAATTATACTACGGTAAAAAATTATCAAATTGTATAATACCATAGTTTCCTGTAATTAACCATTCAGGATCTTTGGATGCTACTGATTTCGATTGTCCTGGTTTTAAACCAGCTATTACATCACATTTATTTGTGCGTAATGAAACTAAAGGAGCAGGATGAAATCCTTGTAATGCATTCTTGAAAGGTAAAGAGTGCTCCCAATTAATATCACCTATTAATTTACGGTAATTAAGATCACCTTTGAATATGAGAAGATTACTTTGAGATAACTGGTTGTACAATTGCTTGTCTTTGGTTAGCATTTCATAGTAACTATATGGCAATGTCCAGAATGAATCTGCTTTAACACTCCACCTACCTGTAACAAATTAATACATTCATTTCTCATGCAGTTTTGTACAACAGCATTATCTATCAATATTTAATAAACTAAAACCTATTTTTCTGTGATTTTCTATAAAACTTACATTTATTTAGATGGAACCAGATGAACTGTATTACAATCTTAACATATGTTGTTAAAAATAAGCAATCAATGGCATGACATTAATTAGTTGTATTTCAATATTTTAAATCAACACTTACCAATAAATAATAAAACAGACAACATGTCTTGTCTGGTATACAGAGATAATATTGTTCATTGTTTGATATTCTGTTACCGATTTTGGAAGAATAAAACCTTTCTATGATTTTTTAAAACAATGGTTCTTAGATTATGTAAACCAATCTGTAAAACGACTTAATGAATCTAGTAACTATACATATCACATCTCTCATATCGGCCACTTGACTATGGCAAGCCTTGTTAACTGTAGAAATATTAAGTAATCTCAAACCACTTTCTTCATAGCAGTAAACTAGAACCTGGCCTCAAAACTATATATGTGAGTTAAAAAGCCTCCCCTTATGCTAGTTTACATTTTTTTAGTCTATAGGTGGATTTTCAATATTCAAATTATAAATATATACAGAATAATTTAAAATTGCTGCAATATTTCGGGAACCGATTTCAGAAATAAAAATAAGAAAAATACTTTGTATAAGCATATGTTCAAGAATGCTTCATTTTCTATTAACTTTATTTATTTCATTTTTTTTTTTTTTTTAGAATAAAATGCTTTACAAATTTTGTTCAAATATTTTATTACCCATTTAATAAAGTTATTTTTTGCAAAACATGAAGAATTTTTCCTAGATTCAGTTATTTTCTAATTACAAAAATACAAAAAATAAAATTATCTTTAAAATAAATGAAGTAGGCAAGTGGAACTGATTAAGGAATCTTTCAGAGGGCCATTTTTATCAACTGAATTTTAGTCTTTTATACATTAAACTCTAAATTAAACAAAATCCACCCTAAATTTTTTAAAAAATTATAAAATATTTTATGCTATAGAAATTATAAGCCTTGATATTCTAAATTATAATAATAAAATTGATTGCAAACATCGTATAATAAATATTGTTAAATCAGTCAACTGTAATTCTATCCCTACAGTAGAACCCCTCTTAACCGGTCTAGTCGGGACTGACACCCAGGCCGGTTGCCCGTTTGACCGGTTAATCCGAGGTTCCCGTGAAAAATCGGTTTTCGTTCAAAGAAAGCTTATTTAATTAGGTAGCACTAAAAATTATGCAATAAAGATGTTATTGCAACTCATTTTATTGTACATAAATGTATCGTATATATTATGTTATGTATATTATAGGCTACATCAAACATGAAAAATTAAACACTACAAAGCTTTTTTACAGATTCCCCTCTGTCTAGTCTTTTGACACATTTAACCGCGTCTCAAACGAAACCAACACACGCTTCCAAGAAAACTGAAAAGAAATGTTATATTTTCCATAATGTAGGCTATACTAAATTGATTCGTGGAAAAAAAGCGGCCCATCAAACGTTTTTGTCTGTGTATGTCTGCTATACCGACGGGTGTCAATGCCGCAGTGTTTTTATGCCGCCGACAATGGGATACCGCTATCGACAAAGTCGTTTGACTCGCTGCTGCTTTGGGCTGCGGTGTTTTTACGTCGCCGATAATGGGATACCGTTATCGACAAAGTCGTTTGACTCGCCGCCGCTTTGGTGTTTCAATTACAATTTATTTTCAGAAACTCTCATCCAACCAGTACACTACGATATAGGCCGGTTAATCCGAAGACTGGTTAATCCGAGGCCGGTTAACAGAGGTTCTACTGTAGTTGGTTATAGACTAATATTAGTCCGTATTTTAACAAGACTTTACTTTTTTTTTTTAATTAACCATTTCACTGTCAAGAGTACCAAAGTTCATCATCTTTAGCGATAATAAATTCTAGTCATTATTGCTGAAGACCTTTCAACACTAAGTGAGCACGTTTATGGTGATCTTCCATATATTGTTTTTTGTTTGTTTTTTTTTTAACAAAGCTTCTTCTTCCTTGCTGAAGCATTTCTTGCTGTATGAATGTAATTATGATGTCTTTTAACGGTCCTTGTGATGAAATATCATCATAGACAACTCGATGTGTTACTAAAGATAATTCCTTTAAATTTTCTGTGATGCATTATTAATTATTGATTAAAAAACCCATGTTCAAAGGATGCATTGTCATGCAACATCACTAAAATTTTATAGACAAATTTGACTAAATGTGTATCTTCCACTGAATTATATTTGAACAAATTTGACAAAAATCCCATCTAGACTATCATTCTTCCGGATTTTTTAATTGGTCTCTTCTTTAACACAAAAATCTAAATTTTATCACCTAAGTGTGGATCAATATGGTATCTTGAAATTAACTAAATTAACACTAATTTTACTCTGTTACCCCTCAAATTGTCATTTGACATTACAAGAGGTGAACATAAAGCTCTTTTAACATTATGGGCTCCTTTCAGACATTTTTTTTATAAAATGTGGTTTCAGGAAATTAAAAAACTCAATCTCAAGGTTTTTAATGAGTTTACCTCATAAATCCCAATTTAGCTAACAATAATAATTCTGACAAAATTCTCAACTTTGATACAGTTTCTAGTAGTTCGAGGATTATTTTTAACACCCACTACATACTTCTTTAAAAATGGCAAAAATTCAAAATCTTGTTAGAACCTAAACATTCTCAACCAAATGAATAACACATAATTTTATTGGAATTTTGAACAACCAGTAATATGAATCAAATCAGCAGCAATCAGCAACCCTAACATGTACACCACTGAATAAATAATAAATGTACCTTAAAAACTTGTCAATACAACCCGTTTTGTTATGCGCTCTTTTGTAAGCCACATGAACAACATGTAACTTATAAGGAAAACATGGTTCCCTGTTTCTTGTTTTTGTGGTTTGAGTAATCCTTGTTTTTCTTACTATGAATATCACCATAGTGCTTCTTGGAAATTTGAACATGTAAACTGTATGTTTCATTATAAAAAATTTCTTAATCCCAATCTGTTTCAACAAATTGTCTAAGCTCTACAATTCTCTTTAAAATTGTCAGAAGGCCTATCCATTGAAACTTGGTGGATCTTTTTTAATGACAAGTTTAATGAAGAGGATCCATTAATTAGGTTGCCCATGAAGTCATTAACAGTTAAATGAGATATAAAAGATTAATTTAAATACGCTATCTAGTAAAAACTGAGTTCGTGTTAATGTCCCAGTTAAGTCATTAATCATTATGTCCATTTGAGCTACTTTAACCATTTGAACCTAAAAATTTTCAATTTTTTTTTTTTTTTTATTTCATCTATTATCAAAATTTGTGAAATACTATTTAAAGAATGCGATTGAATTGACGTCTATTGTATATAGTCTATTGTATTTGATTCTAGTCCTAAACTGTGATAAGAAATCAAAGGAATGCCATGGATTAGATCTATTTTGTTTTCAATTCTTTTTTCTACAGAACAAGTTTTTTTTTTTTTTTAGATAGATTTATGATTAATTTAATGCTTATATGACTGACTTTTTACTATTTGTTGACTAATTACCCCATCTAATTTGATTAACAATTTTATATTTGGTGATCTAACCTAATTTAACGATGTTAAAAACTTTAAACAACAACAAAATCAAAAAGACTTGTATTAGTAAAAGCCTCAGTTTTAAAATTCCTAATGTACACATGACTTGTAGCATGAAAGCCTATTATACACTACTAGTGGTTTAATCCGGCTTCGCCCGGGACTTCTAACATATGTTATTCACTAATAAATGTTGAATATCATCTTGATTTCAAAATATTCACAAACCCGTCTGCTAGCACCTAATTGAAGAATCATGTGCAAGACCCTAAAAATGATAGTAATGAGTTAAATAAAGTATTTTTACAAAGTTGAAATTTACTCAGTTTACTGTACCTTTTTTCAAGATGATCCGGAGCTATAGGATTGTGTGGTTATAAGGAGATAAACCTCAAAATATAAGAAGTAAAACCTTTTTATTGAAAACATTCTAACTATTTATAATACTTGTTTTTAAACAACATTTTTTATTTTGTTATCTGGGGTATATTATACAAATTTTTCGCATTTCCTACTCGAGAGCAAGCTACGTATAATTGACGGTGAGAAAAACAGGAATCTTTGAGACTTAATTCCGCAATACTTTAAAGTTTGTCCCTATGGTTTATCTGGCTTATTGTTAATGTGTAACAAATGGATCTGAATTTTTAATCTTACAAAAGTTAACGGCGTAACTATACATACTACTGTATAGTGTTTACTTTATTTCTGATTTATCCCTTACATCTAGTGAAAGTTATGGTTTATCTGGATTAATATTAATGTGTGACAATTGGGTCTGACTTTATAATCTTACAAAAGTTAACGGCTTAACTGTACATACTGTATAGTGTTTACTTTATTTCTGATTTATCCCTTATATATAGTAAAACTTAATGGTTTATCTGGCTTATTGTTAATGTGTGACAATTGGGTCTGACGTTGTTATCTCGCAAAAGTTAACGGTTTAACTGTACATACTGTATAGTGTTTACTTTATTTCTGATTTATCCCTTACATCTAGTGAAAGTTAATGGTTTATCTGTATTATTGTTAATGTGTAACAATTGGGTCTATTTTACAAAAGTTACCGGCTTAACTGTACTTACTCTGTATAGTGCTTACTTTATTTCTTATTTATCCCTTACATTTAGTAAAACTTAATGGTTTATCTGGCTTATTGTTAATGTGTAACAATTGGGTCTGACTTTTTTATTTTATAAAAGTTAACGGCTTAACTGTACATACTGTATAGTGTTTACTTTATTTCTGATTTATCCCTTACATCTAGTAAAACTTAATGGTTTATCTATTGTTAATGTGTGACAATTGGGTCTGATGTTGTTATCTCGCAAAAGTTAACTTAACTTAACTCTATATACTGTATTTATTTATGCAACTTACTTTATTTCTGATTTATCCCTTGCATCTAGTGAAAGGTAATGGTTTATCTGGCTTATTGTTAATGTGTAACAATTGGGTCTGATTTTTTTATTTTACAAAAGTTAACGGATTGATTTTACAATAGCAGTGTCTTTAATTTGAATGGTAATTCAGTCGATATCAGTGATATCTGGGGATAAATACTGTATTTTCCTCGTATTTTTCGATCATAAGTTCGACCCTTTTATCTCCCAATGGACCCCCTTAGAGACAAAATGGAAACCTTCTTCACGGATGGGTAATAGAGGACTATCACACCATATACCCCCTTTGATTGTACCGGGATTCGTTTTTGAGTTTTACGGGCACTCGTTTTTGAGTTTTACGGGCACGCACATTCTAGAATTCCTTTTATTATATATATATATATTGATTAGAGATGAGATAAACGGTTCTATCTCACTAACGGTTATTTCGTCGCTGCTACTGTTCAACAACTAGTTATTTAAATGGTTACTCAGTAACGCTTTTTTATAGTCTGGGATGACCGCATAATCTGAGTATTGTTATGAACTAGTCTTATTGAAAAACTATGCTTTATTAATATAACGTATTACAGATATATTTTTAACATATCATATCTACAGTCGTCAATATGCTTGAAAACCTTTTGCTTTATTAATCTTATATATTACAGATATATTTTTAACATATATTTACAATCATAAATATGTTTGGAAACCTATGATTTATAAATGGTTTTTTGTATTTTAGTTTTGTAACAAATTGTTCCACTTTAAACTAAGTTCAATTTATCCATCCCTCAACTAATATTTTTATACAAAAATTCAATAACCAAACCTTCAACTTAAAACAAAAGTTTTTTATAACATGAACTATATTACTACAGTAGAACCCCTCAAACTCGACCCCCTCAAACTCGACCCCCTCAAACTCGACATTCCGTCAAACTCGACAGGGCCAGTGACCAGGAGCGTGGGATTTCCAAGGTCATTCACTGCATTGTTTTATGCCATGTGCGCCTGCCAGATGCCGGAAGGTTGAGGCTTGTCACTTTTGTTTATACAGCTGTGAGGGTTGCTCCTTTGTCTAGCCACTTTCTAATCCTACTGTATAGTAGAGGCCAAAGTTAAAGATAAAGGGTCCAGGTAGACCGGGATAGCCCTAATCATGTGTTGTCAAAATATTCATATTGTTGTGAACCCAAGTGCCTAACAACCCAGATGCTACCTACCGGTCATTAGCACCGATTCCATTAAAGTAAGCGGCAAGTCTTATGTCATAACAATTCAACGGAGCGTCGTAGAACTATGATTCAAGTTTTGTAATAAAGGTCTTAACCCGGTGAGAAAAATTACCTGACTCCTAATTATATGCGATCAACAGTCAATTTATAGCATTTGTATTGGACCGTCTTTGGTATGGACATTCTTTTTCTTCGGCGACTTCGAGATGAAGCTGCCAGACGTAAATTTTATTACAGCATATTAGGATAGGTCTTTTTAGTTTACTGAGCCTATTGTACAAGGCCAATACTTTTTAAATCTCATTTGACCCGTCGATAAATTTCATTTTAATGTATGATTGAACACACTAATTTTGTTGTTGTCAGGCAGGGACTTTTTTGCAATAAACGTGTAATCATTGATAATCAATAAATGTACAGTTATTTAAAGTAATTTTGAGTATTTGTTGCAAACCTAACCATTAAATACCAAAGTTCCCTAAAACTCGACAACCCCCAAACTCGACAACCGTAAAGTCCACATTGTGTCGAGTTTGAGGTGTTCTACTGTAATACTATTGAATTGTCAACAAAAAAAAACTCATTAATCAAGGATATTGCATGTATCAATGATTTAGAATATGAAGTCCAACTACAACTGTTAGTGAATCTTCAATGTAACGATAAAAGAAAGTCTTAACAGTTAGTCATTCTCCAATAACGAAGCTAGCAGCAATAACTGTCTGATGCTGGGCAGATAGTTGAGTTACTGTTGGGCAACTTGGATTCTTGTTCTTACTCCGTAAGTTTAAACCGTGAACTTTACAAATCAACTAACTGAAATAATAACAAAGTTAGTCGTCTACGAGTAATCGACTACTACAGGCAGAAGAACAGAATAACTGAAAGCAACCGATAACTGTTCATTGTTTGAGTGTTTGTTTAGATGATAAGGACGAAGGATGGACAAGGGGAAGATAGACAAGGGGTGAAAAATCCCCACTCCCCACACCATCTCTTTCTTGACATCTTTCTCCCTTATTCAAACTTTTTCCAAGAATCTGGCAGGTCTGCATTGCAATTTTGTCTCTCTTTTGACTTATTTCTGTCCTTGTCATCTATGGACAGATACGTTGTAAAATAAAATAAACTAAACCAATGGAAATCTCATTTGTGAGGATAACCATTTAGGCGAATAAACGTTATTTCAAAGTTTGACTAACGGTTAGTTGAAATAACGCTCATCTCTATACACTTTTTCCCTTTTATCTTTATTGAAACCAGTTAACGAGAGACTACCACATACATCCTTTACAACAAAACAACACAATCAAAAAATAGTAGTGAAGTTATTGACAAAGTTATTCAACTTCTTAAAAATAATGTAAAATATAACAAAACATATTCTTTCCTCTGTATGTCTTAAAATATAAAACTTAGCTGCTGCAATGCGATTTGAAAGTACGAATTAGACAATACATATGAGAACAACATTACAGATTTATTATTTGTTTGAAATCAGTTTTTCAAATTAACAATGTAAGTATTCAATTAAAAATTCTCAGATACAATTAAACAAAGCAAATTAGATCATTATTATGCTTACTGACTATATGGATGATTATATGGTGAAAGTATGTAATGATTGATTTAAGTTTTAATTAGTTCTTTATCTTTGCTATGTACAATATTGTGAGTTCATTAAAAGTTCATAAGAACTTCTAATTTAGACGATGTATTAACTTTCCAAAGTTTCTGATGATACATTTATTATTAATTAGTTCACTCACCAATTGGTTTCATCTATTTTATAATTACTATTTACTGAAGGTTGCCCTTTTTATCTTTAATTCAAGGGTCCTTTTTTTTAATTAATAATCTTGAAATATATTGAGCACAAATTTTATGAAACTGCTTTTGGTATCCTCAGTCCAAGTGATTCTAATTGTTGTGGATCCTCTGTAAGCTTAAGTTCTTTTATTTATTTTTTATTCTTCTTTTATTATAAATTTCACTTTCACTTTACTGCACTTTTATTTACTTATTTACTAAATGATTGAAATAGCAGGTGTTATGAGAAATGGGCTATGCAATAGATTTCTTCTTGATTATGATTATTTTGAGATAGATTATGGTTTGAAATTTATGATATGAGCCCTGAGGTGTATCATAGCTCAAATTCAATATTGTTATAGTCTTGAATAAACACTGCATGACTATAAACAGTTTCCAAAAAGATATATGATTATGATAAAGTTCATCGAGATTGACTACACAGCATGTGCTACTCGAGTTCACTATACAGTGTCAAAAACTTGAGAATATACAGAATCTTACAGATTCATACCAGTTAGAAAAAAATCCTAATATCTCATTACTTTGTTACCGACATTCAACATAATCCACTTAATCGCTACTTTCATTAATTTCGTTATCAGTAGACACCCTGTACAAATGCAATCACCAGAAACATCACCACAGTTGCAGTTAAAAATTTCTACTTTCACTGGTACTGCATATGCACGCTGAAGGTTTTGGTTTCATGAAACAAACTCTGTAACTACAGTTCAATACAATTTTCATACCCAGTAAGCCTACAATTTACCAAATTTTGCTGGTTTCCTGATGCTGCTGTGGAACAAGTCAAGCAAAGCTTTGCCAATAGCCCTAAGAAATAAATGCATTGTGCATCTCATGAGACTGGCATATCACACGACTGCATGGTGCATACCACATAAACATTTATCTACCGATTATGTCATTTATCTGAATAATATTCTACATGTTTTTAAAGTTGTAAAGTCTAATCGATACACCTTATGTATAGAAAACTGTTTCAAATCAAGGCAATTTTAACATTTCCATTGTATTTTAATTGATGGAAAATAAGATGCACCATAGAATCCATACATGCACATAAGAATCCCAACACAAAACTTCAAGTCTATATCTTAGTTTTTATGAATGCTATTGTTTGCTTACATAAAGATTACACCACAATGACAGATGAACAACTCATTGAACATCATTTTTTCTGATTCCTTTAAAACGTAAAGATTAGTATTTTTTTTCCCCCCTTGTGATACTACTTTTGCTGGGTAAGAAAAACTATTACATAAAATAATCTACATACCAAATTTCTTCGTTTTTTGACCATAAGAAAAATAAATATATGTTTTTACATATTTATTGGTCCCTTAAATTTTTTAAATGTACAAAAATTCAAAGGATTTGTTCTAAGAACTAAAGTAGTGTACCTACAATAAAAATTTCGTCTTCTTTGCCTAATATATAAGAATAATTAGTAAAATATTGTTTTGTTTTTGTGTGGTGATGCACCTGATTGCAGTGGCATAGCAAAGACAGACATCACAGCTACCAGGAATAAGTTTTCTCTCTCTCAAATTCATTCTCTCTCTCTCTCTCTCTCTCTCTCTCTCTCTCTCTCTCTCTCTCTCTCTCTCTCTCTCTCTCTCTCTCTCCCTCCCTCTCTCCATCACTCCCTCTCCCCCCTCAAAATATTATCAATATTGAGACATTCATTTTTTATTAAGTTATAATAAGATATACGATAAAATAACAATGTTTTTGGAGCTTTATGCCAAACATATCAGTGCTGTGATAGAAACAGTATAACATGCTAATTTCTTTATTATAAACAAACATTGAAGTGTCAACATGGTATTGACATTCAATTAACACTGAATTTACGAAACATTCACATGTTAACTTTTGACTACATGCTCCATTCTGAAAAATTATAGAAAATGTTCCTAGAAGAATTTTTTCTGTTGCATTATTTTAATAAACAATTAATTTTGTAATTTCAAACGATCAAGTGATCTGCATCCTACAACTTTAATTTTGATTATACTGTATATGCTAAACAGCTGTAAGAAAACAATATATATATAAAGTATTAACACAATATGTCTTTACCTGAAGACAAATAATCCTTCCAAATTTTAGTCAGTCGTTTGATATTGCTTGATGGCTGTTTTTCGAATCTATCTAGCGTTGAATTAAAATCTCTAATAGTGACATCAGATACAAACCAGGGCATCGCTTTAGCATGAAATGTCACTTGAGCTCCTGGAAATTTATTTGTAATGTATCCTGCTAAACACATGTCTGTTAGTAGCTCTGCTCCTGTATTGTCCAATACAATATCTAAACATAAACAATGTAACAATCAAGTAACACACAACGCACCTTATTAATACAATCATTTTTAACTCTCAAAATGAGAATTCAATTTTTTTTAAAGTATTAGTGTACTCACAGAATATATTGTCAGATATATGATAAAATTGCAGATGGTTTTTTATAATCAATATATTAAAGATTCATTTGTTTCTAATCATATCGAATGTGGTGACAATGCTATTTTCTTTTTGTACTTGCGTTGAAAATAGTTCTTTATTATTTAACGTATTATATTATAAATGCATACTATTTCAGAATCCTATCCATTTAGTGCATCTCATATGTTCGGAATGCTTTTGTTACATAATTTAATTATTTGTAAAGTTTTTTCAATTATATAAAATTACTCCTCAGAATTATATTAAAAAGTTCTATATAACATAATTTGTTTATAATTATAGATGATGATGATATATTCTCTTTATACCCAAAAATAGGCTTCTGCTACAGATTAAACTGGTTGTCATTTCCAGGTTAAACCTTTCATAGAGGTCATCAATTTTTATGACTCTATAAGTGTCATTTTAAAAAGACAAGGTAAGGAGGAAATATCAATCTTTTTGCTATCCACCATTCCTATTGGAACACAAACATTACAAGATATTTTATATAAGTGTTCTATCACAATATGGTACCAACTGTAGGAGGAAAACATTGTTTGTGGTTGAAATTTCAACCATAAAGCTTTACATCCAACGACTTTGCAGCACATGTGGTTTAGCTGAGGAAATTCAGTTATTTATCTTTTGACATGTAAGTCTTTCATAACTTTGAAATAGTGTGGCATAATCTATATGAATTAGTGCATCTTTTGACTGGTAGAAATATCTTGCTACTATAAAGCAATTGCATTGAAATAACATTATTTTTACAAATTCGGTTTAATGTCAAAAAACTCTCTTTGCAAAATTGTTAAATTTTATTATTTATCCGAATTTTGAAAATTTAATGTCAAGTTCATCACAAAATATTGTGTAATTAAATAAAAGTAATAACCAAAGTTTATATGTAGCCTATGTGTCTGCAACTGATTTCATATTTAGTGACATATTTTCAATAGAGCTGAAAGTAACAAAATTGCCATGTGTATATTTTGGTTTTATTTTTACAGAAATATGATTTATAAAAAATATAATAAGTAAATGTGAGGATTATTTTGACCATCTGCAATAAAAAATAAAGAAAATAATGGCTGAAGATTTTTTACTTCTCGATAGATTCCATCATTGTCAACGCATTATTATCTATAGATATATTACAGGACAAAACAGAAAAAAATTATGAAACAACTAATTTTTGGGTAAGAAATTAAGCACCAGAACTGATTGGAAGTTTTACTAGCCGCAAAACATTAAAGTCAGGTTGTAAGAAATAAAACAAGCTAGTGGAAAGTCTGTAAATGATATTGAAATGCAAGATATTGGAAATCACCTGCCGGTGCTTACTTCGAGTTGACTCTGTGCTAGGTACAATACACAAGAAAAACCATAAAGGTGCAACATTGAGTATGAAAAATGTGATGTTCCACTGAACTTACCATGCCTTGCACCATTTCATAAGAACTGAACCTTTGTTTGAGTGAATATTTTTCAATTTATAAATGATTAATATAGAATAAGGGGGAAATTGATTTCTAATCTAATTCTACTGAAAAATGTTAATTTTGGTTATTTTTTAGTAAATTTTAGTTATTTATGTTTTATATTAACAAACAAAAGATCATTTTAAGTTTTGTAGTATATTGTTTTTTAGAAATATTCTGTCAAATATTTTCACACATACAAATTTAATTTTACTTAAAAGATGAAATTTCAATTTTTTGTAAATGTTTATGTAATACGAAAATGACATTGCTAAAAATGTGACATTTTAGATAATTTTTAGTCAATTTGTTATTTTTTTATAACCAAAAAATAAGTTCTGAAATAAACAACACATCTTACCCAAATTCTTGTATGGATAATTTCTTTTGTAATATGTATAATGTACATTGATTTTGATGTATTAACATAATAAAGGAAATCTTGTTTTCTAATAAATAAGAGCTTGTGACATTTATTTCTCCAGAATAAAGGGTGTCAATATTTCATTCTATATTAATTACAGTGAAGCACTTGGTAATAATGTTAACTTGTTGAAAAATTGCAATTACAAAAAATTATTTGAGCATTTATTTGTAAATCTTGAAGTATATTGTATCATATTGTTTACACTGATGACCGACGGTACTTGATATAATTCCATTTTAACAAATAAAACACAATTTTTCTTTTGTAAAATTCTATAATTTATTTGGTCTAGCTGACCATGGTTTCGCCAGTTACGGCATTGACGAGGCTCTTACAAGACTAAATACAATGCACACCATAACTATTATAAAAGGTTGAGAAAGGCAGGAAATTCCCGTTAACAAACAAAGCACAAAGACCCGGGGGGAAAACCCCACAGGTCATTCACACAGGTATTAACCAACCTTGAATAGAGGTTGAAGTAAAGGAGAAAATGACAAAAATTCCGTTTGGTCATTTAAAACTAGATTAGCATCATTACACAAAAGTCTTTTAATTTCTAAAATTTCCAAAACATTTAATTTTCTACTTTTAACATGTAGAATTTCAAAATTAACATTAGAATAAAAATCTGTCAATGCATGATTTTTTAAATGGTTAGAAAAACTAGAATCATTATAACCTAACCGCCAACTCCTTTCATGCTCACCTAACCTACACTTAAAACTACGGCCTGTTTGGCCAACATAAGCAGCATTACAAATACTACATGTCAGTTTGTACACACCACTTTTTTGCATTTTTTCTATTTTATCTTTGGAATTTACTAACATCTTTCCTAAATTTTGTTTACAATAATAAGCTGGTTTACAGTGTTTTTTTTCTTTTCTAAAACTTTACCAATTGCATGGCTAACTTTACCAAAATAGTTAATTCTACGCCACTTTTGTATGGAATTATTAGAATTGACTATTGGGAAAATAAAGGATTTAGCCTTATTTTTTAATTTTCTTTTTAACTTTTTATCAATGAGATTAACCTCATAACCATTATTAATGGCTATTTTTTTAATACATACAAGCTCAGCACAAAAATCATCATTAGACATAGGAATATTAATGAGGCGATACAACATACTATGAAAAGCAGCCAATTTATGATTATAAGGATGTTGTGATGTAACATGTATAATGTTGTCACTAAACGTAGGTTTCCTAAAAATGCTGAAATTATGCCTACCATCAATGATTTTAATTGTAAGATCTAAAAAATTAATTTGATTATTCTGTCCTACTTCCATAGTAAATTGTATCGCCGAGTTAATAGAATTTAAATAATTTAAAAAACACTCAAGTTGGTGGTCAGTACCTTCAAATAAACAAAACATCATCTACATATCTATACCAATAATTAATACAATGCTTAAACTTGTTATTACTATCAAAAACTATAGATTCAAAAGTATCCATAAAAATCTCAGCTAACAACGGAGATAACGGAGATCCCATTGCCAAATCATCAACTTGTGCAAAAAACTTATTTTGAAATTGAAAATAATTTTGTTTGATACATACTTCAATTATATTCATCAATTCTATAGATATACAAGGATCAACTTTAGCTCGATCTAACAAAGATTGCACACCAGTCAAACAGTCTTTGACCGGAATACTAGTAAATAAACTTTTTACATCAAATGACACAATTTTGGCGTTAAGGGGGGCTTTGACATCTTTAATCTTATCCACCAAATCCAAAGAATTTTTTAAACCAAATTTAGGTTTGAACCTAGAAATGTTTTTTAGAAATGTGTTGGCAAATTTAGCTACATTGTATGAAGGTGACTGTACAAAGGAAACTACAGGGCGGATGGGAATATCCGGTTTGTGTAGTTTCATAAGGCCATATAATCTAGGAGCCAGACTATTCATAACAGGTAAAGTTTTAACATGAGCCTGGCTAAAAATGCAATTATTTTGTGCTAACATAGATTTAACAATATTAATATTTTTCTTTGATGGGTCCTTTTTTAACTCCACAAAAGAATTGGTTTTTAATAAATCTTGAACTTTACTGCTATAGACCTCTAAAGGTAAAACCACAATGGAATTACCCTTATCTGCTTTAGTAATAACTAGATTATTATCCAATAGACTAAGCAGATACGAACGATAAAATGTAAATATGATTCTGAAGTTGTGTCAGTACAGTTTGTATTGTACACAGTATTTAATTATAATATACTATTGTAAAAAATCAATATCATATTTGTGTGTACTTTAATGTTTTAATACATTTTACAAATTAATTATTGCCACAACATTGTAACTTAATCAAAACAGATCAATAAAAAAATAAACTAATGGAGATATAAAAACTGATTTTGAGTAGACATACTGTGTAACATATGGAATATTTGAATATTGTACAGCTTAAAAAGAAGACATGTGATTGGACCAAGCACATATAGGTCAAAGATTTTGATTGGTTGTTAGAGCTTGTGGGAAATGCTGTAAATCAATTTAAACGCTGTAAATATTTGACTATATAATATTAAAATAAGATAAAAGGAAAAAAAAGGGGGAAAAAAATCCAAGAAGATGATATTGTAATATAAATAGGTTTAGAATGAATTTATAATCAATAGTTTGGCATATTTTTATATAAGTGCGTGTATGAACTTAATTAATTGAAATATGCTGTGTTAGTAGATCTGTAAATAGACGCTTAGGTTTTAGAGGGAAGAGAAAGAGTTCAGTTGGTCAGGAATGTTCAACCTGGTAAGACGTATGTGATATGATTAAAATTTTAGTAGAACAATGAAAAGTAAAATTTAAACATATGTTTAAGTGTAAAACTAAGTGTAGAAACATAATTATAAAAATATGTACTTTTGATTTCAGACATTATTCAAATCTTTATAAGGGATTTTCATGTCGTTATGTATCAAAAGTTGGAGACTACGCGAACATTGGAGGATCTACTGTTTGGAGACATTCCTGGAATCACAGAAGACAAGGATTCATTTCTACAATTTTTTTTTTTTTTTATAATAGATGTGAATATTTCTTTTTAAATAATTTAAATTCTTTTTGTTGCAACATTATAACGTAAAGTATGAAATACATAAAAAGTATTTTTTTAAATTTATTATAAAGAAGTTGACTTATATAAAAGATTTTGAACTAATATTTTAGAGTAGAATTATATGATCATTTATGTTTCTGATTTTTTGTAATATGAAATATTATGCTAATAAATATTGTGTGTATAATTTCAACAGAATATGACTTTGAATTTCTTAATTATCGCCTACAGCGAAGTACATCTTAAAAAGAACCTTGACCTCGAGAGACTGTAAATTAAATTTTATAATTAAATTCATTAAATTTGGTAATGAGCATTACCTGGCGCCCAATAACATCAAATACGCAGTTTAACTTTATTCTTTTATTAATTATTCCAAACTTTTGTATTTTTATAAATATATATTTATTTTTATTGAATTATTTCAACTGGATGGTGGGGAGAGGGGGAGACTATTTTAAATAGAGTTATAAATGTTTTGCCACACAAAGTCTGCAGGGCCGGATTTAGCATTTTGGCGCCCCTAGGCCCAATAATTTTTTCCGCCCTCTAGTGTGGTTAAAGTTACTTCCCCAAAAACCTTTATTACAAAATTATATCAGGCCTATGTTGTAACGAAGTTGATGCGTAATGTTGAAAAATAGTTTAACTTTACCAACAATTATTTGTTCCAATGAATTTCAAGATCAGAATGATTTTTTGTAATCAATTCAAAAAATATGTTAAGTTATGGCTATTTATTTTTATTTCTAGATTTTTTTTCTCGGCCGAGCGCCCCCTGGGAGCTTGCGCCCATAGGCCCGGGGGCCTATTGGGAAATCCAGCCCTGAAAGTCTGTCTCAATTAAAGAAGGCTTAGACCTTAATTACAACTTTGGTTAATGATCTTCCAAGGCAACTTTGGTTTATGGTTTAAACCATTTTATGGATTCAATCATCTGTTTTGTTGTCATTTTTACTTTTTCAAATATATATGTAGTATAGAGAAAGTACAGTACTACCTGGTTTATCCGGACCTCATTCAACCGGATGTCCGGATTATCCGGATCGATCCGGAACAAAAAATAAAAAATTTAATCAAGCATAAAATAAAGCAAAAGCTTAAAGTTTCAAAATATTTTAATAATTACTGTATTTTGAATAATATTTTAAATAATATTTATAATATTTTGAAACTTTAAGCTTTTGCTTTATTTTATCCTTGAATATGGAGTTTCAACAAGAAATATCTGCTATTACATTAATGTTGATAAAAACGTGATTTCCTCAACACTACAGTGTCGCCTTGAGGTATTAGGGCGGGTTGTTGATGCACTGGGAAGAGAAAGTGGAGGAGCAATGACCTCTGCGTCACCACCCCCCTACCCCGATGCGGCATGACAGTGACCTTGTCTATTGTCTATGCCGGCGAGTAGTCTATCACGTGCTAGCGACCGGAATACATCATTACCATATCGTGCTGTGCCGTGTTTAGTTTCTTTACATTTTTGATCGGATACGGTTAATAGTATTATATTCGTGTGTTAGTGTTTGTGCGTGGAAATGGCCACGAAACGAAAACGTAATGTGCTTACAATGGCCCAAAAGTTAGACGCATTGAAATGTCACACCAAATTAAAACAGAGGAAGATAAATGACTTTTTTGTAAATAACAACTAAACCCTGTGTAAATTAAAAGCATGTGTAAATATTGCAGGTGTGTAAATAAAATGTTTTTCGTCATTTACAGTACATTGTGTAATTTCGTGTATTGTGTAAATTGAATGACTGTGTAAATATTGTGTTTTTTCATGACTTATAAATGGTAAGTTATCATTTTATATTTTGTTTTATTTATCTTTCTATAATTTCGGATTATCCGGATCACTTCCGGTCCCAATTAGTCCGGATAAACGAGGTTGTACTGTATAGGTAAAAAAATGGATGTCAATTTTTTTTTGCAGATATATCCATTATAAGATACCTTGAGTTTAAAAAAGTGTCTTCATTTCACATACTCTTCTGATAAGGGCAGCTTCCCCGATTATTTCGCTTTTATAAAATGTCATGTTTCCTTTCAACGTTTCAACCTCTGTAGAATAGTCTTAACTGTAAGCATGTTACCACCATATTTACATTAACAATTGTATTGAACAATAACAACTGATTAAATCAAATTATACACAATGCTTTCTGCTACAGCATCACGATGATACTGTGGACTCACAGCCCAAATGTGATTTTCACTCAAAATCATGCAGAAATGCCAACGATTGACATATAAATTTCCAATCTCATCTTAAAAATGTAAAGATATCACGCAATATCTATTGATTTAAATGATATTTAATATCTGTTATTAATTACTTTTGAAACCCTGAAATACTTTTAAAGACATCCTGTACTGTATGTACATAGTTTTTTAATAAGTCTTCACATTTTAATAGTTAATTACTTTCCATAATAATAATTCTATAAATTTTATAATTAATTTTATTTTTACTATTTTGTTTAACCTGATCTTTGGTTAACTAATGTTAAGTGAACTGGAAAATTATTCATCATTATTAACTGTAAATGTATAAATTTGGATATCAAAAACAAACTGTAAAATAGCTATGAATTTGTCTAATCATCAAACTGTTAACACCAATTATAAACCTACAGCGAATTAAGTTCAGCAATTTTTATAAAATGGTATTTATAAATTGAAACTCTCGATATAAAATAGAAGGCAACTTTAATTACTACCAATGTGTTAACAGCTGCTGTAATTTAAAAACTGGAAAAAATATCTGTCAACGAGTTAATAGCTGTTTTACACTAAGAAATTGAAAATAAATAGAATTTAGTTTACTGTAATTTTAATTTGATAGATAACAGCAATAAATCATGTTATGATCAACTATTACAAACATAATAGAAGTGACATAATGAAAAAAGAGAGGTTGGTATAATGTAAATTACAATAATGGACTAATGAAATAATAAATAGAGAAAAACACATTAAAATTTAAAATCAAAAACCTTTAAGGATTTAATGAAACATCTTCCTAGCCTTCCAGATTCACAAAGTTGGAATATAATTAGCATGTCCCTAAGGATTAATTATTTAATTTAGGTATACAGTAGGACCCCATTAATCCAGACCCTGTTAGTCCAGACTTCACTTAATACAGACAGCCTTTTTTTCACCATCTACCATCATAAAAATGTTAAATTCAGTTAAATTCTAAATTCAATATTAAAAATTTACATTAATTTTTTTTTCGTTATTGATTATAAAATGTTAAGAATAAAGACAGAGACATTGTTCTCTGAAACGACGCTGTAACAAAAATATAATAATCAAACATTTTTACATAATAATCAAACATTTTTATGGTGGTAACTGTTACAATTTATTCAAACATCAAATTGTTCCATCAGCTATAATCAGCAGAAAAACAAGTATAAATCAATATGAATAGTTTTCCCACGCACTTGAAAAATGCGACCTGCACTAGCCCACCCTTTGATGATAGATGGAGAAGAAATCTGCCTTCCTTCACATGGCCGGCCGGCACATCTTTGATCTCCCACTCGAATCGTTGAACAATAAATGAATTAATTGTTTGTTCATATGTCTATTTATGTAAAAGAAAATTTAATGTTGTAATACAATTTTTAATACGTTTTGTATTTTAAAATGTAAAACTTTTAATGGTTTATATGACTGTTTTGTTTTTTTAATTATTAAAGAAATTAATGTCAAAGGAAGACAACAAATTATCACCAGTTTCTTCAAACCAGTAAGCATGTCAAGTGCAGTCAATGAAGATGTGCCTTGATTGGCATGTTCTAATTCTGTACTGCACTAGTTATTCTGTATTTTGTAGGGCCTGTTAGGATTAGGAAAAGAAAATATTTATTATAAGTTTAGAAAATATTTTATTAACAATAAATAGTCAAATGTTAGCACCAGTTAAATCTTCAATATCAGACGTGTGGTAGTTATTGGGAAAATATTGAAAAAGTGTCGCAACTGCTTAGCTTGCAAGAAAGAGGATCAGTGGCATCCGAGATGTTGGCAGGGATAAGGAGACGCTTCTGGTCAGCAGAGAGACACAGCCCAAAGGCTCAATTGGACCCGAGATGTGGACAAGGACGAGAAATGCTGCTCGCACCAAGAAGTTACGAAAGGGACTCAATAGCAGTTTATAGAGATTCACAACCTATGTTGAAAAGGTGAGCAGATTCGTGTGTTTAGAAAACAAGAGTTGTTATATTCAATCATTCCTATTGTTCTGGATTGAAGATTTTTAAAGGTCTGATTAGGACAGATTATGTTTTACATTGTATTTTATAGGATTAAATAGTAAATATAGATATAATATGTCAAGCATACATAGAATTATTTAAAGACCTAAAATAATTGTAACAATTATAAGGGAATAGAGAATAAATTATTATTATTAATATCTGAAGCACGAAATTTGTTATTGATCCATGTTTTTCACTATCTAATGAACCCGTAGAAATGAGGTATAAAGTAACCTATACATAATAGGTCTAATATTATATTGAATTATATCTTGTATACTAATTAACCAATCTATTTTTAAAATTTAAAATACACGTCCTTTTTACTAAACAGAGTGTTTAATTATGTACTTTGGCTCATTTCATAGGTTATTTTGTTTAATCCGGACTTTCATTGATTCAGGCAACCAAAAGCCCCAATTATTCCGGATTAATGAGGTTCTACTGTACTGAAAACTGGAAAATTTACACAAAACTAATGTTGCATTCATTTTAAAAACAAATTATAATATAACCAAAAAACTATGTACAAGAGTTTTTTTAAGATAAATTGTAATCTTTTCTGAAATTCGACGTTATCGCTAGAGAATCCAATGTCAATTATATAATTAGAGGTAACGTATAAGCAGTCTAGTATTGCAGAATGTAGTCTATTGCAGCTGTTTAGAGAGAAAAACACATGTAGACTGTCTATTCTCAATGTTTTAATTAAAAATTTTAAAGTATATTTTAAACAAATAATTATGTTGCTTTCAATTATAAATTTTTTTTTAAAAAGAGTGTTTTTTCTACCAAATCCTACCAAATAACTTTTCACATCTTTCTTATGATGCCTAGTTAGGCCAAACTGACCATTCTCTACAAACCAATGCCCAGAATTAACTTCCTAAGTGAATTTGAAAGTGTATAGCTTATAATTAATTTTATTAATCGTCTTGTAAAATCATTTTCAATTAAATAATGTGCTTTTGAGAGCGTAGTAAAAATTTGTCTGAATTTGTTTTATCGTGAAAACTCAAAACTTGTCTGATTTATAATACTTTTTAATGTATATATAATATTTCTTTCATTGAACTACTTAGTAATTGAACAAGATTTCTGTTCTAATAATTATTGAAAACTAGTTTCTTAGCTATTCATTAAAAATTTTATAAATTATTAGAAATGTGTAAAATCTCAATTTTCGCCTTGATTAAAATACTAATTTAGTAAATCATACATTTAGAATCTGTCTAGTGATGGCTCCTTTAAAATTTTAACAGTTTTACTGGTCCAGGAATATGGATCAATAAATTTTTGTTTCAAAAAGGAACAAAAAACAGCAGTCTACCTTGGCGCACACACAAATATTCTAGAAATGTTTAATTCTTCTATATCAGTTTATAAAACTGTCTGCTAATTATTGTGATATTTTTAACGCAGTGATATTTAGTAACTTAAGATAAATAGATTCAAAACCGTTCATCACAGTTCCTAAAATTTAAGATTACCAGTATTTTGGTTCCAAAAGGTGTATATATAAACTTTCCTTCAAGCAGCTACCCACTGTGCAATTTTCTTGCACTGTTTGTTTTCTCAAAAGAAAATGACCTTAAAGTGTGCACTCCATTACAGGACCCTTTTATCGCAATGAGTGAACACTAATTATAAGAAATGTTGTATAAAATCTGGTAACATAGTCCACACTCAATGTCAAGCATTTAAATTTAATAATTACTCCATGTGAAAAAAAAATAATAACAAAAGTAACAATAAAAGAACAGATGTTACCTATTTTAGGGTTCTTCGCTTTTGATAAAACATTCCACACTTCACATGTATGATCAACTAGAATAAAAGAATCAAGCTTGTTGACTTGTTTTAATGGATCATTTGATAGTGAAAGTTTTTCTCCACCAGTGAATGACAAATCTGCCCGATTTGCCCACAATGAATGCTAAATATAAAATACATATTTTAAAGTATATACTTAATAAAACAAAGCAATAACTAATAATAATTGTAATATTTTAATTAACTAACCAACAATAGAAAACATTGCTAGAAAATATTCTTAATGCAATGAGGGTAGAGTTAGTTCAAAATATAAAATTCTATACCAAATGTACATTGTGAAAGACAAAAATTTTTCTATCTTAAAAGAACGATTTTTAAATTATTCGCTGAACTGGCATAGACGAACCAACATCTCTCCTGTAACCAGATATTTTTCAAAAGAAAATTATGTAACTAGATTTAGTTAAAAGTTAAGAAATGATAGTATAATTTTGAACATTTGTCATGATACGTTTCAATTCATACTTGGAGTCAGCTATTGTTATTTAGTTCTGATTAATTTTCAAGTTGTAAAGTAACTGGGAAACTTCGTTTTTTTTTTTTGTTTTTTTTTTCATTTTTGTTGGATTTTCTTTTTTTCTTAATTCAAATTAAAATAAACTCTAAATATATAATATTATATAATTTTTAATTAAAATATTATTTGAATAACTGATAATAGAAGTAACATCTTCATCAAAAAATATTGTCGAGATAGATAAAAAGATAAAATTGTCATGAATCTTAGAAAATAAAATTTCACCAGATCCAATGACCAAAGTTCATCCCAACTAGTTGCCTTTAGATAGTTATGTAACCAAATCTCCAAACAGTTTGCATTACAAAATCTCACATTAATGCTGGATGCTAAAATTTGTTTAACTGAATTTTTTTTTTAATTTTTTAAACCACGAAAATGTAATCTGAACTGATTCAAAAATATAGAAATTTTATGAAATGATAATCGAATATATATATATAAGTTTTGGATAAATTAACAAAAATATTAAAATCTTTTATTGTGCAGTACCAAACTAAATTTATTTAGTTAATTTTGCAGATTTTACCTTGTTAAAGTGCAATGATAAAAAACATACATTTTCTAAGCCTATAACATGGCAAACAGGGTTATTCTATCTCTTTAAGTTGCAAATTATTTTAAAACAAATGACTGTATTTTGGACAATAATTCTATCTATATTATTTACAAATTTCATTACATGTAGTTTTGGTAATAGCTTGTTTAAGTAAGTGTGAGCCGTCGCCCACTTTTCACAGCCGAAAATCACCTAATATAATTAAAAGCTCTTTACTGGCTGGAAGACTGCATCCACGTTGGGCAAATCTTGTCAGGATAGCGGCGAGGACACTGTCAAGATGACAGTTGAATAACACGCAACACAGTATTTAATCAAGTTTATAACATTTATTGTGGTAAGTTTCCCAAAATTGCAAATAGGATGGAAAAATCCATCCAATATTAGAATTTATGAATTATATTTAACAAAAACAAACTATGTTCCCCTTTGAAAGACATGATAATAAATTTATATTGTGAAGACATGTCTAAACTACGACTGGCTTTTTTTAGATCTCGCAACTCTCTAAGCCAAGCAGCTCCACATGTGTCTTCCTTCCATGTAAAGCTGAACCAACAAAATCTGTAATTTCTAGATTGTTGTATGATGTTTACTATAGTAAAATAATTAATAATTCATTTTGCCAATTATTTTAATCTTTCTGACCCTTGGCTGGGTCATATAAGCAAAGAGATTTTTTTTTTTTTTTTTTTACAGTTTATCTGTTGCATGAGAAGATAAACTTTCTGCAATTTCGTCAAAATTATAAAACAAAAACATTAAAAGATCACACATCAAAATTTTAAAACTTAAATAATGAAGTGAGAAGCAACCCACTAACCAAATAATAAAAAATTAATAAAAATGTTATAAAAAACATTTCAAACTTATTAAACTTTCGGAACTTAAATTATACAGTAAAGTAAAAGTGTCGTTGACAGACTTAATTAGAAATATGTCTTGTTTTTAAACTATTATTCATAATTGTGCATAATATTATATTTTGTCAACAATTTTTTTTTAATTTAAAAAAAGTTATAATAAAGCAAATTAATATTTTTTTTATTTTATCAATATACACTCAAAAATACAAAAAGAGAAAAAATTATTTTAATAAAAGATAAAATGACCATAGGATTGCTTCACCATCCCCCACGTATTCTTTAAATGTAATTTTGTCCAATCAAAAAAAAAGAGAAAAAAAACTGTATATTTTAGCTTAATGTTCAGTTTAGGGAATGAATTTTCTAAATTTTATATTTTAGCCGATATTGTCAAAAAAGGAGAGAAAAATAAATTCATATGTCAAATGAAATTGTTTTTAATAAATTTATATTTCGTGTGTAATTTTAAAAAAATAATAAAAAATTATTGTTAAATATTGTAATTTCTAAGGTCAAAAAGAATAGATCATTAAATAATTCACAAATGATAATAAAAATGTATCTGGACCAAGAAACTGTTGGAGTTTTTCTTTGAAGTCAAACCACATTAGACAACGATTCTTCTTTGTTTTTAATTTCAGTAATTAAATGTAGTTTATTCTGTTCTTCTTTTATTCTGTAAATTTTTTAGCAGGCGTGACATCAATATATTTTTTAATATTAAGGAAAATTATGTTATATACGTTTTTTGCCTGTTTTGTATTTATTAAAAAAAAAAAAAAAAAAAAAAAGGTAAGAAACTACTCTGTAGAGAGCTGAGGTAAAACTGTTTAAAATGATGGGTCACACATTTTTTCTAATTTGAAAACTTGAATAAGAACAGACGTGAAGCCTTTTCAATACTTTTCTAACACACTGTATAGTTTCAGTATAACTCAAGTCCCTCTTAAATATATGCTAATACAAAACAAGTAAATACTTAACAAGGTCTACTGGGTCATAATCAAGGAATTAATTTAGATGAGTTTGGTAATATGGGTAAGAAAAATATAATGTTACCTTTAAAAGCTGTGTGAGATTCTGCTTTATAGAATTCTCACTTTCATTGTGAGATTGAAGTATGGGAACGAGAAAGTCTGCCAGGATTTCCATAGGCTTCAGTGATTGTTCCACAGCTTCATTCTTTGGCCAATGAAAAGGATCAAAAGTTTGTAACGTTTTACTGAGAAAAATGTTATAATTATTTTTACATTTAAGTTAATGAAAAAAACCACATGTGTTATAAAAACCATCTTTTGAAAAGTCACATGACTTTTGAAAAATATATAAAATAATAATGAGTATATAAGATATTATATTTCAAACACTAAAACGCTATATAAAAACAAATTGTAGATAATTAGATAGTAATTGTGTCACTGGAAATCAGATTTGGAATCTTGATCATCGGTTTGTCAGATATACATCGAGTTATTTGAAACCTACATACATTAATAGTTAAAAAACAATAAGTCTATGTGTTTTACAGTTCCATTTGATTTTGGTCAATAGTCTAAATTTGATATAGTGTTTTATCACATTAGTTCAAGATATTATAATGTACATTCAGTATATTTAAAAAAGTTAGGGGATTGCCATAAAACCATATTTTTTTGGTAAATGTGGAGTGTACAAGCCGGTTGAATTTAGTGGCGAAAAATCATGAAATCGTTTACTATCTATCTTAATTTGAAAAAATTAGATCATACTTGATGTGGGAAGACACTTTTGAACCAAAATACATTAAATTAGTAGAAAATGACAATTCTAAAAACAAGAATTCCAGGTGTGTATAGGTTACTACTTGTGTACATTGTAATAGTGTACATTTTTAGTTCTTTGATCTTAAACAGAATGGGATATATATTGAACTTAGATAGAATAGAGTATACGTCTAGACTTGATGAATCAATCAGAAAATGTATATTTTTTTGAGTAAAATTAATAAAAGATTAAAAAGTAAATAGAATAATTGATACTAAATGATCAGAGAAATTTATTTTATGTATTTTAATAATTGAAACAATTATAAATTTTATGATTAAATTATACAAAGACCAGAAGCTTGACTTTAACCGCCGAGTGGAAAATTATTTAGTCTGGATAGAACTCTCGTAGCGAGAGCAAGTCGCTCGGACAGACGTGTCCAGTCTCGGACAAAGAAAAAGTACAAAGAAAAGTTTTTTCTTCAATAATAATGAATTACTTTAGTAAATAATGATATGTGGTATAAATTTAGCTACGTTTGCTATCTAAAAAACGAACATTTAGTTTGAATAGAACTTTCAAAGTGAGAGCGTGTCGCTTGTATAATCGTGTTCGATTTTGAACAAAGACAATGTATATTAAAAGTGTTTTCTACAATAAAAATGAACTGTTTTAGAAATAATGTAATGTGATAAAGATTTGATCACGTTTCAATTAATTATGAGCGTTTAAAGTGAAAATATTTGACTTATTAATTTTACACATTCAGCAAATGTAAGTTACCCGGAAAGTACGGATGTAAAGACTAAGTTTAATTTTGAGTTTTATTTAAAATAAGACAATTTGAATATTTAATTATTCTTTTCAAAAAATGAACATATGGCGTTTTCTTACTAGTAAGAAATGTGGACTTAAAACATTAACTTTCAATAACGGTTGGAGTGATAGTGATGAAACGACGTCATGCAGCTACAACAAGGAGAGGATGTGATTTCAAATAAACAGTTTATTTTAAACAAACATACGTGTTTGGTAAAGCACGTATAAACAATTATTTATGTAAAATAAAATGTAATCGTTTAATGACTTATAACTTTGTTGAATCTTTTAATTTTGTATTTGTAATTTTGTTTGATGTCTCTTTATAAAAGACATGATATGTTATCTTGAATGTGATGTTAAAATCTTGAAACATATAAGAGATTTTTCTTGATAATAATTTTTAGTTGAACATTTTTTAGTATGAATAATTCATAAATGATATTTTAATAAAATTAAAAAATATATTAATTTTGAAGAAACATTATTAAATTTTATTTCAATAACTAGGTTGCAACCAAAATTTAACTTAGTAAATTTATTTCTTTTAAAAAATGATTTTTTAGATAAAAAATATATTTTGTAGGATTTTTTAACATGTAATAATTGTTTTCAGGTATTTTGTTTTATATATTTTCTCTTGCTATAATAAGTTTTTTAAATAAATAATATGCATTTCAGAATAAAAAAGACTTCTATATTTTTATCCAATATCTATTCAGTACACTTTTTCTAAAGAACTCACGACCCATGAGAAATTAATATTCACTTTTAGAGTTATAAATTTTAAATTTTAATTTTTTGTAATCAAAGCATTACAAATGGCGCCCAACTTAACTAGATAAAAACAATACAAAACTAGTCACTATTTTTATTAAATTGTCGCACATCGTGTGGCATTTTTATAAAGTCAGTGACTCTTTGTTACTAATAGTTACAACATTCATCTGTAGTACTACTTTAGTCAAGTGGTTAGTGAATGTTAATCGCTCGATGTTTTTGTTATGATTATGTTAGTCAAATTAGTAAATATTTTTTCCCACAAAGTTTATGTTATATGTAATATTTCAATATATATTTATTTAACATGATAATTATTCATGTCTTTATTACTGTTAATTATAACAACGTTCTAATATTAGGATCGCAGTTGCAATGTATTTGCATATTTTAAACCATACACGTAGGTTGAGCTGGATTTTGTACTTTTATTTTTCTTATTTTATTTAACTAATGTATTTTGGTACTTCAAAAGTGTCTTCCGACATCATATATGAAATGATATAATTCTTTCGAATTAAGGTAGGTAGTAAACGATTTCATGATTTTTCACCACTAAATTCAACCGTCATGTACACTCCACATTTACCTGTTTTTTTTAAATTTGGTCAGTGTAGTGAATTTATTAAAGAATCTTGGCACACCACATTTTATTTTTAAAATAGTCATATGTTGTTGTCATACTTTATCTGGCCAGGTTATATTTTATTGTGTATATCTGACACAAATATTGTGTAAAGTGTTACAACAAAGTATTTTTATTTAACTAATTTAACTTTACCTTTTATGGTAGTCTAATCCTTTCTGGTCACGATCTTTACTACCACAATTTCGGCCACTCATTCATCTTCACATCACAACACAAATTACAAAAACACTTAACATAACAATAATAAATTAACAATAACAATAAGCCATATGGAGGCTGTTAAGACTTCAAACACTTAATACACACTCATACATCGAATGATATGCACATCTGACCGGCTGGTCAATACCTAAGACGATTCAGGCATTATATTTGTTATATTGGTTTTGGATGGACTTTGTTCCTTTCTTTGTGTCTCGATAATAAATGTCAAATAATATATTTGACTGAAAGGACAGCTGGTCATTTAGTATATGATGATTTAGTTTTTACAGCTTTGTAAATCTCACACTAATGTCAATTGTTACCAGTAAATAAAATGACTGTGTCATCTATATATCAGTAAATGAATACTATTTTGTTAAAATGGTGGTTTGAAGCTGTAAATATGTGTTTGTTTTGGTAAGGGCTATAAATAACTACCTGTCATATACAAATAAACTTGAAATGATTATCAAATATTGTCACAAAACAAATAAACAGGAAAATTCGGGCATAAAATATGCTCAAAACTTTTTTGAAAAAAGGTGTCCTGTCTGAGCGATTTAATAGCTAGGGCATCCATTACTATTTATATTATAAATGTAATCCTGAAATATGTAATACGTGATATGGAAATGGGCTAATTATACTTAATTAAAATAATGTAACTATCACAAACAAAACAACCAATAAACTTGAGACGATTTTCTGAACTGACAATTGTCACAAAAGAACTAACAGGGAAAACATGGGCATTTATAAAATACCATGTAACGAATGATGTAACTTTCAGCCAGATGGGACGCCCTTTCCAAAATAGTTTTTCTTAATAACTGAACCCCACAAAATCGAGTTATACAAAACGCCTTATTTGTAACATACACACATACACAGATTTTGATAATATATCATCCTTTATGTGTGTAAGAAAGGATGCCTCATGAATGCCTTAGAAGAGTACAAGATTTATAAAGCTGTAAAAACTAAATCCCAATATTTACTAAATGACCAGCTGTCCTTTTAATCAAACATATTATTGACGCCACCATCAGGACACAAAGAAAGAAACACAGTTCATCGCTTAACCAAGATAACGACAAGGAGGCCTGAATTGTCTTCAGTAACAACTAGCCAGTCAGAAGTGTACGTCATTCTGGCTACGATATATGGATATATATGAATGTATTTTAAACGTTTGAAATCTTCAACGAACTCTATATGGATTGTTTTATAATCATGGGCATCGTCGCCGGGGGGGACGGGGGGACGCGTCCCCCCCAATATTTGAGATGTAAAAATATTTTTGCTAAAAACGAATGATTTACTTAAAATCTTAAAAGGTAAACATCGGGCTTTGTCTTTACTAGGGTTTTAAACATTACATTTCTGTTACAAACGCATAAATAAATGCATAAAAACAATGTTTTGAGAAGTTTAATTTTAAAAAATTGCCATACCCCCAGACCCCCGGCATATGTCCCCCCCAATAATGAACTGGTAATGATGCCCATGGTTTTATTAATGTTATGTTATGTCTTTTTGTGATTTGTGTTGTGACTTGATAATAGGCAAATGCCTAAAACCGTGGTCAAAGATCTTGACTAGAAAGAATAAGTCAGATATAAAGTAATAGGTAAAATTTAATTAATTAATTAATTACACTAATCCATAGGCAATGAAATTAAATGAAAGTATTTTCATTTAACAATAATAATGGCTAGGGGTTTACAGAATTCTTAAGTCAATCATCTGCTGCATATTTTTAGTGATGAAAGTGAGAGAGAAAATAGTGAAATAGGTTTTGAATGTAATGAATTGAGAAGGTTCAAGTCTGAAAATAGGATAGAGAATATTAGTGAATGTGATGGAGAGAGACCTACAAATGCAACTGGTATTGTTTGAAATCACCAAAATATAACTAATTCTCATAAAAATAAACTTTTAGAGTTGTTTCTGGACTAACTGCCATAATGTCTTGTAGGTTAGAAAATAATTCAAAGAAATGGGCATATTCTTTTAATTCTGAGGCAATACGTTCAGGATTCAAATGTAATTGAAACTAACTTTTAATAATATTAAACAATGTATATAAGCTAGAAATATTTTTGATATTAGGAACCAAACAAAAGTATTACCTTATAAAAATAACAACATAAAAAATAACACAATGTAAAATAATAAGCATAAAAAATTGAAATTGCCCAATTTAATGTAATCTGGCCAGTATTGCGAGAGGGTAGTAATTGCAATCGTCAAAGGGTTAGAAGTTTTTTTAACTGTTTATTAATTAAAACTTTATAACAGACCTTAGTAGAAAACCCTCTTTAATTCTGCGGTAGATATATGTCTCAGAATAAAGCCATCTTGATTGAAAGTAAGAAGCTTGGCCTTCAGATTTAATTGTTGTAGCTAAAACATCATTCCATTCACTAGCATCTGATCCACAGCTTATTTTTATACATGGTTTGTCAGTTTGAATTTCATTTTTTAATTGAGAAAGGTAACCAATAACTGATTTTAAATCATCACGACATTTCTGAAATCAGACAGGCCAGTAATTTCTTAACAACTCTAAAGAATAAGTTCATTTTATTTTCTTATTGAGTGCAGTTATCAAAAATATAAATATAGAGACAAATCTAGTGAAGACATAAATACATTAAAAAACAATTAATAAAACAGGTAAATGTTTTCATAAAAAGTATAGTTACTACAACGAAAAAAACTCAGCTATTCTGTTGTACATTGAGCTAGACTGTGTGCCATCCCCTTTTTAATTAACTCACTTACCTCAAACCCTGGAATATTTATTATAGGCTTTGTTGTCAAGAGTATTGAGTGGATTTAGACAATTCACTGGAAGTATAGGCTTTTTCCTGAACCTCTTAAACCCTTCAACAGTTTAGGTTGGGCCTAAACTATTGGTACCCCCGTCTATATAACGCTTCCAGTAATTATTATTAATTTTCCCTTAGTTCAAGGAGCTCATCAGCAAATTTTATCTTTTTTATTACTTATCTCAAGAATGAGAGTTCTTTGAAAAGTTCCTTGATCAAAATCTATATTAGTCACTTAGATGTAGTTGTTAACCTGTATGTGGATTATTAAAATAATTGCAATACATTTTTTTTTAATATGTTTCAGTAGTTAACATTCACTCTGATATTTCAACACCTACTTGGCCAAACCACAAATATTTGTTAGTTCTTCATTTCTATTCTAGCACATGTAAAACTCCTCTGGTAAAGTGCCCTTCCTCCTGCAGTCATGAAAGGTTTTTTCATAAATTTGTGGCGAACTTTAGACACTTTAGAAGATTTCGACCTTAACTTTTATATAATCTTTCCGTTTTTGGTACTACTGTGAAAAGGAAGATTCCACCTATAATTTGGTATAAGAATCATTTTTATAGAAGCAAAATTACCAAGGCTGTGAAACAAAGAAATTTAGTTCTGTGCATTTTTTCGTATATTGTGAATTTATAGTCTTATACCACGTGGCTTGTGAAGTTAGATTTTTATAAAGTGATTTATTTATTATAATTCGTTTATACAAATTATAATAAAAGTGTTAGGGTTGCTGAGTGTATTTTTTTGATTCATTATTCATATTATAGGTTTTTTTTAGAGGCCTAGCCTTGAACTACGAACCCCGTGGATTGTAAAGTTAGGTTTTTATGAAGTGATTTATTTATTATAATTTGTCTATACAACTTATAATAAATGTGTCAGTGTTTGTGGAGTATTATTTTTTTTTTCTCTTTTTTTGAGTGATTTTTCATATTATCAGTGTTTTATTCTAGGCCTACTATATGTGAATTTTTTTAATATATATATATATAATGTAGGTTTGTTGCCTTCGCCACCCAGAAGAATCACCTTAGACTATCTGGATGCCAAAACGTAAGTACACAAAATTTATTTTGTTTTACCTTATTACATTTTATTATCCATATATTTGGTTTTATATTATCATTTAAATGTTGTATCCATGAATTTATCATTTACTTGTTGTATGTAAGAATCTTTGAAAAATGACCTAACCTTGCTCTTTCAACTTTTTATATAAAAATATATATTTCCTAATAAAAATTGTATAAATTGATTTAGATTTTTACTAACATTTATTTACAACTATATTGCAAAACTTTTGTATATTTTGAAGAAATTCTAAAAAAAAAAATTATATGGTTTATATACCTATTTCTGTGGAATTTTGCCTCGGTTACAGGGTAATTTTGTTGATTCTGTACATAATAACTCCATAATGTTTACATCTAAAAAATTTTTGCATTACACACATAAAATCTATGTATCTTTCTGAGAACATAGGTAATAAAAACTTGGGTTTTGAATAATAATTATATTTTTGATGGATTTTGGAAAATAGGCCTAAGTTTGAAGCAAATTTTCACTTTTTACGTAAAATTTAACCATGTCTAATGAAAATTTTATAAATTTATTTTTCTTTTCAGCAACTTTTATCCACAAATATATTACAAATCTCTAGTAATACTTGAAAATATACAAAAAAAAAAAATAAATTGTATGGTGTACATTACCATTTCTGTGAAATTCTCTTACCTCTATTACTTTCCGATTTTTTGCTATTTTACATAATAACTCCAAATTTTTTACATCTAACATTTTTTTTTTTCACTACACAGCTAAATTCTATGCACCTTTATGAATATAATAAT
This sequence comes from Aphrophora alni, assembly GCA_963513935.1. Lineage (NCBI taxonomy): Eukaryota > Metazoa > Arthropoda > Insecta > Hemiptera > Aphrophoridae > Aphrophora > Aphrophora alni. Next base: position 61,980,304 of record OY740771.1, on the reverse strand, counting down.
ATATAGAAGTTGTGTTTTCTATAAATATTATTATTTTTTGTGAATTTTTGAAAATAAGTCTAACAATGAACCTAATTTTGAAAAAAAAAAATATATTATGTGGTAAGCTATTGATTTTGGATGATACTGGTTTTTTCTGAAAAATGATACATTCATTTTTTTGATACCTAACATACCTACTCCAAAACTGTTTCAAAAAAAATTTTTTTTTTATTACATAGATAAATTCTACGCATCTTTCTGAGAAAAATGATATATTATAAATTAGGTTTGTATAAAAATAATATTTTTTATGAATTTTTTAAGAAAACAAAACCTTTAACATGCGCTAGTTCCAGGGTTTTAAGCAGATCACCATAGATACTTTCTCCACAACTATCTTTTCACACTACTACTAATTTGAATAATTAGAGAATGATAGAGTTCTTAAAAGGCATTTTTTAATTTTTTTTATTCCAAGTTATGTATTTTGGCTGAAAAATTATAACAATAAAAGAATTGAAAATGAAAACGCAAACATTATGTTTCTATAATAAACAAAGAACTTAAAAACTATATCCAAAATTTGTTAAAGCGGAAAGATCAAACTATTTAACACATGATCTATTCCAACAAGTACTCTTCATGGACAATTATTCTGAACAGATCAAAATCCCAATGAATATTTGTGAAACCCATTGTGTATTTGTAAAGTGTAGATGTGAAATGTACCTGTATATGTGCATATGTTAATGTCGAGAAGATGCATTCTTCCCTTCAATACCACTAGGAATGTTAACTCCATATAGTTAGGTGCAGGTAATCTGCCTCCCACACCCGCAAGTAGTACATAATATTACATTACTAATCAAAATTCCTTAATCATCATGCTAAGTTATAAAACTGCAACAATAGTATTATTTACAAAATTATTAATATACCATTTTTACTATTAACATATGCAGACAAAAATTTCCTGAACTCACTGATAAAACCTTTCTTTAGAAAAATGTTGCTACCTTTTTCAATTTGAAGTGAAGGGCACCTTTTTCTTTCTTTTTTCGTACATTTGTTAGCACTAAAAATAAAGGCATTTTTCTATCATTGTTGTACATTCTAAGAATATTTGTATTTCTTAAAACCAATATTTGATAAGTTAATCCAATAACTAGTTCTAGAGAGAGAATTGAAAAGTTCAATTTTTGTCCTTTGTTATTTAAAGGCAAAAAACCTCTCGGTCATCATCGCTTTATAAAAAAAAGAATAAAGACCCCTAGCACTCGAATACTCTAATAGCGTCGGGGTCGAATAAGAACAAAAGTTAGTCAAGAGGGATGTGATAGAAATGAAGAAAGAGAGGGATCTAATCCAAGGCAGGATGAAAGCAGGGATAGAAACAGCATAATTCGTTTGGTATTTTCTAGTTTGTACTCACTAAAGTGAGCCCCTAAGGGTTTAAAATGTTCAAAACAATTATTCATAATGCTATACATTATAACAAGTATAACTAACTATTTCTGTTGCAGCAATTATGACAAAAAATCTAAAAGAACTAATGAAGGTTCTCTAAAATGTTTTTATGGTTTATTAAAATGTATAAATAAATATACAAATATTTATATTGATTGATCTAGCACTGACAATTTACTGGTTTTATTATTTTTGTACAATTGTTATATTTAAACATTGTGTGTTGTTTTTTGTTGTTGTTTTTTAAATAAAAGTGTAATTATGTGAGTATTTATTTATCAGGCTGTATCAATTCTAAATATTAGGAAATGTATATTTTTGTTATATAGGCCTACTGTATAACTTTGTAAAGAATATGCTAGGTTGAACTAAAAAGGTAATGAAGAATATAGTAAAGGTAGACTAGGAAAAGTAAAGAAAAAAGATGGGCTTATGGATTACATAAATGAAAACTAGAATTATCAAAGAATTTGAGAGGTAGGAATAAATTTAACTCAAAGATAGATAAAAATAATAATAAAACACAAAAAATATGAAGTATGGAAGTTAGGGATAAATATGCTTAGAAAAGATGTTTGGCTAGATTAAAATTAAAAAAAAAAAATGAATGAATGGAAAATTATAAGTTATAACTATATTACAAAATAATACTTCACTTTTAGTAAATAACATAATAAATTAATAAATCATTTTGAGATTAGTAAAAATATTAAAAACTTAAAGCTAATCTATTTAAAAGAACACTGTTATGGATTGTAAACACAAAACAGATTTTATTACACCAAAAGAATAAGGAACACAAAACACCTTATACACTTCACTTTATTAAATACAAACGTGGTAGTATGATAGGAGGACATGTTTTGATATAAATACATTTCAAGATAGAATACTTGTACAAGCAACGCGTGAGATCTGTTAGAGGATCAGATGTAAAATGTAGGCCAAACAAACATATTATGGTAGTGCAAGGTTGTTGAAATGAGCAGTGACGATGTTACAATATTTAAAATATTATAAGGTAAAGTAAGATAACTGTAAATACCACATAAAAAATAATTAAAAGACACATTATGAAGAAATAAAGTATACATAAACACTGGTATAAATTATGATAAAAGACAAACTGTGATCGGTTCGAATCTGAGGTAAAGGCGAAGTGCGCCCTATGACATAGCAATATGATGAGTATACTAAGGTTTTTTTGAAAGTTAGAATTGAAAAAAGAGAACTCAGTGATTTTGTCAGGGAGAAACCTGCAATACTCATTACTCAACTGAAGAAAATTTAAATTTTACAATAAGAGAAGCATCTGACCAAGACGAATAAATAAAAACTAAATGTTAAATGTGTTGATATATTAAAAAAACAATAAGATACGATATTGATTGAGTAATAATTCAAATATGAGGAGAAATATGATAGCAACTTAGCATAGTAGAAAGTTGTAAGAATATTTAGTGAATTTACAGTGACACTAAACTTTATATAAACAATAATTGGGTAAATGAAAAACCTTTTTTTTAATTTAAAGACAATTAAATAGCAAATTTTAAATATGTACATATGAGAGAACTTGGAATTGATTGGAATGAGAGACAATGAACAATTTTGTATATCACTATACAATCCTGTAAAATTAGAAATTTGTATACATCTGTTGTTTAGAATGTAAGATGTTAGCTGTAAGGATAATTAGTTTAGAGAATCAAAATGATATTGAGATCCTTGAGAACCGTTAGATCGAGAAGTAACTATAATAAGTGTTTTGTTTTTTTAAATAAAGAATAATTGTTAAATGCAAAATGTAATGGCATAAATTTGTTACAAAGAAGAATCTAAAGTCAATAAACTATTGAACTATTTGTATTTGTTAAATTTTAATATGTTTGTAATGTTTTAAATATTTTATTTTGTTTGTTAAAATAGAAAAAGGTTTTGTTGACCAATTATGATGAATTATAATTATTATTGAAATTTTAAATAAAATTAATTTTCTAAAAGAAACCCTGAGCTAAGATGGAGCAATTGAATATAGTTAAAAACAAGAAAACCCAGGAAAAGAAGTAGAAGTGAGGATTTTATAACTTCTTATATTCGTTCCTTTTTGTTGAGGTAACTTTTTGTTGTTTAACTGAATGTTGTAAAATTATTTATTGCATTAAATTTTATTTAGCACTATATTTGATCATATATAATAAGCTGTTTTCTTCTCTTTTTTTCCTTCTTTGAATTGTAAGTAAGTGTACTCCTTAAATTTTAACTTTAACTTTGATACTAAAGAAATGGTTGTTTTAAGATTTGAAATATGAAAATAAACCGGGAAATTTATATTTGGTCTAGAGAAAAGACGTGAGTCAAATAAATGACTAAAATAATATTAAAACAAGGGCAATAAAAAATTTAATATAGATTTCCAAAATATTAATTTAAGGTATAAAATGATAGTTGTAAGGTATAATAAATTTTAAAGTGATATATTGTGTTGTGAGAATAGACAGAACCTGTTGTCATATGGATGGTTTAAGTAGTATCCGTGATGCAAAGTATGTGAACGTTGGGTTTTGCTGACTTAGTAGATCAAAAAAGGACGCTTAGTTTTAAAGCGATGGAGAGAGTTCAGTTGCATAGGAACATCTGAAGTAATAAGATGTGTGTTAAACAGTCTTAGGGAAATGTTTGAGTTGGTAGCAGGTGTTTTAAAAAGAAGTTTAGAGGCGGCGTCTGACGTGGTCAGATGCAATCTTGTATTGAAAATATTTTAAATAACATAATTAATATTTCAGTTGACTGTAAGAGTCTTAAAGGAACGTTTAAAGTAATAGTATGTGTATAACGAGTCTTAAGGTGGAATCTGACTTGGTCAGACGTAGTTTTGTAAAAAGATTGAAATTAATTGACTGTAGAGTGTGTAGGAAAGTGATGGACACATAAATAGGACTGTGAATTTGTAAGGACAACTTGAGATCGTCAGCGGGCAGATTACGACTACAATGAACCTGTACTTCAAGAACGAGGTCTGCTTACCACAAAGGATGTGCACCCTGGAGATGGCTACAATGTGGTAACAAAAATGATAGACAATCTTATATAATTTTTTGTATATAAAAAAGACTAATGATGAAAAAATATGTTAAAATTTGTTTAAATAAGTAGTTGTAATGTAAGCAGTAATTTTAAAAGATTCAATCTAACATATAAATAAAAAATATAAATTTTTAATATATGAGAATAAAGAAGCTCATAACAAATATAATCATTAAAAGTTGCAACTAATTAAAGTAGAATCATTAAAAAGAATTTTGGTCTCTTCAAGACAGGACAATTTTAAATTCACGATATAAATAATTTCAGATAATATACTAAAGAATATGTACCATGAATATCTAGGTGTATGAATAACTTTAATAAATTACTATGTTCAGTTTCAGCAGAAAAAATAAGGATTTTTATTTACTAGACCACTATTGTTAGTACACTTTTAAAAGGAACACGACCCTGAGATTATTTTAATTCAAAGTAAATTTGTATTTTTTCAAAATTGGTAAGCTTCAAGCTAACTGGCGCCCTTAGCTGAGCAATTTCTTTTAATAAATTCTTAATGTTAAACAGTGTCAATTTTAAAATTAATCAGATTAATAGTAATAACCTTTCATTTTTATATATTTACAATTAATTGTCGCATCAACGTGGGACAATTATGTTACAAAAATAGTTTACATAATCACCTTCATTTTTATATATTTACATAAGTTAGTATCACTTCAATAACATTGCTAATTACATACAGTATAACAACTATTAAATTGTTTGTTCTTACTTAAATAATTCTTTTAAGAGTTACTAAATTAATCCTTTCAGCACATCTAATTATCGCTAATATTATCAAAGTTCAGGTTTTTGTTCAAAAATATTGTAACAAACAATTTTAAAAATTCCTGTGGCAAATTTATAAAATATACTGTGAAAAACTTAAATTAGGAGTTGTACACAATTCATACCTCTCCAAACTCAGCAGCTATATCATCTTTGTGTTTGGCCAAATTATCTATAACTTTTGTTAAAATTTGTGGTATTCTATCCTTCATTGAAGGATAAGCATAGGTCCTAAAAATGAAGAAAAAAGATTAATAATATATCACAATTTTGAAAAGCATTACATAAAACATATAGTATTATAATAAAATACCGTGAAAATGATGTGTAATGAATATTGAAACTAAGGACAAATTAATCACTGTTCATGGTAAATGGACACCATTACTTTATATATATTTATGTCAGTAAACTGAATAAAATTAATTTACAATTAATGGTTTTTTCTTCCTTTTATTATTTTCCTTAGTCTGTGCCTAATAAATAACATGAAAAAATGGTCGGCAAACTCAATCAATTGTAGAATTTTACTAAATATTATGTTCATTTTTTATTATTATACATTTTTCGGACATTTGCCATCATTTGTGTGTTAAAAATTCAAAACACGACGTTTCGGGAATAAGAATCAATTCCCGTTATCAAGTGACTGAAAACTAAAGAAACATGAAACTATAAACTAAGCATAGTTTCAACAACACGTATTTGCCGTTAGTTGTGTGTTACCGTGATTGGGTTTTTGACTTCTCAGTTTCAGCTCTGAGATGCATGCTTAGATATTAAGGTTGGTGGTATTCTTATTTATTTTACTTCTAACGTATGCTTAGTTTCTAGTTTCATGTTTCTTTAGTTTTCAGTCACTTGATAACGGGAATTGATTCTTAATCCCGTAACGTCGTGTTTTGAATTTTTAACACACAAATGATGGCAAATGTCCGAAAAATGTATAATAATAAAATTGAACTTCCATCATTAACAAATAACTTCAACAGAGAATTATGTTCATGTTTAATTTTATTAAAAGTTTATTATATATCACTGTCATTAATTTCTTTGAATCAGTATGTAAGAGTAAAAGCAAAATTTAAAATGTGAATAAAACAAGTGAAAGTAGATCTCAGGGAAAGGCTAGGTCAAATGTTAATTCAGTTGATGAAAATCGAAATGAAAGCTTTCTTAGATAAAGTATAGATAAGCCCAATTTAAATAAAATCAAAGTTTCTAAAGTTACTCAATCTTGTACGAGAAACTATGTAAGTAGTGAATCTGTTTCATGCAAGGAACAGGCCAAAATGTACATTAAATTCTAATACGAGTAATAGTGAAGTTATGTCAGTTTGGCATAGAAATAAATTGTGGATATATGTACACATAAATAGTACATCAGTAAAAATGGAGTTGGATGGTGTTGTAACTGTTTTTATTATTGGTGAAAATGAGTTTAAGTTAGTGTTTTCAAAATTGAGGTTACAAAAACCAGATGTCGTATTAAATACCTATATATTTAGTATAATATATTTTTGAATACTTTAAGGTTTGTGGATGTAAATGCTAGAGTTGATTTGGAACAGAAGGTTTATTCTTTATATGTGGTAGATTCACACCAGCATACTCTTTTTGGTAGAGAATGGTTAAATCGGTTACACTTAGGCTGTAACATTATTTATAATACTAATGTCATACTTATTTAAAGGTAAAATGTTCAAAATTTAGATAATGTGCTGCTAAATATTCAAAAAGTATTTTAATATGATGGAGAAATTCTTGCAGAGCCTGCAACTTCTAAATTTATACCTAAAACAAAACCTATTTTCATAAAATCACTTTCTACTCCATATTCACTTAAAGAGAAAATTGAATTAGATCTAACTACATTAGAAAGTGAAGGCATTCTGTACAAAGTTGAATCAAATCCCTAGGCAACACCCATTGTCCCAGTTAGTAAACAAAATGGACAAGTACGTTTATGTAAGGATTTTAACACTACAGTAAATAATTTCTAGAGAATGAAGCTCCGTTCCTGCTTTATGACAAAGAAAAATTTAAAGGAATAAATGGAGTAGAAGTATTTATTGATAATGTCAAGATAACCACTACAAATAACAAAAAAACATCTGAAAATATTTTACTTAGCATTATCAAGAATTTGTATTTACAATTTAAGAATAAATTTAGAGAAAAGTGAATTCATGAAAAAGATTGAATATTGTAGGTAACTCATAAATAGAACAGATATTCACGAATCGACATTTAAGATTGATGCAGTTCAAAAATCACAATGACCTAAGAATCCTTCAGGATTAAAGTCTTTACCTGGAGTAGTAAATTACTATAGTTGGTTGTAAGAATTTGAGCTCAATTCTAAATCCGTTACCGGTACATAAATTGTTGCACAAAGATACTCCGTGGCTTAGGGATAAATCATGTGAACACACATTCAATGCAGTAAAAAATAAATGCAATCTAAAGATTTTCTAGTTCACTATTCTACCACACTTCCAATTGTCCTAGCTACAATTGTCCTAGCTCGCCTAAAGAGGTGAGGGGTGGACCTAAGCGACCTATTCATTTTGCATCTCAGACTTTGACAGTTGCTCAAGGTAGGTGATCTCATATTGATAGGGAAGCTTATGCCATAATCTATGAAATTAAAACATTTTATGAATATTTGTACAGTAGATAATTCCTTCTACAAACTGATAATCGACTCTTATCACAAACATTTTCACTAATTAAAAGTTTGTCATATATGTCTACAACACATATGCAACACTATGCAATTTTCTTATAAACCTTCACTTAAAATATTAAATACTGAGCTTCCTAAACAAATGCAAATGCAGATTCAGATTTTTTTTTTTCTAAATTTTCAGTTATTGAATCAAAATCAGTTCAGTTTGATGAAGTCAACGTGTTTGAAATCGTTCGCAGAAGCTACTTCAAATGATAATCAATAATCATGATTATTAGATTCATTAACCCTTTCCCGGGCTTTTGACGGATATATAACATCACATGTCATTTTCTCTCAGGACAAAAAACGGATATATTCGTAAGCTTTTTTTATTGTCAGGACAAAATATTTTTTAGTTCATATTGACTTTAACAGTGTGCAGACGCCTATGTTAGTTGTAGTACATTTTCGTGGTTTGAGTTTAAAAATGGCAACAATTATTTAAAGATTGGGAGCTGTCAGAACTAGACTTTGTTTTGAATGTTGCTTTGAATGTTTGCACGTGGATTTTCCTAGTGGTAAACCCTCCCAAATAATTGGGCATTATTCAAAATTGGGTCAGGTCGGTTGACCCTGGGTAAATGGTACACTAATAATGGGTTTTCCGTTTTAAGCTAGTGTCTACATTTGGACCAATATATTATTAGAATCAATCTGTAGTGTCTAGAGATAAGTATATTAATTATTTATACCTGACTTTTAATTAAGATTTAGAATAATTAGTTTTAGTCTCTCATCGGTGCTGGCTGACTAAGCTATGTTTATAGTTGATAGGCCTGTGTTGTGATCGGTGTACCAACCAAGTTCTAAAACATCTAAACCTCACCCCATTAATACCTAAAAATATGAAGAAAGTAAGATTGAAGGGGGGAAATCTTAATTTAAATGGAAATGACAGTACTGGGGGTAAATGGCAGAGGCAAGCCTTCTGGACCCCGTAGAGGACAACAAAAGCTGAATAATCCAAAAGAATTGTATAAACGATAGGTGCCTATGACAGATAACAACCCAGAAACCATGAGTACCATTCCTATTCAAAATCACAATTTTGGTGTTAATCTATCTGTTGGTTTTGGTATAAATAAAAACCCTTTGGAGTAGGCTATTTTTTTATTACTTTTCGATGCCGATTTAATAAATAAAATATGCACTGAAACTAATTTGTATCTAATTACAAGAAAAAATAGTCATAGTACTTCAAGTAGGTTACAGAAATGGAAAAATATTACTGTTCAAGAACTAATGCATAATTTTGAATATGGGACTACACCATTTATTTGAACTGAAGGACTACTTTTCAGTAAACAATGGGAGAACAGAATGCAATTTTTCTTGATGTTTTCAACAAGGACAGTTTTTTTTATGTTATTTTGGAATTTAATCATGAAGAAGGCTCTGACTGCAATTTGAAAATAAGAAATTATAAATCACATTAAAGAAAAATGCCAACTTTTCTACTCTCCCAATTCTAAAATTACTGTTGATGAAAGTATTGTTCTTGTAACGCCAGATATGTAAAATAAAAAAATTTATGTAAAAACTCACTTGCCAATAAGGCAGATTAAATTAAATTACCTTGTAAAGGCATAAGGCTACCGCCTGGATAATGCTACCACCTGGTGAGCGGCTTTGAAAACGATATCGGACGACCTGCCTATTAGACTCTGACCTCGGCCAATCTTGATTATGTGAGTCAGTTCTTACCTTCAACGCAGATTAGTCGCTTCTCGATAGAAAAATAATGTAAAACTTAAAGTTAATAATTCTAATTAAAAATTACTTTGGCTTCCGTTTCAAAATTCTTTTAAAATTTAAACTACTCATGCACGATTAAGGCTCGTTAGTGTATATTGCGAAACTCGGTGAGTGGTTTTTCTACGATGATTTACCTTGACGCCAAAAACTCGTAAGCTTTTTTGAAACACAACTCCAGGTAACAGAATTAAAATTGACCATTTTAATTTAACTATGTCTATATCTTTAAACTTTAATTGCAGTTATGTATTGTTTAGAAATAGTTTAATCATGATTAATTTTCTTTGAATTGTCAGTAATTTCTTTTGAAAAACATAATGTCTTATAAAAGTAGAGTAACCTTTTTTCATTTAAAAATTAACAAAATCAAATTATAATCTTTAAAATAGTCATAAAATCAAAGAATTAATTAGTCAATCTTTCTTCTTAATTAAAATCTTTTATTTTTCTATTTCCTTGCAATTTGTACCAGTTCTTGATCTCAGACAAAGACTGAGCTACATTAGTTTCTTTATTAATAAAAAAAAAACTTATTTTGTAATTTTCTTTTCAAGACATTTTGTAATTGTGATAATATATATATATTTTTTTTTAATTAATTTCAAACTAACTTCATTACATATAAAAAATCTTGTTAAACAACCTGTATAAGTTTGTCTAAACCTCTTTTAACAAGTCGCTTTTTTGCACAGCAAAATGCTGGTTCAAGGTCAGGAGTAAAAGCAAGCTGAAACACACTCAGCACTTCCTAGTCCATAACAGCTCAACTTACAAAGAAAAATCTTTTTGAAATATGCCTCATATTAACGAGAGGAACTTTAGCTGTGTTTCTTAAACAAAACTTAATGATAAAAATATGGTGTAATAAAATGACTTCATCTTGGTGACTATTCCTTGTGGAACAATAAATACTAACTTTAAATTAATTTTTGAATGGGACAGCATATGCAAAATTTCGGCCTCCACGACCACAAAGGGGTTATTTTTCAAAATTAAAAAAAAATAAATAAACATTGACGTCAATGAAATAAAATAAAATAAAATTTAATTTTCCTTTTATATAATAAACTAATTTTTTTTAATATATATTTAGTTGATCAACTTAGTTTTAAGAAATTTAATAATATAAATAGTAATATTTATAAGCAATTTCATAAAGAAAATTTGTTAGAATTTATTTACACTTTGAACTTAAATTTATTGTCAATAGTTAAATTCTTTTTTTTTTCTTTTTTTTTTAAACAAATTTATATTACCTTTTAAAAATTTCATTTATAACAGTTGTATGGGGGGGAAAGATCAAAGTAATTGTAACTTTTATTAAGGGCATGTAATTTTTATAGAAACTTGTTTATTAATAAGTATTTTTGTTAATTGGTTAATTGTTGGCTGATATTTATTTTGTGAATGGTCAATTTTTTTTTACGGCTTACGGTAATAAATTTCAGCACTGTTTGGAAATCGTTTCCTTCATTTTTAAACATGTTACCAATTTGGTTCCAATAATTCTTAATTCCTTCCTAAAAACAAATCGCCTGGTAACATTCTTTTAAACAGAAAATCGTATTCCGTGTGTACACCGAAACAAACCCAACAAAGTTTGGGATGAACATTATTCTAATATCTGACTTCTGTAAATCAGTACATTTTCAACTTCAACTCCTAATAAAGGAAACAAGAAGATAGTTATGGTGACGATTTACTGAAAACGACCAAAATTCTAATGCAATTGTGTCAAACTCTGATCAAAGTTATTGCAAATGCTCCATCTGGTCACCATGTATTTGTAGACAGATATTTCAACAACCCTCTGGTAGCTTGTGAACTTAAAAATGAAAATGTTATAAAAGTAAACAAGAAGGAAACGCCAACTCTCTACATACAAAAATTAAAAATTATACAGAAAATGACATGTCCATGATATTCTGAAAGGACAAAAGGCTAATAACTGCCCTCACAATAAAAAAAAAAAAGTTGATAAAAACCACATGATAGATGTACCGAGCAAATTTACCAATAATCCAATTTTTCGTAAACAAGATATACGATAAACATGGGCACAAATAGATCGCAGTGTTCATTTCATTACCAACTACCAGTGTATAAGAAGTACAAAAAAATATAGAAACTTTTTTTTTGGTTGCTAGATGTTGCCACGTTCGATTCATACATACTATACAACAGAGCTGTCCAACTTCTAGTGGCCCAAGAGCCACTATAAATAAAATTGCGGTTATGAGAGGCGCATTATAAAATACTATAAAATATAACAGAAATAGCAAGTGGCTGGATTAAAAATGAAATTTCTCCTTCGATTTTTTAAAGTCGCTAAACCGGTTTTCGAATTATTCTGCAACTGTGTCAATATATTTTACATGAGTTAAATTTGAAACTCCCTCAAAATCCTTCATTTCTTCAGTCATCTTTACAGCTTGGAAAAAATGAAAACTCATGTTTTTCTAGTTAAGACTTGAAAAGCTTAATTTTATTTTTTAATCTTTTGTGACCATATAAATTGGCAATATTCTGATGCTTTCCTTGCAGCTTCAAATTCAATTCGTTAAGGTGGGATGTCAGGTCTGCTAAAAATGCAAGGTCTGATAGAAATTTTGCATTTACAATTTGATTTTCCAGTTCTGTAGTGTCAAATTTCACTTCATTTTTAAGGAATAGGGGAATCTCCTTGCATACAGCGAAGAAACGTTGCAAACAATTTCCAGTGCTTAACCAAAGTATAACAGTGTGAAGTAACAAATCCCCATATGTAGCATCTACTTCACCCAAAAAACCACGAAACTTCCTGTGACCCAAATCACGATTGGCCTATCTTAAAATATTAGTTATTTTAACAACCACTTTCATGACATTCATTTGACATAAGGACTTTCCACATAGGGCATCTTGATGAACAATCCAATGTATCACAGGACAGTGTCAGTTGATACTGTTTTGTTTTAAGAGTCCTGCAAATCCAATTTCTACATAACAATAAACTTTGTGAGCTATATCCAACATAGTTTTGTCAATGAGTCTCTATTTACACACTATTAACTATTAACTCTGCCCATCCCCCTTGACTCAACCTTGTTATATGCGCACACTGTTAGTAATCTTAGCTTATTTTTACATAGGCGAATGCAAGCTATTGATCTATTATGGTTGTAATTCCCGAGCAGATCCTTAACCTACCTTACCCCCTTTCATTCCTGTCCAGCGCTTAGATTTACTGGGTTATTTCCCTCTTTTGAGTCTCACTTTGAAAAGTCCACAAAAAGGTTTTGGTCCTACAAATGGGTTAGATGCCCCGTTTCTCGCAAGATCATTTGCATTTTTATTTCCCTCTATTCCAACGTGTGCTAGTACCCAGAGAAGAGTGACTTTGTTACTCTTCCCTAACTCTGGGCATTCCAAAAATATATATAAAACAATGCAAAATAAAATGGCACGGCAGGGCAGGGCAATGCATTGGTATTTCTGATATTATACAGTAAGCAAGGAGATGACTTCTTGAGCCTATATAGTCACTAGAATGAGAGATGGAGTCTGATTACATAAATTTGTTCAAAGAACAACAGAAATTACTTTCATATATACAATTCATAAATAATGTTATTTTCATAATACCAAGACTGAAAATAATCTAATCTAATTATTTTAGATCTGATCTAATCTCACCTAATATTTCAATAATCTAATCTGAGAAACAGTCTGAGAGTAAAAATCAACAAATATTATATGAAATATATAAGACTTGCATGTACATCAATCTTACTATGGTATCTGAATGCTACAAAAATGGGGAAGGAGATGGTATTAAATATAAGAAATTGTATCTTACTAATTAATAGCCACACATTAAGATAGGTGCACTCATTTAGGGGAGAATGGGGGATGAATATTATTTATTTTAAAACCACACTTGATGTAAAATAAATTGTACAAAATCATAAAATTAAAATTGATAAAATTCAATTGAAATACAAACACAAGTAAAATATGAAAATGTATTCCAATAAAAACAAAACATATGCATAGACAAATTTGGGTTAGTTTATTATGAAGTAGATTCAGTAGATTGACACACAAAATTAAATTTACAGAAAATAGCAATAACAATTATGCAAATTGTAAGCATGGGACATCTCCAACCACTAAATAATTGGTAATGGATAATAATTATTAGTAAATAATGGTCTATAGTTAATAGTAATAAATAAATTGTAATTATAAATCAAATGTTAGAATAAGGAAAGTAAGGTGACAGTTTATTGAAAATATAAAAGTGAACTTTTAAATAAATAAAAATGCTTTTGTTAAAATCTGAAAAATTATAATTTTGAATAATAATGTTGAAACGAAGAACCAGGCTGTTACATCATACAGAAGCTCTGTATGGCGTGACGAACCATATAAGGACATATAAGAAAACGTCATTTGATTGGTCAAGTTTATAGAACATGCGATAAATTCTAGGAATTTTATCGAGAGAGGAAGAGGAAGGCACGAGTCCTTTCCAGTCACTCTTCTACAAATACCTGAAGCAGTTAGACGTATTTTTGAATCATCATCAAAATGAGGCGATATATCTAAATAAAGTCAAAGTGAAATAATAAAACAAGTTAAGTACAATGTGAGTTGAAATGTTAAAATAACAAATTTATATCAGAAGTGAACAGTTTTGTGTGTGATGAAACAATCGTAAGTACTGAACATATTTTAGGTTAAATATTCAAAGTATAATGGACAAAGCACAATGATTTTTTTATAACAACAATTGCTATGAACACAATATATTGTTAAATATATTGTAAATTGTTATAATTGTAGGTTAAGTTGTATTTTTTAGATTACGAATAAGGATAAAAAGTGGTTATGTATAAGAAATCAGATAATTAACAAAATCATGTTTTGCTAAATTCATTGAGAACACCTATTTAACTGAAGTGTTAAAGTACATGAATAAAAGGTAAGAACTCTAAGTTATAGAATTGACAATTATTAATAGAAAATAAACTTTTGTTTGTAACCAACCGTTACAAAATTCAAAAATACAATAATAACACAAAATAATAAGATCGCCTTTTCATTAATATTCATAAATAAGAAAATGATTTAAGTTCATATAATATCCAACACAAATCAATATAATCACTCTATGGCTTATTGAATTAAAATAATTAAAGTTCATTAGATTATTGAAATTATCCTCCTGTTACTAGATTATAATTCAATTATCATACTATTCCTTATAACAATTATTAGTTCATAAGTACTATAAATTATAGATTATTTGCTCACGGCTGCTCAAGATCCAAAAAGGACTGTCTCTATCAATTATTCTCACTTAAATAGATAATAGTGAAAGTACAAAAAAAAATTAAATCGGGGAGGGGATGGTGCCGACTTTTCCCAAGTATGAGGAGGGGGGCAAGAAACACATAAATATATTATTACAAGAATTAAATATGTCAAAGATAGATAATGTTCTAGATAGAATATGTTCTAGATCAGCGGTTCCCAAACTGTGGTACGCGTACCACTGGTGGTACGCGGGAACGTTGCTGGTGGTACGCGAGTGAAGTTCGAAAATTGGTATACTCTACTAGTAGCGTGAGGGTGAGCGAGCAGCGGATGGAGGGGTGACAGTCGGAGTGGGAAAGATTGTGAGGGCGTGGAGGGGAGTAGCGCCGTTCAAGGCCGCGCGCTTTGTTATTGTGTTGTGCCAGATGCCAGTCAGCCAGTCCCAGTCGCCTGTCTGTCATCTCAGCGAGCACTATCTACTACGTAGCTCCGTAGAAAACCTAACCTGCAGTTTGACGTGTTGTTGTTTATATAGAGTTTGTGTCTATCAGTCAGTGAGAATAACATTGTTGGTAAGTGTTAGCTGTCGAATTGAAATGGATAAGTTTTTGGTAAGATCTACGTGTAGTAGTTCTAAAAAGCAAAGAACTTTGTCACCGGAACAAGAAAAGCCTATTGCAGCAGGAACAGATGCTGAGCAACCAAGCTGTTCCTCTACTTCTACGCCTTTGTTACGAACTTGTGAAAACAAAAAGAAATCAGGTAAACGTAAATATGATGAGAAGTATTTATCGTTTGGTTTTACTTATACTGGAAATTTCAGTGAACCTGTTCCACAATGTGTCATTTGTTTAGAAACTTTGTCAAATCATTCGATGAAACCATCACTTTTATTGCGTCATTTTAATACAAAGCATATCAATCTCATAAACAAGCCATTAGAGTTTTTTAAACGGAAGGAGTCTGAGTTAAAAGTGAATAAAGGAGCAATCACTTCATTTACGGGGTTAAACACTAGGGCTGTTGAAGCTTCATACAAGGTTAGTCTGAGAATAGCACAAGAACTAAAACCTCATACTATTGGAGAGACTCTAATTTTGCCAGCAGCTAAAGACCTTGTTTCCACAATTATAGGTGATAAAGAGGGAAAACAGCTCGATGTGGTTTCCTTGTCTGATAATACTGTTTCAAGAAGAATATCTAATATGGCTTTAAATGTAAAAGACATTTTACTCAAGAAAGTGAACAGTAGTAAATACTTTGCGATACAAGTGGACGAAACAACAGATGTAGCAAATTTGGCTCAACTGTTATGTTATGTTCGCTATGAAGAAAAATACTCAGTTGGTGAAGATATGTTATTTTGTGAAACTCTTTCAGCTCATACTACTGGAGAAGACATATTTTATAAAGTAAATGAATTTGTGCTCAGGAATGGAATGGATTGGAAGAAATGTGTTGGTATATGCACGGATGGTGCGAGAGCCATGACAGGAGCTCATAGTGGATTGGTAACTAAAATAAAAAAAGAAGCTCCGGAGGCACAACATATTCACTGCAGCCTTCACAGAGAAGCGCTTGTAACAAAACGCTGTCCAGCACAACTAAAAACTGTTTTGAACGAGGCTGTAAAGACAGTGAATTTTATTAAGAGCAGAGCCTTGAATTCACGCCTTTTTCGCAACTTATGTCAAGAAATGGACAGTATTCATAAACAACTACTGCTCCACACAGAAGTTAGGTGGCTTTCAAGAGGAAAGATGCTGACTCGCGTTTTTGAGTTACGTCACGAGATATTGATTTTTTTAACAGATTCTGATTTTGAGCTACGAAGTCGTTTTACTGATGAACTATGGCTGTGTCGACTGGCTTACTTAGCAGACATTTTTTCAAAACTCAATGATGTGAACATGAGTTTTCAAGGTACTTCTAATACCCCGTTTCGAGTGTGTGACAAAATTAATGCCTTGAAACAAAAAATCACCTTTGCAGATGATGAAGCCAAGAAAAGCAAGGTTTCGTTTTTTCCTTCTCTCAGCACTTTTGTTGAAGAAAATGAGCTTTCACTTAGTAAGACAGTTCTTAGTGATATCAGTGACCATTGTAACATTTTGAAGGAAAACTTGAGCATTTACTTCCCAGAAAACTATAAAGAACATTTGTGGATGAAAACCCCGTTTAGTGACATTAAGAAAATGACAATCCCAGAGAATCTCTCATTAGCCGAAAAAGATCAACTGTTCGAATTAAATTGTGACTCAGATTTGAAGGAAGTTTTTGATAAAGCTACCCTGATTGACTTTTGGATTCAACGACGCCAAGACTACGGTGAAATCGCCAACCGAGCAGTCAAGTTTTTACTCCCATTTTCAACATCCTACTTATGTGAAGCTGCGTTTTCTTCTCTTTGTTACCTTAAAAACAAATACAGAAATAGGCTGGCTTGTGTTGAAAATGACTTGCGTTTGAAGCTAAGCCCAATAAAACCAGACATTGCAACTTTAAGCAAATCGCTACAAGCTCATCCTTCTCATTAACTTGTGTGTACTTATGTTTGAATTTGTTGTATTGTTTTACAAATACAGTTTTGTTCTACACCTTAAAGTTTATTTATATTCTTTCATCCTAATTTTTATTTCAAAATAAGCATTGGTTATAACTATGAAAAGTTTAATTTTAACTAATTTATTTACAACTAACTGCAAAGAACTAAATAAACATTGTTTTAAAGTAAAGTACTTAAAAGGCTAAATGTTATTTTTTAATTATTATTTACAAACTTTACTATGTTGGCAATGGAATGATGATTAATCATTTTTATACTGGTGGTACATGAAAGGAGGACTTCATATTAGGTGGTACGCCATCAAAAAAGTTTGGGAACCGCTGTTCTAGATAGTCAAAGTCAAATTATCTCTAGCTATAGTTTATTTAGCTACTGTATCTAAATATGGTAGAAGGGTCAATGTACATTTACAAAACACAAAATGGAAATATTAATTTTCAAATTCATAGTCAATGAATTCAATTATACGATTCAATTACATAAAGAAGATATTTACTGATATTTAAGATAGTTTGTTCAATATTGGGAGTTTAGTTCAGGAAAATATTGTTGATTAGAGATAAATAAAGATTGGAATTATCTCACCAGATTTGTTAATTTTTGTTTTGCTATATCTCCTCTTATATATTGGAAATCGTTTTTTAAAACACTAATTTTTATATCTGCACTATTTATATTGTTTTTTATATACTTCTTGATGTGATGCCAGAGGATTTCCCAGACAAAATTGGATTTAAATTTCTTCAATACTATGACGTGTTTATTATCTGGGTGGCCTCCTCTAACCATCCTGCTTCACCTCTGCATTCAAATCCACGTCTAGGAATTTTGAAAGTCCCACCATCTATATTGCACTTTCTTCACTGGTATTGATGTTGATATGTGGCAGTTGTAAGGACAGTGGACAGATTCTATTACCCGTTTAAAACATTAATTTGGGGAACATATTAATTGAAAATAATAATATATATTTTACTAAACAAACAAAAGGAACTAAATAACTTCTCTTTTTTAGTTACAAGTTTAAAATGTAAATTTACATAGTTATTCTAATGCACCATTCAAAGACATACAATACAAATTCCTTAGCAGCTAATAACCAATCAGGGAACGAGTTGGTAGTTGAGCGAGGCGACTGTTGTAGATGACGAATGCAGCTGAACATCGTCCATGTTTAAGATAACAAACAATGTAGCTTTTTGCCTTCTAACTAGTTACTGGTACGATATAGTGAATTATGCAACAGGGATTCTTTGAGCATTAGATTCCGCTTAATACGATGGTATTATTAATTTCCTCTATCGAGAAATTAAGTTTGATGTGTGTTGCATTGGAATTTTATGCTGGAAATAAATTCATTTGTTAATTTTCTGATCTTATATCTAGTATTATTTAAATTTAGGTAATTTGATGGATTGTCTGTTTGAAATTTTTCCCACTAGAGTTCATGGAGGCCGATTTTGATTGAATGAAATAATACCTGAGATTCCTGATTTGGATTATGTTCTTTTCAACGTCATTGTTTTAACGCTGCAAAGAGATTAAATTTAACCATTTAAGTGAAGTGTAATCCATAACAAAAATGTAATCATTTGCGCGCCTTTTACCAAATGTGAAAGGTTGGATAGAGAGGAGTCATGGGGAGGTTAACTATGATCTGACCCAACTGCTGTCTCGACACGGTTACTTCCGTTCCTACCTGTTCAAACAAGAAAAAGTAGAAAGCCTTATGTGTCTAGCTTGCGGACAAGCAGTAGACAATGCAAAACACACATTGTTCATATGCAGCCAATGGAACCTATAAAGAGGAGTACCTACTGAGAGAAAAGATTGGAGAATTCACCCCCGAAAACACGGTAGAGCTTATGCTGAAGAAGGAGGATAACTGGGACACCGTAGCTAAGTATGATGGAAATGAGAGAGCAGATGAATTAGCCAGGGTAGGTTCAGAATCCCCTTTCGTGGGCCCGAAACCGGTGTTCGGGATCACCTATGGACATGCCAGAGCAGCGGTAGATACATCGATACGGGAGGGAATGAATAGGGCCTGGACAAATTCAACTACAAGTAGACTTACAAAGAGGCTACTTAGACCAAGCAAGAAACATGCTGAACAACTCATCCCTCTTAGAAGGGATAACATGAGGTGGGTGGTTGGGCTCTTAACGAGCCACTGTCACCTCAGAAAACACCTACACTGGATAGGGATTGCTGCAGAAAATATTTGCAGGAAATGTGATTTGGCTGAAGAGTCCGCAGAACACATTCTCTTAGAGTGTGAGGCGTTACGACGAGCCAGGCTATACTCTCTAGGCCCTCCGGAGAAGGAGATGGAAACCATCCTAGACAACTCTATAGGTAGCATCTGTTCCTTCATAAGGATGACAGGTATTACTGAGTGGGTGAAGGATGGAAATTGGGGCGGCAAAAGACCTTTAGCTCAACATCGGTGAGGCCTCTGACAGAGGCTATCACAGCCCATAACATTAAAAAAAAAAAAATTTTTTAAAGTACGTGGAGACGATTTTACGGATGAAGAAACAGAATGGTCTGGTCAACGACCAAACCACGTGAAGCAACAGCAGCATTAGCAGAACAGATCATACGCGAATCTGGCGAAGAACAGCCATCTTGTGTAATGCTAACGCGGGTCCAGGATGGAAATCTCAATGCGGTTTAGATAAAAGAGGAAGGGTTTTAGTGGGTCGTACAGGTGGTACAGCCCCACACACTGGTCGGTCTCGCTGGGTCACTGATGGTGTGGATGCGCATTTCCCCCATATATATATATATATATATATATATATATATATATATATATATATATATATACTATAAAGTAAAAGTACTCTCAGTGGATATGTGCAATACAAAAGTTTACAGAAAGGTACTATGAATGTCAAATTTTCAGGTATTGTCATCAAAATCTCGGAAATACCCATGATATTTTCATCAATCGTCCCCATTGGGGTAATTTTAGTTCAATTTTTCCCTAACCAATTTAGTTCAATTTGTATACAGGCTTTTTTTTACAAACCATTGGGCAAGTTTGTTTTCCAAAATAATTAAATTTCAAAATGATAAGCCTACATTCATATTTAAAAAGAAAATGTTTTTCCGAATGTTATACAACCCACACAGTTAATTTGTGAAACTTTAAAATGTGCATCTAATGATAAATAAAAGTTTTTTCTGTGATACAAAATAAGAAAGTTATTAGTAAAAACATAATTGTTATAAAATAACCACTAAATTATAAAATAAAAAAAAGAACAATAATTAGTTTTGGTAATCTTAAGTTCAATGAAATTTAGTATGTCAAACTAGGTTTTAAGACTTACTATGTATTTGTAGAGTATGAATGAAAACTGGATACAAAATTTCAAAATTATGGGTATTGGAAATGGTTTTTTGGTCCTTTTTATCTATCTATCTCATATTTTGTTATGTAATTTGTGTCCAAGAGTATACATGTATCAAGTGCAATATTATAATTTTGAAATAGTAAAAATATGATAACCAACTTTGCCAAAAAAAATAATAATAACTCACCTTTTGTATTTAGCTCGAAGTGGTTCATTTTGAGGTGTGTCACTGTCTACTACTGCTGTTAAATTTATTACGCTTTTTGACATTTTGAACTAAAACAAAGGAAATTTGAAATACGTTAGAAATTTCTTGATCTATGTCTTATATCATTTGCTTAAGTTAAAGAAAAGAAAAATTAATGTCTAGTCTTTGTAAATAATAACAAGTGATTTATTATTCAGATAATAAAGCATACTAAATTAATTAAACAATAAAGCTTTAATGCTGATAATGCTCCATAATGTAAGTAATAAATAAAGTCCTAATTTTTATCTGAAACTAGATAAATATTTATTTTCACAATGTCCGTTATCAGTTAGTTTGAAAAGTATTTAGTTTAATCTAATATCTGTGTATAATGTTAGTAATAAATAATTATTAAGCCTTTAACTAAGTAATAAATAAAGTCCTAATTTTTATCTGAAACTAGATAAATATTTATTTTCACAATGTCAGTTATCAGTTAGTTTGAAAAGTATTTAGCTTAGTCTAATATCTGTGTATAATGTTAGTAATAAATAATTATTAAGCCTTTAAATTTTAATATATCTGGAATATATTTTTACCAGATAACACCAAAATATTTATTTTGTTGATATTAGTCAGAACAAAAATTGTTTAGCTTAAGGGGAGACAGGGGTAAATTTCGGTAAATATTTATTTTATTTTTTATTTATTTTATTATATTGTTATACATATCTTCATGATTATTTTGGTGTAAAAATTAGTTTCTGATGACTGTAACTACTTACGCAAAATACTTATGTGCGATTGGGAACAAAGCTACAATTTGCCACTTTTCTGTTTTAGTTATAGTGCTGCTATATATATTGTTCAGAGTGCTAAACAATTACTGCAGGTGCACGGAAAGGCTTAAAAATAAACATACTGAAGCATGTGTTGCCAATTATTCTGGCAGTTGTGGAGGAATGGAAGTTGAAGGAGTTGCCGATATCTTCAAAAAGTCGGAAGAAGTGTATGGTATTAGGTAGGCCTATAAGTACTACTTGGGCAATGAAGATAGCACCTCATACCCTAGGGTTGTTGCTGAAAAGCCCCTATGGGCCAGATTTTTTGATTGAAAAACAAGAATGTGTCGTCCAGGTTCAAAAAAGAATGGGCAGTAGGCTACGAACCCTAAAAAAACAAACTGCCAAGAATCTGTTGTGAGACGGTAAAACAATTGGTGGTCGAGGCCGTTTGACAGGCTAGGCAATAAATAAAATCTAAGAGTATTATGGTAATGCCATAAGGAGAAATTGTTCAAGCCTAGAAGATAGGAAAACAGCAGTGTGGGCTGAATATTTTCAAATTTTAGCCTCAGATGCGATACCAGAAAACCACAATCTCTGCCCAAAAGGTCCCAGAATGTTTATACTTGATTCTCTGAAAATCATGGTTTTTTTCCACAAAAAGTACATTATCTCAAAAACGGTACAAGATATTTCATGTCTGTTTTTTTTTTTTTTTGTTCCTTATAAATATACCTTTAATATGGCCATAGGAATTGCCCATGGGTGTATTATTAAATTTTCATTAAGTTTTAAAGAGTATTTTTTTATAACATTTTTAGGTTCTTCTAAAAAAAATGTATTATTATTTGTTAATGCATTTAAAAGTTCTATGCTCATATGCAGGCCCGTTTTTAATTCTTGTAGCGCCCCTGGGCAAATTAAAGAGATGCCCCCCCCCGATTAATTCATCTTTGCCAGTTTTGGATCGAGAGGGATTTCTCCCTTAACTCCACCGAACTCCTTTTAGTTGGTGAGTCGGTAAGTCTTTCCATTATCCACCACCTATGGACCCGCTGTGTCCCGGACTGGCAACCGACTGTAAAAACTTGCAAGTATTATTACTGCAGTTACAGGCTTAGGTGCTATGATTGACGTCACAACAAACAACCTTGTATTTTACAGTATCACGAACCACCCACCCACCCTAAAATATAGTTCATAACAATAATTGCCAATTCACTCAAGTTTTTCGGAGAACTGCTGTCCAGTCGAGTCATATTTCCATATTTGTTTAGTCCAACCGTGAGTGCGCGAGAATATCAAACACTAGACGCTCTAGGTTTCCTAGAAATTGTCATGCAGGCTGAGCCTGAGAATGTAGATTATTTATTGAGAGGAGAAACAATACTCTCTCACTAATGATAAAACTTATACGTTGAAGTATATGTACAATAATTAAGAGGCCTTACACCTACTACTACGGGTGAAGGGGGGCAAAGCGAGTTTTCTGTTTCGGACGCTATTTTCTAACCGATAAGCATGGAAATGTTACCAAATTGTTCAAAAAGATCTGAAGAATGGTTGTGCTACCTTAAAATTTTGATTTTTCAGCTCTATAATTTTTTATAGTTTTTTTGAATTTATAAACTTTTGTCAACATATACTACCTTAATATGGTTGAAATTTTTTCAATTAAAAAAAAAAATTATGACCCAAAACCCTTGCGCCCCTTGTACGCTTGCGCCCCTGGGCAAGTGCCCATGTTGCCCAGTTATAGAATCGGGCCTGCTCATATGAAAAAGGTAATTATAAGGAACAAAACAAACAAAAATTATAATTATCTTGTTTAGTTACTGAGAAAATGTACCTCAAAGTACTACATTTTAACATGGGGGAGTTAGGGACCCTCGACCTCCCTTAAGATATATTAATGCGTTTTTATTTTGCTTCCTCATTGACGTCTAAAAATGTTACTTGAAAGAATTGGAAACTTTCCTATTTCATTGCATACCAAACTTTAAGCTCATAGTACACTTTACCTTGGATGGTAGGTTAACATAATTTATTGATAATTGTTTACAATACCGGCACCCAAGATTAGCCCAGAAAGAAAAAAATTTGCGATTTCTCAAATTTTTATTTAGTTCTGAATAGATTGTATATAAATAGAATAGTATATAAAGTCTATAAAAATTAAAGACAAACTTTTAAAAAATCAGTTTTTTGTTACAGCAAAACACACAATTCACAAAAATGTTAAAGAAAAGCCACAGAAAATATTTTAAGTCGAGCAGGATGAAAGAGGAATTTTCATACAAGTAACTGAGATTTATTTATTATTATTAGCCTATTTTATTTTTTATGCATTAATGCATTTTTATCATTTTATTTTATTTTTTGTTCTTATTTTTCAGTGCTACAAAGAATTTTTTTGGCAGGGCAAAGAGAACTGTATATATGACATTTCCAAGTAAGTCAGTTGTCAATGACCAACCCCAAGAATTTAGCAGAACTTACCTCTTCTGTTATACTATCCCCCACATAACAGTTGGGTTGAGCTCTGCAGTATTTTTATTTAAATTAAAGCATAAATATTTTGTTTTGTCTTGATTGACAGTTAAAGTATTTTCAGTAAAGTACTGACTTGCAGCATTGACTTCAATAAAAGCTTTCTGTTCAAGCAATTGAGCATTTCTTGGTCCTAAGCTAATTGTTGTACCATCTGCATACTGAACCAAATTATCAAAACATACAAAAGAATATAAATAATTTATATATAAATGAAATAAAACATGTCCTAAAACTGATCCCTGTGGGACTCCATAGTTTTTAGGATCTTATTAGAAAGCCTTCCTGCCAGGTACACATTGAGTCCTGCTCGACAAATAAGTGTCTACCCAAAATAAAGATGTTCCCCTCACTCCAATCCATTCAAGTTTCTACAGCATTAAACTAAGCAGTAAACTAAGGACTTAATAAATCTCAAATATTAAATATCTCAAATATCTTAAATATCTCAAATATCTTAAATATCTCAAATATCTTAAATATTATCTCAAATGTATTATAATATTGATAAGTAGTAATTGCACAGTGGACTAAAATACTATGACTATTTAAAATATTGTTCTCAAAAAAAGTGAAAAGATTGGACAATAAATGTAAAAGTTAGTTAACATTTTCTAGTCTCTTTACTACCTTCGTCCTTTTTGGAGGTCTAATGTATAAGAACTAGTCATACAAACTTGTGTGCTTTTTGCTAAAAAATTACACAATAATTACTTTTTAGGAACCTGACAATGAAAATTAAAATTTAGACCATTCTTCTAATAATTTGAAATACATCATAAAGACTACTTGCACAACTATATAATATGTCTAACTTGCACAACTGTGAACCATATGTCTATAGAAGGCTATATCTAAGAATCATAACTATTTTATAATTCCATAGCCAGCTCCATAACCCTGACTGTAAAATATAAGTTTGAGAATTTGCTAGTGGATCAGTTTAGTGTATGCTCTATTTAGGCACACAAGTTCAATTACTGTATTTCAAGATTATAGTACCATCTGTAAGTGGGGTTTAAACATTGTACCCACTCAATCAGAAAATTTTAGTTTTTTAATTTTCTTGGAATTTATATTATACACCATATAAAGAAAATTGTATAGGCCTACATTTAATATTTCTGAAAATAGGTAAACATTTGATAGCTCCTTTACCTCTTATTTGGATATTCAAATTATTAAAATTACGGTTTTTATATTTGGAACATAAGAAATCAGGTAAAGACGGTAAATAATAAAAACAATGCATCAGTAATCTAAGAGTTCAACAAACAAAAGTATAGCCTACTGAACTCAATAAGAAGGAGTTTGCAATTATATATGACTAACTTTAAAACATTGCAAGGTAAGGAACCAACTTAACATGACTAAAGACAGGTAAACCAAATAATCAATAGGAAAGAACCAACCACAATTACTCAAAATCCAATGGGAAACAATAACACAATGGGAAATTTGTCACAAAAACAAAACATGAAAAATCAAGGAGTGGTGACAAAATTGATAGACATTCGGTCTATAGAAACTAAAGCATCATAATCAGTAGCCTACCTCAGGAGAATAAGTTAGAGTTCCTCAAGACAAAATTCTTGACATTATAATTTCAGTTTATTACGTACAGGGTGATTCACAAAGTTATCCCCACACTTATACATCTCATTCTACTAGTAAAAATAATGAAAAAAGTTCATATAAACATATGTCCTATCTCGTTTCGTTTAGCGTCTGTCTGTTTGTATGTTTTTTAGAAAAAAATTTCTATCTTAAAAATGGTTTGAGATATCAAGTTGAAACTTTTTACATTTAATGACCTTATTAGTGTGCATCTTATATAAAAGTTTCAAAATAATATCATTTACAGAAACAAAATGGCGGTCATTTAAAATGTTCAAATCCTAATAACTTTAAAACAAGTGATGTTAAAAAAAAAGGCAAGATACATAAAAAATAGCCCCTTTTAATACAAGCATTTTGGTACCTGGTTTATTGATCTAAGATAAGTAGTAACAGAAATAAGTAAGATTTCCCAAGTAAAGGTTTGTGTTTTATTCATAATTGCAATGTATTTTCCAATAATGATGAAGAATTCATGTCACAACAAGCAACAAATAATATTACCTGAACTGTAAAACACAAGTGACATTAAAGAAACAACAGGTAAGAAAACCTAATTATGATTTCAAAGCAAATGTTCAATGTGGCCTCCTCTCTGCTGACTGCACAGTGCAAATCGCTGTAAAGCTGACCGCCGGATCTTGGGGGCCAAGGGACAGGACCACCGCGTCCGATCCATTGATGTTCATACACTGCGTTAAGATGCTGTCGGACTGCATTTGTAAAGTGGGCCGGGCCCCATCGTATTGGAACCATATTTGTTGCCTAACATTGAAAGTAACATTTTCGAAAGGATACACAAAATCAAATCACACACAACATTAAAACATCTTACTTATTTCTGTTACTACTTATCTTAGATCAATAAACCAGGTACCAAAATGCTTGTATTAAAAGGGGGTATTTTTTATGTATCTTGCCTTTTTTTGTAACATCACTCGTTTTAAAGTTATTAGGATTTGAACATTTTAAATGGCCGCCATTTTGTTTCTGTAAATGATATTATTTTGAAACTTTTATCTAAGATGCACACTAATAAGGTCATTAAAGGTAAAAAGTTTCAACTTGATATCTCAAACCACTTTTAAGATAGAATTTTTTTTCTAAAAAACACATACAGACAGACGCTAAACGAAACGAGATAGGACATGTTTATATGAACTTTTTTCATTATTTTTACTAGTAGAATGAGCTGTATAAGTGTGGGGATAACTTCGTGAATCACCCTGTATATTATTAATCAATTAATATACACCACTAATATTATTATTCAATTATAATTCCACTAAGTATATTATTAATCAATTATAATAATAATCAAATATTATTATCACCACTAATCTAAAAATATTTTTTAAACCAAAACCTCCAGGAATAAGTTAGGATATATTATATATTCAAATAGACCCGTGAAATTATTCAGTTAAAAACCCACATGACGTCACAACAAACAACCTTGTATTTTACAGTATCACGAACCACCCACCCACCCTAAAATATAGTTCATAACAATAATTGCCAATTCACTCAAGTTTTTCGGAGAACTGCTGTCCAGTCGAGTCATATTTCCATATTTGTTTAGTCCAACCGTGAGTGCGCGAGAATATCAAACACTAGACGCTCTAGGTTTCCTAGAAATTGTCATGCAGGCTGAGCCTGAGAATGTAGATTATTTATTGAGAGGAGAAACAATACTCTCTCACTAATGATAAAACTTATACGTTGAAGTATATGTACAATAATTAAGAGGCCTTACACCTACTACTACGGGTGAAGGGGGGCAAAGCGAGTTTTCTGTTTCGGACGCTATTTTCTAACCGATAAGCATGGAAATGTTACCAAATTGTTCAAAAAGATCTGAAGAATGGTTGTGCTACCTTAAAATTTTGATTTTTCAGCTCTATAATTTTTTATAGTTTTTTTGAATTTATAAACTTTTGTCAACATATACTACCTTAATATGGTTGAAATTTTTTCAATTAAAAAAAAAAATTATGACCCAAAACCCTTGCGCCCCTTGTACGCTTGCGCCCCTGGGCAAGTGCCCATGTTGCCCAGTTATAGAATCGGGCCTGCTCATATGAAAAAGGTAATTATAAGGAACAAAACAAACAAAAATTATAATTATCTTGTTTAGTTACTGAGAAAATGTACCTCAAAGTACTACATTTTAACATGGGGGAGTTAGGGACCCTCGACCTCCCTTAAGATATATTAATGCGTTTTTATTTTGCTTCCTCATTGACGTCTAAAAATGTTACTTGAAAGAATTGGAAACTTTCCTATTTCATTGCATACCAAACTTTAAGCTCATAGTACACTTTACCTTGGATGGTAGGTTAACATAATTTATTGATAATTGTTTACAATACCGGCACCCAAGATTAGCCCAGAAAGAAAAAAATTTGCGATTTCTCAAATTTTTATTTAGTTCTGAATAGATTGTATATAAATAGAATAGTATATAAAGTCTATAAAAATTAAAGACAAACTTTTAAAAAATCAGTTTTTTGTTACAGCAAAACACACAATTCACAAAAATGTTAAAGAAAAGCCACAGAAAATATTTTAAGTCGAGCAGGATGAAAGAGGAATTTTCATACAAGTAACTGAGATTTATTTATTATTATTAGCCTATTTTATTTTTTATGCATTAATGCATTTTTATCATTTTATTTTATTTTTTGTTCTTATTTTTCAGTGCTACAAAGAATTTTTTTGGCAGGGCAAAGAGAACTGTATATATGACATTTCCAAGTAAGTCAGTTGTCAATGACCAACCCCAAGAATTTAGCAGAACTTACCTCTTCTGTTATACTATCCCCCACATAACAGTTGGGTTGAGCTCTGCAGTATTTTTATTTAAATTAAAGCATAAATATTTTGTTTTGTCTTGATTGACAGTTAAAGTATTTTCAGTAAAGTACTGACTTGCAGCATTGACTTCAATAAAAGCTTTCTGTTCAAGCAATTGAGCATTTCTTGGTCCTAAGCTAATTGTTGTACCATCTGCATACTGAACCAAATTATCAAAACATACAAAAGAATATAAATAATTTATATATAAATGAAATAAAACATGTCCTAAAACTGATCCCTGTGGGACTCCATAGTTTTTAGGATCTTATTAGAAAGCCTTCCTGCCAGGTACACATTGAGTCCTGCTCGACAAATAAGTGTCTACCCAAAATAAAGATGTTCCCCTCACTCCAATCCATTCAAGTTTCTACAGCATTAAACTAAGCAGTAAACTAAGGACTTAATAAATCTCAAATATTAAATATCTCAAATATCTTAAATATCTCAAATATCTTAAATATCTCAAATATCTTAAATATTATCTCAAATGTATTATAATATTGATAAGTAGTAATTGCACAGTGGACTAAAATACTATGACTATTTAAAATATTGTTCTCAAAAAAAGTGAAAAGATTGGACAATAAATGTAAAAGTTAGTTAACATTTTCTAGTCTCTTTACTACCTTCGTCCTTTTTGGAGGTCTAATGTATAAGAACTAGTCATACAAACTTGTGTGCTTTTTGCTAAAAAATTACACAATAATTACTTTTTAGGAACCTGACAATGAAAATTAAAATTTAGACCATTCTTCTAATAATTTGAAATACATCATAAAGACTACTTGCACAACTATATAATATGTCTAACTTGCACAACTGTGAACCATATGTCTATAGAAGGCTATATCTAAGAATCATAACTATTTTATAATTCCATAGCCAGCTCCATAACCCTGACTGTAAAATATAAGTTTGAGAATTTGCTAGTGGATCAGTTTAGTGTATGCTCTATTTAGGCACACAAGTTCAATTACTGTATTTCAAGATTATAGTACCATCTGTAAGTGGGGTTTAAACATTGTACCCACTCAATCAGAAAATTTTAGTTTTTTAATTTTCTTGGAATTTATATTATACACCATATAAAGAAAATTGTATAGGCCTACATTTAATATTTCTGAAAATAGGTAAACATTTGATAGCTCCTTTACCTCTTATTTGGATATTCAAATTATTAAAATTACGGTTTTTATATTTGGAACATAAGAAATCAGGTAAAGACGGTAAATAATAAAAACAATGCATCAGTAATCTAAGAGTTCAACAAACAAAAGTATAGCCTACTGAACTCAATAAGAAGGAGTTTGCAATTATATATGACTAACTTTAAAACATTGCAAGGTAAGGAACCAACTTAACATGACTAAAGACAGGTAAACCAAATAATCAATAGGAAAGAACCAACCACAATTACTCAAAATCCAATGGGAAACAATAACACAATGGGAAATTTGTCACAAAAACAAAACATGAAAAATCAAGGAGTGGTGACAAAATTGATAGACATTCGGTCTATAGAAACTAAAGCATCATAATCAGTAGCCTACCTCAGGAGAATAAGTTAGAGTTCCTCAAGACAAAATTCTTGACATTATAATTTCAGTTTATTACGTACAGGGTGATTCACAAAGTTATCCCCACACTTATACATCTCATTCTACTAGTAAAAATAATGAAAAAAGTTCATATAAACATATGTCCTATCTCGTTTCGTTTAGCGTCTGTCTGTTTGTATGTTTTTTAGAAAAAAATTTCTATCTTAAAAATGGTTTGAGATATCAAGTTGAAACTTTTTACATTTAATGACCTTATTAGTGTGCATCTTATATAAAAGTTTCAAAATAATATCATTTACAGAAACAAAATGGCGGTCATTTAAAATGTTCAAATCCTAATAACTTTAAAACAAGTGATGTTAAAAAAAAAGGCAAGATACATAAAAAATAGCCCCTTTTAATACAAGCATTTTGGTACCTGGTTTATTGATCTAAGATAAGTAGTAACAGAAATAAGTAAGATTTCCCAAGTAAAGGTTTGTGTTTTATTCATAATTGCAATGTATTTTCCAATAATGATGAAGAATTCATGTCACAACAAGCAACAAATAATATTACCTGAACTGTAAAACACAAGTGACATTAAAGAAACAACAGGTAAGAAAACCTAATTATGATTTCAAAGCAAATGTTCAATGTGGCCTCCTCTCTGCTGACTGCACAGTGCAAATCGCTGTAAAGCTGACCGCCGGATCTTGGGGGCCAAGGGACAGGACCACCGCGTCCGATCCATTGATGTTCATACACTGCGTTAAGATGCTGTCGGACTGCATTTGTAAAGTGGGCCGGGCCCCATCGTATTGGAACCATATTTGTTGCCTAACATTGAAAGTAACATTTTCGAAAGGATACACAAAATCAAATCACACACAACATTAAAACATCTTACTTATTTCTGTTACTACTTATCTTAGATCAATAAACCAGGTACCAAAATGCTTGTATTAAAAGGGGGTATTTTTTATGTATCTTGCCTTTTTTTGTAACATCACTCGTTTTAAAGTTATTAGGATTTGAACATTTTAAATGGCCGCCATTTTGTTTCTGTAAATGATATTATTTTGAAACTTTTATCTAAGATGCACACTAATAAGGTCATTAAAGGTAAAAAGTTTCAACTTGATATCTCAAACCACTTTTAAGATAGAATTTTTTTTCTAAAAAACACATACAGACAGACGCTAAACGAAACGAGATAGGACATGTTTATATGAACTTTTTTCATTATTTTTACTAGTAGAATGAGCTGTATAAGTGTGGGGATAACTTCGTGAATCACCCTGTATATTATTAATCAATTAATATACACCACTAATATTATTATTCAATTATAATTCCACTAAGTATATTATTAATCAATTATAATAATAATCAAATATTATTATCACCACTAATCTAAAAATATTTTTTAAACCAAAACCTCCAGGAATAAGTTAGGATATATTATATATTCAAATAGACCCGTGAAATTATTCAGTTAAAAACCCACATGGTTATAAAAATCGAAGTAAATAAATATTTTTCCGGTACTTACGTATTAATGCCACCGCAGCAGAAGTTGCTAATGCGCATGCGCCAATATTTGCTTACTTTTGCGATATAATTATATAGGCTATCACGACAGGTTTGGCCAGGTAGCTATATATATATATATATCACCTGGCCAAACCTGTCGTAAGTTTATTGAAGTTAATAATTTGAAATTGGAATTCTGCTTCCCTTAAACCAGTTTGCTCTTTATTGGCGCATGCGCATTAGCGCAACCTCTGCTGCAGTGGCGTTAATACGTAAGTACCATTTTTCCTAACATACCACTGTATGCGTAAAACTTTCTTTTTTTTTATTACTGACCACCTCTAAAATATATAGGCCTAACCTTCAATGTTCTAACACTAATTTACGGATATTTTTATGAATAAAATGCTGTGTGATAATGTAAGAGTAAACAATTACCATGGTAATTGTCAAATAAGCAAGATTAGGTGCTATTATGTGCATTTCATAATTTTAAATTTGTATTTTTTTAGTGAAAAAATATATTCCGCATTAAAATATTATGTTTATATTTCAATATAAGGTATGTAGTATGGTAAACAAATTATGGTAAATATGGAGACGAGTTGTCCGATCAATATAAGCGTGAAATCTCGATAATACCGCTTCAAAATAGTGTTTTTCCAATAAAATAGAATTTAATGATAGTGGTTTTTATCTCTCACAATTCATTATTTACTTAACAGTCTATGAAATTGACAAATTTCAACATATTCAATCGGGTAGCCCTATTAAATTCACTCGGAGGTGCATGGACACTTCATTCACTTTCACACATTGATATTACTACGCTTTTATGATATAAGATTCCGAATGACTAGGTCTCTGAAACCCAGACCTAGTAAAAGAACTATAGGTCAAGTAAGGTAAAAAAATATATATATATATATATATATATAATGTAATGACCTTCCTTGACCTGTAGTTCTTTAACTAGTTCTGGTTAGATAACCATATATATATAAATATATAGAGAGAGTTACCTTCCCCGACCTTATTCCACGACATGATTGATACTAAATGATATGTAGTTTCACAGATCTTAAAACCGAACTAGTTTCTGCACAGAATAAAAAACATTGATAGATTTTACTTAAAATGATGATATATGTGTCAAAATAATCTCTAAATGCCATAAATCAGTCATTTTAAAGCACTGATTTAGGATAAAAATATTGAATTGTGGAAGATAAAAGGTGGTAAGCATATTTAATAAGTATCGAAATGATGAACAAAACTGCTATTTTAAAGAGGAATTGCCGAGATTTTGACACTTAAATCGATCTGACAACGTCTCTCCATATTTACCCAAATTATTTTAAATAACACCTACTTAATCTCTCTTATTATTTGACAATTACCACTATGGTACCACAAAAGTTTATAAACTACCTACCAAATATTTGGCAAGAGAACATATATATCCATAATAAAACAATTCCTTTATATTAATCCATAAATGATAAGATACAATCTTGTTGAGCACTGTGGTGAAATTCACAATAATAATTCGAATTTGCCCCTAACCACAATCACTAGAAACTTAATAAAACACAATTATCTGATTAATTGTTCTTTATTAATTATTTCCACTTAATGCCCTGATATACACTTCAATAACATTGTTATCATCATCGGAGGGACTTGTTTATAAACTAAATCTAACCTTACATATCTACTAATGAAATAAAATTAAACCTAAAACTATGATAACCTGAGTGCAAGCTAAAATCCCTCCCACTCCACAGATCAGTTGACCAGTAAGGACTCCTGTTGATCTGTGGAGTGGGAGGGATTTTAGCTTGCACTCAGGTTATCATAGATTTAGGTTTAATTTTATTTCATTAGTAGATATGTAAGGTTAGATTTAGTTTATAAACAAGACCCTCGATGATGATGATGATAACCATGTTATCGAAATGTACATCAGGGCATTAAGTGGAAATAATTAATAAAGAACAATTAATCAGATAATTGTGTTTTATTAAGTTTCTAGTGATTGTGGTTAGGGGCAAATTCGAATTATTATCATAAATGATAAGTTATTGCACATTAATAAATTACACTATAATAATTATGTATTATAAATATATAATGATTGATAAAAGATTTGACAATAAGCAAAAAACCTACAAACAAGGTATTTTAGACTAACCTTACTTTTAAATTAACTTAGACTTACCTTATATAGGTAACCAAACAAATATTTAACCACAAAACTAAAGATTACAGTAATTACTTAGATATAACTTTAAATTGTTGATAATTACTTTACAGATAAAATACCTGGAAACACCAAAATTGTAGGAATCTACAATCTACCAACTGGCGCGAAAAGTAATCAGCAGTTTTAACCAGTATCAGACGACAGACAGATGGTATTGCAGTCATCTTTCCCTTAATTTGATTACTTTAGATAAGGAGCAAATAAGTATTTTAAGCAACATTTTTCATTTAGACCACATATAAAATACCTAAAATGTAGTCCTAAAAGATTAGAACTAAGTTAATTCTACAAATTTGGATTAATTAATTATATTACCCATAAAATGAGAAGAAGACGAAGCAGCAAATAAAACTAATAATTACGTGTTACATCTGCGGTGGAACAGACAAGACTAAGACTAGAACCAACAAAAAATATTATCATACAGAAAAATTAAAATTTTGAAACTAAAATTGCACTTCATTCAAGGATCTGAATTTTTACATGCAAAATTAATTACCAATCTCGAAAAATACTATTGTTTTCTAAATAATTAATACGTTACACACACTTTATAAGAATTATGGAACAACTATTTGAAATTGGATAGCCTATTGCAAAATTAATTACTTAGGTTAGATTCACTTGAAGCACGGTAACTTATCTAGAACTTGAAAATAAAAAATTGTATTTTCCACAATATTTACGTTTGAACTAGGATTAGATGCTGCATTTTCTTTGGCAGATGTTTATGATTAAAGACCTTTTTAATATATTATCTCCGTTACAAACTAAAGAAACAAGAATGCAATAGTGGGAAGTTTTGGTTAGAATTAATTGTAACAAATCTTAGTATTAGTAAAAATAGTCTGGTGTTCGAAATTCATTTCTTTTTTGCAAACTTCATTTATTTTCACTTTTTCAAACAACATACTGTTTATAGTATGTACAATGAAATCTAAATTATAACTTGGTGAGAGGATTTATTATTCTTATATACAAGAATAAGGATAACTTAGGACGGGAATCCGTAGTCTCTTGCACTCGATGGCATGGTACAAATCGTCTATTTTCTAGTTATAGCTTAGGTATTCATCTTATCCATTCGCCACAGTTTTACCTGTTTTCCTGTTTATAAAAAAGAAAAGAATAATTGCAAAGATCCGCTGAAAAAAAAAGTGCTAACCTTTATCAACCTCATTTTGAGGGGGTTACGACCCAATCCCAGTTTTAGAGTGAATTTCAAAAATATTAGTTTCTCTAAAAAAACACTATGATATAATATAGCAAAAACTATAAGTGGTAAATGGTTACCAAGACAACAAACATTAACCCTTTGCGCTCGGTAACCATTACTATAAGTTGAACGCACAGATCGGGTGGCCAGCACTGCTGGCCGCAGCCATTTACGCTTCAAGTCGGAATTAATTACTTGCGTAGGCACGCGTAGCTCGGATGGCCAGCAGTGCTGGCCAACATGAAATTACTCGAACGCTCGGGAGGCCACTAGTGCTGGCCACGAAAATAAACAGCATTTTAAAAATATATTTATTTAATTGCAGCTATATACACATAATAGGTACAGTGTCTGGTATGTGCTGCAACCTATGAAGTGGAAAGTGATCTAAATAAACATGTAAAAATAGCGCCAAATAAAGATCACATGTTTCTGTTGGAGCATCGCATTTCCATTTTACTAAAATTCGAACAAAACGGGTAAGAATATTTCGAGAAACTTCATCTTTTTAACAGCTTTATGACCGATTTTTCGTTTTTTTTTACAAATAACACACAAGCCAGCATAATTGGAGAGATGGCAATCAATAAGTTTTGTTTGAATCCGTATAGGCTACATTTGATCAAAATTTGATTAAAATCGATAGAGCCAAATTTGGGAAATTCGTTATTTTGTCTTTATTTTCTTATACAGTTAAACAAAAATTTTGAGTTTATTAAAGAAAAAGTACCCAAAATATGACTGTAATATCCTATTTACAAAATTTATTACATTTGGGATCTAAAGCACTTAACAGACAATAGAGGTCAAACTTTGATAGTCCACTTTTTTTTACTCAACAGACCTCAAATATTTTAATATATCCATGTAATTTCAATATAATTTTTTTGACTCGTTGCATAACTTTTTCTATACATGTAAGACAAAAGGAATAACTACGAATTGTTTCATTTGGAGAAAAAACCAACAAACAAAATAAACAAGTGAATTACTTCTGTTCCAAATAACAAAACATAATAGATAACAAATTAATAATTAATAATAGTAGTTTCATTGCTCAATTATATATATTTCTGTATATTTAAGTGTATATTGTTTGTAGAGCTATGTGGTGATTTGCTTTATATGTGCAATTGTGTGCTAGACAGATTTAATGTATACAGGGACTTTCTTAATTATATTCCCAACTTCAAGGGGGTGATTTATTGTGTTTATTTAATAAAGACATGTTTTCTCTAAACACTAGTTTCCCCACCTATCACCTATTTTGTTGTGTAACAAAAACAAACACTTTATTTTATTCAATTTTAAAATAGCAATCAATTAATGTTGAATATCAAATAAATCTATTTAACTTCACAGACAAAAAAATTACCCTTTTAACGACAAATAAAACTTTAACAAAATTCTGTATGTCAAAAGACAGCAAAGTTATTGTTAAAAAATAAAAAATAAAAAATTCTTTGTAATTGTGAACAACATCCAGAATTTTATGATACCAGTTATTTCTTATTGTTATTTGATTTCATACATATTCTACCATATTAATAAATAAAACTTTGTATTATTATGTACTTTTATATAATTTATTTCAAAATAAAGAACATCTAATATTTTATTTGAAAGGGGATCAAATGTTAAAAATACAGGTGTATGTTTTAAATTAAGTTCTAAATAATGTAACCATTAAGTTTTATCAAATTCCTTTTCTAAATGTTAAAAGTATATCAAATATTTTTTTTTAAATATAAAAACTGCAAAAATGTGTTTAAGTTCATTTATTAAAACTATATAGAAATAAAATATGCTTTCGTTTGTCATTCTTTCATCCTATATACCAATTGTGGTGAATAGTCTAAAATTAATTCCGAGCTGGTGCGACAGAACAGTCAATATGGCTGCCGACCTAGCCAGAAAAGTTACGTGGCCAGCACTGCTGGCCACCCGAGCTGTGCGCACGGCGACATCGTAAACAATGTCTGGTAAACTCGGATAACTATTTGGCCAGCAGTGCTGGCCAGACGAGTGCAAAGGGTTAATAATGCAGTGTTAATGTAGTTAACACATGATGAATACCGGTATAGCATATTTATTTTTTATTATCTATTTAATATTTAACTAGACAAACCCCGTGCAGCGCAAAGCGCCGTGTGCTTGCTTTGCTCATAGTAAGAAGGTCTTCATATTGAATTTATTAGTTTTTAATAAATCTGAAGATTATAAAAGATTAGTGGAGGGAGATTGGGATAAAAATATTTTTTGTATGGCTAAATTATGTATAAATATGTAGAATTTTGATAATATACAACAAATTAAATTTTTAATTGACTTAGAATTGTTGATGGCATCTTATAATTAATTAACCGATTAATAGTCTGATTTCATTAGCTTTGGCAAAGTCAAGAATGTAGAGTTGGCCATATGAACTGTTTTTTTTATTCTCAGCATATAAAGGTGAAATGAGATGATGAGTTATACCATGAATTTTAAATCAGTAAGGACCATAATTTGGTGGAAGGTCAATTTTTGCACTGAAAGAAGCAAAAGACATTGCATTGTTGTACTGGCGAATGTTCTCCTTAAAATTTTTAGATTTAATATTGTTACCAGTAAAAAGATATTTCAGTTCATCAATAATTATGGTTATTGGCTTTAGTTTTACCTTGCCTTCATAACAACAAAGGGTATTTACTTGATGTATTTTCTTCAGGTTGGAAATACAGTGCAGAACAGTACTGACAAACTCCCACCAGAACATCTATAGAATATGGATAAGAGTAGGTGTAAACTTTGAAATAGCACACTTGAAGATTGGTTTTGATATTTTTGGATGCATTTGTTGCATTATTTCATCAGCAGGATGGTCAGTTTTGTTAGATTATTGATGTCTTGCTCACTCTAGACGACCGGTGAGGGTGGGTTTTCTTTTACGTTTTTTTGTAGTTGGAGCAGCATCGTTAAAATAGTTTGTTTCATTGATAGCTGCTGAAGAAGAAGGAGGGTCTATTTCTTGCATTATTTCATCAGTAGGAGGGTCACTTTTGTTAGTTATTTTACGTCTTGCTCATTCTAGACAACCTGTGTTTTCTTGGACATTTCTTTTTAATTGCTGCAACATTGTTAAAATAGTTTGTTTCATTGATAGCTGCTAAAGAAGAAGGAGGGTCTATTTCTTGCATTATTTCATCAACAGTATAACCAGTTTGGTTGGATTGTTTGGATCTTGACCGTTCCCCACGACCAGTGAGTGTGAGTTTTCTCGGGCATTTTTTTTTTGTTTTTGTTATTGCGCTTGTTTGTGGTGTCTCAATTACACTTTTGAAATTACCAAAACTTTATTATATGGAATTCAGCTGATTAAAGTTTTGTCCGTATGTCGGATCGCCTATTATGTAATCACTGTATCGATGTATCGATGTATTGTTTCATTACGTTACTAACGCACTCTAATCAAATATCATAATGATGTTCTAAATGTCCATATAAACAATAGGAAACACTTCTGAATAAACAGTTTCCATCTCCAATAATTGGAGTTATATCAAAATGTTTATAACTAGTCATGATCATGGTTGTAATCAAGCGATGCTAACCAAACAAAAATTTACCAGGTATAATATAACATCTAGAAAATTAAATATGTTATTTGTTATGTACTTAGAAATACAATTCTACACGTTTAATCACCACTAACCTACTTAAATGAAGTATATTACAACATAAACAAACCATGTTATGATAATAAAACATATGTTTTGTTATAATCAGCTGATCTGTGCTGTTGTATTCAGCTGATCAGTAAAAACAATATTAATGAATAGAAAATATTTTAAATTACATTTTTAGAATATTAAATGAAGGAATAGTAAACTTTTCAGGCAATGGGCAAATATATAGAGTTAATTACCTTTCATTTAACACAACCTGCATGTAAATCGGTCCAATAAAACTCCAGATCTCACTCGGAATAGGCTTAAAATTGTACCCCATGTTAAATTGCCATAAGAGATTTTAATTTTCGTTTTTACAAAATTTAGTGGGGTAATAGCTGAAATCAAAGCAAAATGGGCAAATATACAGACAATTACCTTTCATTTGCTACCAACTGTGTGTAAATTGGTCCAGTAGTATGGTCAGATCCGATGTCATAAGCTTTAAATTTCTTCCCTATGTTAATTCTCCATAAGAAAAGTTTATTTTCAATTTTTGACCCAATTAACATACATATTTTCAAAATAAAAAATAAAACCTGCACATATAGGACTGTTAAGATTTGTTTTGGTACAACCCGCGTGTAAATCGGTCCAGTAGTATGGTCAGGCTCGCTGTCATAAGCTTTAAATTTTTCCCTACGTTAAATCTCCATAAGAAAAGTTTATTTTCCATTTTTGACCCAATTAACATAAATATTTTCAAAATATAAATAAAACCTGCACATATAGGACTGCTAACCTTTGTTTTGGTACAACCCGCATGTAAATCGGTCAAGTAGATCGGTCAGGGTCGCTGTCATTAGTTTTGCAAAAGTTTTTTAATATATAAGATTAAATTTGATAATTGAACTTTATAGTGGAGATGCTGAGATTAAAAAAATAATGACACAAGGTAATAAATTTTGTTTAAATGAAAATATTCAATAGAGCTACATCGGTATGTGGTAGCTTTCGACCTTCACTGGAAAAACACTTGAAAACAAGTTCGCTTTAACTTTTTGTCAGTGAAACCTGCGGGCTAGTGCTCTGTCATCTGCCGTGCTGTTTACTACGGGCTTATCGCTATATAGTACAGTTTATAGGTTTGTAGTCGATACTTAATTTACCAGCGAATGTAATTTTTAATGATTAAAATACTGTAGTTGAAAAAGCGTAGTTATGATTGAAAGTAACCATAATTGTGAAAAGTTGGTCAGAATATTATTATTTATAGACAGTCCCGAGAAATCATTGTAATTTGTATTCCTTTGTATTATGTACGTATTTATTCAATAATAATTAACTATCAAGTATATGATTGTAGTAAAATGAATTTAAATACTAAGCGAGACGGGTTCTCCTTTGCGGTGGCATCCCTACTCCTAAACCTCACCATCCTTCCTTAAAGTGCCACCACAGGAACAAACGAGCTCTAGTATTCTTTAATAATATATAAAACAAAACAAATTAGTATAACTAACCTATCTAACTGTAGGAGTCTAGTCTAGAGTAATATTTATCCACTATTCATTAAAATATGAACGGAATGCGAATGCTGAGCAAAGTATTAAATTAATTAATTTAACTACATTCCTTTGCCATTTGTAGCTTTGTTTTAATTTCTATTGACACATTTTCAATCAAATCATTTCCAAAAGTTGTTTACGTATTTGAAAATTAATATGATCTGAAACGCGTCAGCAGAAGTTAAGACAAAATGGCAAATAAAATGTCTACTGATAGAAATTGTAGATTTTCAAAATAATATTAATATTAGGATATCAAAATTTTTCAAGGAAAATGAATGTAGGTTTTGGTTATAGTTATTTAAATGGTGTGATCTCTGGGTGTGCTACTGCAATTTCAATTGAATAAAAAACCTACTGTTGTGTACATGTAATGGTTTTCATGTCATACATTAGTTCTGATGTTGCTCAATTTTATATGCTTTTGATAATGGTACTAATATTACTCTTTTTAAAATAAAGGAAGAATTTTCAAATGTTTGTTTGGCAAATACAAATATAGGTATAAAAGAAATGATTATCTTTTTTTTTAATATCAAGTTAATCAAAAATGACTATGAAATTATCAAAAAGTTCTTAATAATTATTTGAAAATCAAAAAATGAAAAATATGAAGTGAAATATAATTTTAATTATTTTATATGTGATAATAGCTATTAGTGAAACAAATGTGTGAATGTGGTCATTGTCACGTTGAGAAAGAAAGCAATCAATAGTGTATGACAATAACACTAGAGTCGAATTACACTAGATTTTTCCTAAATCTGCACTTAATACAAAAAAGAAAAATACATCAAATTAATAAGAACTAAGGTATAACTAAAATCATATAGTTATTGTTGTTTTTAATTGATTTTTATAAAAGATTAATTTTCATTACTGTTCTATTACTTGAAGTGAACATTGCTAAATAGAAATGTAGATACAATTATTTTAATAAATAATTTTTGTTTTTATTCTTAACTTTTTGTATATTTTGTCACATAAATACAACATGATGGCAGCTGTGAACATTTTGTCTAAAGCTATAACTAAATTAAGAGAGTGTCTTGACTTTATACAATTATTCACTTAGTATTTAACTATTGTTTTAATTAATTTAGACAGAAGAAAAAATGACCACTCCTTGTATTGAAGGTAATATGGCAACTAACTGGAAAAAATTCAAAAGTATATATTAAGTATACATGTATATGTACTTATAATAGTAATAAATCTGTCTACAGTAAAATAGCAATGCTTTATTTTTTATCTTAATCTCTTTTTCTCAATCTAAATCATGTTTTGTTTATCTAAATGTAATAAAAGGAATGGAAAATAAATAAAATAGAAAAAAAATAAAATACTGTTATTTAGTGGTGGAAAAGGTTTATGAGATATATATCTTTGATTCTTGTGAGCTAACAGTGACTGGAAAAAAAGACATAGAAATAGCATTAGGGAAATTTGCTGATTTTTTTTACCGAAGTAATATTAATCAAGAGCTGACAAAAAGAGAGGAAATCATATGAACAGCTTGTGGCTAGACTTAGCTATATCAGTAACAGTAAGACATGTAAGTTTCGAATGTTGGGAATTGTTTTAGTCAAAAATATTTTGGTTGTAGGAGTAAAAGATAGACCTCTCCAAGTATAATTATTCAATGTTACACCTTTAACTATGACAGAAGCATTAATTAATTATCGGACTCTAGCTATTGTAACTCACCAAGTTGAACAAATGCAAATAAAACAGGAAATTGATTACATATATTTTGAAAGCAACAGACTGTCAGAATTAAAAATAGAGATAAGAAACTAAGTAAATTTGACAACTCAGAAAATAAGGTTGTACAGATATCGTGAATAACAACGTGACTATGGCTACTGTTCAGCTTATGGTACGGTCTGGCTTTTTGTAATAAGAAAATTAATTATGCAAAGATGTGTATAAAGAATAAGCATATCCACTTGCAACAATTCAGAATTCATCTAATAACAGTGTCAACTATGTATACAAAATTAGAGTTCAATATATTTTCTACAGCATTATTGAGTGTTTTGTAAAAAAAATGGAGATATTTCATCAGTGTGTTAAGCCGCGTCCACACTATGCCGCGGTTGGCCGTTGGCAAAGCCAACTGCTGGCCTTCCATCTACATCTGAGTTGGCATTGAGTTGCACAATGTCTGCCGAGGAGGATTTACTTGTTGCTTTGGCTGCGTTGATAATAATTGAATATTGAGAAAAAATACGCAAACGACGGTTTTGGTGCGTCCAAGCCTTCAAAGTAGAGCACAATATGGAACTAGTGACTTGATTAGGGATTTATTATTGGATGACATTGACAAACTAAATCCCGAGTACAGAATGATGTGGATGTGGTTTTAAAAACTTTTTCCGAATGAAAAGTAGTGACTTTGAAGTTCTTTAAATAAGATGGCTCACATCATCAAGAAGGAAGACACGCCCTTCAGAAGAGCTATTCCTGCTGATGAACGTCTTGCAGTTACTCTGCGATTCTTAGCGACGGGAGATCCTACCATTTGGTAAGCTACATGTTCAAGATTTCGAAGAAATTAATCTCAAATATTATCCCGATAGTTTGTGATGCAATTGTCAGCGTTTTACATGATTACATTAAGGTAAGAAGAAAAAAACATGCTTTACAAATTAATGAAAATTATATTAAGTACCGGTACATATGTATCTTAAGTTTTAACAGAAAAAATAACACAAGTCTAAATTCAAATAATAATTTTGAAGACATGAAGTGGTAACTAGAGTTCCATCAAAATATTTTCAATAGAGTCACTGTTCGTTATTGAATGTAGTGAATGGACAGACGGTGTGGGACTTATCACAGATTGTGGAGAGATCGTTCGTAGTAATCCAGAATTAGACGGTTGTTCAAAACGTTGGTGTAAATTAGGGTATGCAGGTGCCATAGGGACAGAGAATTGATGCTGTACATTATAGTTCTGTACAGGAAAAGGCTGTGGGTAACTTGCATTCGCTGGTTTAAAAATGGCACACCAGGTTCTTAATTTTCCTGTTCACTTCGTCTTTATCCACACCAAAGCTAACAGCGATTTCTAGTAAAGCGTCTAGTTTTTATTCCTGTCTTTGTACTCTTTCATACGACAGTCCCACAGAACAGGACGATCTCCGTATAGATTAATTAAATCAAACACTTTAGCATTCTTCCACTCCATGATTACGTCCATTCCAAATACGGCGCTGTCCAAGACACAACTGAAGCCGTGTAGAGCCAGCGGTTGGCACGTCCCCACTCCTCGCTCTCATTGGCTTTCTTTGTAGCAGACCGACACTCCAGCGATTTTGTTGGCACACCATTGGCTCGGTGGTACATGCCAGCGGCCACGTCCACATACTATTGGCTTTGCCAACGGCCAACCGCGGCATAGTGTGGACGCGGCTTTATGTAGAACCAATTCATGTAGTTTGGGCTCACCTATAAAAAACACTGTATACACATGGGCCGTAGTTTCTCTGCGCGTGCTACCATCGTGTTGAGGTGGCGGGGGTACTTTTCTAAAAACACACGAGTCACTGTTTGACGCTACCAACAACAACAACAATACCAGTCTGCATCTTACTGCTGTCAGTCTAACATCGTTATAATTCCGAGATAGTATATTCCGTAAATATATTTTTAAGTGTTTTAAGTCGTATTTTATCACACATCCTATGCTAATCAAGAAAGTATTTTTATAGAAGCAATATTTAAAACAGTTTTTAAAATTACATTGTTATGTATAGCAAAAATGAATGTACACAGGGTTATAGAATGTTTTCAGCATCAATCAATGTATTTCATACGGCTAGTAGTAGTCGACCACGCGCAGAGAAATTTCGGCCCATCAATACAGACACTACGTCCTTCTGGAAAAGTGAAAGTAACAAAATCTTCAGACACTTGTTATAAGGGTCGCAACAGATCTTGACCG
Organism: Aphrophora alni; assembly: GCA_963513935.1. Classification (NCBI taxonomy): domain Eukaryota; kingdom Metazoa; phylum Arthropoda; class Insecta; order Hemiptera; family Aphrophoridae; genus Aphrophora; species Aphrophora alni. The sequence continues at coordinate 61,935,534 of OY740771.1, read as the reverse complement.
ATGAATCGGCGCTATTAGCCATTCTGAAACAGCGAACCAGCGCCAGCGGTCTGCGCATCAGGCTATAATACGGCAAAACGGAGTAATCCAGAACGGTGAGCGAGTTGTCGTTTACACGTTCCTAGACATCTTGAGAATAATAAAACTACAATGAAACTTATATGTGCCTTTTCTGTATGAATTTCCGCATACAACGGTATAAATATATTTTAGTTTTAAAATTATGTGTAATTTTTAATAATGAAAAATATTAGAAAGTTGAAACAAAATGACATGAAAAAGTCAGTAAGCGAGAACTTTTTAAATATTTGTGGTAGAAATAAATTTAGAGCGAGAAAGTTGTAGCATATTAGTTAATTTTAAAAATGTATTCGAAAATATCTTTGATAGAACTTCTAGTTTGTTCAATACTCCGATGTAAATAACTGCTATGTTCAGTTTTACGCGCACCGCAGTTGGCGTCGTCACGGACCACGGTCCCATGCTGTTCAACCACATCAGCATAAAAGCTTCTCATTACAAATTGTTTTTATCAATTATAAAATAAAATACTTTAGTAAAAAAATATATCTTATCCTTTTATTTAAATCCTATCTCCTTTTAATCTATATATTACTTAAACATTTTTACTTCGTTGTTCTGAAATAGTACTTTTACAATAGTTTTGTAAGTAACTTACATGGTACAGTAATATCTCAATTCTAGAAAAAAGAAAAAATTTAAAACGGGGATGGCGTCAGAAATTAACACGGCTACATATTACTACAATAACAATGTTTATTACATCGATATGTTTATTACACCTATACAAGATATAAATTATAAAATTATAAATGTAAAAAGTTGAACCTCCGTAATATAACATTTGACAATATTACCTTTAATTTGATAGGTCACTTGTCAAAATTGAACTAGCCGTTTCGGAGGTGTGATATCGTAAACTCAGGTATACATAATTTGTTCCCGGACATTAGTTGTGACATTTGAAAACCAATGTTTTTAGGAAAGTACCCGCACTCCTCCCCTCGCCTAACCCAGCGCTAGCCAAACCATCAGTCAGGATCCGTGGCGACCCTTATACTCTTATACCACCAGTGACCAGTTGTTTGATTACAGCTGTTGTAGTTTGTTTGACATCTTGATTGAATTAAATCAAGTGACAAGTCTGATATTATAGGTTATTTTAGGTTAGATACATAATTGCAAATTTAATAATCTATTGCAATGGTATGTGGTACTTTATCATATATTTAACAATATGTTTTACGTGAACTAATAGTATAATGAATATTCTAATTATTTTTTTAAGTAAGAGTTTTATTTACATTTTAAATGGTTTTAGCATAACCTATGAAACTACTAATTCTATTCAAGGATCTTATCTAAAATTTACTGTTACTTTATAACTATTCCTATTCTTCAATTCTGTTCATATTTAATGGTATTTTATTATAATAGATGAAGGAATAAAGATCACAAACACATCCCCAATCATATTACACTGAGGTTACATAAGTCTAATTCTGTTTTATTGTAAAAAAATATTTCTATTTAGCGTTTCTTGTACTCATGTTATAATAGGTTAATTTTTCAACATCAGGGCCTAAGGAATTTGTATATAGGCCTAATTTGTAATATAAACATGGTATTGTTGTAATAACATTATGCAGTAAGTTGAACAGAATTGTCTTAAAATATATGATATGTTTAATAAGTATTTTGAGTCACATTTTTAAACATCTAAATAATTAATAGAATTGACTACCCAATGCTTTGAATCATGCTTTCTTCCATGTAAAATAATGAACCAAAGTTTTTATAATTTATTGTAAATATGCAGTGTACCTAACATAGTTATTTAGTAGTGAAATTTAATGAAATCGTGTTGGACATAGCCTACCTCATTTTTAAACAATTGGATCTAGCTGGTAGAACCCTTTAGAAGTATCAAAATCTATTATTTCTGTCTAAAATAAGCAATTTAAAAGTATGAAGTCCTAGGCTTATGATGTTAGGACATCTGTCTACATCAATTAGTATGGTAACGGTGGTGAGTATGTCATCGCTCAATGTTTATGTTTATTCATGCAAATAGGTCTGGTTAGATAATTATATTCATTCCTCATTGAAATTAAATGAAATTATGTTAATTGGATAGGTAATTAGTCTAGTTCATTCATATATATATATATATATATATGTAATAATATTAAGCTGTTAGATGACATGTAATGTGCATGCGTATTACGATACACGATTGTCATCCTATAGTGTAACCTATGCAAACTATATGCATACGCCGATGTGTTATCTTCAAGTCGATTTCGTACTCTTATATTTCTTATTTTCTACTTAACTAATATATTTTAGTGCATTGAAAAGTATCTACCGAGATCAAATATGATCTCATCGTTTCAAATTATTAATGTATGTAGTAGGCTAAAGGAATAGCAGAAATTTTTCAACTAAATTGTCTTGAGAATTATAATACATAATTATCACTTATTATATTAAAATCATAAATCACCTTTATTTTCAATTGTAACAGTTGTTTGATTACATAAAACAAACCAATGTAACCTAAATTACTCTTTCCTTAATGCCAAATATTTATTGTTAAGTTAATTATGGCATAAGTACAAAAATTTGTGTAATTCGTTTACTACATATCATATTTTGACATATAATATAATATTTTAATGCAGAATACACTGAAAAATTACAACTTGAAAAGTACGAAATCCACACATGCGTAGGTTATGTATACATAGCAAATTTTTTAAATAATCACAACTTGGACTTATCCCATAAAAATATAAAAAACACTGTATATATGACCCTAACATACTTGACAAACTATATAATCACTAATAACACCAAGAGTGTTTACAACTTGCTCATATAAGGCTATGAAAAAATGGTGACCGACAAATTCAGATTAAACTATTATGATGTTTCATATTCCAATTTGTAAATTTAATAAACCTCAATGTCAATATGGTCCTAAAAACAATTTTATTTGAATTTAAATCTATCTATTACCTTAGCTTCTAGTTCAACATTTCACTACATTCGATCAGTGCTTTGATGTCACCCATTCAAAGTGTGAGTCTAACAAAAAAAAAACATGGCTGTCCTTTATCTAGCTGTGCTCCATTAAAGTATTTCTAATTGATTTGTTTTTCTGTGTCTGTGCTTTTTTTTTTTTTTTTTTTTTTTTTGTTTGTTTAGTGACGTTTTAGTTCATTTTTGAATCTATAATATAATAAATTTTTGAATTTATAATAGTGTTTACATATTGCTTAACCCTACTTTTCAAATTGTTCATTCTTTGATTCTCTTTTTTTAACAGTTAGTTATTTAAGTGACTTTGTTTAACTTTTATTTAATTATTTAATCAACCTAGTATTTAAGTTATACACTATTTCTATTTGTTTGTTTTACGTCTTCTCCTACCATCAATTTTAAAGTTCAATGTTTCAATTTGATTGCATATTACATAGACATAGAGCATAATATTATCTACTATCTTAAGTTTGTTTATTAGCCTAAGCTTGTTTATATTTGATTTATACCAGTACACCCACTCATTAAAAATATTTAAACTAAAATTAATTGAATACTTTTCTTTTAAAAGTCATGTTCGTAATGACATCTTCTGTAATTCATTAAGTGACACTTCTGAAGGGAACGTTATCTTTAAATATTTTTGTTTATTATTTGCATAATCATTGTATGGCCAGTTGGAAATTTAAGACCATAAGTCTTAATCTTATGTATGTTGTTTTTAGCATGGTCGAGTTAAAGTCAGGACTTCGGCAGAAGAACAGGAATTGAAAAAGAAAGAGAGAGCAAAAAAAGTTGAATTATATAAAACAGGAATCACTTTATGCTTTGAAAAGGTAAGTTGATATATAAAAAGTAAGATGGGTTTTCAAAGTGTTATTTGTCTTTTTACCCGATTATTTGTTATTTTCATACAGGGGTTGTAAACAAATATTTGTTTCATGTTTAAAAAATAGGATAGGCCTACTAAATAAAACAGTTCATAACTTATATCCTTGTACACACACACACACACACACACACACACACACACACACACACACACACACAAACACACACAAACACAACTATATAGCATTCCTAATTCTTGAGATATTAAAGAAAATGTAAGTTAAAAAAACATATGAAAATTCTCTTTTAATCATTACAGAACAACATATATACATTTAGGCAGCATATTTTTAATTAATTTTGTATTTTATTCAGAGAAAAAATGGTGAAAAGGACACGGAAGCTTTGGAAACGTCAGCTCAGCTTCTCTATGCTAATCCAGATATCTATACTTTGTGGAATATCCGGAAGGAAATCATTCTACATTTAAAGACCATCTGGTTTGTGTTACATTACTCTTAAATATAACCTAATCTAACATTCTTAATTAAATCTAATCTAAGTTTGCTCATGATATTGATATTAATTCTAAAAGACTATATTATTACATATGAACTTAGTATTGTTTCATTTATAATATATGCATTACATGGAAAATATAGTTGGTTAACTAAGTAATAAGAATCCATACATGAGTAGTGACAGCAAGTTACCTGGTTGTAATTGTAAATAGGACTACGCCTTGATTTTGTTGTTGTAAAACAACTCAGAGTCAATGAATGCAAGTAACTGACTATACAGTATTACATACATTACTGGAGTAGTGAACATTGAATAATTCTGAATACAAAAAGACAAAATAAATCACTACAATACTTTGTTTAAAGATACATACAAATTCGCTATCATCATTGTATTTATTGCTCAAGAAGTCTACTTACAATTACCAAGTTATCGGTAATTATAATAATGTTTTCAGGCTTCAGAAAGAACCTTCTTCAATATTTATAGAACCTGTTAAACTAGAGGATGTAGTCTAAGCAATAATGTCATTAAAGAATCAAAATCACCTGTTATTGATAGAATTAGTTTTACATTAACAAGTGGTTAAAAATATGAAAATATGTCTCCAGGTTTTTATGCACATTATAAATTTAAATTACGAAGGTGGTATCTCTCCAGATAAGCTCAAACAAGTTATGGTATTGCCTTTTTATAAAAAGCATGCTATGGAAATGCATTATTTTACCTAATCATGTGCATTATTTTATTATTTATTTGTTTTTACTTATTATTGTGGTTGACACACTTGTTTGTCTTATAATGATCAGCTTTCCACTTGTTCTATATCCAATTCAATCTTAAAAAGAGCACAAGGTTTGGGTTAAACTTCAGTAAAGGTTATAAGGTAACTTCAGGGTATTTTTCTATTTCTAAAAACAAAGTTTGTGATGAGTTCCTAGTAAGTGAATCAGAGGCAGAGCAAATAAAACATCCATATTTTATACGCATATGAAAATAAAAAATAATACTGTAATATACTAAAAGGCGACAACATCTGATGAACCTCAGTAGATAAAATTTATACAACTGTAAAATATTGGACGTATTTTATCCGAATATAGTGGAAATATACAAATATACAGAAATGACAAAACAAAAACTGACTGAAGAAAAATTCTTAATCATAAAATATTTAACGTGTATACAGAAACATCGGTCAATTAGACCGATTGGGAATTTTGTGCTCTAATAGTGCCTAAACTGCGTGGTCTTGACGGCTGCCCCTCCCCATACTTTATTCTCGAGTCCACTTATAGCTTATTAGCTCGTCACTATCTAGTTTGCCTGTCGGCATCGCCCTGACCAGCTCTGTGTTCAAAATCGGTCAGTCAGTTTTACCATGTGTTTCGGTTACCAGCTTGTGGCTGTCGGTCAACCATACCATATGTTTCGGTTTACGGCCTATAGTGGTCTGTGTTGTAGATTACTGTTTTAGTCATAAACTTGAATTTTTCTAGTTATAAAATGGCTAGTCCTAGTTCTAATCAAGGTATGAGGCCTAGTGATCCGGATTTTTGTGATCAAATACGTAGGTTGATGGCTGATAGGGACAGTGATGTGATGATGATAGTGAATTTAGTGAAGTTGATTATTCGGATGCTGATCCTGACATTGTAATATCTGACCAAGAAGACCAAGTTATTCCAGAAACCAGTTCATAAGAAGATGAAGATGATACCAGCCTTCTCAATCAAGTGAATGATGTAGAAAATATAATAAATACAGTCGCTGAAGGCATTGATCTTCCTGAATATTTCTTGGAGCGGATGAAAAAAAATGAAACCGGACCTCCAAACGCATGGAAAAGCAACCCACCTCCTAGAAATGTAAGAACTCCAGCATGAAATTTAATTATGACTAGACAATCAGCAATTAGAGCACCAGCAAGAGCCTTAGGCAACAGCCCTCATAAGCATGAAGTTTGGGGGTTATTCTTTGATCAGGATATAATTTCAAGAATAGTTACATACACTAACCAAAAGTTGGCCACGGTTAGCATGAATCTCTCTGCAAACACAAACAAAAGCAATTACCGGGACACCAATGTAAAAGAAGTATATGCTGTTATGAACGGCCCTCAAAATTGCCTGGGTTCTTAGTTTTAATCAAAAATCAGTGGTTCAGTATATTAATTAATTTTATTATCGTTTATGAGACTTATGTCTATTTCCTTGATAGTTTAATACAATACTTTAAATACAATACAAAAATAAGAATTTAACACAATACTTTAAAATACAATACAAAAATAAGAACTCAATTAAATAAACAACATCCAAACTAAATATTCATTTCACAAAGCCCAAAAGTATTCCAACTATTGTTATTCTTTAATAAATGAGATTACAAATTTTATTGGTGACTTTATATATAGGGGTGGTGAAAAGTCCCGGAACGGGTTAATATTTTTTTAACCGTTACAGATGGAACTATATCACTTGGTACACTGTTACTGGGCATAAAACACTATTTTACCACAATTTCAATGAGCTGTTACCACTTGGGGGGGACGGCCCACAAGGAGTCGGAAGAAAATCTTAAATGAGAGCATGGGTTGAGTTATACATCAAATTAAAGGTCTAATTTAGTTGAATACAATGCCGCAAATCCGACTTCAAAAGGTTCACCCTAAACAAAATGGCGGCGTTTTAATGTTTATGAAAGTTACTATGTCGTTGAGTGTTAAAGATAGCTGGAACATGTTTACTCGGCCATTCAAGCCACCTTTGAATGGCTGCCATTTTCGGCTCAGTTGTAATTCGGCAATGTAACTGCAGACAATTGGTTTACTTCATTGGTAAACTTGTACAACAACATATAAATGTATATACTTATGTGTCTCTACTACAGTATATTTTCTACATTTCAAATATCTTGTTTTAGTCCTAGGGTATAGATGTTTTCATATAAAAAATAATGCAGTTTCCATTTTTTCAATAGTTAGTAGTAGTCTATAGTTTGTTTTTTGTGTCAAATAAAAATTTATTTGTCTTTCAAAATGTGTAAACTTTATTATATTACCCCTTAACTATACAATGTTAGAGCTTAAACAAAGAGAAAACACAATAAAATCAGAAGAACAAACCAAAACGGTTGAAATGACCTTATGTTTCGGTTAGTGTTAAAAAAAATCATGTTTCGGTATATTATGTGTTAAACCTAAAACAGCTTTTTTTTATGAATACTTATGTATTTGAGGCTCCAAAATTATTGAATTTTATTAATATGGTTTAATCAGACATTTGCCAACATTTGTGTATATGAAAACAAATACATGACATTTTGAGAGTACATAAAAGAGAAAATTACCAACCTAACCTAATAGCTTAGGGCCATGTTAGAAACTAGGACTAAATCTATAATCTAAGAAAAGAATTCAAGGCTGACACTACGCTTGAGCAGTCAGAATTAAGAGTAAATACAAATGTGATCAGAAAAACCACATCACACAGGCTAACAATGCCAAGAGAAAATAAACAATCTTTTGCCCCCATTTTCAAAAGTTTAATTCTCGATCATGTCATGATTCCCAATTGTGGAATAAGCGGTAAAATATCTGCCTTATTTAAAGTAGAATATTTTTATCTCTGATTTTTAATTCAGATTGTATTAACGGAAGCTATAATGGTTTTATTTCTAAACTGGTTTGGCTGATAGGATTGTCCGATAGCTTTATATATGAGGCTTCAGTTAGTTTTCATTTATATAAATGTCCGGTTTTCTGGTTAGTAATTTTAATATATCTGCGAAATCAGTCAAGTCTAAGTCACGGATACATACCATTCATTCATTTTATCCAAGTTGATGTTTTCAATTATTGGTCTGCGTCACTGCGTCTGATTACTTGGTGCGCACAACGGCACAATTCATAATACGCTGTCAGCTCTCAGTTGAGGCGAGCTAATTACAGATATTTGCTGAATCACCCCCAATCCAATTCGAATGAAATGAGACTTCTTGTTCTCTTCTGTTTGTTTTGTTTAGCAAACAGTACTGTTTTAAAAGTGACGTGGTCAAATTATTTAACATTCCAGTGATTATTTAAAACGTGTTTGTATTGGTTTTATTTTCTAAAATGTCAAAAAGAAAATGCACATTTAATGAAGAACTTGCTAAAAGGTTCAACTGCTTTAATATTCAACAAACTTCCTTATGTTTATGTGTTTCCAAATTTTTTAAAAAGTAAATGTTTCTTGTAATAGGGTAATAAATTTATATATGTATATATACAATAAAACTTGTGATTTTAATTTTTTTATGACTTGCATTTTCTTCTGCACTTCAGAGTCGATTTGAAGTTACATAATATTATTTAAGAGGGAGGGGGGTCAAAAATGCAACAAAATACCACCATGATATGTTTTGTCCTCTTTTATGTCTGACAGATCTGGGAATCCTACTCTTTCCAATTAAATTTGTGATTTTTGGACACAAATGTAGGCAAATGTCTGATTAAACCATATTAATAACATGAACAATCCATCATTATTATACATATTATTATATAGCTTTAAAACCAGAATTATTGAATAATTTGCTGGATAATATTTACTGTAAAGATTGTCAATAAGTTTTTTTAGACATTTAAGAAGATCTAGCTTTAATGATGTTGAGAGCCACCTAGTGAATATTTTATCTCATTTTAATAGAAACAATGAAAAGATGTAAACATTTGTTAAATCTAAATAGTAGTTATTAATAAAATAAAATTAAAACAAGTACTGTTATTATTGTAGTGTTTTTGATAACATATTATTGTAAATAGTAGCTTTTACCAAGGTTATATATTGTTAAAATTTTTAATTTATTGACCTTGTTTGTTTGTTTTTTTTTTTTTTAATGGGCAAGTCCTAATGGATGTAACCTCAGTAATTTATAAGTGTCTAGTCTTTATTTTTATGTGTATACATTAATTGGGTAACCTATATGTGTTGATTTATATTGTATTATTTTGTTATGATTTCCATATTTTAAATAGTAAATACAAATTATTTCTAGTTCTTATATTAATAGTCGTTTCTAGTTAGAAATTTTAACAGTTTTGAATGCAGGTTGGCTCAATTTATGATTATTGGACTCATCAGTATCCATTATGTATAACTGACTGTAGGCTGGCAGAACACCAAGACACGCTTCTAAAGTGCTTATTTTATGATAAATGGCACCGTGTATTCTAAAACACTAAAGGCCCACGTCAGGAGTCATTTCAACGTTGGTGCCAAATGAATCAAAAGCCAAAGGTGCGTTGTTGTAGCTCCTGATTTTTTTCAGATAATGTTGTGAAAGTGGTATATCATTTATAATTAGATTTTGTAAGTCTGGCCTGTGGAATATGTATCCTCATGCTCCCTTTGTGACATCATAATGACGTTCTGCCAATCTCTCAATGAAACATTAAAATACTGCAATATCTACATTCATCCGAAAGATCACCTATATCAAAATATGGATTGTAAGTATGTAATGAACGTTTAATTTAAAAATAATGTCGAAATCTGAGGTTCATGTTGGCATCAAAAAGTTTACTTCTAGATTCAGTGCCCTTCGATTTCTATCATTGGCATTTTCTCATCGACCAGTAAGTGTTTGACAGTTTCCACGAATCTTTCTGAGGCCGGCACTTATAAAATGTAAGCTCCATGCAATTATCACTCATTAACAACAATAAGCCATATACACTATTAACTATTGTGAGGGTGTAAGCAATAAATTACATTTAAAGTAAGCACTATACACTGTATACAGATAAGTTGTTAACTTTTGTAAGATAAAAAATTCAAACCCATTTTTCAGTCATTAACAATAAGCCATATCAATTGTTTACCCTATTAGTTTTGTAATAAATGTAAACAATTAATCACAACACAATATAAATTCCCAGAAATAAAGTAAGCAATATATTAGTTAACCTAAAAATAATTTTAAATAGCTCTTATAAATTCTAAAATAAAACAACAAAATAAAATGTATTTGATCATTTATAACAGCTATTTCAAATTATTTATGTTGTGAAACATGTTATTTATCCATAATAAGCATGTTATTTATATGATATATTTATTACAAAAAAGTGTTCCCAAGGAAAATGAATAATTTTTGGCAAATCTGAAAGGTTTAATTTGATACCTCCATCAATAATTTCGGCTATATAGTAAAAAAATATGTGACTGGCGAATTAAATATAAAAATTCTGTAGCGGATTAAATATAAGATTATATGATTGGATGTGTGTGTGTGTATGTATACATGCATACACACACCCAATATATGTGTATAAGAGAGAGGGGAAAGAGTGTAGTAGAGTATGGTTAATTTTAATCTGTTTATTTATATTTATATATCAAATATAAGTGTACATAGTCTGTGTCTGTGTTTTTTAATGTCTAACGATTAATATGTCAGACCGAGTATTTTTAGTTTGGTTTTTTATTTATAAGAAATTATTTTAATTTTGTTATGTTTATTCTTTGTTACATTATAGTATATTTTATGCTTTATTTTTGTGTGTAATGTATTTGTATTATTATTTGTAATTTGTAAATTGTAAATAATTGATGGTATTTAGTAATTGTATAATTTAAATACTATCAAATAATTATTGTGTGGCAGTCGACTATGCAGGGTAGTAAAAAAGCCAGATATTGAGAATAAATCACTTCTTGTCCAAATAATACCCAAATAAAATTTGTGATAACTAAACATCAATAGCATTTCATAAGTATATTAAACTTGTTTTACTTGGATAAAAAAAAAAGAAGTTTAATGTTAACTTGACCTAATTATGTAATGAGAGTTAAATAAAGTGTCCAAAATATTATAAAATTGTAACATTTATAAAAAATAATGTAACAAAGATACATGTATATTGGGCAACGTATTTTTTGTATTTGTCACTTATATGTAACAAACAGTTATACAATTTCACAACTAACTATAATTCAAAATTAGAACGCATCAATAAAAACTGAAATGCTCATCATTATATATATTTTTTCCTGAGTACTGTAAAATATAATAGACCCATAATTTTCTTATACAGATGTGAAAAAACCATGAGGTGGCGTTCCGCTAAAATTTATAATCAATATGAATTTAAGAGGAGATACAAAATATAACATAAATGTTGTCAGTTTTTGTTTTAATATATGTCAATTTTAAAAAGGTATCACATTTTTCTTTCTTTGTAGTAAAAAAAAAACTACGTGTTCTGAGCAATAAAATGGACTAGTTGAATAGATGATTTAAAGTAAGAATTTAGTGTCACAATTTACCTGAGATGAATTTAATTAAACTTCTGTTTATAATGATTCACCTTTTTATTTATTTTATTAGCTGTATAGGACAATAAATATATACGAAATTTAATTATAATTCATTTGCCCAATATAGGAATATTGATGATTATTCACAGTTATTAGACGGAGAACTTAGATTGACGGAAAGTTGTTTACGTACACAACCGAAATCATATGGAACATGGCATCATCGCTGTTGGGTGCTTGAGAGTATGCCAGAACCTGATTGGAAAAAAGAGCTGTTTCTGTGCAATAAATATTTGGATTTGGATGAACGAAATTGTAAGTTCAAAATTAATTAAATTTAATGGTTTGAATGAATATTCCAGGTTATAGTCACTCTGACTATTGATAATAATTAATTATACTATTGCTGTTTGGTTTTTCAACCAATTTCAAGCATGTTTGATGTTGTAATAGTTGTAGCAGACGTTGAGGGAGTAAGCCTACTAGTCAAACTTTTAATCCTTAAAATGAGTTAAATGTGTGCTTGTTTTAAGTGTTTTGTTTCATTGTTTAGTATTACAAGTATATGTAGTATTAATTTACATCGTCAAGATACACTTGAAAATGGTTGAATAACTGAAACGGCTGAAACGTAAAAATAAAATAATAATAAAAAATTTAAAACTATTGAAGACAGTGTCATTTATCATTAACTATATTTATCAATCTTTTGACAGTTATGAATGTTTTTACTGCACTAATATTTCCTAATCGGTTTACTAAAAACTTTGTATTACACTGCTTTACCATTAATATATCTCTATGCAATATATTATATTACCAAATAATATACAGTTTCAAATATTTTGTAGTTGACTGTACAAATTTTTATTTATTTTTTTTAAATTGTGATATATATTTGTTTTTAGTTGAATATCAAGTATAACAAACACACAGAACCACAATTCTAACAAAAAATACGCCTAAGTATCAGACGCATTTCAACGATAAGGTCGTCCTCTTCAGTGATACACAAGCTACACCGATCAAACTATAACTGAATCTAACATTGCGCCGAACCCCATACTTATACAAACTGAAGGGGGCGGGGCTTATTATTTTATATTGCCAAGGCGCCACATGTTAATTTAACTACTTAAGATTTAACATATATAGCTAATACAAGATAATCGAACTAACCCTACATTTAACATTATACATTACATTTTACATTAATATAGAATTTCGTATAAGTCCTAGTTCATTATTTACAATTATGTCCTGGTACTTATTAATATAAGTGCTTATTATTCACTTATTTGGAATAATAAACATTATTATTGCATTCTTTGGAAACAGTGTATTGATTGGAATAATTGATTGGAATGTAGAAGTCTTTTATACTTTTTAACAAACATCTTATTTAATGAACCAAAACAAGAACACACACACACACACACACACACACACACATATATATATATATATATATATATATATATATATATATATATATAAGAAGATTATACACTTAGCAAATTACAAAAATTCTTAAATTAACAATTACTTAATGCATAACAAAACATCAATTTAGCAAATTAAAACTTTCAACCAAAGAACTTTATTATTTCCCTTATGGTTTAGGATAATGAGCTTGAGCCCAGTTGAAGTCAATTACTTCAAACTCATATCCTGTTCAAGCTTCAAAATAAAATAAAAATAAGAATAAAAAATATATATCAATTTTAGGCCTAGTTATGACTGTTATTAATATGCTTTCAAATAAATTATTTTAATATTTATGATGTACAAAATCAAATAGAAAACTAGAGACATGCATGATCTCATGAATTATTGCCAATAACAAAAAACATACAGAAATTTTTGAATAAATTGACTAACATTAAACTTAAACTAATACATACTGGATATGTCTCGTGTCTTTCACTACATATGCAGTTATTTCTATTGCATTAAACAAAGCACTTATGTCGTAGCCATAAAAGCACATGGGATGAAGGTCTGAGCCCTATTGCACACATGATTTTAAGTCTAGACTTTCTACTCAAATATTTTTTATAGTCACAATCACCAGTTCAATGTTTTGAACATGGTCTATCATACAACATACATCATTTATACAAAACACTCAGTTTTTTACTCGTCGTTCAAGTACAAAACTTTCTTACTCTCACCGACATGTGGTCCTTCATTATAAATAGTTTTTAACCAAATTCGTGTCATTTTTTCACAAACCAATTACCGTTGGTCGAACGTATTAACTACAGCAATATAATAGTTCACTTGACCTACAATTAGTGCTAGATAATTATACTTTTTTAGCCCACATTGTCACTAGCCATCATTGGCGACTCGCTTCTAAAAAGTTCTCTTGTAGACTGATGAAATGTCCCGTTACCGCTAAACCTTCTCTGGCACAAGTCACATGACTCACACCTATTTCACTTACAATAGTTTTTTTATTCTATCTATTTCTAAACATCACATACGTTTCTTAGATTGTTTCTGATTAATTACATCTTTAAATATCTTGTCCTTTCTCATGTTATAAAAAATAATTGTTCGGACTATATTTTTGTTCCGCGCACTAATCCCATATTAGCCTACGCACATTTTTACTCATTTCTAATTACAACAATTCTTATTTTCTACTTATATCTAATCACAATATACACTTTTCTGATCATTTCTCCTCATTTGTATCTTTTCGAATTTTGTTCTTTCTTATGTTATAAAAAATCATTTTGCGGACTATTTGGTCGTTCCACTCCGCCTGTTATTATTTCCTTTTTTACATACCCGCGATTTTAAATTGTGCTCTAATTTTTCAAACTAATGAAACCCAAAATTTATAATATTACAGCCAGTACTTAAATTTTTGAAATGAAATAATAGAATGTAGTTCTAATTCTTTTTGTGGGTAAATCAAACTGGGGAACAGTGTCATGGGGGAAAAGATTTAATGCTATCTCTCTTGAACGTGAAGTGTTATTTCAATTTCCAACGGAAATTAGCTGGTCCATAAATAGTTTAATTTCACTACCGACTTGTTGGTTTTAATATCTGAATTTGTATTCACAAATATAAGGAGAGTATTTTACTATTTATTCGTGACTTGAAGTCTCCTCTACCTGTTTATTTTAAGATGGTTTGTTTTAATAATTTTGATGGTAAATGTTTCAGTTCACTGTTGGGATTATAGACGTTTTGTCGTGAAGCATGCCGGGGTTACAACTGAGGATGAATTAGAATATACAGATCTCAAGATTGCAAACAATTTCTCAAACTATTCAGCATGGCATTACCGGAGTAAGCTATTACCTATAGTATATCCTGATCCATTTGCACTGAGACCTATTCAAGAGGATAAACACAAAGAAGGTACCTAGTCACTTAATGATGTTTTGTAAATTTACTTAACAAGTAGAAAAATCCTCCGGATGTATTTTGAAAACTTCTTGATTCATTTATACTAGTCATAAATAATGATTTTTCCTGGTTATAGTAATTTAATGTAAATTTTCCATGCTGTAAACACACATAAACATGGTAATTTTTAGAATTCAAGTTTTATAACACACTCTGCACTTTTTGACTGCCATCAAACACTTAGAGACGACCTTCAGTCTTGGAAAGAATATGTAAAGGAGTTGTTCTTGGGCGCTGTACTACTGGTTCGTTTGGGGTGGCCAAAAGTGATTCAATTACTTGCAGACGAAAATGGTACAAAGGCATCTTGTTGACATTTGAGGTGTTATATAAAAATCAAGAGTTGTTCATGATCGTCTGAATAGTGTGTATACAAATCTTTTTATACTACCTTAGCCTCATGTGCTCGTAAGGGTAGTAAGCCAACATTTGGTCAATCCTATCAACCCCTTTCATAATGGCATTGTACTCTATTATAGGGACTAGTTTCTGTCTTGGCTGTCTAAATTTGTTATGAATTGTACCCATTGTATTTTCGTAGTCTGTGGAGATGTAAAATATTGATCATTTGTCCCTACATTGACCAACCATTATACCTTCTGTATAACATGCCAATGATTGATTTTTATGGAGTTTGGCCGTGGTAACATCACAAGGTAAATACTTCCCATCACTATGGAATGTCCCAGTGAGGTAAGTTTTTTTGAACAGAAGCTTTGCAGGTAGTGGAATGCTGTTGCAGTAATTGTCCATGAACAACGAATGGCCGATATTGAGCTTTCTCTGTATAAGATTTAAAACCACATTTGCTGCTTGTCCTTACTTCATCATCCAGTACGCCAGAATAACTAAGAAGTCGTAAAAGTAGGCCTTGGGGTTCACACAGGCAATACAGCATGGTGCTATATTTATACCGCTTGTTTTTGATGTATTGTTTAAATAATAGTCTACCTCGAAATAACACCATACCTTCATCCAGAGAAAGCTCTTTTTTTTTAAATGTAAAGCTCAGGATTTTGTAAAAATGTTCCTGAAAACGTAATGCAGTGCGTGCCTAATTCCATATGAGCGAAAATAATACTCTATGATAAAAGCTTTCTCTGCAGTAGTTAGCACCATGTCACCAAAAAATAACCTCAAATAAGAAAGAAATAATAATCACGAAGACGTGGGAACAATCAAAAGTTGACACAGCTGATCGAGAAGGCTGCTACAGCTGATTCAGTTTCAGTACTGTTTATTTTGGTGCATACTGTATTTAAGTTTTAACAAAAGAACATCATGATTCATACAATCACAGGCCTTGGACAGATCACAGATGAGCTCAGCATAAAGGTGTTGTAATGGTGAATTACTAACGGCTTGGATTTGACACCACCATATTTGTTACTTACATTGATATCTTGTGCATGACAAGCTATAGTAGCTAGATGCACTGGCTTCTTAGTTTTTTCTCCTTGTATTTCAGGACAAGTATTTCACCTCTCCTGTAATACCTGTAATTGACACACAGCTAATTCAGCTTGGACAACATTTTTAGGTAACTCTTTGCTGATTTTGTTTATCATTCCTGTCAATAAGGTGTTGTTAGGTAACAAAAGGAGCATAGAGGTATCTTAGTGTAGTAGTTATTGGTAAGCAAGTGGTAACCTTTTCCCAAACAATCTGCTTTTGTCATCAGTTCCGTAACTACTTTTTGGATGAAGAGACCGAGATCACCGACCAAGAAGTCTTTACCCCTGTACAGAGAAGCATTCAGAACATAGGAAGTTTGCGAGTCACAAATCTCAAACTTCTTTATCCCAAAATAATCACGTCTCTTATTTGGCATATATTAGATAAAAGCACAACGGTTTTTTATGCCGATCATACTTTCATCAATACATACCTGTTGGCTTGGAAATATTTCTTGTATGAATCATTTATCATGTCAACAAAGGTCTGAACTTTCAACCAGGGTCATGTCCTGGTTCATTCCGCCAACATTCGATGGATGATAAATGAAACACATTGACATAGTCAGTTCAAAGCGATGGAGAACCATCCGATTAGAATAAAAAGAGATACTTTGCGATTGAATAGTTGACCAATAATCTACAAGATTATTCCTTGATGTAAGCCCCATATTGATCTCGATTCCCCAGAAATTCTTCATATCATTTACATTTACGTCAACCCACTTAGATATTCTTGAGTGTCGGAGGACAGTTCCAGCTTCTTACCTTTGACGTAACAATGCTTCTGAGTACTTATTGGTCTCCTCGAACATAAGAGCTCACATAGCATTAGACATAAACAGATAGGGTCCATTGTTGTTTCCTTGAGGTTGTCAAAATCCCTCACTAAGTTATTTCCAAAGTTTATAATAAATAAATTTACAACATAAATATAAAAAGTTTTCCACCTAGGCTAAGCCTGTAAACAAATACACAGAAAATATTAGAATTCACTCAAAAAATTATCCACTAGAAACACTAACACACATATTATAACTTGTATAAACAAATTAAAATAAATGAATCACTCTAAATACACAATAACTTCAGATTATGAAAATAAATTGAACAAAGCCACGTACTTTACTTATAATGTAAAATGGCTAGACCACACAAGTTAAATGAAAGCAACAAATTTTCGTTAGGAAGTACTACGTTTTATAAAATTTACTGCCATTTTGATATTGTGTTTATGATGTTGATATTTATACCAAATTTTAGAGCTTGATTTCTTCTTCGCAGTAGTACAAAGAATGGAAGAAATATATAAAAATGAACTCCCTTTTGCTTTCAACACTTCTCTTCGAAAAATTGCGTTGGTATGATTGTACTCAGCTCTACTTCTTGTATCTCTTTGTTTCATCCATCCTCTCCTAGCTTTTCGTCTATTTCTCCTAAGTTCTGTAAGGTTGGGAGTCCACCAGATGTATGCTGGACGTGACTTCCTGCATCTGATTTTAGGTATGCTAGCTTCAGCTGCCAGACTGATAGCGTTTTCTATGTCTGTTAATCTGTCGTCGTAGGTGGAAAGATGCTTGTCTACTTTTTGTCTGAAAGTGTCCCACTTACCCTTACTAATTTCATACTTGGTTTGTGGTATTGGATTTTATTCCCCAATCTTCTCAGAAAAACTCAGTGTGAAGTGGACTGGGAGATGATCGCTTCCCAGGTCGAATCCTACTCACCAGTTTTCTATTTGCAGGGTTAAATTTGCTGACACTATGGATAAGTCCAAGGTGCTAAGTGAGCCAGAGCTGGGTGATTGGTAAGTTGGTTGATCGCTTCAATTGCACAGAATCATATTTTCATTTTGTATCCATTGGTAGACCACTTGTCCATTTGGATTGGTGTAATTGTCCCAGCTTGGGTGTCTTGTATTGAAATCACCAGTAATTATGTAATTTTTGGTCTTAGGTCTAATATTGTCGAGTTCTTGCAAGGTTATTCCTTGACTAGGTATATACACATTTACAATAGTCAACTTGCATGATCTGTGTACCTGTATGTCTACAGCCATTGCTTCTATATGTGTTGTTGAGAACATAGCTATGTCGCTTATCGTATCGGCAATGAGTCGTGCAGGAGAAAGCCACTCCTTCCCCTCTTCTGTTTTGTCGGGAGTGACTAAGCAAAGTATAGCCTTGACACCTTGGCTGGAATTTTTCATCTCGTGATAGGAAAGACTCCTGAATGCACACCAGCTTCGCTTATGTTTTATTTATTTCTTGTTTGAGGTCTTCAGCTTTGTTCTTGAGATATCTCGCATTCCAATCTAGGATGTTAATTTGACCGTTGTTAGGTGTATTCCTGTTAGTGTTTGGACTTGTTCTTTTTATTTTTTCTTGGGGACATCTTTTCCCAGTGATACATGGAACCCGAGTTTCTCCTTTGCTCTACCCTTTGACAGTGTCACAGATTTCCACAGCAGTTTCTCTGTTAGGGCACCAAATTTCTTTTCTTGTGTAGTTGCCCGTGCCTCTCTCTCTCATTATTAGGTTTTTGTTAATATCTAGTTGAGCCCTTAGTTGTTTAAGGTTGTCTTGGCTACGCCATAAAAGTACCTTATACTATTTGGATGTTTGAGATTACTTTTCCTATAATCTTGTCTTGAGTTCTCAAAAGAACTGTTAGAAATATAACTGGCCATGATGTTTGAGAGGGCTGTACTCAAAATAGCAGCTACTGCTGACGTTCAGTTCACTGTATTTGACGAATACAGCTATTCAGGGCAGGACGAGAGGACCAATCAGCTCACCCCCGCATGATTATGCATATATGGAAGATTAGCTTTCAACAGTATTTTATTGATTGCAGTAGGATGATTCTAAGTTGCCGAAATGTTAAATTGAAAAAAACATGTTTTTCGTGTTGATATCCAACACCAGGCATTGTATTTCATCCCGAAAGTGATGATAGGTGGTTTGAGGGTTAAACTAATAACTCAACAATTGCATGGAGACAAGGGTATCAGTTTCTGCCATACGCACTGCAACGAACTCACCTTTCACTCAATTGCTCTTATCTTTGATTATGGGATTACGGCTAGATTGCAAGAATGAATCTCACTCGCTTGTTTGGAGCAAGATTTATTCTTAGTTTAATTTTAAGTTAAGTTTAACTTACATTTGTTTAATTTCTGACCAGCTTTACTTTCTCTTTCAATTAGACCTCTTTCTCAATGTGTGTCTATTTGAAAAAAAGCTGTTGCAAAATCTATACGAACAGTGTGAAATATGAGCACCAATATTTCTATACAATATTAATTACACAACGTAGAAAGCACAGAGGATTTATGTGTTATTATAATAAAACACACACAGAAATTGAAATATACTAAAATTTAATTCATAAAAATAAAAAAATTATTCAGTTAAATCTTTTTTAAAGTTCAAATTTTAAAAACTATCAAATGTTATTTGAATTTAAATTAAAATCTTTATAGTATATCAATCAAACTAATATCAAATCAATATGAATCAAGTATAATTGAAAACAGAACAATTACAAAAACGATTATTACTAATCTTTCAAAATATACTTAAAACTACGTTGAAATAAAAACGCACAATAAATTCAATTATTCATACACAAACATAAATTTAATCAAAAATAAATTAAAATATATATAACACAAATAGCAAGTTAATTTTATTTATTTCAATTAAAAAATAGAATAAATTTATTAGGTAAAAATTTATTTAAAGCTTTATCAATTATTGTTTACTCTTATATGTTCTAATAATAAACAAGTACAAATTAAAACTGAAATTCTAAGTTTTATGTATAATTTCAATATTAACTTAACATCTTATTCAATTGACCATGAGTAGCAGATATTTAAGAAAAGAAAATTGATTTTAAAATATATTAAAACTTTCCCAATTTATTATATCTGTCTTTAAATTTTATTTAATGATTTGGCGAATATTTGTTTATTCGAAAATTCGGGTACCTTGGTACGTTTAAATATAGCTTTGACTCCTGAATGGTATTCAGTAGTAAGGCTACATCAGTCTCGTTCCTCCATGATTTCAAGTTGGTCAAGGCAAGTAGACGATCTCCAAAGTCGAAGTAGTGTCGGTTGAATTTTTTCTCCCTATGCCTCGTTCTCTCGTTCTTCTAGCGTAGGAACTTCCAACTCGGTCCGAAGTGGTATCTTGTGATGAATTTTGTGCTTTTCAAAGTTTCTTGAAACAAATCAGAGATAGGTCCAATGCAAAGTTTCAAATGTTTATTTCCTTTAGTAGCTCGTGTTCTTCAATGCTAAGGCTGTCCTATTTCTTCACGATGCTATAACATGTCTTCTTATAAAGTAGAAAAAAAAAATTTAATTCTTCTAAGTCCAATATTTATTTGTTCGACGAAAATTTTCTAAGTTCTTATATCTTGATCATAGTTGAGTAGCAGAATTATATCCAACTTGGTCAGCTGTAGAATCCAGAAATTGACCTAGGTCCGATGATGAAGTCAGAATACTTTATTTTTCTCCAACCTCAACGAAATAATCTCGGTTCTTCCAAAATTTCCCCTCTAATTTTCATTCTTTTTTCCCCTTTTTGCTTTTAATGTTTTTTCCCGTTGCTTTGATTTGTTTTCAACCCTTTCTTTACAATAGTACGGTGTACTAAGCTTCCTTCATCTATTTGTGATCTATTTTCTCCAAACTATTTCTTAGTTACCCCTTTTGATTTGTTTATTTTTTGGTCTCCCTTGTTTAATGTTGGCAGAACTTCCCCCCTCCTAACTGCATAGTGGGGAGGGTTGATCAACCTCGTGTCATGTTCATACTGGTCGCTCAATGTTTTTTTAACAATTTTCTACTAATTCGGCATTTTACCTTTTTTGGTTGCAAATTTGGAAATTCTGAAGGCATCATTTTCTTCCCCTTGCTATGTAGGTTATATTAAAACTCGAACAGTGTTTATTCAAACATAACTTTTCCAGTTATTCGAGTTTGAGTGATTTCGTGATATTCAGAAAACCAACTCTTCATCCTTTCGAGATTTTGACGATTTTTCTTCAGTTCCTTGTTGCCCTTGTCCCCTGAAATGAAACAATCCTCTTAGTTTATTCTCGTAGTCCTTTTATCTAAGATGTTATGCAACCTCCAAGTGTTCGTCTTTTGATGTATGCTTTCTTGGTGTTAGAAACCCCCCCCCCCATTTTAACAAATAACATGCCTCTCATGATTCAATTTTACAATATTACCTCTTGTTAATCTAACTGCATCATAAAATTTATCTTTTTGTACTTTTAAAACGCTAACTTTTGATTTAACCAAATTAACCCTTTCTTATTTTATTTCTCATCATCGGTTTGGCCGATTTTGACCAAATTTACCAAATAGTTTCCCTTTATGTCCTTTATCAATTGTTGTTTTTACTATCCTTGAAACTTTCTTACATTTTTTTATATATGAGAAAACGTCTGAACAGTGATCTTTGACTGCGTTTTTCTCAAAGAAACCTTTATAAATTAAAATTATTTTTTTTCCAAAATGAATTTATCTTTACAAACCTTTAATATACCATGTTTTGTTTTTTGGAATTTCTTATTTTTTTGTTTTTTCATCTCTTGGTTTTAAACTCTAACTTTTAAACTAACAAGTAGAATGATTCAGCTCTCCTGTAGGGACAGGTCAGTTAATTAACAAGTCGGTGCAGATAGTTGCAGATGACTCATCATTGAACACTCTCACCCTTGAATAGAATTGTACAGGCTTTGTCAACCTGTCGATACTGGTTATTTTAATTCAGTAAAAAACATATCTTAATACAATCTTTAAATTTTTTTGTTTTTTGAGACTTGAGCAGTATGGGTATCATCCCAAATCGTCTCAGCGCGGTTGATTGTCCACTCATGGTGGCAGTTGATGCCCACCGCATGCAACGTGTTAACTCTTTCCTGGATATCTCTACTAGCCACCCTCATCTGGTTTTCAGACTACCTACTTTTTGCCCAGAATATGTCATTTTAGTATAAAAGTGAAGAGTGAATTTCATCAATGACTTTATCCTTTCTTAAATTATAGAGACTACTGAAATTTTTCAATATCCAAAATTCCTAATTTGCAAATAGTCATAATTATGACTTTTTTCAACTAAATCATTATTGGGGATACTGATATGATAGTACTGATTAATTTTCTTTTAAATATAAGTTATACAGTGGAAATAATTGGCCATGAAATAAGGTCACTAAATAGTCGTGTTGCTCAGATAAAAGAAATATTCAGCTCCCATTTGTCATCAATTTTACCAGCTTTATTTTGTTTTGTGCTTTTACACTTGTTAATATTCTCCAAAAGTATTTAACAAAAATTTCTTCCAATCAAGACAAAAATAATTTAATTGTAATTAGATTTAATTATGATTATATTATATATATAAAATTATAATTAATATTATAATTATATTATAATTAATATTATATATATAATTATTATTATAGTTATGATTTAATTATAGATTTAATTTGAACCTACCTGTAAATCATGTTTAGGTTCAAATTCAGAAATAAACTACTTATGTATTACATAATTTAATATGTTATTTGACCATTTTGCTGAAATAATTCACAAACGTTTACTATGCTTGAGATGTACACAATCTCCCTGCCCCATTTCTCCATCTTCTAAATGTAATTCCTCCAATTACACTTCAAATTCATTTGAACCAGAATTAACACTAATATCTCACATACTTAACAATATTTATTAGAACAGGAGCAGGTCTATATGTTTTTTATCAGTAACCAGTGAGGGAGAATAAACTGGTAGTAAGTGACTGTATTTTATTCTTGAAAGCTCTCTTCTTCACCAGTAATATGAATGGTAGAAAAGTGTGTGTGAATTATGTATATGTATGTGTATAGTTTTATTATTGTATTTCTATATTTTTATGTGTTTTATGTTGTTTTGAAATGGTTTGTCATAAAAGCCAAATCCTAGTTTTCTAAATGTAATTTGTGTGTGTATATGTGGGTTGGACTGGTCGGTCACATTGTTTCTCTCCCATCGAGCTATATTGTTAGAAATGTATAGAGTATTTCATCCCAAACAGGTTTTAACCTCGGGATGAAGTGACCCTTTGCTATTTTCTTGTAATACAGCAGGAAGTATTTTTTGTTATTATTATTATTATTATTATTATTATTATTAATAATAATAATATTATTGTTTATTATGTTATTATGAATTTTATTTTATATGTATTACATTTTATAATGTGAACAGTTGTCTATTTTATTATTAAGCATATAAGATTGTCAAATTTTTCCTGTTAAAATTATGTATGAAAGAGGGTCAAATAAATAAATTTTCTTTCAATGTCACTTTCACAATAAGGTTCACTATTTTATAACAATTAACGTTATATTTTATCACCACATACTACTTGAATTACCTCCATATTTGTTTACACTGGGTCACAGATTAGTTACTTGAATAGAATTACAGATGAAACTCTTAATTGAAAGGAATGTCACGATCCTATGAAACGTAGAACATATTCATTAATTTACAAGTGCAAGTAATTCAATAAATCTCCAGCATAAAGCTGAGATATCTACTCTCAAAGTTGAACTACGATATAGTATGACTTATTTGGGAAAGGGTTCACCAGTAACCAATTGTGTTACTAGTTTACTTAAATGTACCGAGAACTTTATCAGTGGGGATGATGGTTCATTAATCTATTTTTATACTCATCTAATCATCATTCTTACATTTACATGTGACTCTGTTATTATATTTATCAGCCATACTTAATTTAGTTGTAAGCTAGTACAAATCTCATTTGGTATAAATAGTAATTGTTAAATAAAAGTTGGTTTTATGTTAAAGAAGCATTTAATGTATGCCTCACAAAGTATTAATTTCTTCAAAAGAGTATGTATATTTTATGGAAGAAGAAGTGAAGGAGTTTAGTAGAAAAGGAGAATGTCTGGGTTTTGGAAGAATAAAATACTCATTTTCTTATTGAAAATTTAGAGTAGTTTTTTCTAAGCTCTTTATATTTTTGAATATTTGTCATATGGATTTCTAAAAAAAAAAATAACACCATTTTCTAATTGTTTAGTTTTAATAAAGTTGTCTTTTTTCCTTCTGATTAACCAACATTTACTTTATCCCAACCTACTCCTCGGTAATCAGATAATCAAGGTTCTACTTTGAATTACAAAAAATAATTATAACTTTTTATACCATGTGTCAAAAAAGTCCCGAGATGGTTCAGTGACTTTTTAAATAATTTAAAGGGTAGAAAGCTCAAATTTTAGAAATGATTTTTTGTGTAAAAACTACATATTTTGGCATTGTAAGGTAAATTCAATCTGACTCCAAAATGGGGTTTTTGGGTGGGCAACTCAATATTTTCAAATGTTTTTTTAAACACCTTTAAATATTTTCAAATACCTTAATTTAAAGGTATTGTTTAATATAAAATAACTCTGCAAACTAGATGTCGCTATCTTACTCCAATCAAAAATAACGGCTGGCCAAATATTAAAAAAAAAAATCTATTTTAATCACAAAATTATAATCACAAAAAAGTACTGTCATTTTATTCAAGTTTGGCCAGGAATTTGCAGTACCCTAAAATTTTAATTCATACTCAAAATTTAGTTTTTCTGAGTCACAATTTTAAAATGTAATACCAATTTTGAATATTTAACAGGTTGCTATTTTGAATTTTAGTAAAATAATGATCTCTAGTTTGCTAAAGTTATATTCTATTAAATACTGTAAGATTTTAAATAGAGTTATTATTCAATAGAGCTTTACATTTGAAAATTTTGAGTTGCCTCGTCTAAAACCCCATTTTGAGGTGGGATTGAATTTACCTTATTTACCAAAATAATGTGTTTTTACACCAAAAACATTTGAGATTTCTACTTTTTAATGTTTAAATATTATTGAGCCGTCCCGGGACTCTTTTGGCACCTGGTATATACATTTTAAAATATATTATAGCAACACTGAATAACTCCTGCATCACAAAGATAAAAAGAAATATAAGACTGATTTTAAAATAAATTATCCAAAATAATTGTGATACATTTTTTAAGTTTTTTATATGAAAATTACGTGACTGCTGACTTTAAAAAAAAATTGATTTTGCTGTATCTTCCTACTGATATAGTATCCATAACCTGATCTAAAATAACAACTTCTTTAAGTTTCAAAAATGTATGTTATAACAGTCTCTTCATATTATAAATCTCTTTTAAAATATTGGTTTTTTTTTCTTTTTAGAGTTAGAAATGGTTCAAAGTGCTGCCTTTACAGACCCTAATGACCAGAGCGCTTGGTTTTATCAGAGATGGTTATTGGGCAGGGAAACTCAACCTTTGGATATAATACATGCAGTAGTTAGCCTTGGTCATGTCATTTTAGTTTTCAATCATAGTATAAACTCATTGGAGGATGACATTGTTTTAAATGGAGAATGGCCAGAAGGCAAATGGGTATCAGTTAATAATGAGCCATCTTCTAATATATGGGTGAGTTAATATTTATATTGTTATTACTATATTGTGGTCATTAAACAAGACCTAAGAATGTTTCTGATAATTAGTCATTTTATGTAAATTTGGAAACTTGTTTATTGTACTGTTAAAAACATACGATTTTACTAAAGGGAACAGATTATGTATGTGTAAAAATAATCAAACTCGGTATATATATATATACCGAGTTTGATTATTTTATATATATTATATTCTCGTAACACTAGTTGTTGATCTTGTGTCAGTTACCATTAATAGTTGAACATTTTGGAAGGCTTATATATAAAGCCTTTCTAGTTATAATAGAAAGCAAATATTTACACCAATTGATTTAAAAGAAAAAATTGCATACGAAAAATGTTTTATATACTCATATATAATTTTAGTTAATTTTAACATTGCAATGTTGATCCTGAAAGTATTATGATTGTTGATCGATGTTCGTTTTTATTGATCTCGCTTCCAATCAACACATTAATGTTAAAGTTAATTTAATATATGTATGTCTGTGTTGCTTTAATTTTTTTAATGCATTATGTCTTTGTGTGTTGTCAGAAATTATTATTGTTTGTAAAAACGTATTTTTATAATATTTGTTTTTAGTATTTAGTTACACAATTTATATAAGGATACATTTGGCATAGAGGTTCATTATAAGTTTCAGGTAACTATTAAAAAAATTGTGTTTTTTTCCATTTAAAATGTAAAAAGAAAGGCTCTTTCAGAAAACTTGTCTTCATATTATGTCAGCGACGGCTGAAAATAGAAACGGAAAATTTAGTCATAACGTTTCGTTTATGCCGTAGGGGATAGCGAAGAATAAAATTGTTAGTTATTTATTCTAAATCCGGCAAAAAATAGGATAACTCTTTCGGAAAAGCAGTAAAACTATATCAGAGCAACTGCTCAAACTGTAAAAAGAAAACTCGGTTGGGTTGTTTCTTTAATTAATGATGTAGGTGATAAAAAAGAATCCAAAATGCCTTTATTTATTCCAAAATAGCAGAAAATAGGGAACATTTCTATAAAACAATCTCTACATAACAAAACCTCTTGTCTAACTTTTACGCACAATAGCTGTCATTCTTATGTCTTACTACCCCCAAAATAAGAAACAAAAAGTCGGTCAAGGGTACTAGGGCCAGTTCGTCAACTGGTTAGGTATTAATGCAGCTGTGTACTAAGTATGATTTTTTGTCATCTTGCTAAGAACTAAGAATAAGCGTAATAACGTATATCTGTGTTACGACTTACATATATTTAATATATTCCTAGCCATTTTTCATAAATTAACTGGGGGGGGGGTACTTTGATTACTAAATTAACCCTGTACTTTGATACGGAACTCATTATTAATTTTTTTTTTTTTGGCTATTCCAATCTGAACAATTCCAACATAAAGTACACAATTCAATTCAAATTTGAACTTTTTTTTTTTTTTTTTTTTTAAGATAACATTTCTTTAAAACATTAAATAAAAACCAATACAATATAGCTGCAGTAATGGTAATTGTATGTGTAATAAAGAGAACACCTGCCGGTTTATGTTAGAAAAACTATTTTATAATGAGTAAGCTTGGTATATTTTTATAAAATTTTGTTTACAAAACAATAACAATAAATAAATAAATCACCTAGAAAAACTGAATTTGAATTCGTTTCACACTAATTATATAGCCATCATTATTAATCTTAACCCTTTGCGATCGGAAGGCCAGTAGGAGTGGCCACAACGCAGTTAGCAGCCACTCGGAATTCTTTCCGCATAAATTGGTTCTGGCGGTCGGATGGCCAGCTGTACTGGCCACGCTCCACTCTGCGTCAACTCGGCATTCTCCCGGCAGCTCGGAATTGTTTTCACTGAAAACCTGCAATGTTAGCATAGGGGATTTAAATTGTAATAAATCAATAATTGTAATTTTATACTGCTGTTTTATTGAATCTAGAAAAAAAATAAGATATTGAATTATGACATACATTTGTTTGAAAATTGAAAGTGATATTAATTACTTATTTACTAAACGTGTAAAACGTACATCTATTTGTCACTCATACAAACGATAAGTAAGTATTGTGTTTTAATCTTCTTTTATTTTTTTCACTGAGTGGTATTTTTCAAAACATTCACCCATAAGAAGTCCAGGATTGTTTGAACTAGTTTTACAAAAACCCTTTCTTCTTTTTCTTTCTTTTCCTTGTCTCCTATCGCTACACACTTCGCAGTAGCCTACTTTGTTTTACCTTAGTTTACCACAATTTTTACGATATAATGTTGCAAACCTGCTGATCATTTAGTTCAATAATTCCTCACAAGTTTGAAGCACTCTACAGACATCATACCATAGTTTGAATATTACAAACGATAACATACATTGTTGGCCAGTCCTGCTGGACGCCCGAGCGTTCGTTGGATTTCATGTTGGCCAGCACCGCTGGCCGTCCGATCGCAAAGGACAACTGCTGTGGAAAAAATCCGACTTGGCATGCGGATGGCGCCCGCCAGTAGGGCTGGCCACGCAATCGCTGAGAAATAGCGGCAAATATCCATTCCGATCGCAAAGGGTTAAAAAGCTAACTGTAGGAGAAAGGTATATGATGTAGCTGACTTAATTGTAAATAGTTTTACATCTGTATATTGTGTTAACTTATTTTAAACGCATCCCATAAACTGTTATTATAGGAAAACAATTAACCATTTTCTTAGAAGTATTTCTTCATAACCACTATTATAAAAGAGTGACAACAATACACAGAAGGTCAGTTTATAGTCCAGTCAACCTGTTTTTTAGAGGAAAAAAATAGTATAAAACTATTTTTTTCCTATCGATTACGCTATATAGACAAGTGTTTAGCCAAAAGTCCCCACCCGTGCCCTCTTGCTCCCCCCCCCCCCCAGTGTCCTCAAAACTGAGAAATTGCAAGGGTTTCATAAATCGCGTTTATCTCAATAACTAAACAAGATATCGGATTGCACTTTCTTTCGTTTGATTCCTTAAGATATTCCCTAGAATTAATAATATATTCATTTTTATTGTATCTTTTACCGTTAGGTAGTTATGGTAGTTATTTATAAACTACTTTTAAAAATACTATATTTTTAAGTACATAATTTCACTTTTTGTTGTACAACATTTTACACCTACATTTTATTAAGTTACACCAGGTTTTTGGAAGTTTTCATCCAAACCTATTAGTACTTTTTAAGAGCTGTAAAATGATATAAATAGTACTTACTTTATTTTAATATCATGCCAGAATCAGCCGCTGAAATATAGAGTGGTCAGTTGTGGCTGCGTTTGGTCAAAGTCGGAGCTGCTATTGCCTATACGTTGCTATTTTGCATAGATTGAATTTCTCCCAACATTTAGGCTGACTGTTGCATTTTTACTCACAAAACACCACTTATGTCTCCCTTTGGTCTTAAATACTCACTTTATAACTAACTTCTCATTTATAATAAGTTGTTGATTGAGTTTATAGTTAAAAATATAAGAGCAAACATAGATCTCATATGTTTATTTTCAGTTTTAATTTTTTAAGTGTATTTTAAATATTAAAGTTTAATAAACAAAGTTTAATAAATAAAGTTTTGTACTGCATATTATTAGAAAGTTTTGGATATAATCCCTCAATTGGAGCAACAAAATGGCTACTGTCTATTTATTTTAAAATTACAAAACAAACCTTTTAATTTGGGCTTATGAGCATGGTTAGGCTGTTTTACTGTTTGTAAAATAAAGGAGTTTGAATACATAATAGATTAAATGTCCATGAGATGTTCCTCAACATCCTCTACTTCAACCACAGTGACATTGCTGCAGGATACTCCACAAGTCCCACACATTTCTGTACAATCAAGAGATGCCATAAAGCAGCTGTAGTTGTTTTTATAAGATACTCATATCTTTAAGAGATGAACATTTTTCCAATATAGGCAACATCAAAGCTTCCTGGGTCATCATGTGAGCTCTATATGACCTTGTGTAAGCTTGCTTTGACTAAAGATGAGGAATCGTTGCTTTTCCATAAATGGTAGTCCACATGTCCTCAATTTCACTTCCTTCCATAAATAATCCTAAACAATGGAGGAAACTCATTAGGAGATGAAAGCCGCCCAGTCTGACAATAACTCCTGATATATCACTTTCTGTAGAAGAATTACCTACAATATCAACGGCTTTGAGAAAAAGCGGTTAGTCGAATGTGACAATACACGGCTGACCGGCTAACTTGCTTCCTTTGCAGCATAACTGAGAGCAGAGTAAATAGCATTTGGATTTCCTGGATCTACATTTTTGAAAGGAAAAGCCAGTATGTATGATGTTTCATAATTTTGTCTATCATTATAACAGTTTCACATGTATCCTGACCATCTAGGTAGTGTTACTGACTTTAAATCGAAACTACTTAACCACAACAGATTTCGAACTGACACAATGTTTTGGGTGGGTATACTTTCTGAGAGATTGCCTATGCTTAATGTTTTTAAGCCACTCTCGCTCTTTAACATAGAGTTGAACAGGCACAATGAATGAGCCTTAAAAATCACATAACTTTACACATTGAACTCTAACATCACTTGAAATAGCCTTTTTTGGATTAATACATTGTATTCCTCCGAGAGCATGAAATGTATATTTACCATCAAGAGTTCTTAAGTTAATATCAATATTGTCAAACACAAATTGGAAAAAACTTCCTCTCTCGATTTTGGGTTCGCCTCCTTTTAAAAGCAATTGTAACTAAATTTTTGTTTCATAGTACGAAGCCGAAAAACCTACTGAAGAACAAATTTCTATTAAGTTTTTAGAACCATACTGTCGAGATAAATATAAACCAAAGGCAGACTGAACAGGGGTATGGAAAAACTGAGGTCTACAAAGTTTTAATATTATAGTTTATTGTGGTTCTTTTCCTTTTGACATCTTGACTTTCATCCAAAGTTTGCTTTCTTCTCTTTGTTAGTTCATTGGTAAAGAATTTCAAAAGTTCTGATACAATATCTTTCCTACCTGATTTAATATCTTCAACACTGGGGTAAGATGAGTCATCGTACAGTTTATTTTGAATTTCTTGCCTTATTAAAGCTGCAGCTGTAGAAATCAATCTTTTTTCTCATCTTCTTGATTGTTTTGCCTTTGGGAATACATTAGACTCTCTCTCGTTCGGATCCATTTGGTTCGGACTTCGGATGGTTTGGATGGCCACCTGCATATGAGTCACGCTCTCGCATGCGCTCACCACACCGCTCTATCTGGAGCCAGCGTAAACAACAAGTCATAACCTGCTTATCCAGCGCTGTAGATGTAGTTCAAGGTTTTTTATAGAAGTGTTACTCCTCTATATCTATCACTCACCCTTCCTGAACTTAATGACAGGCCCTGGGCTTGTGACCGGTATAGCGAGTTTTTAGAGTGTAAAATGATCTATTTATGACAATGATCTGATCTATCTGATGACAATGAACGACCCCCTTCCCCTACAACCATATGTGTATTCCGGATCTAATTTCAAATATGGATTAGATGAATACATTTTACTCCTGCTGAAATGTTAATATACTTCTTTTTTACGAAAAAAAAAAAGAGTTCTTTTTAATATATCTGTATGTCAAATATAACATTATTTCTTGGCAATTGTCTACCCTTGACTAGGCTTTAACTAAACATAATGTTTGTTTAGTTATGATAGTTGTTATTTATTGTACAATGTCTTCACCCAGGATTAGGCAAATTTTAGTTCTAGGCTAATTAATCATGGGTATGACGACAATGATCAAGAAACAGTGTTATGTCAATAACTATGTTATTCTTTAAGTACAAAAAAAGTTATACATTCTTTGTAAACTTTATGGCTTTTGAGATATTTGAATTAAAACAATGCAATCAGTCACATTTTTGAAAATATATGGAATAAAAAGTTTATACCAAATATAAACTTAAAATCTTAACTATTTCCAAAATTATGTTGAAAATAAAATGTGATATAGTGGCTAAACAAAGGGAGATTCGAAAATATTTCACTAAACATTTTTGTTCTTTTTGGTGTGGAGACAAACATATATAATATGATGCTAAGGTTTTTTGTAATACCTGTATAATTATTATTTATAACCAAGTAAAATTAAGTAAGCAAATGATGTTTTTTTTTACTCATTGGTCGTCTGACTTTATCATTATTTGCAGGTGGGGTACATATACCATCTTTAAAATAGTACATTAATTTAAAAATAACTAACACCAACAGAATCTGTGATACAGACTTGAATTTTTACCCGCATTGTACCTGTTGATTACATTCACGCTACTATTTTTAATAGAATTTTTGTGGATTGGTTATAAAATGTAGTAAAAAGTATACAAATAATATCATGTAATCTAATAATATGTAGGTAATTGTACCTATTAACGTTGATTTCTAGATACAAATATTTTACCAATGAAATGTTTTAAATCAAACACGAAACTTAAAAATACAGTCTTATTCTTGATTCACGAAAAAAAAGTGGTACACGTTTAAAGGATTAAAATAATTTAGCTGCCAATTAACCTGTACAAATTACCAAATTAGATAGTTATTTTACATATATCATAGGAGTCTCAATCTGAAGCAGAAAATCTATTTTTTGTAAATAAGTGCAAAACTCACCTATTAGAAACTAGTTGTGGACTCAGGCCACTACATTTACAAATTTGTTACCTTTATCTAGGCTATTTGCTATTATTTAACTTTATAGAGGTTTGATTTTAATATTTGATTACTTAGTTTTTGGTGTTAGACGTTATTAAATTTTTTTAAAGAGGTTTAGAATGGTTGTAGACATGTTAAAGTTGTAGCAACCTCTTGCGATATGTATATGTACTTTAGTGTGAGGGCATACATAATATTCAGAGAAACAGCCAACTGGCCCCTGTAAACATCAATAAATATGTAATAGCCTAGCACAGATGATTTTTTCATAGATGTAACCATGGTAAACATCTGTTCCCACTCTCATTTAGCTTATTATAAGCTAACTATATTTGGAACGATATAACAACAAAAACTAATTTAAATATCTTCTCTCTTTGTTAAAACAAAAATCAAACCAGAAATTAGCAGCATGTTGGATTTTCGAAACATGTCCACTATTGTCATTTACATGTTTCTTCAAAAATTTAATAGTTTTGTTGTAATCAACTATAGGTAACATTGAGTGAATACATGAAGAATTTGGTGTGGCAAAATACCAGAAATGTTGACC
Source organism: Aphrophora alni (assembly GCA_963513935.1). NCBI lineage: Eukaryota > Metazoa > Arthropoda > Insecta > Hemiptera > Aphrophoridae > Aphrophora > Aphrophora alni. The sequence continues at coordinate 61,902,136 of OY740771.1, read as the reverse complement.
TTTTAAAAAATTTTCAAGGGAGGAGTCTATTTAATTGGTAAGCTGAAAAGGGCTTCTTTAGTATCATGAAGAAGTAGGCGATAAAACACTCTTACTTTGTTTTAAACTCTTATCATGGAAATATAATTACACAAAATTAGGTTTAAATGAAGTGTTGTTTTAAAAAAATATATTCTGGCAATTGCACTAAGCCAGAATTATTTTCAATTTTGCCAATCTTGAGATAATATTTCCTGATTAATCAAAACAGAGACTACAATATCTTCTTCCTTGTAGAGAGCAGAGATGGTCTGAACAGAACAAGCAAAATTCTGGCTTTTGTTTTTGTGACATGATAAAAAACAACTAAATATAAAGACTTGGTGTTCTACTTCCTACTCTGTCTACATATGTGGAGAAGACAGTATCTTCAGATGTCAAACCTGAAGTATGAGTAGAGAAGCTTAAACTTAAGATAATAAAAAAATGATATCCTAAAACAACTGCAACACCCCTTCTTTAATTTATTTCAAAAATCTATTGGTGTGTAAAAGGCCCCAAGGAAGTTTCAGCTAAAGAGTTTATTCCTATAAATCAGGCAAGCTTTGCCCCTTCTTTCAGAAGAGTTGCAAATTCTTACTTTTTTAATTTTCAAAGAAAAATATTTAAAAATAATGATGTTATCTTTGTTATCATCAAGAATAAGAATCACACTAACTAAATCTGAGGAAATGTAGGGGTTGTTGAAATATTATACATGATACACAAAGCGGTTTAAAATGTGCTTGTTTATTTAAAAAAAAAATATATATATATATATATATATTGTATTTCTCTTACCATATTGTTATAAAAATTACTATTTAATGTTTACGGTGGTCTTCTAAAACGTTAAAAATATTAAACATTAGTTACAAACGTTTACATACTATTTGTATCCCTTTAAACCTGCTCAAAAGCTAACACTCCTGAAAATTTATACGCCTTTAAATTATTTTTTTTTAAAAAAACCCTTTTTCAAGTTAGTTAAATTTAGATGTCTCCAAAAAATATTTATTTAATCCCTCAATTTGAACAAAATTAAATTTCAATTCGCAAAATAAAAACTAATATCTTAATACAATTTATAATTTTTTTTTTAATTATCCCTGATTATCCTGAATAAACATATCACCCTTAATACAATTTAGATTCTTTTTAAATTACCATAAAAAAGCTTTGGTTGCAGCATAATTCTGCCCTTTTATATGATAAAAATATATAATAGTATTCAATAAAATTTTAGTAAAATTTATGCAGTCAATCCGGTGTAGTAGTGTTGTCAAACATGTGTTAAATTTTTTTAAAGATACCTTAAACATCCAGTATTGATCCTTTTACACCCTAAACTTCAAAATACATGAGTTATGACCGTGACACGAGTATCTCTTCTCCTAGAAGTCGATCATAACTCAGTATATGTCTCTGACTAGTTTCAAGGTGTTACAAATGTTTGAGGAGGATAACCTCAAACCCTAAAAAAACTCGTAACATTAATAATAAAAGGAATATAATGTGAACTTCCCTGAATTACACAGACAAAAGAAATATACACAATATAACTATTGTACTTATTATCAGAAACACTTTTTTAATAAATCAATTTCCCTAAAGTCTTTATATAATTTTGTTTAAATATTCAAATATAATTTTGTCTTTTCTTCACTCTTTTCAATCACATAATAACTTGCTCATCATTAATATGAATAACTAATTTACAATATTATAAAGAGTGATTTCCTTTTTCTTTTTTTTTTAAATAAAAGTTACATGTAAACAAAATAATGGTATTGTTCCGAATCTGTCTCAGTATCAAGATTACTTCCAATTGGTAAAAGAAAATTTTCTAAGTTACCAATCTAAATGACGTTATAAATTAATTAAAGGTGTTCTTTATAGATTTTACTGTGAAAAATTTACATCTCAAGATTTTCTTTAATTTCAATATAATAGTATGCATAAATCAGATTTCATTCAAATTTACCAGTTCATAATACAAACCACTGTAATTAGTAATATTTGAGTTACTCACCATTTATAATGGATTTCCTGAAACTTTTTTACCCAGGACACTTCAAACCTTAACAAAAACACAACTTACAACTACTTTTGCATCACTGCACTATCCTAAGGAAAAAAAAACTTTTTTGCTGTTTACTACCATCTTTTTGATGTTACATCAGTAAAAGATGTGTCTAACTTTTACATCAAGCTAAGACATGACACTTCCCCTCTATTACCTGCATCGAATGACCAATCAAAAGTAAGGATTCACATGGTGCGATGTGGCCTGACTCTCTGGTGGTAGCATTTCAAGAACCGATCCTTTCCAAACGGAAAATTTTGTTACCCCCACTCTGTGCCTGCCTATCAGGACACATTACCAACTGAGATGCATAAAGTTTTAAAACAGAAAAATATGACCCATGATCATACAACATTACTGGTTTTTTTCTTTAACCGACTTTACTGTAACTCCCCACAGATGTTGTACGCTTTTATAATCTTTTATTTTTGCTATCTGTAAGACCGACATTAATTGACTGTGCAAGTTTTATTAATCTGGGCACACAACAATGAAAAGTAAACAAACAATATAGAATATATGTAGTAATGTTTCTATACACAACTACCAATGTTTACAATACCTTAAATACTTATTTAAATTTGTTTGTGATTAATTTTAAAGAAAATGATTTAATTATATATTCTTAAATACTTATTTTATTATTTTCAGATGAGGACAGTGCCTACAATAGATAACAACACAAGTTTTTCACTAGATTACAAACTAGATGGAATAAATAATCAACACCTTGAGTTTCTTGAAAAGAAGGATGACTATGTGATATTGAAATGCAACCCTCGTTTCCAAACTGCATTTAGCCCAGGGCTACAAGCAGTGTTACAAGAAGTACTAGGGACATGTGATCAGCTGTTAGAGATGGAGCCAGAGAGCAAATGTATGTAAAACTATGTTCTTATATAAGTGCATGCTATTTTTAATAATCTCTTCTTTTGGTGATCTAGTTATCCACTAGGCCCCAAGTTTTTTAATTTTCATTGATAAAACTCAAACAATTTTAAAACTCCTAAAAACATGGTAGGTAGAGAAACTACTGACCTACTTTTCTCTTATATGAAATATAAAGAGAAAATGTGATTGACATTTTTATTTTTAGCTCATTTTTATCAAACCGTATTTTCATATTAATGAGATGTTAAGAAAACAAATATTTGGGAAATACATTCACATTTTATTATTTGAAACAGACATGGTGACTTATTAGAAAATGTTAGTGGTGTAACAAAGGGCGAGCCTCTATAATACCCCCTCCCTTCACTATTGCATTAAAGTTGCAACCACCGATATAAGTTAGAAACTTTTTAGTTTTTGTAGGCAGTGTACAGAAGAAAATGGTAATATTTACCAAGAAAGAGATCATACTTAGTAATTATAAAATATTTATCATTGTACTCACTATCTTCAACATTAAGCTGATTTGTAAATGCTGTGGCTAATTATTATAACACTTTTTTTACTACTTTTATATTTAAAACTTTGAATACTCTCTCCTAGCTGGTATTCAGTGCACTCTAACTTCCCCTTAGTATTCCACTTTTATAGTACTTTTACTTTCATAGATGTTCAATCAAAACTCATCTCATCTTCTACATTCAGGTTTTAAGGAATTCTATTTTAACATTGAAGGTAAGTTCAAATATTTTAAAAGTTTTAATTTATATATATATATATATTTTTTTTTTTTAATTTATTATTAATTACAACTAGGCAGAGCCTATCAAGCAATATACATTTAACATTAAATAACACTGTTAGCCGGAATATCACCCATTGATGCACTCCTCTCATGTGTAATCATGTGTAATTTTCACTAATCAAAGTTCAAAAGGCTTCGTTCTCTTCAGCCGGCGAATCTCCCCAGAGCAGTTTAGTAAACAATTCATTTCATAATTTTCGTGTTGTTGAAGTCTGTGTTTGTGCTTCTCTGCATACCTTCTGATTTCCTCTGCGACGGTATTCATCTTAAGATCACGATGCAGACTATCATTGCGGATGAACCATGGTGCATCAACAATACTCCGTAGAACCTTATTCTGAAAAGTTTGTATAATCTGAACATTTGTCTTCGCTGTGCAACCCCACAACTGTAACCCATAGGTCCACACTGGTTTCAATATTTGCCTATAGAGAAGCAGTTTGTTGTGTAGATCTAATTGTGATTTTCTCCCAAGGAACCAGTACATTTTCCTAAATTGCATATTCAATTCTACCTTCTTTTTTTTAACATGCTCCTTCCAGTGTAGCTTGGCATCTAGTGTCATTCCCAAGTATTTAGCAGTATTAGCCGGAATTACTAAATGGGAATTTATTTTAATAGGAATTGGATTTATTTTTCTAGTTGTAAAATTAACAAAGGTTGACTTAGATTCATTTAATTTTAATCTCCATTTCTTTATCCAGATACTAACTCTATCGATCGCTCTTTGCAGTTTTTGTGTTGCCTCTTCCACATTGCTACCGGTCGCCAAGATTGCTGTGTCATCAGCAAAAGTCGCAGTAATTGTACCATTTTCTTGGGGAATATCGCTGGTGTACAAGAGATAGAGCAAAGGTCCAAGGACACTTCCTTGTGGTACCCCCGCTGAAATGCTTTTCAATTCTGAGTACTCCCCTTTGTGCTTAACTCTGAAACATCTTTCTGATAGGTAAGATTCCAGAATCTGACAAATCGACTCTGGAAGATCGCGCTGCAGTTTAAAAATTAATCCCTCGTGCCAGACCTTGTCGAATGCTTTAGCAACATCTAAAAATATACTTGAGCAAATTTTGCGTTCCTCCAAGGCTTTTTCTATTACATGTGTGATTCTGTGTACTTGATCTATAGTTGAGTGTTTATCTCTAAAGCCAAACTGGTGGTGAGGGATTAGTTGTTTTTCTTCAATGATTGGCTTAAGGCGTTTCTTCAGTAATTTTTCAAAAATCTTTGACATAGCTGGCAGCAAGGAGATTGGTCGGTATGATGATTTATCGTTAGGATTTTTTCCCGGTTTGGGTATCATAATCACTTCTGCAATCTTCCACTGTCTTGGAACATACCTTAGTCTAAACGTGGCGTTAATAAGGTGAATAAATTTGTTTAGTGCTTTATATGGCAATTCTTTCAACACCTCACTCGTGATAAGATCATATCCTGGAGCTTTTTTATCCTTGAGGTGTTTAATTTCATTTTTAAGTTCTTTAAATGATACTTTACGAATTTGAAATTCATCCTTGTTCTTGATTGTTGTTATATTTTCAACTGTCTGTCTAGTAAGTGGCTGGAAGGTTTCCTCTAGGTATTCAGCAAACAAATCTGCCTTTTCTTTATCACTTCTAGCCCATGTGTTATCATTTTTCCTGATTGGTGGAATTTGGATATTAGGCCTTTTAAGATATTTAGTGGCCTTCCATATCTTGAGTTCGCTCTCTTTATCATCTGAAAGGCTTTCAAGGTATCTAGCAATGGATTCATTTTTAATAGTTTGTAGTAAATTTGTGAGTTTCTGGCTAATACGATTTAGTTCAGTTTTATGATGAGGAACTCGAGTTTGCTGCCATTTTCTTCGCATTTTTCTTTTTTTACTAACCAATTCTAGCACTTCAAGTGGGTAAGTATTGCTATTATGGTATCGTTTAGTTACTTGAGGTGTATTGTTCCACGCTGCTTGCTGGATATTAACAACAAATAATTCAACTTCCTCCTCGAGCTCCATTGGTGTTTTAAGGGGAACATGCAGGTCAATATTATTTTCAAGTTCAACTCTGACACCTTCCCAGTTAGTCCTGTTATTAGTTAATCTGGGTGGTTCTTCTCTTTGTATTATGCTGTGACATAATGTTAAAATAATAGGAGAGTGATCAGAGCCCAAATCAAAACTTTCACTCACGTGGGTATAGTTGTCAGATACGCCCTTCACCACAAAGAAGTCAATCAAATCCGGTACCTTTCTTGGATCTAATGGCCAATAAGTTGGTTTGCCAGTTGAAAAGAAGTCACATTTAACCTCCTTACTTGCTTCATATAACTCTCTACCTTTTGCATTAGTAAGTCGAGATCCCCAAAATGTGTTTTTCGCATTAAAATCCCCTCCAAGAATGAAGTTATCGCCCAGCATATCAAAAAGATTCATGTAGTCTGCCTTTTTTAAATTATGTCTTGGTGGACAATATATAGATGATACATTAAAGTACTTATTCTTCATGCGCACTTTAACAGTTGTAACTTGCATTATGTCAATTTTTATTTGAGTTTCCTTATAGTGCTTGATACTGTTTTATAATTACTGCAGACCCTCCCCTTGCTTTATCTGCTGGATGTTCCACATGATATACGCAGTAGCCTTTTATTTTGAGATACGAATGTTTAGTGAAGTGTGTCTCTGAAATTAAACAGATGTCTATTCGTTCTCCAATCAGGAATGATTCCAGGTCCAGCTTATGCTGAAGAAGACCGTTAGAATTCCATGTTGCTATTCTTAAGGTGTTAATCATTTTCTCCTCTTTAACTCTATTTTACTTTGATTATTTGTCAGCTTTTCCAACTTATCAATTATTAACTTGTTTACATTATCTTGTTCATCTAGCCTGTCCAATATACCTTGAATAGCCTTATCTATACTTGTTTTCTCAGTGATCTCATTATGTACGATTTGTGCATAGGTTTTTGAACCAGGGTCTTGTGTATTACTAGTTACCGGTACTTCTAGTTTTTTAGTCACATTATTTGAATTTTGTTCTGCAGCGTTAAACTTTCGCACTTGAGTTTTATCCCTTATCATAGCATTTCTTCTCTTTTGTAATTCTTTAGCCACCTCACACCCTCTATAGTTTGCAGGATGCGATCCATTACAGTTTACACATTTTGGAGTATTACTTCTATTCAATGTACAGGCTAATGTTATGTGTTTTCCAGCGCATTTAACACATCTTGGTTCCTTTTGACAGTACCTTTGTGTATGATTATATCCTTGACACTTTTTGCATTGTGGAATCAGAGTGTGGTAATATATATATATACACACACTAATGAAACTTTAGTTTCTATTATGTCATTTTTTTATTATTTTTTTTATGTTACTTCATTTAAGTTAATAGAGCCAACTTGCCAACATGATTGAAATGAACGGTGGTTATATTTCAGTAAGAAACACTACAATTCCTGTTCGGGTCCATAATTCACTAACATTAGCATAGGAATTAGAACCCATATTTGTTTATAGTTGAACATCTTATTAAGATTATTTAGCAACACATAATTATTAAATAATATTCCTGTTAGTTGGTTGTTACTGTTGTGTTTAAATTTAAAGTTTTATTTGAAAAATATTAATTTTACTATGTAAAATTATTCCTTTTCAAATTCATATTTTAATTTAATTTCTAAAATAGTTAATGTTTCTTAAACATTTTTTCGTTGAGTACAAATTTGGTTTTAAGATAAATATCAATCTTGAATTATTTACAAATTCAGTTGAATTTTTTGTAGTGACATATTAAGTTATAGTGACTTGGTGTTGATTATATTGCTGGAGATGATTTGGAATACTTAATCATACTTTTTGGTACACTTTTGGATTCGAATCAATGTCTTTAACATTTTGCGTACCAAGCTATTTGCAGCTCTGGTAAACCCCTTGGACCGGGTTATTTTAATGAAAATAGTAGTTTTACCATTTAAATGTCTAAATGAATAAATCATGATTTCGGACCCAGAGTTTTAAATATTTGTCCATTACTTAAAAAAAATTTTTTAAGGGGAGTTGAACGTATTATACCTATGTTAAATTGATCAAATTTAGGTACCTTTTTCTCAGGTTAGGTTAGAGTTAGAGAGCTGAAATTTTGTGTGATGGTAGTTGTTTATCTTGTCAAGCTACTGTGGACCAATTTGATTAATAAACGAATAAATTTTTTTTCCCCTTATCATGCAATAAACAAATTTCAAAAAAATAAACGTAATTTTAATTTTTTTAGGTTATTTTTTATTTAAATTAAATAATTGGTTCACTGTAGTTTCAGAACATAATAACCTACATTATGTAAAAATTTCATCAGGATATGTTTAACAGTTCCTGAGACAAAGGTACATAAAGTTGAATAAAACTAATTTTCGGGAAACACTAAAAAATTAAAAAACTTGTCAATTATTGAAATTTATGCTATACCTTGCATGTTACATTAACATATTTTAGGTACTACAATGATAAAACTCAACTTTATTACAAGCTAGCCCGTAAGCTTCCCCTATCTTAGTTATTAGGCGCACTAGTCTCGAATCCTGAAATTTTTTCGTCCAGGATTCGTTTCCGCGTGACAAAGAACAACAATCCCCTGGAAGTGTAGGCTTCTGTATTTTGTCTGGCCTGGATTGAATAACCCCTTCAACAGTCTAGGTTACCTTAAACTGCCGGTACCCCCCCCCCTTTATTTAATTACTTCCAGTTATTATATTTACTTTACCCTTATGCTCAGGGAGAACACGATTTACTTTTTTATCTTTTTTACTCCCTAGAGAGTGTGTTCTTGAGAATACCTTGTAAATACACTATATCTTAACCTTTATTCAAAATATTAGCTGTAAACATAACCAAGATGTGTGGATAATTATGAAATACTACACATTGTTTTTGATATTAATAACTGAAAACTTATTTATTTTATCTTAGTTAAAAGAAACAAAAATCAATTTTTCTCAATTACAAAGAACAAAATTATTTAAAAAAGAAAGTTACTCAAATTATTTAGTTTTTATCACAGAAAATATTCTCATACAATTTATTACATTATTATTTTTATCTCTAGGTAGCAGATAGGCAATTCCTTTACTTTAGAGGAAAATTTTATACTTTATATCATTATGTTAACAAAGAATTTCCTCTTATTAATCTCTGAACACTAATTTCTAAGTTTTTTTAATCTAATTAGTTGTTCAGGATTATTATATTAACATTTTACTAATTACGAAAAATAAATATCCACACACAAGTATTATATCTTAACCTACACAAATTTTAATTGATTATATTAAATTTATATCCCAGGAAAATCAGTTTTGACTTTAAATTTAAATTTTGGCCAACTTTACCTTAATAACAAGAAAAAGAATAGTTTGAATAGCTTTTCAGACCTTGACCGCCGTCTGGACGATCCTGGTCTCGATGCTCCTGGATGGTGGGATGATTTTAATTCTCTGGTGTCCGGTTGTTGTTGAAGTTTACAGTTGATTCATGTGTCCTTAGCGAAGTTCCTGCGGCGTGTTAATTTTCATTAACTCTGGATGTTTAAGATTTTCCACTCTTTCGGAACTCACTGCCGATTCGCTAATTTAACATTTCACTTCTCACTTCAACTTATTTCCTTTAAGGTTTGATCTTTAGCATTGATACTTAAACATTTTAACTTTTTAATAAATTTTTCGAAATAGCTTCGGGTATAGTAACACCTTACACTTGTTTTAAGAATTTTTTTATGAGAGCGCGATTGAGCATAGTAACCCCTTACACTTCTTCTATAACTTTTTTCTGAGAGAGATCGGGCATAGTAACCCCTTACACTTGTTCAAAATAGTTTTTTAAGAGACCTCTCTGAAGTCTGGTGCAACTGTATTTATAAACTAAAACTATCGTATTCCCATACCAATTTCTTTCCCTCGCAGGGATAATACGATAGTTTTTTATTTTCGTATCTCTTACGTAACTCTTGCGTTAATTTTCAGTTCTAATGTTTTGTTGTTTGTTTACCTATGAGTGAATTACCATGGTCTAAGTCCTCTAATCTTTTGTTTTAATTGTTTTCCTGTAATTAATCATTTTCATTATTATTGCTGTCGGTTGGTACGCTGGCTCCTCCCCTTTATATGTCACGAAGTCCTGGAGTTTGGAACTCTACATCTTCAAACTTGCTACTGTAAGATTCAATATTGTTTCTTCTTTATCCTCTTCTAACGGTTTTCCTATTTGAGTTTTCATTTTTTATTTATCAGCATTTTGTAGATCTTCATGTCCGCTTTCGCGAGAATTTCACGTGGTGTTTTTCGGCCCGCTCGTTCACCTGCAATTCGTTATGCAATAATCGGCGTAATTGTCAGTTTCTGTTTTTCACACCTGTCACTTTAGAGTTTCGAAACTTCCCCATGTTGTTTAGTTCCGTTAATAAACGCACTGGCCTCAGCGAAGATTCTTTCCGACATTCAGGTCTTACATATTTTCACACTTTGTTTAACACTTCTCTGTTTGGGGGGTTATGATTTACTGATCACCCTGGGACTTACAGATTCTTTAGTATATTTGATTTTAATCAGTTTTTCTTAATTTTGAAATTTTAACTTCATCCATTTCCACACCAAGGTGTGAAAACCATATCTTTTCTATTTTACTCAACTTTTTATTTTTTACTTTAATTACTTGTTAAACTTTACTCTATTAATTATCCCTATACAATACATGCTCAAAATTTACATTTGTTTACATTTTATTTAACTTCCAAATTATATCATTTCCCTTAACTTTTTAATATTAACTTTTTCAAAATTTGTCCAAAAATCATTTATTCTTAAAATTATTTACCAATCACAGAAATACCAAGGTTTTTTGATTTTGAGTAATTTTGAAAAGTTTTTAAATCTGCTGCAGCGCATGTTAATTTTTATGAAATAACCGTAACTGATCTGTATTGCATACAACTTGTACTACAATTATTACACATCCTTTAACATTATTATTTCATATTTTCATAATTCATCACATACGAATTTTTTATTCAAAATCTACCAACATACGATTTTACTGTCAAAACGGGTAGGCGAAAGTTGACTTTAGACCGAGTCATAGGTCAGTTTCACAGACTCGCCCTGAGCAGCAAAGTTGGTTACAATTCAGCCAAACCTTATATTAGGATTAAATTTTGATTTTTCTCATTTTTGACCAAAATATAATCCCATACAACGAATTTCCGTTGTAGTACATATTTCTCCCAGACTACTTGTAATAAGACACTAAAACAGTGTATAGTGTCTAATAAAGCATTAGATGAAAAATCATAAAAATATCATAAATTTTTTTTTTATATACCAATTATTTTTCCTCTACGATAACTTTTTTTGGTTATACATTTTTAAAATTTAATTTTTACCCAAAGGTATTTGTAAATTAAACATAACAATTTTTCGTCCAAAGCTGTAATATGCAATGGCTTTGATTGTATTACACATATCTTTTGAAATCCTTGAGTAAATTGACATTTGAAGTATATGACATCTAAACTTTAAAAAGTTGATTTCCTGAAATGCTAAAAAATAAATTTTAAAAAACAACCCAATTTATGGTCTAATTAAAAAATAATAATTATGAATGAATTTCCTTGCTTTTAAATTGATTATTTTAACCATAACATTGACAAATACCCAATGCATGGATTTTATAGTTTTTTTTTTAGTTAATACACCTTCAAAAATAAAACTTACAAAATAGGTGTGCAGCTGCATACTAACCAACTTCGTCAGCTTCCACTCAAGCCAACCACTGTTTATTTATAGTGTGCCCTCCCTCCGTTTACAGAATAAACCTTGTGTTCTGGGTGGGATTTGAACCCATGATCTTCAAGGATTTCAAGACTCTAATCGAGAAATTAATTCTGCTTTAATATACTGTAGGTGATATTTCAAAAGTCAAAGGCAAGATAAAAACATACTATTTTTACAATTTTTTAATTTATTATAATTTTGTGTTTCTTTTATTTTTTAAATTTATTGATTAGAATAACATGATTATAGAACTCATATATTTTATTTATGGAAATATTACTTTTAGAAATTCTAATAAAAAAATATATAAATCAAATATGTATTTTTTAAATGATTAATTAATTAAAATAGAACATTTTAAGTTAGGTTCAAAATGTGTTTAGTTAAACTATTTATGCTAAAGACCGTGGGTACACTTGGTGATATTCCATTTTAAGAATTAAAACAACAACCTTTTAGTATAATCCACAAATTTATTGAATTTTGCCGACCTTTGTTTTGCTAGTTATAGCATTGTCCAGCTATCTTACAAGAATAAAGAAAAAGTATAGTTCACCATACATACAATAGCTGGGTTAACCTAAAAACGGAATATAGAGAAGGGGTGGAAAGGATTATGACCTGGCTAAAGGTTTAAGGGCTGGAGAATTATTTAATTCTAATTGTACATTTAAAACTAAAACATTTTCACCCTTAACTATTCTATTAATTTTTTAATTTCCTAGATGATTTATTTTTTTAGATATATGTAAGATATTAAAATTTATGTTAGAATGAAAATTCAAAACATTATGTGTTTTTAAGTGGTTAGCAGAACTAGAATCATCATAGCCTAACTGCCAACTTCTGTCATGCTCATCCAATCTAATTTTAAAATTTCGACCATTTTGACCTATGTATGTACCATTACAAATTTTACAAGTTAATTGATAAACCTCATATTTACTCATTTTTGGTATTTTATCTTTACTATTAATTAACAATTTACCAAAATTATTATCAACATAAAATGCCGGTTTATAACACTTATTCTTTTTTAATGGTTTCTCTAATTTGTAACTAGTTTAACTCAAATAACCTACTTTCCCCATTTTGTGCGTTTATCATCACACACCTTGGGGAAAATATGTTTTTTGGCAATATTTTTGATTTAACATATTAGCAATTAAACTGTCGTCATACCCATTATTCCTAGCTATTTGTTTTATACAATGTAATTCCTTGTACTAATTACTACTTAACATATTATGGAACACAGCTAACTTGTGGTTAACCGGGTTATGTTGACTTGTATCCATAGTAAATTGTATCACCTTATTAATTGAATTTAATTAATTAAAGAACATTTGAAGTTGGTGGTCTGAATCATCAAACAAGTATAACACATCTTCTACATATCTGTACCAATAAATAATTTTACATTTAAACTGATTTTTACTGTCTAAAAGTTGGTCTTCAAAATTGGCCATAAATATCTCTGCTAACAATGGAGATAGGGGTAACTCCATAGCCAAACCTTCTGTTTGTTCAAAAAAATGTTCTTGAAATTGGAAATAATTTTGTTTCAAACAAACATCCAATAATTCTATAGTAGTACAAGATCTATTTTAGAATAATGAGAGGATGTTAGAAACCAAATACTGTTTGATAGAATAAAACTCGAACACAAGATCTCACAAAAATTATGTTTACTTAATCAAACACGTTTCAACGACAAAGTCGCCATCCTCAGTGATAGATGAGCTACAATAACTAAACTATAACTAACCTAGCATTACGCCAACCCCCGTATTTATACAAAATTAAAGTGGCATCACGAAACCTAAAAAGTGCTGTAAAGTGCTAGGTTAGTTATTGTAGCTCATGTATCACTGAGGATGTCGACTTGGTCGTTGAAACACATTTGATTAAGTAAACGTAATTTTTATGAGATTTTGCGTTCAAGTTTTAGTCTATCTAATATTATCTCGCTAGTCAAGCTCAATATTTTTTACAAATACTGTATCTTATACCAAGAACATAAGAATAAACGTTTCAACTCAAAAAAATACTTTACAGTATAGAACAAAATTTATTTTTTATTATACACTACATTTTAAATACAGTATGTATGTAGAACTTACACCAATACATTGACATAACTACAGAAGGCCTACAGTGAACTTTTCATTGAAATACAGTATATTAGAGCCTACAGTTAAGGCCTACAGTAATTTGTAAATTTACAAGTCCTGTTTAAAAAATCTCTATTGTCTTTTTGTTTTCTAGAATCATTTTTCTTTTAAAAAAAGTTATTTCTCACAATATACAAATCAATGATTTCTGAACAGTTATAACATGAGTTTACTTCAGTAAAAGTTATAAACTTGTTTTAATACGTCTGCCGCTTAAAACCCAGCTTATTTGTTCCTTTTCTTCTATTTATTCATCATCTGACTCTTGCTGAAACGATCACCAAGGAAACCCGAAACGTGCCGAACACTTCCAACTACACTAGGTCTACTGCAATGCCGAACCTCAACTTACGTACAAGCATGTTTCTGCCTTTAATAACGTAAAACAAATTTATTATGTATATACTGGTATATAATATTATACATGATTGTGCTGGACCATCAGGTGTTCCGGACTATTGGAAGTCTACTGTATTACAACCGTTCCAAAAGCTAAAAATTTTATTTACTATTGTTATGCAGCTTAAAAATATAATTTTATGTTTAATTTACATTTGAAGTACAGTACAACCTCGTTTATCCGGACTAATTGGGACCGGAAGTGATCCGGTTAATCAAAAATCCGGATAATCCGAAATTATAGAAAGATAAATAAAACAAAATATAAAATGATAACTTACCATTTATAAGTCATGAAAAAACACAATATTTACACAGTCATTCAATTTACACAATACACGAAATTACACAATGTACTGTAAATGACGAAAACATTTTATTTACACACCTGAAATATTTACACATACTTTTAATTTACACAGGGTTTAGTTGTTATTTACAAAAAAGTCATTTATCTTCCTCTGTTTTAATTTGGTGTGACGTTTCAATGCGACCCTGTCTATACGATTCAATGCGTCTAACTTTTGGGCCATTGTAAGCACATTACGTTTTTGTTTCGTCGCCATTTCCACGCACAAACGCTAACACACGAATATAAATAAATAGCAGTAACAACGCCCACCTCTAAATACTATGCCGATTCTCATTCACGTCCTCAATACTCCCGACTGGGGACGTGATGTGCCAACTGCCAAAAAAAAAGAACGGGGTTCCCAAAGCTGGCGGCACCGCTTTAAGATGTGAGTAAATGTTCACATTTACTGATTTAAACCCTTGAGTCTTAGCAACCCAACAACAATAAAGTTGTAAAAATGACATGATGGTTTATGATGCGTTGTAAACATGCACCTGGTTTGTATTTATTTCACAGTTGTTGTACATTTTCTTTAAGGACCCTTACAGGCATCGTCATTGTATTACACTTTCTAAAATATCAGGCATTCTTTATTTTTTTCCCGGTTTTTAAAAAAATTCCCTGACTTTTCCAAAAAATTCAAATTCCCTGACTTTGCCCGGTCGCTAGACACCCTGAAATACTATTAACCGTATCCGATCAAAAATGTAAAGAAACTAAACACGGCACAGCACGATATGGTAATGATGTATTCTGGTCGCTAGCACTTAATAGACTACCCGCTGGCATAGACAATAGACAAGGTCACTGTCATGCCGCATCGGGGTAGGGGGATGGTGACACAGAGGTCATTGCTCCTCCACTTTCTCTTTCCAGTGCATCAACAACCCGCCCTAATACCTCAAGGCGACACTGTAGTGTTGAGGAAATCACGTTTTTATCAACATTAATGTAATAGCAGATATTTCTTGTTGAAACTCCATTTTCAAGGATAAAATAAAGCAAAAGCTTAAAGTTTCAAAATATTATAAATATTATTTAAAATATTATTCAAAATACAGTAATTATTAAAATATTTTGAAACTTTAAGCTTTTGCTTTATTTTATCCTTGATTAATTTTTTTATTTTGTTGTTCCGGATCGATCCGGATAATCCGGACATCCGGTTGAATAAGGTCCGGATAAACAAGGTAGTACTGTACATCAAATTTTCTCTTTGAAAGATGAACCACATTATACATAATTATTAAATATTAGTACTAACAATTAAGTATTATTTAATCACAATAACTTGTTATTCACAATAACTTTTTATTCAACTATAGTAATTATAACATAGTATTTTTTTTTAGGGACTTTGCTAACTTCAGTACTTCTGATGCAAGCTATTGACAGAGCACATTATAGAGCTGAGACCATGAATCGTTTATCCTTATTGATCAAGGTGGATCATCAGCGTGAAAACTACTATTCTGATCTATGTAGGTATATCTACAAAGTGGATGTGGATATGTGGAGCTTATTTGTTAATCTTAAATAGTGATTCAACAATTTCTTTGTATTATACTTTTTTTGGTTTTTTTATGCCACTATGTACATTAAGGCTAATATAGATGGTAAATTACCTGATATCAATATCGAACACACTGTGATCGAACTTAATAATTTATTTTTCATGAAGCTAAATTTCACTGAAACTGGTAGTCTAACTAAGCTAACTATTCTAAGCTTCTTTCCTTCCTATTTTAAAGTTATGATTCTTAACTTCATCCATTTACTATAATAATCTTAATGTAATATAACACTGAATTTTATACACTCATTTTCATATTTTAATGTAATCATAAACTTGTGTGCAGTCATACTCTAACATTATACCATGTTTCCAAATATATTTTACCACATAGAATTAATATTTCTCAAGTAATATTGCTCTGTAATAATGAATCTGTTTGAATTAGTATGTTATGTCTTTATAAAGTTTGTTATATAGAGGTAAGCAGGAATGATTTTTGTTTCTATATAAGAAGAAGAAACATTTCAACACATTTAAATTATACAAGAAAAACCGAAAATGCAGGTTTAAGGACAAGAGCTAGAATGAATATTGTATTCTCGAGAGAGATTTAGAATTTACATTTACGGGTTTATTTTAAAAAATAATGAATACCTGAGACATTATTATTAAACTAAACCCACTTTAATTTATTACTAGGGCTTCAAAAGTCTTATAATTAGTTTGTGTAAGGTCTGTAATTCCTTGGTTAATTACTGCTTAAGAAAACTAAGTATACACGATACAATGTGTACATAAAGTCATGGTGGAGATTTCAAATATATTTACATGAAACAATTTAGCATAATGATACAAAGGGGTAGCATGTCGCTACGTTACATCTCCAGTCGCACTTGAAGCACGTGCTTATATAACTGAATCCTCGGGAGCTGGAACAGGCTGCTGTTGTTCTTCTATTCCTAGGATGTGCCCGATTCTGTTCTTTGTGATTTGACAAACTCCTGTGGAGTAGCCGTGATTGTATATACTCTGAAACTTTCCAACTTGTTATCAACTCCCGATAAACCGGCGCCGGCCGATCCGGATATCGAAAAATCCAGATCTCGGGGTGGCTATTTTTATATAGTTAAAGTGGTTTTAAACGTGAACAAAACGTAGCAAATTTACGTTTTAGCGCTAAAACGCGTTGCGCTTACGATCAATTGTAGCCTTACCACACTATTCTAAAAATTCACTATGGTTTTTCAAATTACTGTAATATATAGACGTTACGTTATAACTGTACTATTATGTAATTTGCCGTAGTTTGCTGGTACGGTAACCGGTAACAAAAGTACCGAAACCACAAAAGGTAGGTTAATTAAATAAATATTACAATAGCTATGTTTAAAAATCTATTTATTTTAAGCTGAATGAAGCTCAGCATAAAGTACACAAACAACAATTAATGAGGTCTACAGTGTTAACTAAAAATATCAAACGAAAAATGAAGATTAGAAAATAAAACAGTACAATAAATATGTACAGGATTGTACACGTGAAATTTTGATGAACGTACGTTAAATGTTAGTTTTCATTACAGTACAGTAATTTGTACTTATGTCAGTTTTTATTTTAAAAAGATGTAATGGTAGCTTGCTTGGCTCGTTGAACACGCTTCTTAGATGTAATATCTCTCCATCTACGAAAAAGAAGGAGATCGGCCGGTGAGGATTCTTCTTGTTCTTCCACGTAGTCTATCAGCTGTTCAAGTGCTTGAAAAGCTTCGCAATGAGTCATGATTTGTTTTTGTTGTTGAATCCGAACCGCACTACTGCCCAGTGCCAGCTCAAAAACATTGTTCACTACTATTCGGGCCGAAAATATTATTTTTGTATAGAAAATTGTATTTTTATTATTTTTTATACGATGGCATACGACGGCCGGATATCGGAGTTTCCGGATATCAGAGATCCGGATCAGAGAGTGTTTACTGTATATTAAAAAAGATATTTTGCTGTTTTTCTGTTTTCTATTTCCAAGGATGAGATGATGTGATTTTAATATGTGACCTTGGTATAATTATGTTATAAAGTTGATTGATTCTTAATTTTATGTGCTTTCTAACTGTATTTTGTTTGTTTTTGTTTTTTGAAGATCATTAATGTTTGTGTTGCCTTTTTTGGTGGTTTTTCGTATCTGATTTTTTAGCTTATTAATATACTGACTAGTCACCTGAAATTTGTTTCTGTTCCTGTTTAGGCTGTTTGAGGTAAATAAAGTTAGTAATCCACCACTTCCTCGCACATTAAAAGGATCTTGCAGCAGACAAGAAGTGTAGGGAGGGGAAAGTGTTGTTGTTATGGACATTGCATTCCATACTTTATCTTTCCAAAAATCACTTCTGACATAACTATTCTATCTATCCTTTTACTTTTCTTTCCTGTTGCAGTTACAATATTGATTCCAACTACTGGCAATTCTTCAATTTTCCCTAAATTTTCTTTGTTTTGTAAAAACCATTCCTGTTGAATACTCCCTGTATCAATTAAACCTGTAATTTTAATATTTCCTATTTTCATTTCAATTTCTGGATTTTCTTTTCTATAAACATTATTAAACGTGCTTAAACCTTCCTCTTCATCACAATCTATTAAAAATTTCTTGTCGCATAACACATTAGTTATAATTACATTGTCTATATTAGGCCTATTTTCTTGGAATAAATCCTTTTCTATTGGCACCGAAATATCTATCTCCACACCATAATCATCTTTGTCCCCTGGTTTTAAATGGCCTAATTTTGATGTTTCAGTGCCTAATGGTTTAAATTAGATGTTGGGTGCAATTAGTGTTTGTACTGTGGCTTCAGGCTGTGCTTGTGTTATATTTACATTCCTGTTTAATGCAAATTTATCTCCTCTATTTAAATCTTGAAATCTGTTTCCATTATCTCTTTGAAATTGTACTATATGGGTCACCTTGTACCAACCTTCTTCCTTCATTCTGTAGCCTAAAATCTCTTCTATTATAAAAGTCTAGTTGATCTGGCCTATACTGGAAATAGTTTTCTCTATATTATGTTGGCCTGTTATTATTGTTTAAATTGACTTGTCTAAAATTTCTCCCAAGCATCAGAGCAAGAATTAAAATCTTCTTTTTCATTTTTGTAAAATCCTGCATTCCAAATTTTATTTCTTTTTCCTCCTCTTATTTCTCTAGTATTTCACCTTGTTTACAAAATTTACTTATGAGATTATTATACTTTAAAACTGCCTAAATTTATGTCCCTTAATCTATTTATCTTATTTTTAACATTTATTGTAATTTTGTAATAACTTTAAAACCATTTTCATTTTACTTAACATACTATTTTTACTTTTTTATATTATTCAAATAGCCTTGAATTAGCGCCAATTAGATTTTATTCACTTTCAGAACATCTGTTTTCAACCTTACTTAGTTCTGATAGGTTAACCGTGCAACTAACAAAGTTGGATGCCGCTCGCTGTTCTATTTACAAATTTATCTGCCCAGACTTACCATTACATAACTATTCAGATAATTCTATTTATTCCAATTTTGAGTTTATTTATTTAACTAATTGTTTTTATTATCTGTTTATGAACTTCCAATAATTGAATGACTATTGAGAATATAGCCTATCATGTTGAAATGTATGTGTGTGTGTGTCTGTAAATCGGGCGTGTACATGTATTACGTTGTTAAATCTGATATGGCCTAAAACTTG
This sequence comes from Aphrophora alni, assembly GCA_963513935.1. Classification (NCBI taxonomy): domain Eukaryota; kingdom Metazoa; phylum Arthropoda; class Insecta; order Hemiptera; family Aphrophoridae; genus Aphrophora; species Aphrophora alni. The sequence goes on along the minus strand of OY740771.1, from coordinate 61,882,359 downwards.
GTAATTATTATTATGAGAAATTAAGAAAAAAAATTACTTCTAAATTAATGTATTCACTATTACTAATATTGTTGAGTATATTTGGTTGTATGAGTTCCTTATTTCAAGTGTACATTTAATAGCATAAATCTAAAATGTTAATGATATATTTTTTTGGTTATATTTGCTATGTAAATTAATATGAACAACAATATACAAACAAACAAAACATATTAAACAACTAATTCAACACTGCATCTTAATATCTATTTTGGGTCAGATATTTGTTACAATATGATAACTCGCAAAGTGAAACCCTATCTTTCTCAGCAAATTATTGCAAGATATGTTTGGAATAGTGCTCAGTGTCACTTTCCTTTCCGACATAAAACTGGATTTTAGCATCAGTTGCATCAAAAGGACGTTGCCGGTGTAATGTTAAAATATCGCAAATTGTCACTTTACAGAGCATTTCATATTTTTCTACTGTTAATTCAGTAGAAAGCTTCTCTTGCTACTCAGTTTCCATATTCTTGAACATTGTAGCAAATAATTGGATATTTTTATCCAATGGCATGACAATTGGTTTCAAAATCTTGCACCGTCTCCTCATGTTTTCAATATTTGTTGAAATACAATTTTTTCCAATGTCTTCTGAGACAAGTCTGGAAATCTTTTACTTTTATCTTCTGATCTTTTATCTGATCCTGAGTAAGGCTTGAATCACAAACAATGTTGTCAATTAATTTCTTGTTAGCTTCTTCCAAAATCCAAGAAAGCCTTCCATTCATTCCCACAGTGACTTTACAGGCTGATATTATTAATATAATTGTCCGGTAAATTGCACAAAGACATACAAGCTTTTATAACAACATCAATTTTACTCATATCAAATATATTTTTCAATTATTTTACTGTGACATTCATACTTTGAACCCTTTCCAAAAGTTTTCTCCACCCCGAAGCTTTATAGTAACATGAGTCCTGTCCTTAAAAGCTTGATGGCTAGAATAGAAATCGGAAACAACAGACATTAGTAATGCATCTTGAATTGCTTTCTTCCCAATATGATCTTTTCTTAGTATAAGTAGGATATTTGTTTGGATTTTTGTTGTTGCTTTTTTTGCATTTGGACAAAATTTGATGTCATAGTTTTTTTATATAAGATGTTCGTCTTCTTGCAATTATCTTCTTCCTGAATACTTCTTGCAATACTTCCTGAATGGTAAGACAGTCATCATTTTCTTGTTCATCACTACCTCCTTTTTTATAGTTCTTATTTTTACATTGAGCTGCATGCTGATAAAATTCTTACGAACAAACAGTCCCTGATATATAGTGCAACTGATATAATTTGAAGACAATTTTGTTTTATTTTGAGGAGGCCTTTTCACTGGCAAGAGTTTATGTAGCAGTATATCTCCTGAAGATGTGCCTTGGAGCAATGATTTATTGTACATGTCATGTTATGTTGTACCCCTCAATGTCATGTCTGCTGTCATATTTTTTTTTCTTTTCTCCCTTGATTCTTCATGCCAAGACTCGGACAATGCAATATATTCTGCAACAATAAGTTCGTTTTTGTGATTGTTCATGATGTGTCTGCGGAACTTCAAAACCAGCTTATTACGAAAGAAACAAAAATTATGTCTATCATTTCTTCTTACTGTAGTTTTGTTTTTATTGACATGTGGTTCTAACTCTTTTTCTAAACAAATTTCTTCACAAGGTGGCTATAAAAATAGCGCTAGTTCATCTTCATCGTGACTTGAAATACTCTTACTGGACTGAAATAAACACTTTCGCTGCAATAAGGAGGACCTATCCTCCAAGCTATGCCCTTTTGTATTTCCAGTATAATGAATTATAGATGGTCGTATTGGTGTTATATATATATATATATATATATATATATATATATATGTTTTCCAACATGGTAGCATCACCAGCTATATTAGCATTACTTCCACCTGGAGTTATACAAAAAAATATCAGGTTGACAAACTATAGAATTTACATTTTCAAAGGCTATATTATTAGTACTTTCACCTCTAGTTGGAGAAACAATATCAGCTTCACAAACAATGGAATCTACTTTTTTAAACACAGGAGGATCGAAGCCTATATTAGTAATATTTATCTACAGTTGTATAAACAATATCAGATTGACAAACAATGGAGTCTACTTTTTCAAACATAGGCGTATCACAGCCTATATTAGTGGTACTTTTATTTGCAGTTGTACAAACAATATCAGATTGACAAAAAATGAAATCTACTTTTTCATACACAGGAGTATCACAGCCGATATTAGTGGTACTTCCATCTGCTGTTGTACAAACAATGGAATCTACTTTTTCAAACAGGAGTATCACAGTTTATTTATATTAGTGGTACTTTCATTTGCAGTTCTACAAACAATATCAGATTGACAAAAAAATGAAATCTACTTTCTCAAACACAGGAGTATCACAGCCGATATTAGTGGTACTTCCATCTGCAGTTGTACAAACAATATCAGATTGACAAACAATGGTATTTACTTTTTTAATGATAGTAGGAGTATCACAGCGTTGATTAGTAGTACATTCACTGGAAATTGTACAAGCAATAGCAGATGGACCATCATTCTCCATTTCCTCCAAAATGTTAAATGTTTCAGGTTGGTTAAACTTTATCAGGAGGTGTAGAACACTTATAACTTAATTATTCATGTTGAATGTCAACTACTTCTTTATTGATGTCACATAAACTAGGGAGGTCCGATGGCTTGTCAGGTGATACAACAAGCACAACCATCCCGCTACAGTCTAATCAGTTTTTGGACACTAACTTATTAGTAAGTGCAGTATGTTACATGCAGTATGTAACATTTTCAGGATTGGTTACAATAATCTCATGGTGGTTGGTATGCTGTTGGTCAGATTCTGCTTCGAGATCAGTAATGGCATTTATTTCAGTATGTTGTCCTGTTGATGGTACAGCAACTGAAGGATGATCAATATAGGTGGCATTGGTCCCTTTAACCTGGCACTTGTACTCACGTCCCGATGGCTGTTGTTTTCATACTGCAAGTAAAACATATGCAAGAAGAGTAAATTAAATTTACCATACACGAGGTTAATAAAAGATAGTAATTATGCAGTTTTCTTCTCTACTTTCACTTTTTACTTTCTATATAGGGTGGAAAAGAAAATGCACTTAGTAAAAATGGAATTACGGGTCCCCATCCCGTAGTTAACACTAAAACAAGTGTTAAGACAAAAGTTTTAGTAAATTAAAAAAGGCATTTCATGCTGACCTTGACGTTGATCTTGGCAGTGACCTTAAACGTTATTTTTTCAGGTTTTTTATTACAGTAGACGCTCTTTTAACCGGCACGGTCGGGACCACGGCCATGCCGGATATCCGATTTTGCCGGATAATCGAGCGTATCTAGTTTTTAACCCTCCAAGTGCTAAAAGTACCGATCGCGATCTATTTTGCCGCAGCCACAGTGCTAAAGTTGCGATCCAAATCTAATTAAACAATGTTTGCTAAAATCGATACCAACGGTAACTTTTATCCAAACTACATGTATTTTATATAGTAACTCTGAGTAGTAAAAAACTCTCTATTCATTTTGCACAATTTAATTGATGGTTATAAGAAAAATCAATGTTAACAAGCCTGTAAAAGACAATTTGATGTTTACTGTTGATGTTTACTGCTGCGTCCCAGCAGTGAATTGTTGTTTAGTGTTTTTGTCTATATTATTTTGGTAAATACAATTTATTTTATGATTATTTAGTGTATCAGTAGTGTTTTTAGTGTAGTATTATACATATAATAATGAGTGAACTTGACAATTCAAGTGATATTCATAACTGTTTGTGTGAAAGTGATACTGCTAGTGATGAAAGTGGTAACTCCGATGTAGGAATCAAAATGTTTGTTTCTTTTTGTTTTGTTTTTTGTGTGTACAGTATTACATATTTTATAATAACTAATTTTAGTAAATACATGCGGGAAATGTCAGTCGAGGCCTGTCAGCCGTCCGAACATAACCGGAAAAAACCGACCGTGAGTGGCTCGGCTGATGCCGGTTAGTAAAAAGTGCCGATTGTTAGAATGCCGGATAAAAGAGCATCTACTGTATTATGTTTTATTCTGCATTCATACAATCGCTTACTTGCGAATCTATAACATTAACCAATTTTACATCATTGCCTGTCCGTTGATACGAAGTTTCAAATATACTATCGTAATACGAGAGATGCAGATTTCTGACATCACATCTCACTTATGTCATACATTTGAACTAAGTAAAGTAAAGACTCAAAAATGTGAAATGTTACAGAGCCCCTTAAAACAGTATGTGTGATAGTTCAACCAACCACACATAGTGTTTTACTAATGATTTTCAACCATTTTTTATTGCATTCACACTAAGTTTTTTATTACAAAACAGTTTTTTTTTTCCTAACACACTTCCATTTGATTATTAAAATAAGTGGCTGTGTTATCACCTCCCCTTACATTTAATGATTCGAAATCCCCTTTTACTCTTTTTCCCTGATTATAACTAATAGTTTTTTTAAAATATTTAATTCTTATTTTCATTTATTTACTTTATACTAATAAAAATTTCTGAATTTCAGTGAAGGATGCTAACATGTTTAATGAAAATGTAAAAGATGGTAAAATCGAAGAATTTTTCTATTTTTTTTTTTTCAAAAATTTTTATTTTTTTTTACTAATTTGTTTTATTATTCGAAGCAACACTAATGTACTCGTCTTATCAGGATTGACCAACGAAGCACCAATTAAAAGGGGTTGACGAAGCACCGAAATATATGTAACCATTTACGAAGAATAGTAGCATTGAAGTTCTTTTATTTTTTACATTGTGTTGAAGTTTTTTCTATTTTTACATAGCATTGAAAATTATCTATTTTCATGTAGCGTCGAAGTTTTCTCTATTTTTACGTAGCTTCGAAGTTTTATAGAGGTCACAATGATGATTAAACCTATGAAGCACCAATTGAGAGGAGTCGACAAAACTGCCAAAAGCTATATAACCCATTAAGAAGTCGTATAATCAAAGTATTTTTCTCGTAGAATTGAAATATTTTCATTTAACACGTAGTTGAAGTATTATTTTTTTTTTGAAAACGTAGAGTCGAAGTATTATGTTTAACGTAGACAAATATTTCCAAAGTATTACTGTTTAAAACATAGAGTTTTATTGTTGACTAAAACTAACAGTAATGATTTTAAATTAAAGTTAGATAAATTATTGGCTCATACTTCACTGAATAGATTATAAAATTATGTTTGTTATGGACAAAGACAAGACAGTTGAATACTGCTGAGTCTTGCAGTTGTTATAATTGACAGCTTATCATACTTTGGTCTGCTTAGAGTGAGTTATTTCCTGCACTTGTTTACAGTTGACAGCTGCAAGTTTTGCTTGAACCCTCAAGAAGATTTGAACAAAGGAAAGGCATCCACACAGCATTAGGTTGTTTATATAGCTGGTTGGCTGGCCTTATCAGGTGCCTGGATACACATCATCATGGTTCTTTCTATACACATCCATACTTCAAGTTTGCCCTGACTCAATTTCAACTTTTCGAAAATAATTTACTTTTATGTCTTATGTCCTTTTTAAAAACCTTATTTTACGTAGACAATTTACATTTCTCATTAATTTGAATTATTTTAACATTTATTTTTATTATACAACTTACGTATTTCATTAAGTTGGTTATTATTATTATACAATTATTATTATTACACACAAACACATATTTGAATATCTACAAAACCATATGATCCCTAGCACTCAGATATTTATGAAGACTTCTATTTTTGAATTCTTTAAAATTGTATACATTTATCGGTAGCATATTGCAGAAATGTATATAGTGGTGATTACTCAACGATAAGCCCCTAATTAATTCAACCTTTAGTTTTTATGCTCCATATACTTCAACCACGTGATTTGATTTATACAATATGTCTTTATATTCAAAAATTTATGCTTTTTTATTAATTAATTTAAACTTTATTTTCTTAATCTTTATTTTTATGCTACTTAATATTATTACTAGTAATACCAATTTCCTATTATTATTAAACTATTTATGTGATTTTTTATATTTGAAAGACGGAAATTTTTTTAATGGTTGAATTATTTAATGCAATTTAATTTTGAGACCATGTAGTGAACCCTAACCTATTTTTGCTTAATATGTATTGCACTTATTTTAATTTAAAGTTTCTTATTCATGCCCTTACTCCACCTATGCTAATTTTATACAATACCCCCTCCCCATATAACTACATATTGAGACTATTTAGTGAACCCTAACCTATTTTTGCTTAATATCTATTGCACTTATTTTAATTTAAAGTTTCTTATTTATGCCCTTACTCACCTATGCTAAATTTTATACAATACCCCCTCCTCCTATTATAACTTTATGCCCCATATTATGGGAACCCCCCCTTAAAAACCCATTCTCCTTATGCCCTACATTTGTACTCCAACAAATGTTTCTATGACACCAAGAAACATATACCACTGGTACAAACATGGCCCAAGTTTCCCAAAGCACCATGGTTGTACCAGCTACTTAGCTGTTGTTTGATACAGCCAAACATAAATCACCCCAAAGAAGAGGGATTAAGAGTCTCTGCTTTAGGACTACCGTCAGCTTTTTGGTTCCGGAAGAGCCTTTTACCTCCCCTACTAACTGGATAAATTTGAAATCAGACATTTCATTTCATTATTTAACAATAATAATTGTTATTAACAAAACTAATATTATTAGTTATGGATGATTTTAAAGTACGGCCTCGTGACACGTCGCATGTAGTTGTAGTACTGCTTCAACTAGTTTGTTCATCACCAGTCTTAGCAAACGCTATTCAGCCCTTAACACGAAATCACAGTCCTAAACCCTCCAGCTTGACTGCAGCACTTGGAGCCTTCTGGCCCTGTTTCAGTTATAAATCCTTCTGATTTCCTACTACTAAGTTCTAACAAGTTAGCAACATGTTGCACAAAAACAGAAACAGAAATAGATATAGGCGGGTCTAAGAATTGTGTTTGATAGTATAACATATTTTTATATATTGTCAGGAATAACACATTCACATTATTTATTAATATTATATTATTATTAGTAGATTAGAATATAGTAATAATTATAGAAACATTAATAAGTCAATACAAACCATTGAGGGAATACGAAGTGACACCTCAAAAAGTGATACAATGCTTATACAAGCACAAGCACACAACAAGTAGGCCAAACAATAACATAAAGGGAGGTGACTCCTACAACATTGGGTCTTTTTGTGTGAAGCCGCTGCCCGTGAAGGAGCAGGAAAGTTCATTGTCAGGAACGATCATTACTGGACAACATTAAGATGGGCACTTACTGCAAAGAATAAGAGATCAAGTGTATTTGTGCATGTGTGTGGAATAGAGCATTTGTCAAAGTAAATTGTTAAGGGATAATTTTGGAAAGACATTCTTGATTCGGGGGAAGGTCAATTTCAAAGCTTTGGTTCACTCAGATTTGCGTTGACTTAGGTGTTTGTAATAAAATGTAAAGGTTAAATAATTTAATCAATATTACTATCTTGGTAAAATAATGTATAAGGGTAAAAATGGATGTAAATGTAAAAGATTAGAATATATTTATGTATATATTGGTTGTTCTTGGATTAAATGATTATTTGAGTCAATTAAGCTAAATTTATAAACATTAATAAAGAAGGAAAGTTGTATAGAAGAGAGAGCTGCTTTCTTTTTGAGCAAAACCTTTAAAATTGAGTCTCCCATAAGTTAGAACCCAGGGTCCAAAGTTTTACTCATAACAATATATGCAGTCATTAACTCTCAATTTTCCACTTGTTGGTCATTTATCATTTGTAACGATTTGATAAATATTTTCGGGTGTAGTCCTTTTATTTCATCGAAAAAATCCGGTACTGGTATATCATTTATCCTGTCTCCTAACATAACAACGGGCCCATTGTTTATGGTTTTACTTTTTGAAATTGACTTTAACCATTAGTTCACATTTTTCTACTTTTTTTCTTTAATCCTACATTTGTGTCTATTATCTCATCTACAAAATTTTGAGTTTCCCTGACTTTATCTTCTGCTCAACATTAGTTTGAAATCCTGTTTTAATACTTAAAATGTTTTATTCAACGATTCGTTTAAAATTTTCATACGTTATTTATTATTTTTTTCGTTAACCCCAATTATTTTACATTAAAATTTTTCATGATCTTCGTAATTTTTTTTACATAGCTCTACTATTTCCTGGTGAATATGTTCTCGAACTCAACATTTTCTTTCCTATTTTCTTTCCTATATTGTTCCACAGTGTGGTATAAATCTTCTTTAATTTGGTTTTATTTTATTGTCAAAATTTGTTTTTAAATTTTACAAAAATTAATTTTACTATGTTATCTTATTTAGTCTAATGATTCATCTCTCCTGTTCGTACAGGTCAGTTAATTAATAAGTTCCTGCAGGTGCTTGCAGATGACTCATCATTGAATACTCTCACCATTAAATAGAATTGTATAGGCTTGGTCAACTATCAATACTGGTACAAAAAATGTATCTTTATAAAATCTTCCAATTTTTTCGTTTTTTGGATATTTTTGAGACTTGAGCAGTTTGGGTATTATCCCAAACCGTCTCAATGCTTAATACAACTTTGGAAATAATTTTATTTTGCAGTGAAGTAGGAATATTATGATAGTAAGAGATGTTTGTTTCATATGAAATAAATAAAAAATAATTTAACCTTACCTAACTTGTGTTTTTCATCCAAGACCCGTTAGATAAGGTTAAATTAATTATTGTATTGATAAAACTGACTCGTCAAATTGTAAATTTAAGTGATCAGTAATTATCAATGAACAAAGAACACCAAACACGGAAAGTTTAGTTCCAAATAAAACATAAAAATCTCTTAGCCTGTCTTTTGAAACAAACCTGCTGTCATTAGCTAATGAAACAGTTTCTTCTAGTTTTTGGCAAGCTCCTGCCACTCCAATAATCATAGCAACTTTCATGAATAGGTATTTCTCATCACTAGCTTCAAGTAAGAATTTTAGTGATATCATGTTTTGGGTTTATATCTTTCCGACTTTCTTTTAATAAAAGCTATAAGATTGGCGTACTTACTAATGTCTGTGTTTCTTTTCAGATACATCAGAGCGAACCTTTTAATAATATGACCACAAATTAGAAGGCTTGTACAGATCCCTATGTGATTGCTGGCACTTCAACTTACCCTGGGGCGATGGGCGGGAGAAGGGCATAAGTGGAGAGAAAAACATTTTCCCTCGCTGCTTTCTAATGTGACTCATCCTTCCCATGAAAAATACCTCACCCTTTTTTTTAAATGAGATCAATTCTAAGCTTTATTAACATGTCAAGGTAATTATAATATCTTAAAAAAGACCTCATATATAAGTTGAAAAACACACAATTAGAATATGGAACTTGTTTATCTACCCGCCAGCAGTACTGATGTTTTTAGTCAGGTTAGTATCGGTTTGCTACCGATAGCCCAAGTGCCAGTATTCGTGCCGGGATCTGTACTGTTTAGATAGTTAGTTAAAGTATGCTACCAATACCTTTTTGTTTGTAGTGTTTTCTGTTCCCATTGTCGTGCACCAATGCTCATATTTGGTAAAAGCAGTTTCATATCTTTCTTTAGATTTCTCTGGTAATAGCATAGACATAGCTTTATTAGCTCATTTCTCAATACTTGTTGGCAAACTGTCTAATTCTGACATTTTAACAACAATTTAATCCTGTGCAAAATGTTTTTTTTCCAAAATAGTGAGGTTACAAAAAATAAATCATTGTTTGTATAAAAATCAACAAACATGTAACAATCAGCTGATTTTGAAGCTACGTTGTCATATGCAAACTGTTATGTAATGATAACGCTATGTGTCATTACTTCACAGTTTCGTGTAAAATAACTCATTACATAACAGTTTAGATAGAGAAGTTTAACATGTGGCCGTAGGTAAACTTACTTATAACTTTCTTCTGTTTCTTTCTGTTAAATTTTACCTCTTGAAAGTGTTATTTTTTAAATCTGAGTCATTCAAACCCTTTGTATATGCCCCCAAATAAATATTTAGTTCTCCTAGGTATATTTTGTTAAATTAGTATTATTATGTTTATACAGGATGATTTGCAAGTACCCGACATAACTCGAGGAGATGATAGGGGAACTAAAAATAAGCAAAATTGTTCATATGAACATAGGTCCGAAAAAGCTACATTTTCCGTTTGTCAGCCATTTTATGTTGTTTTTTTTAATTAATGATAACTAGAAATTATTAAGATTATGAGTTTAAATTTGGTGTACACATTATTTATGCTATTTTTATCATTATACCAAGATCCAAAACTTTACTATTTAAATATCGACCTTTTAAAATGTATAAAGTCAAATATCTCGGAAACTGTAAATTTTACAAAAATTGTATGAGACCCAATATTTATTTTTTTGTAATGTTAAAGAAAAATTGGCAATTGTCAAGAACACACAAAACATTATGAATTGTACCTCCCCGACCAAATTATGACTGGGATCCTGGAGGCTATAACAAAAGTTCAAGTTTATGATGGATTACGGATATGGGGTTAATATTTTTTATGACAATCCTATTTTTTCTGTACATTCAACGAAATGGAATAACAATGGGTTATGGTCTTTGTGGAAAAATTTTAATCCTTATTTGTTGACTGTACTAATATATGTTAATAAAGTTAATTACAATTATTAATATTATTAATATTAACTATAATAGTTAATCAGTTATTAAAAGCTAAAACTTAAAATGTTGTTCAAAGTGATCAGACAACATTTATGGGAAAATATGCCACTATTTTGAGATATTTTATACAGTCTACTCTTGTTTTATGAATTCTGTTTTTTTTTGTTTTTGTTTTCAAGTGAAAGGAAGATTGAATTTTGAACTATCTGAAAAAGTATATTGTGTTAGGTGTTTTCTTTATTGTTGTATTAATATGTCTGTGCTACTAGTTACTTAAATGAATAAATATAATGATTTTTTATTGTATTATTGTTTGGATTTAGTAAGTCGCTATAAAATGGAATATTTAATAGAGGAATGGAACATGGGTGAAACCTTCAAAGCACAAGATAGTGGCTTAACTGCTCTGTATCATAGTCACCACTTGTTTCCTGCTAAACAGGTGGATTTCAGTAAGAATTGCCTTCAAAGATCACTGCCTTTACTTTACCCTTTACAACTTTGCCAGGTAAATTGTCTTCCATTTTAATAAGTAAGTAAATATTGTATTCCAGATTAATATACATTTTTTTAAATCTTTAAAACATAAAAGAGTACATCTATTTTCTTGATAATCTAAACTTAACTAAATAGGACTATATTTTATAATTGAAACAAAATTTAAAATATCATAACTTAGAATCATATTTGGTATTTAGGCCAATTAATATAAAAGTAACACAAATGTAATTAAAATTAAGTAATGGGATGAACAAGAAAAATTCATATTTACGAAAAAGACAGTAAAAAGATGCAAATAAGAGACAAAGAAATTAAATCTAAATAACTACTTTTGATTCTGGAATTAGGTATCCCATATAATTGGGGTTTACCTGTATCAAGGTTATTAATACATTCAAGCAGTATGAGGCAAAAATATATATATATATATATATAATCATTTTTGCAATACAATCAATCAAAATAATGTAGAATAAATAAGGAACAATGATAGAAATATTTTAGTAATGCAAGAAGAAGATAAAATCAGAGTGCTGTAATTTTCAATAAAATAATAACAACAATTAATTAACAAGCCAGATTGATTTCACTTAATATAATCATTCTAAGTAAAATATTCTCTATAGAGGCATATTATTCACACTTCTACTCTTGCCTTTTGTACAGGATAAATATTTTGGAATATCAGTGAACTGAGTCTTAGTTTTAAATTCCGAAAGAAGGAAATAATGGTTGTCTTCAGACTCATATAAAGAGGGCTTTAAAAACAATAAAATAATTACTTTCTGACGATTTATTTGTTGCAAACCATTTTCATATTTTTTATTTTTTAAATATTTTATTTTTTGAGATAATCATTAAAAATGTCTTTAACCTGTTGAATCCCATCGACGCGTCCGTGCACTAGTCCCGCTACCAGCCCAGCGCCGCGTCTGTGGTACAGTGTGAACTTTCCGCGCTTTCTAAATCAAAGTAAGAAGAAGAAATATGCCGTGTTTGTTACCATTCTGTTCAGGACAATCTGTCCTTTCGATTGGTATATTTCATTTTGCGCTAGCTGGAACGGCATCCCTGCAGCGATCGATAAACTTCAGATGTTGTGGTATTATTTGTAGATCATCTGTTGAGTAGTATTGGATGTTTGTTTACTATGGCGAGTTATGCAGGTCCGTCTCGAACCCTTTGTGACAATAACAATTGAATATTTAGACATTGATAATCTAAGTTTATTTTTTATTTTGACTATTTAGCCTGTGTTTTTTACTCAATGAAAATAAATATGTATTTTCAGTAAAATGAAATGATTTATTTCAGCAATGTTACAGAACGGCACTAAAATCTGAATTTTTTACTTTTACAGCGTACTGCATTTTTGGACATAATTCATTTTGGTGATAAGATTTTTTTATTTTATAAACATTTCTATGTAGGTAATTGAATTTCCTACAATATATATGATTTAAAAAAAAAAAAGTTTAATATTACTGTAACTTTGCTTTTGTAATTTCTGGTAAAAATTTGAATTTTTTTTTTTGGTTTTTTAGAAAAAAAAATTGTATATGTTATATTTTATACTATTTTCAGCTTCTCCTGTTCTTTCTGAACAAAACACATACATATATTATTATGTTTACTTCATTTTTAGATTTTGTACAAACTTTTAAAATGTAGTCTGCAAATAACAAAAAAAACCTGGGCTGGGGGGGAATGCCTGGCTCTGCTATACCTGGGATTCAAAAGGTTAATGTGCTGGATTACCTTTTCTAACTAAACAGCAACACACACAAAATTTGATATAAGGAAACCTTTCTTCTCTCTCATTATAGAGAGAACACTTCTAAATTTAAAAAAGTGCACTAAATGTCAAGGCCCTATAGATTTTCTTTTCTTTGTATCTTTATTTATTGTGAATGTCCTGATTTTTATACATACAAACTGCAAAACTCACTTTGAGATTAACGTTAATTAATAACAATATCCTTTAAGGTTTTTGCTGATGAGGTACATGATTGGTTTTACTAAATTTATTTTATCTCCACTTCTCTCTTGTTATGCTTTTAATTTTACTTTCCAATTACAGTAGAACCCCTCTTAACCGATCTAGTCGGGACTGACACCCGGGCCGGTTGCCCGGTTAATCCGAGGTTCCCGTGAAAATAGGTTTTCGTTCAAAGAAAGCTTATTTAATCAGGTAGCGCTAAGAATTATGCAATTAAGATGTTATTGCAACTCATTTTATTGTACATAAATGTATCGTATACATTATATGTATGTTATACATCAAACATGAAAAAACTATACACTAAAAAGCTTTGTTTACAGATTCCCCTCTGTCAAGTCTTTTGACACATTTAACCGCGTCTCAAACGAAACCAACACACGCTTAAATGTTTTCGTAACTCTCATTTTTATTTACTGTATATACTGTACGTAGATCATAACCAGTCAAAGACAAGAAGAAAACTGAAAAGAAATGTTATATTTTCCATAATGATTCGTAGAAAAAAAGCGGCCCATCAAACGTTTTTGTGGTGTATGTCTGCTATACCGAGGTGCCAATGCCGCGGTGTTTTATGCCGCCGACAATGGGATACCGCTATCGACAAAATCGTTTGACTCGCCGCTACTTTGGTGCCGCAGTGTTTTTACACCGCCGACAATGGGATACCGCTATCGACAAAATCGTTCGACTCGCCGCTGCTTTGGTGTTTCAATTAATATTTTCGGAAACTTTCATCCAACCAGTACACTACGATATAGGCCGGTTAATCCGAGGACCGGTTAATCCGAGGCCGGTTAACAGAGGTTCTACTGTATGTAGTAAGGAAAGTATTGTGATAGTGAGCAATTTCAACAAGGTTTTCAAAAGATATTTACATTTTCAACCCCTAAGAACACATTAAGGCCATTTTTATAATTTAGTCTACTAGATAATCTGTTGTTTGTTGAAGTTTTACATCTCATTATATTGAGAACATATTGTCTCACTGACTCAAAATTTTAAATCTTGATATTTGTTAATTGTCTCGTGGATGGTAAATATTTAGACCAGATTGGGATAAAAATTAGCTGAGGGTGAAGAATGATGGCATTATCCTTGCAGTTTCCTATGGAGAAGATGTCCCATAGAGTGATTATTTTTATCAAAATTCAGAATCAGTTAAGTTAAGCAGGGGTAAAAATAGCAGTTGGCTCTAAATTTAAGAAAATTCTGATTAATGCACTGATTTTTATAGAGATGATAATAAGTATTTTGGAGTGCTGAGTTCTAATTTAACAGGATTAGTACTGGATTAGTGCTGAGTTTTGAATGTAATATCATTTTATTTTACACAAATAATAGGAAAGACATGCTGCTCTGATCATTCATTTACAGGTTCTGTAAATCTTTGAATTGTATCCTCACCAAATCAACTATTCATACATTTAAATCAAGTATAACAGTTAGAAAAATATAATCTATCTCTTTATCACCGGTTTATTATTATTTATATGTAATTAGTTCTTATTGCTGCCATTTCAAAAAGATTTTAGTTTAAATAGCTTATAATTTTATTTGATTAAAAATAAAGGGGTAATAGCTAAGGTAACCTAGGATAAATGGATAAGCTAAATCAATTCAGTTGACCAAATCTATAAATAATTGAAATTACCATAACAATTGGTAATATTAAAATTTTGACTATTATTTTGGATGAGTTCTTGTCAATCAGTTTCACTATTCGTGAACTCAAATCAAATTTCCATAAGCTCATTCAATGGTATGGTTGTTGGCCCATATTTTATTTGATTCCGATCAGACTAATAATTTCTTCTTTTTTTTAAATTTCCAGGTCACTTTATCATGATGAATCATATTATGTATCAAACTTCTTTACAAAAAACACATGAAATCCAATGTGTAATGGATTATGAGAATTGAGCACTTACTGGCACCTACAGCCACTTTATCTAATAAAGCCACTTTTTGCTCTTGGGAAGACCCAAAATGAATTCCATTAAAATAGCAAAATTAATTATTTTTTGAGCTACAGAATTCTTTCTGTTTTACGATTTATAGTGAGAAATAATAAAATGACAAACATGTACAAAATAAATGTCTTAAATAGTTTGACTGTTGTTACTGTTTTAGGTTCTGAATCTGGATGAAAATAGCCTAACTTCGTTAAAAGGATTTCCTACTTTGCCGTGCCTTCATTCTTTGTCATTAAGAAACAATAATCTGCATTCAGCTGATGATGTGTTGTCAGAGACATCTGTGTGTAAGCAGTTGAAACACATCTACATAGACAATAATCCGCTGTGTTTAAATTTAGAAATGCACAAATTAAAAAGGTTTTCATTATTTAAAATTTCTAGTGTATCTATTGACGAAATCAGTAATTAAGTTAATAATAGGCTAACAATTTTGGCTTAATTAAAACAGAATATTTTAGCATTTTCTTTTTCCCCTCTTTCTGCAACCTCTTTAATTGTTCATGCGAATGGTTTTTTTTTTTTTTTTAAACCTCCAATAGATTATAAAAATAAAACTAATGTGAATAGTAAAATTAATGTATTACCTAAAGTTACATACATCTTTGGTTACTTTTCAACATAATCACCATATAGATTGAGGCATTTGTCATACCGGTGGACAAGTTTTTCAATAACCTCTTCATAAACATTGCCGCCAGCCACTTGAGATTGGTCTGCACCTTGTGTTGAAGCTTGTTGTCTTGGAACCCATCGATCACAAAGTTTTTTATAACCTAGGTGTTCCGTTATGATAGTGTAGAGGGCTGATGTTGAAATGTTAGGAATTTTATCATACAACTCATGTATGATAAACCTCCGATTGTCTCGAACCACTTGATTATCTTGTCAACTAGGTCTTCTTCTGTGACAGACTTTTGTCCTTGGCCCTACTCATCATGAACATCGAGAGAGAGAGAGAGAGAGAGAGAGAGAGAGAGAGAGAGAGAGAGAGAGAGAGAGAGAGAGAGAGAGAGAGAGAGAGAGAGAGAGAGAGAGAGAGAGAGAGAGAGAGAGAGAGAGAGAGAGAGAGAGAGAGAGAGAGAGAGAGAGAGAGAGAGAGAGAGAGAGAAGGAGGGAGAGAGGGAGAGAGAGAGAGAGAGAGTTTCCTATGCAATTATAACTTAAACCAAAATACCAAACCACAAGTTAAAGAAAACAATGATTCATGAGTAATTTGTAAAATACTAAAATGAATTCCTGGATTAGATTTAGTTATTTTTCTAAATTATTAACAAACTTTAATTGTCTTTTACCTGTAGTTTACCACTTTAGTTTTGGAGACATTTCAGTATGATTTGGTAGACTTTGCATTTGCCAATTTTGATATTTCTAACTTTAATTAGCACAAAGTAATTTTGAATTCTGGTCATATCTCATTTTCTCAAAAATTTTCAGCCTGTTTTATTTTGTTTATAGATGTGTAAGAAAGTTTGTACAATATTTATGTACAGTTGTTTTTCTCTCTCTCTCTCTCTGATGATTAAGTTTGATCTTATTTTGTCTTTATTGGACCTAAATCCTATTTATCTTTTATTTAACTATTTTTAAAATTCTATGTAATGTATTTTTGTTTCCCACACACGTAGGAAATATTATGTAGGAAGTATTAGATGTTAAGAACAAAATTTATTTCAAGTTATTACTGGTATATATCCACTATAGGAGTCCCTGTACCTAAACAATTGGTTTCTTTAATGTCTCTGTTTATGCACTGAGCTGTAACCAAAGTGTTTTAACTCATTTTAACCATTCATATTTGATAGATTTTATTCCAATAGAATTTTTCAATTCTGCACCTGTTTTTTCCCTATATTTTTTTCTAACTAAAAATTTGAGGACTAGCTGCCATAAAGGCCAACAATCAAAATTCCGATTTTCTCAAAATTGTCTAAAAAGTTTTTTTAAATCAAATTTTGCTCAAATATAACTTCCATAACTCTAAACAAAACTTAAAAAGACTTTTTTTCTATTGAACATTCTTATATAATTTACCTTCAATGCTTAAATGATAATGGAGAGTAAGATGTTTAAATATATTTTTGTAATAACCCTAAAAAAAATAAGGGAAAAAATCTAAAATAAACCAATTTATATAAATTTATGAATGACAAGGATAGCATAAACAGAACAAGTAGGAAAGTTTTAGATCCGATAATGGCTCTAGAGAAATCTAATGAAATTTAGATATTTCAAAATGGAGGAATAATTTTATACTGGACTAATCAACTTTCAACATACCTTAATATTAGATACAAATGCCAGATTTTTTAAAAATATAATGGTAATAATTCCAACTGTATACAACAAAAAATTATTATGTTGTCTTAAAATAACATTTTAAGCAGTTGAATTCACAATACAAATTGTATACTACCAAAACATTTCTATAACAACAGATAAGGCTGTTTCACAAACTTGGGTTGGACCAAATTTTGAAAAATTGGATATTTTAGGGCTGAGATAGATCAACAAAAGTTTTGAAATTCTATCTTGGAAAAAAGGTATTTGTCATAAGATGAGAATACACAAGATCAGAATTCTGATTTTCTCAAATTTAGCTCTAAACTTTTCGATTAATTTTTTGTCAAATGTACCAAAATATATTAAGACCAAACAAAGGACTTCTGCTAATGGACATTTTCATTAAGGCGGAAGCTCGCAAATCAGCCTAAAGACTGGTGTAAGGGCCTGCCATAGAACAATTACAATGGTAACTCTAGATAGCTCTGTCCCCAACATGACTTCAGATGCCATGGGCGTGCACAGAATATCTTTTACGAGACCTTTTTTGGTAAGTTTTCACTCTCGTGAAGAGTGGAAAGGGAAGGAAGATGTATAACTTTAGATCAAGGCAGTCTTGTCTGATACACAGATGGCTCTGTCATTAAGGGAAAATCCAGATATGGCATGTGCAATGCATCTCCCAAAACTATTCTTAGTACAAGTCTGGGAAAGTATAGTACAATTTTTCAAGCCAAGGTTTCTGCAATTCTGGTATATGCCAATTAATATAACTAAGCATTATACCAAAAAAATGTATAGTTATTAGTTATACTATACAATAGTCAGGCTCTTGACTTGGAGCAAATCTTCTCCAAGCTGGTATGTGATTGCCACCAGGCTCTCTACACACTAGCTTCCACCAACTCAACCTTAAGTTGGGTAGCTGGTCACGCAGGCATTCGTGGTAATGAATGTGCGAATGAACTGGCCAAGAAGGGTGCAAAAATGGCTTTTTTTGATACAGAGCCAGCCTGTATCATATCAAAATCTTTTGGCTACAATGGTATTGAAAAATGGTCCAAAGATAGGCTTTGTAAACGCTTGCAGGATTACTTTAAGATTAAATCTCAGCAAAAAGCTTATGTTGAGGCACTGCTCAACAAACCAACTTGTTATTGAGGCTGAATAGAGGCCGTCTAAAACAAGTTATGGTGTTACTTACTGGACTGTTAATTCAGGAAACATTTGCTAACACTCAGGATCACCAATAGTGATCCCTCTTGTAGGCTATGTGAACAGTCTGATGAAACTACTAAGCATATCATCCTGGAATGCGAGAGGCTATCTTTGGGCCTCTACAACCAGATGATGACTTTGATGCTAGCATAGGACAGAAGCTCCTGAGCCTCATTAAGGACTTCCCTTGCTAATAGGTCCTTGAAGTGTACAATAAGCTTAGGTTGACGTATAAGGATCTTGAGTCCTCTTACCTCAATAATCTAATTTAAGACCAAAATATATCATTTGGGTACATATTACCTTAACGAAAATTACAAGTCAGAAGTTATTTGTCAAAAAATAAAAATAAACTGCAACACCATCTTTTACCAATTTTTATAACTTGAAATTTGCCCAGCAATTTCGATCAGATTTTATAGGGAAGTTAAAGATAATGACTTAAACCAACAGAACAAACAACATATAACACTAAATTATGGTTCATAATCAATTTTAAAAATGTTAATGAACTTTTTGAAATTATAGGTAAAGCCTTTTGAATTGCTTGTTATATAAAAAAAAAAAAAAAAATTCAACGATTGAAAATAACTACTTTGTCCCTTCTTTTTACAATTCTTCTAATATACTTTTGTTCCCTTTATATTACAATTTATACTTACATTTTAACCTCAGGGGCTCTTTATTTAAAGTACCATAAAGCGCATTTAAGCACAGGATTTTGTGCTCTGGCATTAAGTCAAATAAAAGGTATAAATTTTGCTATATGTCTTGTATGAAATATCTTCAGCTTAATAATTATATTATATTTATTGCCTCAATAAATCTATTATTATTTTTTCTGCTAATCATTTGAATATATAAATTGAAATTGCTGTTAAAACAAATTGTTTCATATTCCTACTGGCACACTTTTTAAATGTAATTTTTGTAGCAAAAAATTATCTGTTAACATAAGATTATTATTTAAATAAATATGCATATATCAATTTATTTTTATTGTGTTATTTGTCCACTATCACCGGTTGTTGTTGTTGTGAATTACACTGTGACTTCGAAAGATCTATTGTGAGATTGTGCTTTCCTACTTCAGCTCAACTGGGAAATTCTCATCTTAGAAGCTCTTCAGTCTCAACTCCTTTAGAATGTGCAGTACATAAAGAGGGCCAATGGTTGATATCCCTTCTACATCAATTTGGTACCACACCAGACTTCTAGCCCATTTGTGCATCACTGCACCACATTTGATTAATAGATGGTGGGTGTGCGTTTTTTTTTTTACCAGAATCTTTAGGTTCTATCATTCTTTACTCCGATCTCTAATAGGAACATTGTCACTGTTGTGATATTATGAAAATTGGGGTTTTCTATTTAATTGACTTTTAAACATGAAGAAGTTACGAATTTGCACAGCGAAGGGCGCCAGGAAGCTTAAAGCTTACCAATTTTGAAAAAGAGAGAGAAAAAAAATATTAAAATGTTCTCAGGGTCGTGATTTTTTTTTAAGTGTACTTCGCAGTGGTTATTTGGAAAATGAAAAGTCCTTTTTTTTATTTTTCTGAAACTGAACATTTTTTTATTAATTAATGACATTAAATTTTATATTTATACAAATTTATCCTTAGTGACTATCTTAAAATTGAAAATTCTATCTTTTCATTAATTTGTCTGTGTCTTTAAGAGACTTAAATTTTTTAAAGAAAGACTCTACTTTTTAAATCAGCTGCTATATGAGCAACTTAAATCTTAATAATAGACATCCTTGTCCAAATAAAAAGAAATATTTAGCTTCGTTTTTATTGAATATATCTAAAAAATCTTATTATTCAAAGATTCACAACTTATTTTTATATATATAATGAAAAAATATTAACTTAAATTTATGACATAATTATCTTAGTATTGTTTTTTATACATGTTACCACGTTGTTGCATACGTTCCAAATTTTTCTCACAAAATGGTGTCCACAGTTTGATTAAGGAAGATCCGCCATTTTCTCGTGATGAACTAGAGCTGGTTGTCTTTGTTTTGAGTTCACGATTTACAAGTTGTCACGTGCATTTCTTCCTTTTTCATTAAACAAGGTTGTTTAATAATAACTCACTGTCTTTTCACAAGAAACACCCTTTGCTAAAAGTTCATACAACAAAGGAATGCAGACCGTGTTACGTGTTATCACTGGACTAACCGTTTTGTCTTTATCAAATTATTGTTCACATTAGCAATGTTCAATGATTATTCACGACACGACACTTTGCCTTTGAACATGCATACTTTAAATAACCAGTTCACTTTCTTTATTTCATTATACAGCGTCTTTTATACAAATCACATTGTTCTATTCAAATTTATATCACTAAATACACGTCTGACCTTTATAAAAATTGTCTATGAACTGTTGGTTTAAAACTGACTTTCGAATGCTTTTGATTTAGTTTTCACTTCTTAACTTCATCAAAAAAGTTTCTTTTACGAATCACATTATTCTGATTAAACTTACATCGCAAGAGTCCACGTCCGACTCTCGTGAGTACTGTCTATCAACCTTCAACGACTGACCAATACTGACTCTATACACGCTTGCATGCTGTTTTCTAACCAGGGGCTCACATACGTCTTTTCACGGAACATAGTCTATACACCATTTCGCTTGGCAACAGGCATCTTCTACTCCACATTAACAAAATTTCACTCCAATACTCATTCTATCTTAAAACTAAACATTATTTATTTTAAATACATATTTTTGGAAATCTATTTTAATTTCTCTTTCCCTTATTTTAAATGTTATTTACAGATGTCCACTTGACTTATGTCGTCTTTCTTTCAACCAATCATAAAAATTCCTTTTCAGCAATTCTAATACTGTATTTTGGTGCCAAATCAAAATTCAAAAATTGAGTATTACACTGTTTTAAACTTTGTTTTCACAGCCTGATTTCATGATTTTGACCTTCTCCTATTAAAATTTCCCAGGAGTTCTTTAGCCTCTCTTGGCCCAGATATTTTTCCCATAGGCTTACTCTCTCAGTCTCACCTTCTTTTCTTAGTACCTCATTGAAATCTGCATCTCCAGTCACAATGGTTCTGGTTCTATGGCAGATGCTACTTTAAGTGAATAAATAAACCTTTAAAGCTGCAGCCTCTTAAAAGATGTGACCAATCGAAACACGCTGGACGCATGGTAAACTCTTTTTATTAATAGATATAAAAATATAATTGTTAATAATGAGCCAGGCCCTATCCAGAGCTCGTTACTTATATAATCCTGTTAAAACATTCGAAAATTTGTACTTTATTTATGTGCTGTTAGTAATACATCATTACCACACAAGATTTATTCACGTTTAGTTTAAGACTTTATCTCTTATAAATAGTCATTACGCTATGTATGCTAGCGTTGCTTTATTTTATTTTGAAAATTTGTACTTCATTTATGTGCTGTTAGTAATACATCGTTATCACAAAAAAAATTGTTCACGTTTAGTTTAACTCTCCAACTGGTGATCGACCACTTTTTGCCTAAAAGTGGTCGCTTCATTATTCATGGCTCACTTCACCAACTAAAAAACACGTATTTTGCCATTCAACGTTACGCCCACTTAAAATTGTCCCATCGTAATAAATAAAATACCGTTGGAAAGCTAATGTTCCGTAAATGCATAATCATTCAAAAAAAATACCACAAAACGTTATAAATAATATTCCAAAAATTGGTGAAGTTCACGTATTTTTGTAGCGTAAAATCGTAAATTTCAACTGCGCCTTTTCGTATAACGCAGCTCCATTTTTCCTGATACGATTATAACTCTATTTATCTGTCATTTAAGTCAAATAAAACACTGTTATATAGATCAAATGTTTCTCTTTCTAACTGTAGATTACAAATTATTCTGCGTCTAACAGATCCAGAGATATTCCTAGTTGAGCAGAAAACAAACCTGACGACACGAAATTCATTCGGCATTCGATGCGCTTTACGAAAAGACGAAATTCATTTCTCTCTGTTTTTAAAATTATTTTTCTTTACACTATGTTGTACGGGAAATTCCATTCTACAAGTTGGTACCACTTGATATAGGCAATACATACTTAGAAGGTTTTGTTTTGATCTCTCAACATACGCAATTGTGTGACGTAAATACTGTAATAAAAGGCGTGGCACATATTGTTTTGGGGTTAGATATTTGTTATTTTGAAGGTTTGTGTATACAAATTGTATATAAATTGTGTATACAAGTTACAATATATGTGTTTTTATATCTAAAGTTTATGTTTTTGAGTGATAGTTTAGTTTTTGAACGTTCTTATTTGGGATAACCTAGGCCAATATTGTAAGTCTAGCCTATATGCACATTTTCTTATATTTAGTGTTTTATATGATTATACAAGTGAATATGTGTGTTATTCTTTGTAAAGTATATATTGTCTTAGTAAACTGTAATGATTTTTTCTTAGGCCTAGCTTTAGAAAGTTACTAATTACGCCTAAATGTCAAGAGTTCAAACCTAACCTCAAGCGTCAGATTAGCAAATTTTGGAAAATTGTCATTCTTATATTGAAAATATAACAAATTTTTATTTTTTCCCCTAAATATATTCACAAATATATGACAAATGTCAAGTAATGGTTGAAAAAATTCTGATAAATCTATTAGTATGTTTTTGATTACCATTTTTGTGAAATTTCTGCTCCGTTACTGTTCGATTTTTTGGTATTTGACCAAAAAACTCCAAATGTGATACATCTAACATTTTTTTCACTACACACCTACATTCTATGCACCTTTCTGAAGATAATGATATATAATACTCTTGTATAAAATATATATTACTATTTTTGATAAATTATTGAAAGAAAAAATATCTTTTGACATTATTTTATAAATTATTATTTTAAATTTTTAAAATGTAACAAATTTATATATATTTTTTCCTAAAGATATTCACAAATAATACACAAAAATTGTGTATATCTTAGAAATAGGTAGTAAGCTATTGATTTTTGGTGATACAGGTTTTTCTGAAAAAAAGTTAATATCATTTTTGACATCTAACATACTTACTCCAAAACCGTTTCAAAATTTTTTTTATTACATAGATGAATTCTATGCATCTTTCTGAGAAAAATGATATCTTATAAGTTAGGTTTTCTATACAAATAATATATTTTATTAATTTTTTAACGAACGATGAATTTTTAAGACAAATTAACATGCGCCAGATTCACCAGTTAGAGGGTTAAGACTTTTCTCTTATAAATAGTCATTACGCTATGTATTCTGTTACATTATTTTATGATTTTATACTTATGTAGATGTGTAAACTTTAAATTACTCACATATATTGTTTAATATGTGATAGTCATATTTACATAGGTAAGAAATATAACTTCTCCTTCCGTGATTTTACATGCAGTTTAAGATCTTCACATCGTTATGACTCTATTATTCTGTTATCATTTTCACCTTTACTTTGTTAATTGTAAATATGACATCATATCACTTATACATGGATGCACTCCAACTCCTTCCATCCGTCTCTCCCTCCTACTTATAACATCGCATCGTCATTGGTGAATATGAAATATAGACACGCCCCTTACTGGATACTATAAATGTTAGCTGCAACCTCTCTCTGATTTAGTTATAATTTTGCTTTGTAACTGTCACTGATGATGACGACATTGTCGTCGAAACGCGTCTGAAATAAATTATATATTATATTTGTGAGAATTGTGTATGTATAATCATTTCCTAATATTACGTTTCTCTCAAGCCAAGCTCAAGTGTATATTCATGCATTTCTTGTATAGTAAATCAAACATAGCACAGTTGGTTTTGAACTTTATAATATCTATATTTTATTTCATTGTGTGTACAAGGAGTATGGATTTTAATGAGTCAAAACCTAGAAACAGTTAACATTGAACAGAACTTCAAATATTTAAGCAAGAATTAAAAATATATTTAGTGGCAATTGAAACAAAGGATAAATCTCTTGGAGTTCAGGTTACTAAGCTAAAAAAAATTATTTGGGTCAAATACTTTGAAAGTGTATAAACACGGTCTTACACTGTAAAAGTAGAAGATGAGACAGTTTCATAGGTATTAGATGTAGGTACTGAATTCCTTCAGCACTCTAAAGAACAGTAATCATTTTCTAACTCTTCAGCAGGAAACAATGATACAATGAACTTTTGACACTTTATTTTTATGGATTTAAGACATCTTGTGAATTTAAAGATTAAATTTGTTAGGTATACAGGCTGATTCATAAGTCTCTTGACATTTTAAAGAAAAAAAATTATTTAAAAAATGGAAGTTATTGTCTCATTACACACCACATGAGGGAGAAAAATCAATACATTTCAATGTGGCGAACCTGCAAATCTACCCACAGTTCCCATCTCTCTTCTATGGCATGAAACATGTTCTTCAACATTTCTTGTGTTACTTCTCCTGTTCCATCAGTTATTCGCTGTATCAACTGATGTAGGCTGTTAATCTTTTACTTGGTACACCTTTGACTTTATAAAACCCCAAACAAAAAATCCAAGGGCATCAGGTCAGGAGAGCGAACAGCCCATAGTTTAGGTGATGTGTGGCCAATCCATCTACCAGAAAATGTTTCCTTCAAGTAATCTTGATTGCAAAGTGCGGAGGTGTGCCATCTTGTTGGAAAACAACAGTCTTTTATCCCAACCTGTTCCAGTTGTAGTTCCAGATACTGTTGAAGCATGTCTAAGTAAATTGTTCCTATAGTTGTCTTTTCGGCAAACATGAAAGGTCCATAAACCTTTGTTTTGGTCACTCCCATCCACACATTCACATTAGGAGTGTCACGTTCACACTCATTCAAACTGTATTTGGTTGTTCATCAGCCCAAATTCAATAGTTGTGCTTATTCTCCTTGCCACAAGTGTGAAATGTGGATTCATCACTGGAAAGAACGTTTTCTATTAGATTTTTTCCCTCAATTGCTTGTAGTATGTCTGCCTACATAACAACACGAGCAGCAGTATCTTCATGTTTAAGGTGGTGCATAGTCTGGATGTTTTATGCACGTTTATTGAACTTGAATCTTAGTGTCTGCCATTTAGTTGTTTGTGGGACATTTAGCTCCTTACTGAGCCTTCATGTAGAGGCGCTTGGAGCCTTCATGTAGAGGCGCTTGGACTGTGGTTTATACCATTCTATATGGTTTCAATGGTCTCTGGTGATGTTACTGGCCTCCCAGAACGATCTTCATCAGCAACACTTTCTGTTCTTTTGAAATTATTCTCTAAATCTTTAATAGCTTACCTAGATTGACCTGACTTTCTAAATTTCCTCAAGAAATCTTGTTGGACTTCTTGCTAGGTCATCCCTTGTAGTCAAGCCTAAACATCAGCTATTCTTTTTTCAATTGTGAACATTCTTCAAGATTATCTGAAAATTAGTGACATTAGTTAGTATTTTCAAGATAATGCCAAGAGACTTTAGATGGTAGATGGATTGGCCGCTCATGATCTAGACTATGAGGTCCTTGCTCTAAATAACCAGATGCCCTTGGTTTTTTTGTTGTATGTGGTGTGAGATACCTACATTGGAAAAATAAGCCTTAAATTTACTAATAAAAGCCACTATTATTCACTTCTTTTAAGACAAAGTTTTTACCAGATAATATTATATTAGGTATCAAGTAAACTTTGCTCTTTATCATTCCGTTTGGTGTGTACCGTTAATTACATGCCCCATTAGGGTTGTCAGTCATGTCAGAGATATTCCAAAAGCTGACTCTGAAGTGTTCTAATAATATAGTTTTAGTTGAAAATATAGATGGAGTAGTTTATTTTGATGATATATTGTATGTGGCTAAATCAAAAGAAGAGTTAAAAGATATAGTTTAGCATGTACTAAAGGTTGCCCCAAAAAATAATGTAAGTTTAACCCTGAAAAAATACAATATTTTATGTCATCAGTCAAGTTTGTAGAATTTATTTTTAGCAAAGATGTTCATAAATCTAAAGAATATTTTAGCAAGATGAGCTAAAGTAATAAAGAGTATGAATTCTTGTAAGTAATCAGATGAAATTTTGTCACAAGTGAATTTTATCAAGAAGATTGGCTTAGTAAAATGAAGTCCAACTACGAACTTAACCATTACTTCAAAATCAGAAATGATATCACTGTTAAAAATTATTTAATATATTGCATTGATAAGTTAATAGTGCCATTTCATTTAAGAAAATATGTAATTAAATTGCTTCATGAGATTCATATTGGGTTTGAAAAAATTAAGAAGAAATCTCAACAGATTTTCTAGTGTCCTGGTATTGTATCAAATATTTTAATTACATAACATCCTGCTTGATGTGTCAAAGATTCCAAAAATCAAAGATCAAGACCTGATAATTCACAGGAGATACTGTGCCATTTTTTTTATATTGGAATAGATATAGCTAAATTAAGTGGAAATAATTATTTAGTTGTTTATTATTTTTCCCGTTGAATTGAAGTTGATAAACGTAGTGAAAAAAGTATGTCATGAGTAATATCTAAACTTGAACCTATTTTTTGTAGGTACAACATTCCAAGAACTGCGATTGTATATATTATAACAATCCTTTCAATTCTTTTGAATTTAGACAGTTTTCAAAAGAATGGAGTTTTGAATTACAGACTTAAAAAAAGATAGTCTTTGTTTTGGTTAGTCCTCATTACTCAAAAAGCAATGGTTTAGTGGAAAAATCTGTGGGTATAGTCAAATCAATGATACAAAAATTTAATTCCAGTAATTCAAAACAAGATTTCAATCTGTATTTATTAAATTATAGAACCTCTCCTTTTGCTGGCCTAGAATATTTACTATCACAGCATTGATGGGAAGACATTTAAGAACCAAAGTACCAATTCATGAGAATTACCTAATTGCTAAGACAATTAGATTCCAAGATAACAGCAAAGCAAAAACAGATCTCGTATTTACAATAGAACAAGCAGAAAAGGGGAGAAGGACTTTGAAAATAATAACAAATTATTAATACAAAATAAGTTTAATACAATTTTGTAAAAGAAGTTTGTGAAAAAAATAGATTTCCAATCTTATTTGGCTGAAATAAATAAAAAGTCCTAAGATAAAAATTAAATCTTTATTAGAAAATGTCAAAGGTACTACAACGGAAATTCGTTGTATGGGGTTATATTTTGGTCAAAAAAGAAAAATATCAAAAAATAATCCCAATGCAAGGTTTGGATGTTTTGTAGAACTTTTTACTGCTTATAGCCGGTCGGTGAGATTGAACTATGAAATGGTCCAAGGTCAAATCTTACCGACTTGTTCTAACGGTAAATTCCTATGTCGGCGGATTTTGAATTGAAAAATCATTTTTTATGAATTTTGAAAATGTGAAATAATAATGTATAAGGATATGTAGTTGTAATACAAATCGTATGCAATACATATCTAGTACTGTTATTTCATATTAACTAACAGACGTTACGGCATATTTAAATGAAGAATTTAAAATTTTTCAAAATTAATAAAAATTAAAAAACCTTGATATTTTTGAAAATAAAATGTAATTTTAAGATGAAAGTATTCTTGATAAAATTTGGAAAAAATTGATATTTAAAAAGTTAGCAGAAAAGGTTAAGTATAAAAGCTAATAAAAGTAAATAAAAATAAATTTTGAAAAAAGGATTGTATAGAAGTAATTAAATAAATAAAGTTATACTATAATTAATGATTAAAAATATAAATTTGAGTAAAACAAAAGAGTTATGGTTTTCACGCTATATTATGAAAAGGAAAAAAGATAAGAAGTGGAAATTTTGCAAAAAGAGGTTAAAACCTAATATCTAAAAGTTGTGTAAATTTCAGGAAAATCAGTTAATAAATAAACCCCAAACCCAAAGGTGTGAAAATATGCACGGGATTACATCACTACCAGAAGTCGTAGAATTGTGTTATCACGGCTAGTGCGTTTAAATTACGAAATAAACAAAGTTACAAAGTTTGAAAGAAAAAACTTTAAAGGTGTAAGAATTAAAAACTGTAAATTACGCAAATTCTTACGTAAGCTATTGAAGGCGAATGAATAGTCCGAGAAATGTCATTCGAAGTGCGGGAAATTGCCGCGGTCGAGAGCTACAATACACCGGTTACGAAAAAACGCAAAAACTGTTAGGAAAAGTGTTATAGACAATTAAAAGGAAAAGAATGAAGATTTTTTCATCAGCCAGTTGCAAGTTGCAGGGTTTAAATGTTCAAGGATAAGTGACGTAGTTGGAGGCGGAGCTAGGATACCAACTTACAGCAAAAATAAATTAAAGGATTAATTAGAACAAAGTGATTAAAAAGGACAATATAAAAACAGTAAACATAATAAATAAATTAATAATAAATAACTGAACCACCTACACCAAAAATAATCAAGAAATTGCATAGAAATACACCATACATGGAAATATCGTATCGGTCCAGTGAGGGAAAAAAATTGGTATCGATATACGATAGTTTTTGGCTATAAAAAGAGCCGCACGAATCTCATAGAGGTCTCTCGTAAAAAAATTTGTAAAACAGGTGCTAGGGGTGACTATGCCCGAAGCTCTCTTGGAAAAAAACGTGGAAACAGTTGCTAGGGGTGATTATGCCCGAACGTCTCTTTTAAAAAATAGTTTGAAGAAGTTTAAGTGTTACAATGCCAACGTATTAAAACAGCGTCAGCGAGAGCGATAGAAGGGAATAGATTCGACAACCAGCCAGCCTTCTGAACTCCATGGAGAAACTATAAGACAACTTTAATCGAAATTCAACCAACCAGACACCAGAGGACCATCAGCATCTCAGGACTCAGGATCTACAACACGGCGGACAAGGTCTGAGAAAATC
The DNA here is from genome assembly GCA_963513935.1 of Aphrophora alni. Lineage (NCBI taxonomy): Eukaryota > Metazoa > Arthropoda > Insecta > Hemiptera > Aphrophoridae > Aphrophora > Aphrophora alni. The sequence continues at coordinate 61,852,710 of OY740771.1, read as the reverse complement.
CAAATTTCCTTTTTTAAAGGGCAAAATTGGCCCGATTTTAGAGTCTCACTGATTTTCCTGAGATAATTTTTTTTTGTGTGTAATTAAATAAATATATTAAATAGATAATGTCAATCTCATGTGTGAATAAAAATCTTTTTCAATAAATAAATTTAATAAATTAAATAATTTAAATTCAGAAATAATAGAAATTTTTGTTTTCTATATATCAATTGTAAGAAATTCATAAGTAATTGCCTTCTGCTCAAAAGAAAAATATTTAGTTATTATCCATTAATTTTATTAGAGAAATTGTTGAATTTTATTTTGTTGACTTGTGTCAAGTTTTTTATTTCAGTTGTTTTATTTCAGTTAATTAAAAGAATTAATTTTTTCATTTATCCTCTAAATCTGTGTTTTATTTAGAATTGGTCACACATTTATATGTTGTATTTTCAGGTTCGTTATTATAAAAAAGGGTAAAATATACTGTATCAAAAAGGTATTCCTAAGGACACACCTGCGAGATTAAAATTCAAAAAATAAAGTAAATTCGTGTTCTCCCTGAGAAACAGGGTAATCATAAATACAGTTACTGGAAGTCGTAAATAAAAAGGGGGGTACCGGTAATTTGGGGCAACTCAAATTATCGAAGAAGTTATTCAATCCAGGCCAGCAAGATAGTAAGCCAAAAACTTCCAGTGGATTGGATAATTTATTCTTTTTGTCACGCGAGAACGAATCCTGTAGGCTAAAAATCTCAGGATTCGAGACTGTTACGTATTAATTAAGATAGGGGGCGTAATTAGTCTGACTCTAAAAAAGATAGAGTTTTTTCGTTGTAGATAGAAGATGGCGCCCATACGGTGAAGCCCGAATAATTGTTTTTAAATAAGTAGTTATAAAAAGTACAGGGTAAGCGATTAGTACGTGCTATTGACAAGTAATACGGACTGGTTGTTTGCATTGTATAGTGTAGCTGCTGTTTGGGAAAATTAGGCTAGGCTTCAAAGAATACGGATACAGTATATTTTACCTAAATGTGTATGCTTAGTATAAGATGTATAGTTTATAAGTATACTACATACCTTAAATTCTGGTGATCTGTGTTGGTTGTATAATTTGGGAGGGAGTGAAATAAATAAAAAATAATAATAATTAAATAATTAAATTCGGGTATAAAAAATAGAAAGATTAAAATAAATAAATTAAATAAAGATAGAATCAAGTAAAAAATAATTAATAAATTTCTTAATATTAAATAAAATAAATAAAAAAGAAAAACAAAATGGCGGAAAAGACCCAAGAAGGTAAATCGTTAATGGCCTACTTAGAAAAGAGAGAAAAAGATGAAAAGGCGTTAAGGGAAAAAGAAAAGCAAGAAGAAAGGGGATTAAGAGAAAAAGAAAGGCAAGAGGAAAGGGCGTTAAGAGAAAAAGAAAGGCTAGAAGAAAGGGCGTTAAGAGAAAAGGAAAATGAAATAAGGGACAAGAGGGATAAGGAATGGAGGGAGAAGGAGAGCAGAGAAAGGGAGAAGGAGAGAGAAGAGAGAAGGGCACTCTGGAATAAAATAGAAGGGAGAGTTCAGGGAATAGAATTAGAAGTAGCTAATAATGCGGCTCAACAAGAGGTTTTTAAAGCTGAAGTGGAGGGGGAGTTTAGAGAAGTTAATGGTAAAATTGAATCATTAGCGGAAAATAGTAAAGTAGTAAATTCCAAAGTAGATAAATTGGAAAAAGATAATAAATTGTTAGAAAATAAAGTTAGAATTATAGATAAAAAAGTAGGGGAAATAAATTTAGGGGGAATTAGTAGCAGAAATATAATAATAAATAGAATTGATAACGAAAATGTAAAAGTTGAGTTTTGGGGTAATCCTAAGGAAAGGCCCATGCAGTTTATTAGGCAGATAGAAAATTTATTAGAGGAAATTCAAGTGGGAATGGAGGATAAGGAAAAGTTAAAGGTTGTCGAACGACATTTAAGATCAAATGCTGAGTTATGGTGGAATGTAGTGAAAACCGCGGATATGGGTTATAGTGACTTTAAGAAACTGTTTATAGATCACTATTGGAACTTGCAATCTCAAAAAATAGTTCGAAATAAAATTGAATATGGGAAATTTTTTGAAAACGGAAATATGACCAAAGCCGAATATTTTTGTTTACTGATAAATAAAGCCAGTGATTTAGAACCACCTATCCCGGAAAAATATTTAATTTTCACGATCATGCAGCATTTTAGGGAGAATATTAGAATGACTAGTATGGGGAAACCCATGGAAAATATTCAAGAAGCACTTACGTTTCTAACTAGTGTCGATACGATGGAGGAATCGCGTAGGGGAAACTGGAATTCTAATCAGGATAGGGATAATAGGCAAACCAAAACCTTTCCTAATAACCCTAACCAGAGATCCTATGGTGACACCCAAAATAAACCTCGACCTCCAAACCTTTCGAAACCTGGTCCATCAAAAAACCATCCTAACTCGCCTAGGAATTTAAACGGATAAAAGAGGCCTTTTTGACACCTAATAGACCATCGGATTACACTAAGGCTGCGGATAAAATAATAAAAAATAAACAAAATAGAAATTTAATAAACAATGAAAAAATTAATAAAGAAAATTTAGAAAATAAACAAACCGTTCATTATAATAAAAATAATAAAATAGGAGGAAGCAAGAAACCAAATTATCGCGTTTACGACTCTACTAATAGATTAGGGGGGAGTAAACAAAATAATAAATGTCAATCGTTAACATTCGAGTCAAAAATTAAAAACAGATGTGATTCTAGGGAAAATCAACCAGAAAATAAATGTAAACAATCGAGTTATGTAACGTCAGGAGACAATCTGCGTCATAATGTTGAACCACCAGTTTACAAACAACCCACGAACTCTAATTTTAATTCGAAAATAACGAAAGATAAAGGCGGCTTCCACTACGGAGTGCGAGATAGGGGCGCTTCGGTCTCTACAAAACAAATTGTAGAGGAAAAACTAATCCCGAGTCCGCAGGAAACATCTAAACTGTGTGTCGGAGGATTGCATTTAGATTTACGAGGGGATTTATTAGAAAAAGATAAAAAATATTTCTTAAAAGAAAAACCGATTGAGGAAACTCCTAAAATACCCGTAAATCTAGGAAACAATGTAGTTATGGTAGAAATAGATACAGGAGCCGAAATTTCACTAATTAGTGAAGAATTATATTTAATGTTAAAGAAAGAAGGGCTTGAAATTTTGGAACTCCCTGTAACTGGGGTGGAAATCGTAACTGCAGTTAAAAGTAAACCATATAAAATAAATAAACAAATTATGATACCAATTAAAATAAAAGAAGTGGAAATTGAATTAAAATTATTAATTGTAAAAAATTTAAGGTCCAGAATAATAATAGGATGTGATGTTTTGTACGAATTAAAAGCTAAAATTAATATGGAAGAGCGATATATAAAACTGTATGTGGAAAAGGAGGAAGTAGTAATATATTATGAAAAATTAGAAGAAACAAAAAGTCAATTAAAAGAAAAGAATTTTAAAAAGGATTCTGTATATTTTAAAAATAATGTTAAGGGGATAAATGTGAACAAAAGGATTCAACCCGAAGGCATATTAAAAAATACAGGAAATAACAAAGTGTTGGTTAACAATAAAAATCAACAAACTTTGATAAGAGGGAGGGAGAGAGATGAAATGTGGATAGAAAACCGGATGAGACTACCAGAACGTGACAATCCCGAACAGTGTATGCAGGAGTCGGTCAGGGTCTTAGTTAATAAAGAAGGGGATAAGATATTCAAGGGAATGGGATACTTATCGGAGGAGGAAAAGAAAAATAAATTAAATAAATATAAATCGACGAATAAGCAATTAAATAAAAAATATAATAATAAGGACATGCAGAGTAGGATAAAGGTACTGCCTGGAATGTCTATCGACGCGCGTGAAAACAAAACTAGATCCAAAAACCACACTTGTAACACAAAATCACTAAAAACACTATCCACTAAAATAAACGAAACAGGTAATTGTAATCCAGAATTATCTGTTTCTAAGGAAAAAGACACAACCGATGTTGACGAAACCCGAAGACGACACACCACGACGGACGGACAAGAAAATCTACGTCACAAAGAAGATTTCCACATACATGTTAAAAATTCAAAAAGTAATAATAAATCGCGTAATGAAATTAAATTAAACAAAGGAAGAAACAATAAAAGTAATTTGAATAATAGTAATAAGAGTACTTTGCATAAAAACAAGCAAAATTATAGTGTTAAATTTAGTCCGAATTATCACAGAACACACGTGAAACTGAAGACAAATTTAAAACGTTATACAGCTCATGCCGTTAGGAAAAGAGAAAGTAGTGTAGAGTCCAGAGTAGACGGTCGAGCGATAAATAAACAACCGAACTTTGACAGACGGGTTGTAAACAAGATAAATGTTTCGGTCGATTATTCACATAATACTATTCTTACAGCGCAAGAGGAAATACAGTTACAAAATTTAATAAATAAATACCAAAGTATTTTTTCAGAAATTCCAGGTTTGTCTAATAAATATAAACATGAGCTTAAATTAGGATCTGATAAAACATTTGTAAATAGGAACTATCCAATTCCATTAAATTATAGAAAGCAAGTAAGGGAAGAAATTGATCACATGTTAAAATATGGAATTATTGAAAGGTCGCGAACGCAATATATCAACCCCATGGTCGTAGTTGTAAAGCCAGACTCGTCCATCCGTCTGTGCATGGATGCCCGAAAGTTAAATCAGCTGATAGTACCCGATTATGAGAGTGCACCACCAATGGAAGATATTCTCCGGAAGGGTCGAAGTAAAAAATACATTAGTAAAATTGACCTAACCTCGAGCTTTTGGCAAATACCGCTGTCAGAAGAGTCGAAACAATTTACGGGTTTCCTGTTTGAGAATAAAGTATATAACTTCAAAGTAGTTCCATTCGGGTTACAGAATTCAATGGCTGCTTTAGTAAGAGCGGTTGATTTGACATTAGGACACAAGGTGGAAGAATTTACTCTTAGCTACGTCGACGACTTGATATGTTTGTCAGAAACCTTTGAAGAACACTTACAACATCTGGAAGAAATATTTCAAAAGTTTCAAGATGGCGGCCTTACCATTAATCCAAAGAAAACTTTATTTTGCCAGGAAAAAGTTAAATTTTTAGGTTATGTTTTTTCTAGAGAAGGAATAGGAACAGATCCCGAAAAATTAAATGCTATTCGTGATTTTCCAGTTCCAACTACTGTAAAGCAGTTACAGTCATTTTTAGGATTCGTAAATTACTATTCCAGGTTTACAGCCAAATACGCAACTTCTACTAAGCCTTTATACCACCTATTGCAAAAGGGAAGAAAATGGGTGTGGAGTGAGGAAATGCAACAAGCGTTTCAGGCGGTCAAGGACTTGTTTTTGGAGTCAGTGGTGATAGCTCATCCGGTGGAAGGAGAAGAAACGTTCCTTCAGACTGATGCCAGCACAACAGCAATCGCTAGCCAGCTATATCAGCGCAACCAGGAAGGAGAGGTTAGAGTAATTGGTTTCGTAAGCAGAACACTGAAAGTTTACGAGAAACATTACTCAATCTGCGAGCTGGAATTGCTAGCAATTGTGCATGGTTTGAAGAAGTTTAGACCACTAGTACTTGGAGCACCTTTAACCATCATTACGGACAACAAAGCGTTAAAATTTTTGACCACCTGTAAGTTGGTGAATAGTAGGATGACGCGATGGATCCTAACAATTCAAGAATATCATCCTAGAATAGTGCATTGTGCAGGGAAAGATAATATACCCTGTGATATAGTGAGCAGAATGTATGATTCTCGGGACATCACGGATAGAATAAGGATCAAAATTAATAAAATAGAAGTAGGAAAAAATGTAAGATTACAATATTTAATACAAAACTTTGCACTTAAACAAAATGAAAATTTAGAATGTAGTAATATTAAACGTAATATAAATAATTATAATAGAAATTACAGAATTGAAAATGAATTGTTATATAAATATGGAAGAAACCGATGGAAATTAGTGATTCCATCAGAAATAGAGACGGAATTAATAATGGAGATACATAAAGCTTATGGACACCTGGGAAGGAACAAATTATATTACATGATGAAAAATATGTTTAGCTGTAAGGATTTATTTAGAAAAATACTAGAAATTATAAAATACTGTGATATATGTCAAAGGGCGAAGTATACAGTGAAGTATTTACAAGGTGAGAGTAAACCTATGGTGACCGATAGGAAACTAGACTTAGTAGCTATAGACTTCTTAGGACCACTGCCGAGAACAACAGGAAATGTGCAATATATTTTGGTCGTTATTGACATATTCTCTAAATATGTAAAGTTGTATACAGTTAGGAATCCAACTACTCAGGCGAGTATAGATAAGCTTACTCAGTATTTTAGGGAGGTAGGGAAACCAAAATGTGTGTTAACGGATTATGGCAGGGCATTCACCTCGAGACATTGGGATCAATGGATGGAAGAGCAAGGAGTTCTGCATAGGTTGATTCCAATTAGACACCCACAGGTGAACCTGGCAGAACGAGTCAACAGGGAAATCGTCAGGATTCTGAGAACTTTCTGCCATAATTCACAGACAAGTTGGAGGAACTACGTGTCATACATGGAGGAGCTGATGAATACCACGCCACACGAAATTACAGGATATACGCCAGAGGAAATACAAAATGATAGAGAACCAGAATATATTTGGCACAGGCTGAAATATCAAGGACCACAGGTGAAGGAGACGGCAAGGAAGAAAAAGCAAAATTGTTTCGCAAGGATTTTGCATAAGGGAAGGAATAGAGCTACACGTCAAAATAGGGGTAAGAGGTTCGTAATGCTAAGAGTGGGAGATCGCGTCTTGGTTAGACAAAACACCAGAATTCTGGCCAAGACGGGAAAAAACGAAACACAAAAACTCTTTCTACTGTATACTGGTCCATTTGAAATAGTAAATAAAGTAGGTAGTAAGACTTTCATAGTAAAAAATATAAATAATAATAAAATTAAAGGGAAATATGATATAAAGGATTTACGAATCTACTATGGAGCATAAAATTTAAAAATAAAGTAAAAATAAACAGGTGTTTAGGATAGGACATGAATTATGAAAACCCTGTATAAATGTAAAAAGAAATATAAGCATACAACGTTTAAAAGGAAAATGACTAATAGTTATAAGAAAATTCAAGATATAGTATAATTAAGCTGAATAATAAATAAGAATAATAGGTTGATGGATATAACATGCTGCAAGACTAAATTAAGTATCCAGATGTATACTAAAAACAGGTTTGATGTCAGAACGGGAAACCAGCCCTAATGAATGAAACCGTAAGCAGATTAAAAACATAATATTTAGATTCAATGAGTAACGGAAGCAAGGTTGTGTTGACTAGGTCAAGGAAGACAATATTGACTTAGGTGTCTACTGTCAGTCGGCTAACGGAACAAAGTCGCAAGAATACAAAGGGAATGGAATGTCGACAATTATACGAAATCACAACAGAGAAAAGTTGTAATTAAAATCAGGACCAGATTAAGTGTTACATCATTGGATTCAGCAAGTTCAGACGAAAAAGCATAACAAAAAATTTTTTAGAAAAAGTAAATAATTTAAAATAAAAATAAAAAATTGTAAATAATAATAACTAATAAAAAATCAAAGGGGAAATTTTAAAGTAAAAAATAAAGGGGTAAGTTGACTAAGGGAAAACAGTAAATTAATTAAAATTAAAATTGAAATTAGAGCGTTTTGACTGGGGTAACTTTGTTATTAGTAAATACTCTAGCCAGAAGTTAAGGTATGGAGATTATATAATGTCAAGTTATCTCAGGAAAGTGTTAGGTCCCAATATAGTGTGAAAAAGTGAAGTGAACTGAATAATTATAAGAAAAACAATTAAAAACGATTATAAACAATCAATTAATATTATAAATAAATGTCATGAATTAATGTATAATATAAAGATGTATCATGTATTATGTTAGAAATCTAGGAGCAGAAAAGGCAGAACAGGGAACAAGGTGAGATTAATTTTGAAGATTGTGGGAGTTAAATATGGGGTATCGTATGTTATGTCATAACTCATGAAATATTGAGATATTTCAACGTGGCTGACATAAGGAGGGAGCTACAACGGAAATTCGTTGTATGGGGTTATATTTTGGTCAAAAAAGAAAAATATCAAAAAATAATCCCAATGCAAGGTTTGGATGTTTTGTAGAACTTTTTACTGCTTATAGCCGGTCGGTGAGATTGAACTATGAAATGGTCCAAGGTCAAATCTTACCGACTTGTTCTAACGGTAAATTCCTATGTCGGCGGATTTTGAATTGAAAAATCATTTTTTATGAATTTTGAAAATGTGAAATAATAATGTATAAGGATATGTAGTTGTAATACAAATCGTATGCAATACATATCTAGTACTGTTATTTCATATTAACTAACAGACGTTACGGCATATTTAAATGAAGAATTTAAAATTTTTCAAAATTAATAAAAATTAAAAAACCTTGATATTTTTGAAAATAAAATGTAATTTTAAGATGAAAGTATTCTTGATAAAATTTGGAAAAAATTGATATTTAAAAAGTTAGCAGAAAAGGTTAAGTATAAAAGCTAATAAAAGTAAATAAAAATAAATTTTGAAAAAAGGATTGTATAGAAGTAATTAAATAAATAAAGTTATACTATAATTAATGATTAAAAATATAAATTTGAGTAAAACAAAAGAGTTATGGTTTTCACGCTATATTATGAAAAGGAAAAAAGATAAGAAGTGGAAATTTTGCAAAAAGAGGTTAAAACCTAATATCTAAAAGTTGTGTAAATTTCAGGAAAATCAGTTAATAAATAAACCCCAAACCCAAAGGTGTGAAAATATGCACGGGATTACATCACTACCAGAAGTCGTAGAATTGTGTTATCACGGCTAGTGCGTTTAAATTACGAAATAAACAAAGTTACAAAGTTTGAAAGAAAAAACTTTAAAGGTGTAAGAATTAAAAACTGTAAATTACGCAAATTCTTACGTAAGCTATTGAAGGCGAATGAATAGTCCGAGAAATGTCATTCGAAGTGCGGGAAATTGCCGCGGTCGAGAGCTACAATACACCGGTTACGAAAAAACGCAAAAACTGTTAGGAAAAGTGTTATAGACAATTAAAAGGAAAACAATGAAGATTTTTTCATCAGCCAGTTGCAAGTTGCAGGGTTTAAATGTTCAAGGATAAGTGACGTAGTTGGAGGCGGAGCTAGGATACCAACTTACAGCAAAAATAAATTAAAGGATTAATTAGAACAAAGTGATTAAAAAGGACAATATAAAAACAGTAAACATAATAAATAAATTAATAATAAATAACTGAACCACCTACACCAAAAATAATCAAGAAATTGCATAGAAATACACCATACATGGAAATATCGTATCGGTCCAGTGAGGGAAAAAAATTGGTATCGATATACGATAGTTTTTGGCTATAAAAAGAGCCGCACGAATCTCATAGAGGTCTCTCGTAAAAAAATTTGTAAAACAGGTGCTAGGGGTGACTATGCCCGAAGCTCTCTTGGAAAAAAACGTGGAAACAGTTGCTAGGGGTGATTATGCCCGAACGTCTCTTTTAAAAAATAGTTTGAAGAAGTTTAAGTGTTACAATGCCAACGTATTAAAACAGCGTCAGCGAGAGCGATAGAAGGGAATAGATTCGACAACCAGCCAGCCTTCTGAACTCCATGGAGAAACTATAAGACAACTTTAATCGAAATTCAACCAACCAGACACCAGAGGACCATCAGCATCTCAGGACTCAGGATCTACAACACGGCGGACAAGGTCTGAGAAAATCCAAATTTCCTTTTTTAAAGGGCAAAATTGGCCCGATTTTAGAGTCTCACTGATTTTCCTGAGATAATTTTTTTTTGTGTGTAATTAAATAAATATATTAAATAGATAATGTCAATCTCATGTGTGAATAAAAATCTTTTTCAATAAATAAATTTAATAAATTAAATAATTTAAATTCAGAAATAATAGAAATTTTTGTTTTCTATATATCAATTGTAAGAAATTCATAAGTAATTGCCTTCTGCTCAAAAGAAAAATATTTAGTTATTATCCATTAATTTTATTAGAGAAATTGTTGAATTTTATTTTGTTGACTTGTGTCAAGTTTTTTATTTCAGTTGTTTTATTTCAGTTAATTAAAAGAATTAATTTTTTCATTTATCCTCTAAATCTGTGTTTTATTTAGAATTGGTCACACATTTATATGTTGTATTTTCAGGTTCGTTATTATAAAAAAGGGTAAAATATACTGTATCAAAAAGGTATTCCTAAGGACACACCTGCGAGATTAAAATTCAAAAAATAAAGTAAATTCGTGTTCTCCCTGAGAAACAGGGTAATCATAAATACAGTTACTGGAAGTCGTAAATAAAAAGGGGGGTACCGGTAATTTGGGGCAACTCAAATTATCGAAGAAGTTATTCAATCCAGGCCAGCAAGATAGTAAGCCAAAAACTTCCAGTGGATTGGATAATTTATTCTTTTTGTCACGCGAGAACGAATCCTGTAGGCTAAAAATCTCAGGATTCGAGACTGTTACGTATTAATTAAGATAGGGGGCGTAATTAGTCTGACTCTAAAAAAGATAGAGTTTTTTCGTTGTAGTACATAGATGATGAATTATGATTAGTTAGGGTATGTATGATTATTGTTATGATAGTAGTGATAATGAAGATTCAACAATCAAAGATAGCCAAGATTATCAGATTAGTGATGAACAAAAGAGAACAGATAATCCTATTCCTAATGGTGTCAGAACTTTATGGTAAGGACAAAATACTAAAGGCACTAAATAAACTTCACTTATGAAATACTTTATTTAGTTTGAAGAGTGGAATGTTTAGATAAAGTTACTACTGATTAAAATGAAACGCATGTTGAAAATTGTTTAAATATTAACTCACATTAAGATATTGTTAGTTGATTTTTATATTAGTTCTTCTAATATATAAAGAAAAATTGATTAAGAAGTTTGTCTTTAAATAATTGTGTTGTAATAAATTAGTTATGCAATTACTTATGTAGTAAATAAAACACTATACCTTGATTAGCCACCAATATATTTGAACTTTATTGATTTCTAAAACCATTACCCCCACCTTGCGCTGAAACGAGCTCCAAACATACACTACTTCATTATTATGCGACTAGCAGAATCTTGTTTTTAATTTTCATTTCACACCTAGGGGCCACCAACCTGTGATGAAGTGAGCCCCAACCCTGATCAACTGCTGTGATTGGTAACCTACCGGATCTTATACTTTAGCATTTTAATTAAAAAGTAAATCCTAAATAAAAATATTAATCAATGACACCCAAAAAAATTTAATGTAATAAATCAAATTCTTTGATCAATCCTTAAGAGTTATTCGCAGGTATATTCTTAGGAATAGTAAATGGTAAAATATTATACACATATATGTTCATCTCAATATTCATACACTTATATGTAATACTATGCCTAATATAAAAAGTATCTAAATTCCATTTACCTCTACCTTGATTATCCATTTTTCTTTTAGACTTTATTATATCCCCAAAACCATATCCTCCACCCACCCCCACCCCCAACCACGATCAACTTTTATGGTGACCAACTAACTGGATCTTGCCTCAAATTTCTATCCTGGACCTACAACCCGCTCTGAAACAAAACCCAGTCCAGCTCAACTGTATGGTGAGCAACCAAAACAATCACACATCCCCGCAAACCCCTAAGGTAATGCCTATCCAACATAAAGGTGTAATGTGCAACCAACTGGATTTCACCTCTAATTTCCACCCTTCCTTTGTGAGTAGTTCCAATGTGCTGAATTTCTGTGCATGTCCTAATGAAAAATGGTTAGCATTTAGTAACCATTTTGAAATTGCCATTCATAAAAATTTCAACATCTGGTATATAAAAAATGAGTTATTTGTTGGCTGTATGGAAGAAGATACCTTGTCAATAGTTAAGACACTACTAGTGACTATTGCTCATTAGTTCATCTTTATATTCATACATTTATATTTAACCCTTAATCCTGGCTTTCCTAACATGAGAAGTATCTAGATATCTGAACGATTATAATCCACAAATCGATTTAACCTCTGGTTATTTCTCGGAAACAATGACACATTCTACGTTGAAGCGAGCCCCAAACAATGCTCAACTTCTGTGATGTTCAACCAAGCAGATCTCACCTCCAATTAACAACCAACCCTTTAAGCCATCCACCCCATGAGGAAGCAATCCCCAATTTTGCTCAACTTCCGTGATTAACAACCAATCGATCTCAATTCCGTTTTCCAACTTGAACGGCGGTTTCCAACTTCGGTATAAAAAGAGACTTAACAACGCTCACCTGTGCTGAACAACATGCCATATCTTAAATCAAATTAATATACCAACATGTGTTCCTTTCATCCTTTAGTGAATCGAGCTCCAACTACATTCAGTTCAATAACCATACATTTATATTTCACACTACACGTTCCTTGCCTAACACTTAAAATAGCAAAAAATATCCACCAATCGCTCTAATTGTTGTTTTTTTTTGCAGTGAAGCAAGCACCAACCAATCGTCTTACCTCCAATTACCAACTCTGCCACTTGGGTCATCCACCCTGGTTCCCAGACTGAAGTGAGCTCCAACCATGTTCGACTTCTGTGTTGCACAACCAAACGGATCTCAACTCTAATTATGCACCCCAGGCCTGGGGAGGCCTTTGATCCCTCTCCCTAATATATCATCAACCATGCTACCGTTCATGATAAGCAACCAATCGATCTCAACTCTGTTTCGTACCCAGAATAACGGCAGCCCACCCTGTTGCGAAGTGAGCCCCAGCCACACTCAATTTTAATAATGAGGAACAAAATATATTCTTACCTCATATATCATAATCGTTGTACTAAAAAAATACAATAATATTATTACAAGTCTATGAAAGACACAAAATAATAAATAAATATTCCAGACAAGCGTTTTCTGCAGGTTAATATAAAGTAGTAATTAACCTATAAATTTAATATACATTAGTTCATCTCAATACTCGTGGATTGTAATCATGCCCTGCTTGCTTTAAGTAATAAGAATCTAAGTGCATTTACATTTTACACGTTGACTATCCCCCAATCAATTTTAACTCCGATTATTTTTCCAAAACAACAACCTTCCCCATATCGAAGTGAACCCCAACCAACACTCATCTTTTCTGTGTTGAGCAACCAAGTGAATCTATCTCCCATTTCCAACTTGGCCCTTTGACCTAACCACGCCCAACTTCTGTGATGACTAATCAATGAATCTTACCTCAAATTATGCACGCTCGACTCGGCGATCTCTGATTCCTCCTTCAACACTAGGATTTAAATATTAGAATTAAGTTAGATAGTTAAGTTTTATTCTAAGTCCCAGAACAGTTACCAGGGTATAAACAATAATTTCGACAAGGTATAAAAAGTTAAGAAACCGCTAAACAACACATAAGCCAAGGCTTGGGGAAAATCGATGTCAATCAATAAGCAAGCTGACTGGAGGTAGGCAGTGAGGCTGCCAAAAAAGGTGAGTTTGTTGAATGTTGCCAGAGTGCCATCGACGTTGTTGGGTTCTTCAGAACAGTCCAGCAAACTAAGGATCACAGTGTTAACCTCCAGCAATAGAGGTGAGCAAGCTTTGTGTGTACTATGTTCTTCTATTAATTTCATATAGATCAGCCTATATAGAGGGGGAGAGAGAGAGAGAGAGAGATTGATTTAAATTAACTTTCTTGTCGCAACATTGCTTTTACTCTGGGTTAAAAAGAGAAATAAAACAATTGTAATTAATTTAAATGATTGAACCACCCTTGTATTAATTTGGTTAATTGATCAAATCTAAATATAGAGATATATAACTAAAGATCATATCAAATTATCATTAATAGAGATTGGAATAATTAGGGAGCCAGGCAAGGCGAAGTTCAAAAAATTGAATTTTAAATTTTTTGCTTAAAAATTCTCCGTTTAAATCTGATTAAGAAAATATATAACACTATATACTTTACTTGCCTAAAAATATGTGAAAACAATTCTAAAAGATGATGTGCATATTTATCAGTGTCATTCAGCGGTACAACGTAATGTCTTGTTGTTCCCCAGCGGGGGAATGGAGGTAGTAGGTGCAAAAGCCATCAAGTCTGAAAATAAGTTAGGTCTAAGATATTTAGAATACCTTGGAGATTCGAAGGGATTTACATCTGTACTAGAAGATAAACCTTATGGTGATGACGTAGTAATAACCAAACTTGAATGTTGTGGGCATGTGCAAAAACGCCGTGGTTGAGACGGCTGAAAAAAGATATGAAAGGCATAAAATTAGGTCTTTTAAGATAAAATAAAGAATTATAGTAAAGAAAATTAGGTCTTATAAAATTAGGGTAAAAAAGATAAGAAAGGTCTTGGTGGAAAAGGTAGACTTACTGACGAAGAAATAGACCAGCTACTGTAAATATATAAATAATAAGGGTGAATTTCTTCTGTAACATAAAGGAATTTATGAAAAATTGCTCAGCTGAGGGCGCCAGGTGGAAATTAACTCACCAATTTTGAAAATAAAAAAAATTCTCTTAAAATGGAAATTTTCTCAGGATCGTGTTTTCTTTTAAAAGTGTACTAACAGTGGTTGTCTGGTAAATAAAAATCCTTGTTTATTTTGCAAATGAACATAGTAATGTATTAAAAGTATTCATACACACATATACTTATATATTCAAGTACATATACATTAGTATATTACTTGAATTTATATTATGTTAGAAATTTGAATATAATTCAAGTACATACACATTAGTATATTACTTGAATTTATATTATGTTAGAAATTTGAAATTGATTTGTCTTGAAGAGACCAAAATTATTTATAAATGATTCTACTTTAATTAGTTGCAACTTTTAATCATTAGATTTTTTATGAGCATCTTTGTTCTCATATAAAAAAAAATTATAAATTTTCTATTAAAGTGTTAGTTTAAATATTTTTAAAAATTACTTATTACTTTAAGATTACTTATTTAAACAAATTTTAACATATTTAATATTTCATCATTAGTCCTTTTTTACACAAAAGATAAAATAAGATTGTCTATCATTTTTGTTCCATATTTAGCCATCTCCAGGGTGAACATCCTTTGAGGTGTGCAGTCCTCGTTCTTGAGGTTGAGGTCCATCATCGACTATGTAATCTTTCAGTTGATCTCAATTTTGATTTTACGAATTCATAGTTCTCACACATTTCATCTCTATCACTAAAATCGAGTTTATGTTTCGATACTTAACGTCTTTCAGATGTAATATGTGGAATATTTGAGTATTGTATAGTTAAAAGGAAGACATGTGATTGGACCAAGCACAAATAGGTCAAAGATTTTGATTGCTTGTTGGAGCATGGGGGGAAATGCTGTAAATTAATTTTAAAACTGTAAATTTTTAACTAAAAACATCCAAGAAGATAATATTGTAAAATAAATAGGTTTAGAATGAATTTATAATTAATGTTTTGGTATATTATTATATAAGTGTGTGTATGAACGTAATTAATAAAAATTTGCTGTGTTAGTAGATCTGTAAATAGACGCTTAGTTTTGTAGCGAGTGAGAGCTGACAGTTGCAAGGGAGCCTCGGAAGTAATAAGATGTGTTTTGTAACAATTCAAAAATGTAAGATGAGTTGACATGTAAGGGAAATTCTACTTTAATCACTATAAACGCCCCACGTTGGGCGCCAATTGTAACAATTTATAATTGGAACTTGAAGAGTTCATGAGTTTTACGTTACTTATGTTAAAATAAAAAAATTGAATTTAATATTAATTATTTTATCTAGAAATTTACTGGGTTTTAAGGGCGCCAGACTTTCGTCAAATTTAGTATTTAAAATGAATCTAAATGAATTTAACCTCAGGGTCGCAAGTTCTTTTATATGTGTACTCTACAGTGACTCTTGGTTATTAATGAATACACTTGAACTGAAATTTTGACATAAAAATTTATTAAACATATTTATGATCAATGTGAACATACATCAAGAATAAAATATCATAAACATCAATTACTAATAAAATATCATAAGCATCAATTACAAATAAAATATGATAAAGATCAATCACTATTAACATCCTATTATTATATAAAATTTTTTAGTGCCTTTTGAAGAAGGTCTATCTTTCTTTGTCAAAAATTTATCTTAGTTGAAAATTATATTAATAAAAAATTTTGAAACTTGCAAGTATTAAGTTACTTTACTGAAGTTCAGAACTTAAAAATGAAAACTTTACTCTTTTTTCTTGAGTATAGAAATGTATATAATAAAAATTAATTTTATTTTTCATCAAATTGATAATCTGAACTAATATAACTTTTTAATGAAATTGATCTAATCTACTCATCCTAAATACAAAGAAAAATACATATAACATATTATAAAAATTTATACAAAAGAATAAAACATGTGGTACATGTTTTTACCAGACTGTCGAAACTCATTGTCTTTTTAGTAGGATCGTTCCTGAATCGTAGTGGTAGCGTTGAAGTACAGTTGAATTTGAATACGTCTGTATTCTTGAATAATGTCCATGTCGTAATATTTAAAATTCATTTCACCTAACTAGTTAATACAACTGTTCATTGTTCGTCATTTGAAACCACGTGCATGAGATTGCACAACATAGTTCGAATAAACACGTTTTCTCGCTTTTGTATTAAAAGCTTATATATTGAAAACACTATTAATCACTTTAAACCGTCTACCTTGATAGTTTTTAACTATTTTGCCTCATTTTTAGAAAAGTTTCACTACATTCTAAAACACAACCTATAGGTCTGTGGGCAACTGGCCCCAAAGCTAGACTGACTGTTCGCACGTTCCCTCGCTTCTGAGAGCATGCTTCTCCCGGTTAAAACAGTTACAAAAGCCCAACATACTCCCCGACAAAATCCACTCAAAACTATACATAACACAAATTTAATAAACACTTTATTTGAACAATTTATTTTAAATTTAAACATAATTAATTATTTTGTTGATTTGAAAATCTATTTTTATCTTAGAATTTACTTTGTTTAGTACGATATATTACTTAATCCGGTTACCCTTTCCATTGCACCCGCGTTATTCAAACATTCAATCAAATCTTAATTTTTACCTTATCACAGTTTTAATAAGGTTGAAAGGGAACCTTTGAAATGTGTTAGAAAACGGTCGAAAGGGAATCTTTGAAATGGCAAGACATATGTGATGTGCTTAAAACTTTAAACATGTGTTAAAAACAATGGACAGAGAACTTTTAAAACAAAGAAGACAATAGTGTGAGTCAATATAAAAAACATCTTTTCAGAACGATTTAGAGAAGTGTTATGTCCCAGTTTTTATAACACTCTAAATGAACAATGCAGAACTGTGTTAATATGTTATGAACATTTTTTCAAATCCTTATAAGGAATTTCATGTCATGGTGTAACAGAAGTTGGAGACGGCACGAGCATTGAGCATAGGAGGAACTGCGATTTGAAGACATCCATGGAATCAAAGGACAACCAGGATTCATCTCTATGATTTTTTTTTTATATATATAGATGTTGTGGTATAGACATCATAAACAATTCATTATCTTAAGTATGTGTATTATGAATATAGTATGATTTTGATAGATGTATTTGTGTTCTTATGTTTGTCAGGATAAAGTCAAAATAATAAATTTTTTTATATATATAATTAAGTCTCCTTTTGAGACATAAAATATCATTCTTTAAATCATTTAAATTCTTTTAGTTGCAACATTAAAATGCATAGTAAGAAGTATATAAAACACAACTTTTTGATTTTAAAATAAAGAAGTCGACTCAGATAAAAGATCTTTTTTTGAACAAATGTTTAATAATAGATTATATATTATCATTCATATTTCTGATTTTATTTGTAACATGAAATGTCGTTTTAATAAATATTTGTGTACAATTTCAGCAGAACAAGACTTTGAATCTCTGAGTAATCTATTTCAATTCACTTTTTTTATTATTATTATTAGTTAACAATAATTGTAAAGTTAATAATTATTTCACAGATTGAAAATACCGGCTAAACTGTTTTATGCAATGAATGAATTCAAGTCGCACCATGTGCTCTAAGTACAATCACAAATGATTTATTATTTCACCATATTTATGTGTCAGTCGATTTCCTACGCACTCTACAATCAATAATTGATTCTAAACTGTTTACGATTTACATTGTCTATATTACAAAAGAGTCTCATTAACACAGGTTACATTGTCTACAACTATTTCCTATCACTAATCAAAAGCACGTCTTTCTATTTCAGACGCCGCCTCTAGACTCTCACATACACATCTTAATCCCTTGAACGTTCCTGACTCCTGACCAACTCTTAAACATTAATTACATTGTTCACAAAATATTTTCAATCAAATTTAGACTGAACTAATTCCTAGCATCTCAAACTAAGCATCTCTTTTTAGATCTACTCACTCAGCATACTGTACTCAGCACTGGGCGAAATTAATACTGTAGGCCTAAATAATTCTCAATTTAAGGTTGAAATAAGCCAACTGTTTAATTATTATCAGCTGACATTGTAATTTGTTTTCTTTATTTTCCTTATTATAGTGATAAATTACTTGATTTACTTAATTCAATCTCAAAGTGATGGGACTTTTAAGTTAATTCTATACATACAATATTTAAAACACCGTTTCTTATAACCTTAAAATCTTGATTCAAAACAAAAACAAACTTTTAAATGTAATAAGTCAGGGGCGAAATTAATACTGTAAGCCTAAATAATTCTCAATTTTAGGTTGAAATAAGCCAGCTGTTTAATTATCAGCTGATATTGTAATTTATTCTCTTTATTTTCCTTATATTATATAGTGATAAATTATAGGTTATGTTAAACTACTTGATTTACTTAATTTTAAAAATTTTAAATTCAAATTTTGAAAAAAATATAGCTTCGAGGTACACAAGGACACCCCTCGGAGAACCTATCTACGAAATTTCGTAATAATTCTAGTCCTCACCATTGGTCCGCTAGCGGCTAGATCGCACGCAGACAGACAGATAGACAGACAGACACTCGCTTTTATTAATATAGAAGGACATCACCGTCAAAGTCGCATGTTTAGAACGTTAAAATTGTTTAGTAAGGAAAATTTCGACAAGTTTCGATGTCTAAAA